>JAEQBH010000935.1:0-600000 GCA_016808115.1 Tetrastigma voinierianum
GCAGCCACAGTTTGATAGTTACTGTTAGAAGTCCCATTGGTTGGACACGGTCCAATTGATGTGAATATATATGGAGGAACCTTCCTCTCACTAAAAGGCCTTTTAGTAGGAGGTGAAAGGGATTCTAAAAATAATAACATGGTATTAGAGTTGGCCAAGTGTCTGGATCAAGGTGGAGGAGGTTTCACACTTATCATCATCTAGAAGAAAAAGAAAAAACTCAGCCTCCGTGTGAGGGGGAGCATTGGAAGTCCCACATCGACTGAACACAGTCCAATTGAAATAAATATATATGGAGGAACCTTCCTCTCACTAAAAGGCCTTTTAGTGAGAGATGAAAAGGGTTCTAATATATTAACATTTACTTTAGCTAACAATGAAATGAAATTCAACTCATTTACAATACCTTCCAAGTCCGAACGGCAAGTTGGGGCCTTCTGGAACATTTGTTGATGATGTTCTCAAAAATAAACTCCCAAGCAGTAGTACGGAAAAGCCTAAATTTCCAACAAGTCAAGAACTGCAGCTGTCATATTGATTTCCATAGGATGAGCAGCAAAATCTACATTCTATCTTTGAGTTTCCTCAGCAATTCTTGAGGCAATCCAGGTAGCTGTATCTTCACCCTCTGAATCCTGTTCAGTACAGGATTGAAGATCTCAGCAATTGCAACAGTTCCATTCTCAAACAGGTCTACCTTCTTCACAGCACCTTCATCCAAGTACTGTAAGAATCGTGAGTATGACAATCTACTTGAGGTTGATTCATCTGGGCTCTCTGGCTCAGCTCTCGCAGGCCGAGAAACCGACAGCCCTCCTCCTCCTACAAGTCCTAAAGCAGTTGAAGGTGTTTGAAGGTAGACCTGATATTTGCACACAGGAAGGTGGGAGACAGAAAGAGATAGAGAAGAAGATGACATTTTCCTTAACTGAAATGGTGGTTTTGGGCTGTTACTGGTTTCAGACTGTTTTGGAGGGAAGACCAACTACCTGTTTAAATAGAAAAAGATATAAGGATGTTTCGAGGTTTCCAGCACCTTCATTTGGCTGTTTTTTGGGGTGGATATTTGTTGCTTAGTTTTCCACTTTATTATTCATGAATCATCTAGAGTTGAAGGCTCTATCATACAAGTTCCAACCACACACTTGAAAACAAGCAGTATACTTAACTTTTTTTTTTTTTTTTTTTTGTCTTTTTATCAATATCCAGAGCATGTCCGCAAATAATGCCACGTTATGTTTATTATTAGGTGGTTATGCAACACGCTCATTCGCGCCAAGAGCACAAACGGCCGTGGCCAATTTCGCCACATTTTTCAGGCCAATCCACCAACACACGGCCCGGCGTGGCCGCAGCTAGTTATGGTCAAACGCACCTAAATTAAAAATCGTTAAACTAGAATTTATCTAATTTTATTTTTCAAATAAAAAACAAAACACAAGTGTTTAATAATAGCTTAATGTACAAATGATGGAGCTTTAAACAATATAATAATATTTAAAGTCCAATAAACGTAGAATAATGTTAAACATCATTTATAAATTTATAACAAACTAACTAATAGCTATTAAGCAACTAACTACAATAACATAATAATTAGAATTAATGAAGTAATCGACCACACCGTAATCTGCCGTCACACGTAATGTAAGCCATTCGCAAGACTAGCAGAAATGGCCAAGACTCCATCAATGATGCCTATTAATTCACTATTTGGTCTTAAACATGCATTCAATTATACATATTTCAGAACTCATTTTATCATTCTTAATCTCATTAGCAAAAGATGGTAAGACATAATGTTTGCCCAGCTTCGCTGAGGCAGCGAGGTACATAATATTTTTCATATAACTTTTATACTTGTACGAACCCTTTCATTCACTTTTTAGGGTCCTCATTAATCCAAACATATGTAGATTCCATACAAATTTCCATACAAATCTATACTATAGTTTCCATACATGATTTTCCACCAACTTCTTCTTTTCCTTCTTCTTCCTCTCTATTCTTCTCTTCTTTCTGTCTTCAAACCATAAGCCCTAACCCAAAATAAGCCATAATGAGATTTTTGGTCTTATCCACCTTTTAACGTTATGGCCATGTTTGGCTAACCCTATTTTTGGGTCAATTTCCTATTTTGCATTTATGTCATTTTATTCTCTTCTATTTACAAATGTTAACTTATTTTATTTCCAATTTAACTTATAATCTTCTTATCATATTACCTTTGAGTCCGAAATTGGTAAATTACTAATTTACCTTTGACCCTTAGATTAATTCTGGATTTTGCTTATTTTATTTTTAGCATTATTTTGTTTCGAAAAAATATATATTTACTTTTATTATACTCAAAACATGTTCTAAAACTATCAAGGTATAATTTGGGGTATTACATAGCTTGCCTCAGACGCATTTGTCAAGGCTCGTTGAAGTCTCCAACAGAAAGCTAAAGAAGTAAAAGTAGTTGTAGAAGACCTCTATCTCCATTTATTGAAAGTGGGGACACGTATTGTTGCATCAACAAACTATAACCCACCACCCTAATCCTACTACCATTATGGGCAAAGCTTGAATGGCAAAGCGACATGTAGCATAATCTATTAGTATAAAATACCTCCTATGTAACATAAGAAGGGAACTTGAATTCTCTGTATCTTGAAAGAAATAAAGAGAATTGTTTACATTATGTTAAACGTTTTCATTGGCGTTGTCTTAGCTTAACTGGTAGAGCATATGGCTTTTAATCACGTGGTCGTGGGTTCGATTCCCACATGGCTTTTAACCACATGGTTGTGGGTTCAGTTCCCACATACAATATCAATGAAAACGTTTAACGTAACGTAAACAATTATCTTTATCCCTCGTGATACAGCACCCAAGTCCCCTTCATCGCTACATAACGTATAGTGGACCATGCCATGTGTCGCTATTCGTGCTTTGCTCATAACGGTAGTGGGATCAGGGTGATGGGTTATAGTTTGCTGATGCAACAACACGTGTCCCCATGTTCAGTAAATGGAGGTAGAGGTCTTTTTCGACTACTTTGAGTTATTAAGCTTTTTGTTGGAGACGTCAGGCGAGTCCTAGCTGTCTAAGGCAAGCTATGCCCGATGTGCTGCTATTAGTGGACCAATTGAGCCTCTCTGTTGCCACACTTGAGACTGGGGTGCCATGGAGGATTTGGGCAATTCCAACTTTTGGGACTTAGGCCTAGGCCTTGACATTAGGCCTTTACTTGTTATATTTGGGCACAAAAACAACCCATTTTAATGGAGCTACGATTCAATATGAGCAGGGCAAACTTAAGTAACATAACTTGTTATAGCTCAATGGTTAGTCCTTACAAATTTTAGCAGGGCCAAAGGACAGGTCCTAAGTTCGAATTGCCTTAACACCCCTTTAATACATAAATTATTGAAAATAACAATATTTGACTTATTATTTTAAATAATTTGATCAGGCATAATTTTAAAAAAAATGAAAAGGTTTCATTCATATTAAAAAGAAATTCGAATTAATTATTTCAACTTATTTATTTACAAAAAGGTAACAATTTATTTTCAAGGAGTGATTTGATACAATTTTATTTATATTTGTTGTTGTACATTAAAGAATTTATTAAAATAATATATATATATATATATATATATATATATATATATATATATATATATATATATATATATTTGTTTACTTTGCATTATATCATAGTATTATGTTTCTTAACCTGTCCACACATGGTGACTCTAAACCTTTCCCATTTCTATTTCACCTAAGCTTTAACCACTTGATTTAGGTTTTATTGACAAAATGATTTTTTTAACAAAATATACTTTTGTTCTTATCTTTACATATTATATTGTAGTACTTTCTTATTTATTTATTGAACATGCATTTAAATGATATGATATTATAGAGAAAAATAGTTAAAAAATTATTATCTTTATTTGATTCTTGAAAAAAATTTTTTAATTAATTTACCGACATTCGGGAGAATTAATATACGACCAATTACTAAAGAATTTGGTCGGTAAATGGTCTCCAAATGGTCGGCAATTACCGAATATTTCTGGAGACCATTTACCGACCAGCCGAGATAGATTTTGGTCGGTAATGAAATGCCAAATGGTCGATTGTCGACTATTTGGAGACCATTTACCACCAATGGCATTAAAATTTTGGTCGGCAAATGGTCTCCAAATATCGGTAATTACCGATCATTTGAGACCACGGCCGACCAAAATTTTTCGCTGGTAAATGGTCGGTAAATGGTCGGAAAATAGGCTAAATGGTTCGTTTCAGAATGAGTCAGAAATGGTCGGTAATTTACCGACCAATTGATTTTTTGTCGGTAAAATAATTACCGAATCGGGAAAAATTGCGACCAAATAATTTGTTCAGAACTCTGGCCTGCGAATGGCTTCACCGACCAAAAATATATCGCTTAACACCAAAAATTGGCCTAATTCGTGATTTTTAGTAGTGATATTAAGTGGGCTTCATTAATTTTGGAATTAAAACCGAATTAAGCTCGTCTAATTGCCGGGCAAGTATTAGTTTCTTAATAAATCATATGGGTCGGTTATGTGTGGTCGAGTTCGTCCTACTGCTATGAGGTCTGCCGCCTCCAACTCATTTATGAAAGTCATGTCTCCCAAACCCAAGATACATTTACCACACACGGTTTTCACACGCTTTTTCCAGATAAATAATTCACAACTTACAGTCGCTTTCTCTAAAGGGTCGCTTGGGAGAAGATTCGAGATCTGCCTCTCTTTGCAAAGCCTCTCTTCTCATCAATTCCGCATTACAAGATATTCAAAATCTGGATTCCAAATCAGTACATGAATTTTCTCGCTCATCAATGTTATGTTATGCTCTAACACGGGTAATCTGCGCTGATAAAATCGCACTGCCGCCGATCGCGCCTGCCGTGTAGATTCCGTAAATATGCAAAAAATTTTAATTTTGATTTATCTAAAACCAAAACTGGACGTAGTACGATTTTCATAAAACCCAAAAAAATTCCAATCTCTTATGTTTCAATTCTAGTTCATGGTCAAGCTCGATACCAACCTGTAGGTACGATTCTATCAACCTGTATTACCACGTGCTAACACAAAAGATAAATATCATTGGCAAAACCTGCACCATGTACCTCGATTTGGAATCCATTTTGAATATCTTCTGATGCTGAATTGATGAAGAGAAGAGAACCGATCTCAAGATCTTCTCCTAAACGACTTTTCAAACCTAGCTTTATGAGATTGCCGATCACTTCTCTCTTTCGAAACCGTACGAGAGGAAAAACCAGATGCGATGTAAATGTATCCTTGGTTCGTGGCGACTGAGCCTTTCCTAAATGTAGTTCCCGACCACTACCTCATAACCCGGCCGCCGAACTCAGCCCCCACACACTACCAAATTTATACGATTTATTAAACCCAATAACCTCACTTAATTAGACCAAACTTAATTCAGTTTTAATTCCAATTAATGAAGCCCACTTAATGAAAACCTTACAAATTCATGAACTCAAATGCCACTCAAATTCTTCAAAAGTTCAACTATAACTAAAACTCTTACGGAACAACAGTACAAGTCGGATTTTTCTTTCCTAGATACAGTCATACAACCAAGTTTTATGGGTTGTGGGTCAATTTCAATTTATTTAAAAATTTATGGTAAAAAATATAAGAAATCAAGATTCGGTCCCATTATTTTGAAAATACTTAATAAAAATGATAAAATATTTGAGAAAATATCTAACAAACCTTATATACTATCTTATTAAACTTTGGGTATTATTATAAGTGTTAGAGGTTCGTACTACTAGTGTGTGAAGGTACAATATCCTACCTAAAGTTTAGGATGAAAACTCCAAGAACTTAAAAGGAAAAAGAAAAAAAGAACCATTAACTATACTGTTTTTGTGATCTCTCTTTAAATAAAAATGCCTTATATATATATATATATATATATATATATATATATATATATATATATATGGACCTAAGAAAACACCATAATAAAATTAAAAAAGGAAATGAAAAACAGCACAACTTCTATTGAGATTTTATTGTTTAACATATTTGAATTGGAAATTGACCAAATTGGTCACATGAAGGTTAGATAATTGGACACAAAGCAGTAATGATTTATCAAAAATTCAGAAAATTTTAATTTTTAATATTTTATTATTTTTATAGTAAAAGATGGTGAGTCTAATGTCAGCCGCCAATTTGAAGTCGGCTTTAGAACGCTATATATAGGTTGACTTTGAATAGTCCGGAAGAACACGAGACAACAAGCCAACAACCTTCGGAGATTGCTGTTCAAATTTTAATTCTATTCCTTTTCGTCGATGGCGGTTATCTTCCTGATTTTCCCTAGAAAATTCGGGAACTCTGAGGAAATCTCGATGGTGGCTCTGAACGTAGCTGTATGTTGCATGTCAATGGTATGTATTATCTCTGCGTAATCTTATTTCTTTAATCTGTTTCTGATTCAGAAAATATTATTTTGATCTCTTAATTTTTGGTGCTTCTCTAGTACTGGTAATTGGGGAACGGAGGGCGAGCTTTGTTCTGTTTGGTTGGTGGGAAAAACTGAGGAAAAAGATAGGAAACTAGGATTTCGAATGCTGTTTTTTTCTGCTTTTTAGGCTCTGAAAGAATGAATCGTAACAGGGTTTGGGTTTATCAAATCTTTTTTACTTGTTTTCTTTCCTTTTCCTGCATTTTCTCAGCAAACAAACGGCTCAGTTCTGGTTATTAACATATACAAAGAGCCATGTGAATTGGTGCTTCTCTTGTAATGGTAATTGGGGAATCGGAAGGGCGAGCTTTGTTCTGTT
Organism: Tetrastigma voinierianum; assembly: GCA_016808115.1. Taxonomy (NCBI): domain Eukaryota; kingdom Viridiplantae; phylum Streptophyta; class Magnoliopsida; order Vitales; family Vitaceae; genus Tetrastigma; species Tetrastigma voinierianum. The sequence continues at coordinate 6,857 of JAEQBH010000935.1, forward strand.
TGGTTGGTGGGAAAAACTGAGGAGAAAGATAGGAAACTAGGATTTCTGAATGCTGTTTTTTTTCTGCTTTTAGGCCCTGGAAAGAATGAATCGCAATAGGGCTGGGGTTTATCGAATATTTTTCTTCTTTTCTTTCCTTTTCCTGCATTTTCTCAGCCAACAAACGGCTCAGTTCTGGTTATTAACACATGCAAATCACCATTGTTTAATTGAATTTTTAACCTCAACATTCACTAACCGCAGGTTCGATAACTGCGATATAATCTGCTGCTGTAGATTAATTAGTTGGAGAAATGACTTCTGTTTCTTTGATCAACGCTGTTAATTCTATCAATCCTACAAAATGTATTTTTCATCCAAAAAAGGATTACTTTTCTTTCAATATAAGTTATACAAAATCCAAAACCTCAGAAATACAGATGAGAATCAAACAATCAAGAATTACCACAGTTGCTGCTGGAAATCAAGAAATCGACCTCACTGATCCATGTTGGAAACCTAAGTTTCAAGAGGATTTCGATTCGAGATTTAATTTGCCTCACCTTAAGGATGTATTGCCCCTAAAGCCGAGGCCTACGACATTTTCCCTGAAAAATAGGTCAGTTTTTTCGTATTGGGTTGAACTCAAATGCTCATAATCTGCTTGCATTTTAGGGATTGAGTTGTGCTGTAAACTTTTTTTGTTGTTAGTGATTATGGTGTTTGTCTATGTAGAAATGCTCAGTTAGTGAATGGTGCAAATGTGCTTGCGGATAGGAAAAATGGTTATGTTAATGAGGATGATAGAGCACTTCTAAAGGTATGTAATGCAGCATTTTCTCTTATACCGACCGTATCGGGTTTTATACAAAACTGCTGAGCCTGGCACTTGCTGGTATGCTCTCCCACCCATCAGGCTGATCTTTGGAAAAGGGCTACCTAGTGCCCTAAGAGATGGTCCGGAGTGAAAGCTATTTAGGTGTGAGCCGTCTGTAGAAGTCTGAATTCCTTAGGGGTGAACATAATGATTCACATCGTGGCCCACACGCAGACTGCGTGGAGGCACTTAAACTTGGAGAGATCTCTCCCCACCTACTCAGCCGATCTTGCCGCCTCGCACGGCTTAAGACCAATCATCGCAGGTTTACTGAGCCGCCACAGAAGAGTAAATCTGCCACTGATGAGGGCTACCAAGGCCCCGAGTCCTGCGTGAGCCGTCCGCGACGTCGACATCTCTAAAGCGTAAGAATGATACGATCTCACATCCCGCTTCATTACGAGACGCGACGATACTCTGCTCGGTAAGTTCTCACTCTATCGTTTCTCCTCCATGTTTTAGGTCATTTGAGTACCTATCAATTTCCCATTTCATTTTTGGGGAATCTTTGCCTTTCTTGCTTATAAAGCATCGTCTGCTGTTACTACTTTTTCAAAAGAGATATCATCACTTCCATCCAGACAGGTTTATGAGTTCTTTTTTCATCAGGTTATAAAATATTCGTCTCCAACTTCTGCTGGAGCTGAGTGCATTGATCCTGACTGCAGCTGGATAGAGCAATGGTACTACTCTCTCCCTCTATTCTTTCAAGGATAGAACAATTTTGGTTGGAATTGCTTTGAAGTTTTGAACAATGGTACTCCTTTTTCATCTTTGACGACATTGTTGAACTAGTGAATGATAGTACTGTGCTTCTTTCTTGTTCTGATTTCTGCTTCCATTACCCTAGGGTTCATCGTGCTGGACCTCGAGAGGAGATATATTTTGAGCCCAGGGAAGTGAAAGCTGGAATTGTTACCTGTGGAGGGCTCTGTCCTGGTCTCAATGATGTCATTAGACAGGTCAGTAAGTAAACATGTAATTTCTTCAGATGCCTTCATCTACTGAATGTAGGAATAGCTCATAATTTGAATGCTTACTATGCAGATTGTTTTCACTCTGGAACTCTATGGGGTTAAGAAGATTGTTGGAATCCAGTATGGTTATCGTGGATTTTTTGATCCAGGCTTAGCTGAAATAGAGGTGAGATCTGCCTTCTTGTTTCTGTTAGAATATGGTCTCGAATTCCTATTTAGTATTAATTCATTTTTGTAAAGAATATTTTATAGTTGTTATATTATTGGAATATTAGGTTTCCTAATTATAGGGTAAGGAAAGCTTTTAGAAATATCCACTAGGAAAAAGTCATAAAGGTTATTCGGTCTGTGTAGATATGTAAGGTTTCGAGAGATTGAGAGTATTGTGAGTTGTTTTACCGGTATTGTAGACATTTTAGGGTTTTGTGGTTTTTCCTAATCGTAACAATACTTTGAAATATACTCAAATCTTGTACTTTGTATTTTCAAAAATGGTAAACAAATCTCTCTTTTTCGTGGATATAGACATGATTGGTCGAATCACGTTAAAACCCTCTCGTGCATTTTTACGTCGATTTCTTTATCTTTGTTTTCATTTAATATTTCAGCTTTCACGTGAAGTAGTTCAGAACATTAATCTTGCTGGTGGAAGTCTGCTTGGAGTTTCTCGTGGAGGTGCTGAGATCAGTGAGATTGTAGATAGCATACAGGTAATCGATCTAAATATGTTCCTCTTTTTTTGCTTAAATTCCAGTTTCATCTCCTTGTATTATATTATATATGTATATGTTTGATATATTAGGCGAGAGGAATCGATATGATTTTCATACTTGGAGGCAATGGTACACATGCAGGAGCAAATGCAATACACAATGAGGTATTTCGAATCCTTTTTCCTTTTTCCTGGGAAAAAAACTTTCCAATTTCCGGTTTTTAGTATGGAATTAGTATCGATCACATTGATTTATGTTATCAGTTTAAGAACACAAAGATAAAGTAATCAATATAAAGATATACGAGGGTTTTAACTTAGGTCGATCAATTATGCCTAAAGGTAGCAATTTTGGCTCGGGCCGCCTGGAATTAGGGCCGGGCTGGGCTTTTAATTTGTTGGCTCGAAAAAACGGGTTAAATTTGGCCCGGCCTGCTAGAATTCACCCTTTGTAAGACACTTTGGCCAGGCCTGCTTGGATTTAGGGGCGGGTCGGGCTGTAATATATTAGACTCGAAAAAACCGAGCCAATTCTGGCTCGATCTGATTTTGGCCCAGTCCCAACCCAGCCCACCCACTCGAATTGCCACCTCTCATTTATTTCTACATCTATACCTATATCAATTGATGAGAGAGAATCTAAATCACAAGATAACAAAACCTTATAAAGTCTACAATACTCAAAAAATACCTTTACATTTTTGCACACATCGAATAGCTTTTACAAGTCCATATCTCTTATAACTTTTTCTGTTTTCCTCTCGTGACCAATAATATTTATAGGGATATTCCTAGAAGCTTTTCTTATTCTATAAAAAAGCTTAATATTATAATAATATAATAATTAAAAATTATCTTATAAAATATTCTTTACAAAAAAGAATTAATACTAGATACGAGACATATTCTAACAATTTCCCAACATGCAGTGCCGGAGGAGGAAGATGAAAGTATCAGTGATATGTGTTCCAAAAACAATAGATAATGATATTCTGTTGATGGATAAAACCTTTGGATTTGATACTGCAGTAGAAGCAGCTCAAAGGGCAATCAATTCTGCATATATAGAGGTACGAAACCAACGTAACACATTTTTTCAATATTTCAAACAAAAAGTTATCATTCAATATGCAGTGACTGAATCGACGATAAAAGGGGTCATCTCGTTCGATTCCAATGTCTTGTTCAAACAATCATAAACTCTGATTTCACAGATTTGGATACCTTTTCTCATCTCTAATTCATGTATAAATATTCATGAACTTCCAGGCTCGCAGTGCATATCATGGCATTGGTCTCGTAAAACTCATGGGAAGAAGCAGCGGCTTTATAGCAATGCATGCATCACTTTCAAGCGGTCAGATTGATGTCTGTTTAATTCCAGAGGTGAAGAATTCATACATTGCTTTCTTTCTCAAATTCATTCAAGGATCTCAAAAGAAAGTACTGACGAGAGAAATTTATATAAGATTTAAACTTGTTCTAATCTGTTTCTCTTTGTTATAATAAAGATTGTGAAATTTAAAAATATGTAAAATTTTAAAGGATTTTTATTATATTTGATTTGGTTTTATATTTTTTAAAGTGAAACAAAACATGTGAAAATGATTTTTCTTACTATTTTTTTATTTCTTTAGTACTTTCCAGATTTAATAAGAAAAGAAAATAGAGAAGAAAAGTTAAAGAAAAAAAGAAGTTTAAACTCAATAAATTAATTATATATGTTTATTCAAATTCTTTTTATCTGTTTCTCTCTATTACATAACATTATGAAATTATTTTGATTTTTTTTTATATTTTTCATATGAAACCAAACATATAGAATTGAGTTATCAAGTTTAAACCTGTTTTTTTTATTTTCTTTCCTACTTTCCTTTTTATTTTATTTTCGGGTTCCAAAAAAAGCTTAATAATCATCATCCAAGAATATCGAATTCTGAATTAAGGATCCAATTTCAGGTACCCTTTCAACTGGAGGGACCTTATGGTATCTTACAACATTTGTGAGCACCCTATAGAGACTAAAGGGTCAGCTGTGCTTTGTGTGGCCGAAGGAGCAGGACAAGTAAGTGAACATTTTAGATTATACGATTATTTTCAATTGGAAATTCTGGTGTTAATATGCTTGAAATTCAGTGTTTTCTAGACAAAACAAATTCAACAGATGCATCTGGGAATGTGAGACTTGGAGACATTGGTGTTTATCTTCAACAGCAGGTTGTAGGCTTATCTTTTATTTTCTTGCATTTTCCTGCATTTTCTTGATGATAATGAATGATGAGCTCACATTTCTTCAACAGATCAAGAAACATTTTAGTGGGATTGGCATTCCAGCTGATGTGAAATACATTGATCCCACTTACATGATTCGGGCGTGTAGAGCAAATGCATCTGATGCTATACTCTGCACTGTTCTTGGCCAGAATGCTGTAAGTATATCATCGACTTTCAAATAAACAAATAAGGATTTAAATTACAGAAATCGAGCGATGCTACGTTAAATGATTAACTCTTTTGAAAGTTCAAACTTGTCAACTTTAGGTTTAATATGAATACCATGCTTCTTAACAAAAGAATCCCGTCTACATTTTTTTTTTTTTTTGAAAAAGAGATAAATTTATTGATTTAGGTTTGTAATACAAATGATAGAGATGTAGAATTAAAAATGCTAAAAACTTTAAATGATAACCTAACATTCAAGTTAATAGCAAAAATAGTTGGTTCAAAGATTATATATTTGATAATCTAAAAATGCTTAGAACACCTAAAATTCCAAATTTGCAGAGCATCATGAGGGCATCCATATCCACATTAGTATGATATTGTCCATTTTGGACCTAAGTCTTCATGAATTTGTTTCTTGGGTTTTCTTCCAAAAAATCTCATACAAATTGGATGTTATTCATGTTTATATACTGTAGTTCTCTATTCCTAATCGACATGATATCATAAACCAAAGGGCACAATCTAATAATCCTTTTCTAAACCCAAGTTCTACGGAGTCTCGCCTTTCCTCAAACCAAAAACCAACGAGTAGGCGGCAAAATACGCCGCAACAGGTCAGCGATAAAACATGCCTCAACATATCAACAACAAAAACACAACAATAAACGCAAACCCGTGATCAACGCGAAAATCATTTTATCAAAAAAAGTTAAAACCAACATGGAGAAGAAAATAATAGAATGAATAATTTTAGGTAAATAATGATAAAAAATATCATCAATTTTCTCTAACAAAGAAAAACATGAAAGAAAGAACCGAGAAAGGACGGCTAGGGTTTTGAAAGAGACACGACCTTATCTCGGTCAACAATTAATGGGTGGTATATGATAATTGGGCAGGTGCATGGAGCATTTGGTGCGCTGTGTGATCACAGTTGGAATATGCAACAGCCATTACGTCTACTTACCGATCCTGGAAGTGATATCTTCTCTCCGAGAGCGGTGACCGGACAGCCGGATGGTACCGCTGCTCGACTCCACTGGCCAGCCGACTTCACCTGACCTCATTCTCTCATGCTACTGCCAACACAAGAAATTCTTATTTCCCCTTGCTAATTATTTGTATTTGTAATTTTTTTTCTTTTTTCTTTTACGATTTCAGAACTCGGATCTTGGTTGAAGGTCCAACAATTTTGTGTATGATATTATGTTAAGTTAAAAAAAAAAAAAAGCTTATTTGTTCGGTTGTGGCTCCTTATGGAGATTACTATGAGAAAATTTGTTTGCCTCTTATCTTCATGAGAAATTGTTAAAAATTAAAATTTCAATGATTGTAGTCATTTTCTCTATAATTCATTAAGAATTTCACCACTTTATATATATTTATATATATAGTGAAAGGAAACAAGGGAAAAAAAACCTATAAATTCAATTAAAATTACGATAATCTTTGATAGTTTCCAAATACTCTTTAAGCATGTAATGCGTTTTTAAATCATATCATAATGTAGACCCTCAAATTTGAGCATCCCTTATATTTGAGAAGATGATCAATCATTCTCTAAAAGAAATAAAAACTCATAGACAAGTTTGAACCTCCAATTAAAAACCCATTGCCCCAAAAAAAAAAAAAAAATTTTTCCTCCTAAAAATATTTAACTAATCATTATTGTGCCTTCACACTCTTTAATGTGATGATATTCTCTTCTTCTCAAACCAAGTGGGAAAAGTAAAAGGCGTCTCTTCTATTTGTCTAATTCCACACGATCGCTCCATAAAGTAAAAACACTGATAAGATCTAAATTTACGGCTGGTACCTGCATTCAATCTTATACGCACTACGTTAACACAAACTACATTTCCTAGCGCTTCCTTTGACCTCTCTCTATTAAGTCCTTAATAAGTACAACTCATATTTTGACCATTACATAAATCATAAATCATTGCTTACAATCATTATGACCTCTCTATTAAAGTCTTTAATAAGTAATAACTCATAATTTTTTTGACAGATGTAATAACTCATCTTAAAACACTTTAATCTTTTACTTTTAAATCATCAAAATTTAATTTAAATCTTTAATTAATCCAAAAAATTCAATTTTCAAATTTATGGCATTGCCTCTTTTTCTATAAAAATAAAATTTACTCATAAAATCTTGAACAAGAGTTTCTCCATGTTTTTTTTGATGAAAAAAGATCACGAATAAAAAAACTTATACACACGATTAAATGATAAATCATAATAATCTTTAACATGAAATTTTATAATTTCCAAGTTTATCTAGGAGAAATCGAACACTCTTTAAGTCCAATTAATACTTAACTTTAAATATTATCTATTTTTAGTTTTTTTTTTAATCTTTTCCACAAAAGAAAATTAAAGATAAAAATTAAAAAGACAGTAAATGGTATTGTCTTATATGGAAGGGGTACTTCAGTAATTTCACATGTTAAAGTAAGAATTTCTGATACAGGTGTCGGACTTCTATTAGCCTCTCTCTTACATTCGACAAATATGCGGCGACTGTACGAATGAGCAGTGTTTAATTCTACCAGGTTCCAGCGATTGCCTACCTCAATCGCACGAGAAGTGCATTTTTCTATGAAGAACGTAAAACAATTTCAAATCCGATTAATTAAGTCGTTCCAATTCCGCGACTATAAATATAACCAGGTTCCTGGTCAAGCCTGCAATTTTCCCTCTCCTAGGGTCCCATTTTCTTTTCATTTTCGTTCATGGAAAGTGAAGGAGAACTACGTTCATCCATGGTGATTGAGCTTCGTCGTTTGTGAATTTTCTGTGGATCTATTTTGGTTGAATCTTCGTAGCTGTTCGATCGCTATGTGAAAGTGCTATGATTTGGCACTGAGTTTTGGCCTTCTTGCTGTGTTTTGGGGCGTGATAATGTGAAATTAGGGCTTTTTTTTCATGGATCAGGTAGTGGTGGTGTTCGAATGTGAATGGCTGAGTTGTCGTTTTCACTGAATTGGAGTTCCTGTTGATAACTGAAAATTTTATGTCTTTGGGATCTTGATTGATTTCTTTGGCGAATTCTTTTTTTTTTTCCCCCCCTGTTCGCTTTGTGGATGTGTGTGGTGTTGATAGATCTGGAATATTTGGAAGATTTTTGAAGGATTGAGTTTTTTTAGGGAAAATTTGTCTGTAAAGTTGTATTTCGGTGCTTGAATGTTTAAATGAAGTCCGTAAGGTCATCGTCTTCGATCACTCTGTTTTGTTAAGTGACGGTCTGATGGTGTTGGCATAATGATATTGCAGGAAACGACAATGTTCAAGTTCGCAGAGCTGTTTAGCTCTCTTCCGAAATGCGTCTATTCTTCATCTACCAGTGAAGATTCGCAATCACCAAGCGACGAAGAGTTTCCAGTGCTCGGATTCGAATTTTTTGACTCCGCGCAAATAGAGAAGAACCTCGTCAAATCAATCTGGAGGGATGATAGAGTTCAGTTTCTAACTCAATCAAAGCGACTCTTTCAGAACTCTGGGAATCAAGTGAACTTGGAAGACGACGAAAACAGAGACTCACCAAAACTACTGGACCGAAGCATCGTTTTGAAGCTTCTGCAATGGTGTTGTAGGTTTGATTCAGCGGACTGCGCCACAGCTTTAATAAATGGAGAGATTGGAACGTTGCCTTTCATCAACGAAATGGATGAATCTGGACGAACGGCGCTGCATACGGCGGCGGAGGCTCACGCGGCCAGATGCGTCGAGCTTCTCCTTCGCAAACGCGCTCGTACGGACCTCAAGTCCAAGGACGGTACCTCACAGATAGCCCTGGAGCTGTATCTGTCCAGCAGAAGGTAGGGGCAATAAAACGGTGTCGTTTTGGTCTCAATATATCATATAAATGGTAAAAGCTTCACTCTTTTTGGATAAACCGCCAAAACCACCTGATCTTGTATACAGATGGAAATTGATTTTGCTTCTTTCTTTTTTATTTTACTTCAAACCTTTCTCAAATTGCTTTTTTGGTTGAAGACATTTTCTGAAACTTCTTCTAAATGTTTGCATTTTTCAGGATGGATGTACTGTGGGATCCTGATGACGCCATTGAAGATTTGATCGTTCTGCTTCGGGAAAAGGTTTTTGTGCATGCGGATAACCTCTTCAAACCTCTCCTTGGTCACTGAGATAATAAAGGAAAAGAAAGTTAAAGAGACATAAAATTTGAATTCTTATCCTTTATTTTCCTCAGTTGCCAGCTGTCTTAAGAGAGGAAGATTACCTAATATCCATCCAAAGAAAAATCTGAAACCAATTTTCCTTATTTCTCTAGCAAATTAGAAAACAAACATCTTGATTATTCAGTATTTGGCCCATCACTTTAACAGGAACTAACGGCGGTAAAACTTTTGGCGGAGAAAACGAAAGATATCGCGGAAGTCGCTTACATGACCGCCATGGAAGGCCGCGTAATCGCGTTAGCTGCTCTGCTAATGGTTGCTGCGGAAAAGGTTAACGCTTCGATCCTGGTGTTGCGAAGCGACGGAGACTTGAGTTCCAAGGAGAAGACCAGCATCTACGAATGCGTGGTGAAAGAGGCCTTATCACTGGGCCGGACGGAGACATCATCGTCGACCAAATGCGAATGGAAAGGCGAGAAAGTGGAGAAGAGGGCGCTGCTGCTATGCGAGATGGAGCTGCTTCAGCTGTTCGGAGCTGTAGCTCACAACAGTTGTACGGATAGGAAGGTGACGTCACCTCTCATTCGTGCAGCCCAGGTGAGCCACCCTGCCTAATTTATTCCATTTTGTTTGAAATTTCGTCATGGATTGTAGTATAAGGAACAGGATGGCAATAAAGTGTCATGTCATAAATAAGATCAATGGAGCCCCCATACTCTGATGTTGACGTGGCTGCCATGTCTGTTGCCACATCATTTGACGGGACAAGTTGAGGGCATTTCGGTAAATTACGAAATCACAACTAGTGATGCGATGCTATAGGCATATTTGGATTCGTACTCCCTGCTCTGTTCTTTGTTTTGTCCTAAAAATATACATTCTAATAAAAAAATTTAATATGTTTTTAAAATAATACCTAAGTTAATACTAAAAACTAGAATGGTTGATTACGATTTTAACTTAAAAATTTTAAAACTATAATTAGAAATTACATTTTTAACTTAAATTTTTTTTTAAAATCATAATCATCAACTACTAATGATAAATTAGTATTTATTTTAAATATATTATTTTAGGACAAAATTACTGAGATTTCAAACGTGTAGGAAATGGATGGAGGATGAATAGGTCACAAATACCTTTATTTTCAACCGTGCAATAAGCATTCATAACAAAGTCATATTACTGTAACCTGAGATTATACAGCGTTGTGAAGATAGATAATCTGGAACTTCTGTATTATTCTTAGGCCGGTGATGAAGAGGTGATGAAGTTACTTCTGAAGACGAGCGTAGAAGTTGATGAAACAGATGCCGAAGGAAATTCTGCTCTTCATTGTTCCCTTAAGGCCTCGATGGCCTCAGTTTCCTAAACGAATGGGTCCTCCCTCTCTCTGTTTCTCTGCATCTCTTTATATTTATAAGTAACATGACAGGAACTTTTGTTTTCTAGGTTATATGGCTCCTTCCTAGAGCATGGTGCTCGAGTGAGCCACAGAAATAAATTGAGATAATCTGATCCCACATTGCTGCTGCAAATGGTAATCCAGAGGCCCTCCATGTATGTTCAAAATCTTAGCTTCTGCTCTCCTGTTCCTCTTCTGTTCATCCACTGCTTTGGCAGTTAGAAATAGAACTGATATTTATGTCTGTGGCATTCAAGTTTTAACATTTTCTATCATGTTGAGCTGGGTTAGCTACTACTGGAAGAGCCAGACAGTCTGAATCGACAACTGAAATGAAAGAAACCCCGCATTTTTGCAGTAAAAGAACAATTATGGCTATTGCTGAGCTTCTTTGCGCTAGAGCAAATAGCCAAGTCCTTAACTTACGGTTGGGAGTGATAAAACCCTTTTGATCTAGTTCATAATTGGCTTCCACCTTCTAATACTAAATTAATTTTGCAAATGGGTTTCCAAACCAACCATTGTTATCCACAGTAGACAAAGACCTATTGATTTGGCAAAGTCGCAAGAGATGAGGTTCATGCTAAGTCCGACTAATATTAGCCTTAGTAAGTTCAAATAATAACATCATCCTTCCCAAATTTTAACATGTGAACAAGATGGGCAAAAAATGAAGCAGATATTCTCAGCTGCCTTGACAGTGAAATCTCTTTTCATCTAACATGCAGAGCACAAACTTCCCTGCAAGGGAAATATACTGCACTACCATAACCACGAGATGATTTCCAGAAACCTGCAAATCACCGACAGAGAAGAAAGAGCACCCATCTGAGAGGGTGGTGATCCCATTAAAATCATCCAATTTAGATTAGATATTGTGTGTGAAAACTGAGTACTTTTTCCCCACATCTCATAGTTTGTAAATCTTGTGAGCTCTAGAACTTGCGATCGTGAAGACAGGAATCTGCAAGTACTATGTATCTCCAGGAGGTTGTGTGCGAGGGGCAAAGTGCTTCTATGCTCATGGGAAGATGAGCCTTTCGGCTGAAGCAGGAAAAGAGAGGATACAGCACTCAAGTATGATTGAGGAGCAGAGGAAGAATTTTTGTGGGAGGGCTGCCTCTTCCACGGACCTGGTTAGAACCTATCAAAACATTTCTAATTGACATTTTTAGTCACATTAGTAGGAGAGTACCGGTGATTAAACAAAAAAAATTGTGATTACATATGACAAATGTCTTTATCTCCATCTATCTTGTGAAGCAGACTCATTGGGTAAGATTTTTGAAGAAAACTTTGGTTTAGTAGAAGAAGCCATGGTCATGGGCGACCAAGTGGGCGACCGAGTACACTCTCGAGGATTTGGTTTTGTCATCTTTAGTAATGGGAAATCTGCCTCAAATGCTGTTCAAGCACACTTCATTACCATTATGGGCATTAAAGTTGAGATAAAAATTCTGCTGTTCAAAATGCATGTTGTTTGCAGAACCAAACGCTACCTCAAGAAGAAGATCAGCAACAAGGACATATTACTCAGTTTCAGCCTGGCAACACCTGATGAACAAATGTGATGATGGCGCCACTAAGATGTCTTGGGTTGATAAATTGCTCCAAAAGTCCTAGTTTATGTTATACCGAACCTAAGATTCTTCTTAATTCTACAACTCAAGTAGCGTGTGCTAAATGGGTCAGAATTTTTGAGGTGGCTTAACTTCTTAAATGATGTGTCAAGCATCACAAGGAGGAGAGTGGTACCCCCTCTCCCTCTGAGGCTGATTTCAAGGGCTACATGTGGCCAAGAACTGGATCACAACTCTCTGGGCTATCCTAAGCTTAGTGACTTCATGAGATCTTTCCCTGGCCTATGTCACATGAAGATTGTCCCCGTTGGAGGACGGGGACCAGCCACTCACATGGTCCTCCAGCCTAAAGACCAGAAACTGATCCAACCACTTGCAATGCCGTGTTTTCTCCCATCCCTACACCGCTTGATGACAATGATGATGGTGATGGTGATTCCGTGTTGATTTCAAGTCTTGGAGAACCTCTGCCTGTTTTCATATGATAATCCTGGGTCGCATGGTGGCAGCTTTGAGGAAGGGAATCTCTCCATGGAATCTGAAGGAGTCCTGCTTTGATGCAAAGACAAGTGTCACCCAGGATCTTGGAAATCTTAAGCCAGACACTCTTTTCCATGGTCCAATCATGGTTTAGGATTGAAAAATGCAGCCGTGGAGATGATTCTGAAACAGGAGCCGGGGGCAGCAGAAAGAGGCATCTGGTTCTAGGTTCTTGCAAGAGAGAAAGAAACAGCAGCTCTGGCTTCTTCTTGCGAGTTTAGTTTCTGTAATTAAACCAAATAATAGAGATCTAGTTCAGCATTTGAAACCTTATTTTGTAAGAATTTCTACTAATCTCATGCTTGTGATAGTGCAGAATTACAAGTCCAGTGTGGCTCAAGAATGTGCTTTTGCATGCAATAAAAGTGAATCGTTGTGGGCTAATTTTCCATGTCGACACTTGCTATGGTGCAGCAACTGTAAGATACATGCTATTCAGGCGGCCGGTGCTGGACACAAATGTGTAGCGATTGTGTGATGCAAAGGGTGCATTGTGGTTTTACTCCCCATGGACTGAGAAAATTAGAAATATCAGCAAACCTGTGATAACCCCAACATTGACTTCCCTCAGGTATGCCCATTCCCTGCCTACATTTTCCTGCTTGCATATGCATGTTTCATAGCTCATTTTACTCATACTCTTTGATTTGCAGAACAAATTATCACTGCTTTGACCTGTGTTTGTTTCTCCCCCTTTTCGTTTTGTCCCTGCAGGAGGAATTAATTTTTGCTTAGTAGCTGATGAACTTTTTGCAGTCAGAGTTTCTCTTTGCATGACTAAAAACATGGGAACTAGTATTCCTTTTTTTTTGCCTTGGTGAAAATAACCACTGGTTGTAAGTATCCTTTATCCCGAGTCTTGTTCTTTGCTTTACTGTCACTTCTTAGTAAAGAAAATTCGGATATATAGATTGGGCATGTAAAGTCCTCCAGTGTTGAATTGGGCATGTCGAATTCTCCTGTGAATTTGTCCTCCAGATGATGGTTTTGGTGAATGATTGGTTGACTAAACACCAGTTGAAGCCTTCAGATACTCTATTAAAAAAAATCCATGCTGAAAGCTGTGAGAATGATTCTGTGTTTAGGCTTCAAATCATTTAAGAGAACTATGAGAATGATTCTTGTGCTTAGACTTCAAATCATTTACTAGAGAACAGAGTCAAGAATGTGGAGCCTTCTAATGGTTTTAAAGGCATTTGACTAGTCAATTTAACCAGATTGGATCCTTAGTTTTTGAAGAAGGCGCTTTTGTCATTAAGCCCTCCTTAACATCAAAATTCTGTTTTTATGTCTTATTGAGACTAACTAAAATAGGGGTATTAATGAGTCAAACTACTCGTGAACTCTTTCGAGTTCATTTCGTAAAATACTCGGGTCGTTCGAGTTAATTAGGTCGAGTTCGAGTAGTTTGTGAGTTAGTATTAGAATCTTGGCTGTTCTTTCGTGAAGTTTAATCGATCTTTACTATTTTATTAGCAAAGTTGAGACTCGATTTGATTCGAGTTGGGGAAATGAGTTTAAATATCTTGTTATTAATTTTTAATTGATTAGAGCTTTGTGTCGAGTTCGAGTTTTTAATTGAATCGAGCTCGAGGCTTTATCTACTGCACATCGACTCTATCACACCCCTAAATTGGATCCTTTGTCCTTCAAGAAGACACCTTTTTGTTAAGTCCCACCTTATATGTATATATATTTATATAGCCAAGAGAGCAAGCATAACAAACCAATCATATTCATATACATATATATAACAAGGGAATCCAAGTGAAGGGTAAGAAACCTGGCTTTGATGATTGATATTTCAGTCCCTAAAACACCACAAATTACTTAGCCATAATAGTTCCACATGTTCTCTAGCCAAGGGAAGACAAACCTATCCAGAGGGAAATAATCAATGGAAGATCATGGTCGTGGGTTAGCAATGTGTAAAATTCTGTTGCTAAATAAAGCAAAATGCTATTTGTTCAATCCTTCAAACTGACTACACAAAAGTAGAAAAGGAATTATAAATTTAGACTCCATTGCATACTGAATGCTTTCTTGTTCCAAGTTACACAGAATGTTTTCTCTCTCTTTTGGCAATTGCCATTTTATCAAAACCCTGACATACTTTTCATAAAGAACTTTCTTAGTTGTTACTATACAAGTCAAATGCAAGCATCTTCCTCCCCCTTCCCTGTCCAAAAGATATAGCAGTCTGTAGACTTGGATCAAAATGCCACAACTTTAGGTAAAAGATATAACAAAGTTTGATCAGGTGCGAGTTTCATGGTTACAGGGACCGTCACTTCTATGAACGATGAAAGGATGTGCAATTGCCCAACATCCTCCTTCAGTTTCGAATTTTCTTTGTCTCGTCCTGTCTTTAGTTTGCATTCGTTATGTTCATCGTGCCAGCCACAAATGGAAGTTTGAGCAGTGATTTATTTTTCTCCAGCATCACATGTAGTCTTCACCTGTGTAAATTCCAGATTGGGATACAGATTAGACTTTTCATTTATTAC
The DNA here is from genome assembly GCA_016808115.1 of Tetrastigma voinierianum. Taxonomy (NCBI): domain Eukaryota; kingdom Viridiplantae; phylum Streptophyta; class Magnoliopsida; order Vitales; family Vitaceae; genus Tetrastigma; species Tetrastigma voinierianum. Next base: position 22,027 of record JAEQBH010000935.1, read on the forward strand.
ACTTCAAACCTTGTGTAAACATGCCTTAAAAGTACTGCAACAAAGAGGGAGAGATGGTAGGAAATGAGTGAAGATAGAGGCAGTCACAGGACATAACACAATCTGAAGAAATTCCTCAAGAAACACGATTTTCAAAGAGGGCTTTCTTCCTTCCTTTCCTTCTTTCATTTTTTAAATACGAGAATCTAGACATAAATGAAAAGTTAAAAATCATCCTCCCTTCAGATAGTTCTATAGTTATATAAAATATCTTGGAGCTCCATGTTATGCAGGTTCTGTTAAAAGAATTCATATGGACAAATATTACCATGCAAAATCGAAGCGATTCAAGTTTCCTACTTACATTGAACTCTCTCCCTCTGAAACAGAATAATCACTGAAGCTAATGCTTGTTTTAAAGTTTTTCATTAGTAACAGATCAAGAAAAATAAAATAAGGGAAGAAACCCTGGCTCTCTTGGCTAAATCATGTTAATCAAAAGTGATTGAACAACATAATCAATCAAATTATGCGGAAGAAAAATACCAGAATCTACATACCTCCAGCCATTGTTAAGAAATCGAGAAAACTGGAAAAATGGAAATATTTTGGTTCTTCTAAACCCTTCTCAAAATAATTTGATGGTGATTTTCTCTGCATTTTTTGCATAGGCTTAGGGACCCAAAATGTGCAGTGTCTCTTCTTTATATGGAGACCAGGCCATCACAGGTCTTCTGAAGAGTTGCAAGGGTTGGGGAAAGGTGTTATGGGAGATTCAAAATTTAAAAAATTCAAATGTTCATATGGATCACACTCTAACATTCTCCCACTTGATCCATATAGTTCAACACCTATCATAAGAGCAAACTAAATATATAAATCATGGCGATAGGTCCTCTTATAGTGAGTAGTATCTTCCGTGTATTCTGATATCAGTTATAGTATAAGCCATAAACTTAATGAATAAACCATGTTTATTGAGGTCCAAACTTAATGATATTTCTCAGATTAATAATAATAATGCAGAAATATCTAATAGTATAAGAAATATCGGAGGCGAATAAGAGTTTTATTTAAAATAATGAATGTACGTACAATTAAAATTACATCGTGGAACCAAGTCCCATTTGTACTACATGATCCTTAAAATACTTAGGTGGCATGCCTTTAGTTAAAGGATCGTGATCATCAACTGGTGCCTAATGTGTTCGATGACCACTTTCATTTCTCCTAACACGTTCTCTTATGGCTAAGTACTTAATGTCGATATACTTTGCCGACTTAGCTCTTGTATTGTTCTTAGCCGTAAATCTGCGGTACGAGTTATCACAGTCTAACTTGATGGCCTAGATATAGAATCCACAATTCTATTGGATATGAAACTCTTTAACCATACACCATGCCAGAGCTGGCCTGGCAGGATGAACTCGGCTTCCATGAGTGGAAGTGGCGGTCGGAGTGCGTTCGCACTTCTCCCGAAGGCATATGGGCTCCAATCGGCTAGCTTGAAAATAACGGGCGTTGATTTTTCGAGAATCAACCGCGACGACAAAGTCCGCGTAATTAGCCAATCACCTCAATGACCATATGTTATTATCACATGCGCGTATGTCGCTGTTCCTTGAAGGTATCCTGCCGTCACCTTGCTGCGGCTCTCCGATAGTCGATACGGATTACTGCGATATCTTCCTAATACTCGGCGGCAAATGCAATGTCAAATTAAATGCAGAGACTTGAGCATACATTAGGCTTCAACGGCTGAAGTATATGAGATATTGCTGTGTTCCGTTGAAATCATTTTTAAAGGCGATTCGTCGAATACGTCACCCTTCAAAATGGTTGCTCTGTAGGTGAAACGATTTTCGTATTAAATCTCTCTAAAACTTTATTGATATAGGTCTCTTGAGACAAACCCAAAAATACCTGAGATCTTTCCTATGGATCTTAATGCCAATGACACTGGTGCCTCCCTGCACATGCTCCTTCGTATCAAAGTTCTTTGAGAGAATTGTTTCACCTCATATAATAAACCCTTATCATTGGTTGCAAGTAGAATATCATCCACCATATAACCTGAAAACAAATCTTACTCCCCCTTTTGACCTTGATATACATTTGATCCATGATATTTTCTTCAAGCCGAATGAAGTAATGACTTCATGGAATTTCAAATACCATTGGCGGGATGCTTGTTTTTAATCCATATGGATTTCTTAAGCTTACAAACTAAATGCTCACTTTCCTTTAGGAGAATCCGGCCCAGTTATTCGTATAAACCTCTTCCTCTAGATTACCATTAGGAATCTTGTTTCCATCATTGGTCTTAAATCAAAGTCGAAATGGGCAGCTGGCCGCATGATTATTCGAAGAATCTTGAATCTGAGGAGAAAGATTCTTAGTGTGAGTGAGTCCTTCCCTTTGATTGAATCCTTTGTACTTGAGTCGGCCTTATGTCTCAGTCTTTTGATGAGTCTTTCTTTGTTTAAAGACCCATTTTACATCCAATGGCACACACCATCGAGCTGACTCAACGAGATCCCAAACTCGGTTAGATGCCGCGATTATTTCTTCTTTCATGGCATTGTACCATGAGTTGATTCCTTAGAACTCATGGCTTGTGAACGTTTGGATCATTTTAGAACCGATGTTATAGTCGATTCTTGTAAATACACTATATAATCATTAGGAATTGCTGATTTCCTAACTCTTGTAGATCTTCTTAATGTTGCTTCATCATTATAAATTTGTTGGTGCGCTTTGTTGCTCGATTCTTAACATTTCTTGAATTTCTTCATTTTCAGCAGTCGCGGGATCAATATTAGCCAGCTATGTGGAATTTCGAAATGGTGTCCGCTTCGGTTACTTGAGGTGTGAATGACAATCAGTATCAGCAGGCAGAGGGTTTGACGCTACTGTGATCCTTCTCGAGAAGCGTCACAGCTGATGTCTCGCGATTAAGTCATTATCAAAAATTTGCATTTCTTGAGTTCCAAATCCCCAGTCTTTGTGAGATGGAATGATAAAATCGCCCCTTGGACCTTCGGCATATCGATGAAATACCTTGATGGTCCTTGAGTCCCAAACTTCTTTTCTTGTAGGTTATAAATTCTTACGCCAGACGGGCACCTGACGGCGTATATGTGCATAAACCTTCGGTTTCCAACCTTTGAATGACTGAAAAGCGTCTTGGGCGGTAGCAGGTTTGAACTCGTTTAATATATACAGTGTCTTTGGTTGATCCATAGGTAGAGGTAGTTTGTATAACTCCTCATACTCCTTACCATGTCAATTTAAAGTTCGGTTTCTTCTTCTGCACACCGTTACGTCTGGAGAACCGGGCGTAGTGTCTTGGGCAACAATCCCATTTTCTTGAAGAAACTTAAATGCACCCGAGGAACGGCCATTCTCTGTGTATTTACCATAGTACTCTCCACCTGTCGATCTCACGATCTTAATATGTTTCGCATTGATTCTACATTTCGGCCTTAAAAACTTTAATGGCGTCTAGCTTCATCCTTTGAGCAGGCGTAGAGATACATATATAGTGAATAATCATCTATGAAGGTGATAAAGTATTTCAGACTATTTGCATCCATGTCAGGACAACAAATGTCAGTATGTATAATCTCTAATAGGTTTGTGCTCCTCTTTGCACCCTTTTTAGACTTGTTGGTTTGCTTGCCCGCTAATACGGTCGCACGAGTCTCGAAATCGAAAATCAAAATCTTACGTCGTTTACCAATTTCTTTATTCTTCCCGATGGAGATGTCCCGATCTCAGGTGCCGTAACATAGGATTCCTCATTACATGCTTGTCTTTTTGTCCGTGATACTTATTACATAGAATTATAAGTAATATCATTTGTAGAATATGGAAAAGACCATCGAACGATGTACCATAACCAATAACTTTAGATTTATTGGATAAGCGAAACGAATCTGAAAAGCTAAGGGAAAACCACTGAGTCTGATCTTGGGTGAGATTAAATTCCTAGAGAAACTTGGAACATAAAATGTCTTTTCCAATTCTAAAATGGCTTGTGCTTGTCTGAGAATTTGCGAAATTAACGATAAACCACACGTGAACTCATCTTCTTTGCTGAATAGATCGTTGTTAAATTCATTTTGAACGTAGGTTTGCATCTTGCGTAAGATATTTGAAGCGTGGATTTAGAACGAGAATCAATCCACCATGTGTTATGATTAACATTAACCATATTAGATTCGCAACATCTGAAAAGGAAAATTAGTACCTTTCTTATTAAGCCATATCTTAAATTTTGATCCTTCTTCATGTGTCCCTTCTTCTTACAGAAAAAACACTTTGACTCCTTCTTTATGCACGATTGAATAGGGAATCTTTCCCTCTTTTAAGCTTGATCCTTTCTTTTCTTTCCAAAGGTAGTCGAAGTTAACTTTGTGCCCTCTTTCATCATTAACCTTCCCTCTTCTTGCTTTGCATGGTCAACAATTCATTAATTGACCATTTTATCCTTATGTGTGTTGTAAGAGATTTTGAAGGGCTGTATTGTTGGGGCGAGTGTTGATATATAATGAGCAGGAAATTAATACGACGTGGTAACACGTGCGAAGTTGGGCGCTATATCCTGCATGCGCGTGATATGATCGCGTATTCATAACATCAGGTGAGCTTGGTGGATGAAAATTGCGTAATTAAGGTACTAGCAGAGCTTTGTCAGAAGTTTCAAGCTGCTCATCGATGGCTTTTAGAAGTGGTTTGACTTTATTAATTTGCTCGTGAACCACGAATACTAGCCCAGATATCTTGGTTTTAGTGAACATCGTGGAGGCGATTAGGCATAAAAGAACATCATAAGGCGACTGAAACCTGCGGTGCTAGTTTGATAATGGGATCGAGTTCCTCTTTCCTTATAAGCGTGGATCGATATCCATCCCATCAATCTGCAGAAGAATTCTTTCCTTATCACGCTATAGTTATCGCTACTTAATTCGGGAATATCCTTGGCCCAAAATCGAAATATTCGCGAGTTGAATAAGCGCCCAAATATTAAATACACATGCTTAATAATCAAATATTAGGCAAAGATACAATCATGTTTCCAATGTAAATCATGCTTTAAAAAAAAAACATAAACCTAGTGACATAAAACACGCCTATGGGCTGATCTTATAAATTAGGTTTAATTAATTTTATAATGAGACTAAAACCATGTTCCTTTTCACGTCCACGTAGGTAAATTAGAAAATATGATTTGATAATTCATCCTAATTAATCATACAAATGTAATAAAAATTCATGTGAGATGAGATTTATCACAATCCATATGATTAATTACAATTAATGTAATCAAATATGATCTAAAAACTTAATATATAATTTTAACTAATTAAGGATGCTGTGGCTATTCCCTAATTAATTAAAATTATATTGATCACTGAACATTATTGCAAAAACTTTAAGAAATTTAAACAATAAGATTATCATTTAATTAATTTTGTATGTAAAACTATACACATATAGTATCACAATGACAATAAATTTAATATATAGGAAATTTAGTACCGTACAACATTATTGCAAAAACTTTTAATGATTTATACAATAAGATTATCATTTAATTAATTTTGTATATAAAACTATACACATACAAATAATCATGATGACAATAATTTAATATATAGGAAATTTAATTCCCATATTCTATACATCCGGCCGTAAATCTCTATAAAAGAAACGATGTAAGGAGTAACAAATTAACACCTAGGCTTGGTGGTAGAGCATATGCTCATAGTGATGGTCAAGGGTTCGAAACTTGTAGATCCATTCCTCTTTTATTTTATTTTAAGGTCAAATTTATTGTTTTGTTTAATATTATTAGCGCAAGCGTCATGTAAATGGCGAAATATTAATAAGGCGCGGCCAAGTAAGCCCGCTAGCGGTCGTATTAGAAGTAAGGCGGCTGACCCGGTCGCATAAGAGGCCTCTTGGGCAGTCCACATAAGAGCCTTGAGGTCGACCCATTCCATATAACGAGCCCAGTCGGTTGCTTGAATTAAATTAAGGCGAAGCCATTTGTAAGGCGAATCTCCACGACCCAATCATGGCCCGAACAAATTTCTGTTGTCTTCAACGCCCGACCTCGCCAAACTTCGGTTTTGCTACTCGGAAAAACCGGTTTTTTTAAGTCATCTTCTTACATTACTACCATGAGCGCACTACGTGAAGACCTTCATCGAAACAAAAGCATGAATTCCCATTGTAGTTTGATATCATTTAAAAAACGAGAAACATCGAAATTATTGTAAAATAGTTTAATGTATTAAAACCAAGTAAAAATGTCGAGCAAATATCTAGCATTAAAATCGTGCTGCATTGCAAATTTTTCAAGAATATAAAATTTCACCTGGCTCACGTATAAAAGCGAGAGATATAGTGTTGCTCGTGCAAATGTTAATCAAAAGTGATTGAACAACATAATCAATCAAATTATGCGGAAGAAAAATACCAGAATCTACATACCTCCAGCCATTGTTAAGAAATCGAGAAAATTGGAAAAATGGAAATATTTTTTTTTTTTTTTTTTAAGTCATCTTCTTCGTACTACCATGAGAACTGCCATTGAAGACCTTAAGTAAACAAAGCATGAATTCCCCATGTAGTTTGATATCATTTAAAAAACACAAAACACATCAAAATTATTATGAAATAGTTTAATGTATTAAAACAGTAAAAATGTGCAACGAAAATATCTAGCATTACGGAAAATCAATCTTGCATTGCAAATTTTCAAGAATATAAGAATTTCTTACAAACCGTATAAAAGCGAGAGATATAGTGTTGCTACGTGCAAATGTTAATCAAAAGTTTTCAAATCGGCTTTTGATTTATTATCGGCTAACATATCTACGCTATCTCGTGTTTAATGCAAATTTATATTCTTGAAAATTTGCGATGAATACTAGATATTTTGGTTGGCTACTTGGTTTATCGATCCTTATTCATGTATTTTGATGTGTTTGTGTTTTAAATGATATCAACATGAAAATTATGCATTTCGGATAATCTTCAATAACAGTCTCATGTATAGAAAGAAGATGACAAAAAAAAAAAAAAAGCTGGTTTTAAAGGTAGCAAAGCAGGGTTTACAGAATTTGAAGATTGAAGACAACCTGATTTGTTTGAAGTATGATTTATGGGCTGTGGTTCTATGGCCTTACAGGTTGGGCTTTGGCCTTAATTTAATTTAGGCTAAAGCTGAATTTGGGCACGGCTATATGGAATGGGGCTGGGCCTCGAGAACTGCTTATGTGGTGGCTTGAGAGGCTCTTATGGTTGGGCTTGGGCTTGACCTTGCGAATATGAATTAGGTAGAAATTTGGTGGGCCCAGCGGCAATGTTGAGGCTCTTTATTAGTTGGGGCAAGAACTATGTCAGCAAAGCAATCGTGGACGCCCAAAATAAAATAAAAGGAATGGACTCCTGAGTTTTGAACGTGACCATCACATGTGAGCATAAGTCTTTCTCTGTATTTGGAGTGTTAATTTATTCTTTCCTTTTACATTGGTTTCTTTTATAAGTTATAATTTGGATATATATAGAATATGGGAGTAAATTTCCTATATATTAAATTGTCGTGTGATTATTTGTATGTATAGTTTACATACAAAATTAATTAAATGATAATCTTATTGTATAAATTCTTAAAGTTTTGCAATAATGTTAGAATATGAAATTAAATTTTCTATATAATGTAAATTTATTGTCATTGTGATTATTTGTATGTGTATAGTTTTACATACAAAATTAATTAAATGATAATCTTATTGTTTAAATTGCTTAAAGTTTTTGCAATAATGTTCAATGATCAATATAATTGTTAATTATTAAGGAATAACCACGGCATGTAATTAGTTAAAATTATATATTAAGTTTTAAGATCACATTTGATTACATTAGTGGCAATTAATCATATGGATTGTGATAAATCCACGAGGAATTTTATTACATTTGTATGATTAATTAGGATGAATTATCAAATCGTATTTTCTAATTTACCCACGGGGTTTAGGAAAGGAACATGGTTTGGTAGTCTTGTCATAAAATTAATTAAACCTAATTGAGTAAAATTTGTAGCCCTGTGAGCGAGGTTTTATGTCCTTAGGTTTATGTTTTTTAAGCGTGATTTAATTGGTAAAACATAGCATTGTATCTTTGCCTCGATATTTGATTATTAAGCATGTGTATTTAATATTTGCGATTATTGACCTCTTGAATATTTACGGCCACAAGTGTGATATTCCTATAAATTAAGGGTGATAAGCGCAAGGTATGGAAAGAAAGAGTTATTACGCATTTAGGATGGATGGATATTGACTATCTTATAAGGAAGAGGAACACGATCCAATATCGAAACCGACCTTGCGAAGCGTATGTCTTTATGATAAGTGGGAGAGGTCTAATCGCCTCTCCGTGATGTTCATAAAGACTAAGATATCTGCTGGTATTCGTGGTTCCGTCGAGCAAATTACTAAAGTCAAACCACTTCTGAAAGCCATCGATGAGCAGTTTGAAACTTCTGACAAAGCTCTTGCAAGTACCTTAATTATGCAATTTTCATCCACTAAGCTCACCGGGACAAGAGGAGTGCGTGATCATATCATGCACATGGGGATATAGCGTGACGAGACATTAGAAGTTACCATGTCGGACACTTTCCTTGTTCATTATATATTGAACACTCTGCTTGATATCTGATCCCTTCAAAATCTCTTACAACACACATAAGGATAAATGGTCGATTAATCAATTATTTGACCATGTGTGCGCGAGAAAGAGGAAGGTTAATGATGGAAGGCGAAGCAGTTAACTTGACCACCTTTGGAAAGAAAAGAAGGATCGGCCAAAAGAAAGGAAAGATTCCTATTAATCGAGGCATAAAGAAGGAGTCAAAGTGTTTTTACGTAGAAGAAGGGACACGTGAAGAGGCTGGCCGAATTTAAGATATGGCTTGATAAGAAAGGTACTCAAATTTTCCTTTGTATGTTATGAATCTAATATAGTTAATGTTAATCATAACACATGGTGGATTAATTACCGGTTCTACAAATCCATGTTTCAAATACGGGTATGCGAAACCTAGGAAGCTTGATGGGAAGACAATGCATCTATTCGACGGCCAGATGAGTTCATGTGTGGAAAATTTATTGACTTTGCCTGACCCGCGTATTAAGCGGTTTCATTTAGAATTGAAAGACATTTAGCATTTCCAAGTTTCTCTAGAATTTAATTTCAATTTCAAGACTTGTACCTTTAGGGTTTCCTTTAGCTTTTCGGTCACAGTTTCGGTTATCGATAAATCTAAGTTATTGGTTATGGTACATTGTGCGATGGTCTTTTCCGTATTCGAGTTACAAGTGATATTACTTATAATTCATCATGTGCTATTGGATTAAGATGTGTTATGAAGTCCTCTATGTTATGTATAGGAGATTGGGACACATCTCCATTGAAGAATAAAGAAATTGGTAAATGATGGGGGTGCCAGATACTTTAGTTTTTGTTGATTCCGAGACTTGTGTAGTGCATTAGGCCCGGCAAATATGAAGTCTAAAGGGTGCAAGAGGAACCTGGTTATTAAGTGTCTATCTTGACATTGTTGTCACGACATGGATCTGAAATAGTCGAAATCTTTCTCGCGCCGTAGATGATTCACGATATATGTCTTTACTTACGCCGTTGAAAGGATGAAGCTTTAGACGCCTTTAAAGTTTTTAAAGGTGATGAAATCAATCACGGAAAACATATTAAGATCGTGAGATTTCGGATAGAGGTGGAGAAATGCATGGTAAATCACAGCGGAAGGTGAATGACTCTGGGTGCATTCTTGAGAAGTTTCTTGAAAATGGGATTGTTGCCCGATCTGGCTATGCACAGTTACCAGGATCGAATGGTGTGCGAGAAAGAAGAAATAGAACTTTAATGGACATGGTAAGGGTATGAGGAGTAATACAAAGCTACCCAATTCTTGTGGTGAAACTCTAAGGCGGTTTTGTGTATATATTAAATCGAGGTTCTGACCCAGTTTGTCTCTCTGGAAGCGCCGCGAGTCACTGAGGTTGGAAGCCAGGTTGCGACATATACGTTTGGGGGTGCCGTCACAGTAAATTTATAACCCACGAGAAAAGCTAGACCAGAGCCATCGATGGGTATTTCATTGGATATCTTTGAGAAGGTCGGGGTATAGATTTTTGTGTCCATCTCGACCTTTAGGATTGTGGAATCAAAATCACGAAATTTCTTGAGAATGACCTGTCGGTCAGGGTGATCGGTTCGGACATTGTTTACGAGAAGGATCATTATGAGGACAACCTGGTTGAGTGATAGATTGATTGTCATTCACCCCTCGAGAGCCTGCAGAGTGTGAGACAGACCGTTTCACCATTCGCATGTGCTAATATTGATCTGTGGATCCAGAGTTGCAAATCAGAAGAAATTGAGAAATTGTTGAACAACAGTGTGAGCAACAAGTTGATCAACAAATTCCTCGAAAGAATGATGAAGCAACATTAAGAAGATCTACAAAGTTAGGAAATCGACAATTCCTAATGATTATATAGTGTATTCTGAGAATTGGACTATAACATTGGAAGTAGAAAATGATCGAGAAGCGTTTTCACAAGCCATGAGTTCTAAGGAATCTAACTCGTAATTTTAATGCCATGAAAAGAAGAAATGAATTCTATGGCATCTAGCAGGAAGTTTTAGGATCGTTGAGTTGCCTGATGGTGTAAAAGCCATTGGATGTAAATGGGTCTTTAAAACAAAGAAAGACTCATTGGGCAACATTGAGAGACATAAGGCCAGACTCGTTGGCAAAGGATTAATCAAAGGGAAGGAATCATTCACGGGACCTTTTATAATATCTTAGAAAGATTAACTTGAATAATGCGTGGCGTTAGTTGCCCATTTTGAGCTTTGATTTACGTGGATGTAGCGACATTCCGCTAATGGTAATCTAGAGGAAAGAGATTTATCTTCTTTGAAAGATCTCTCTAGTGAGTGACATTTGAACTATGACTTAGAAAATCGTATGATTAAATGAAGCATCACCCGATATTTAATTCCATGAAGTCGTACTCGACCGATTTTTTTAATATCATGGATCAATATATATCGAAGGCCGATGAATGCTTGTGGTTATGCTGTGAATGATATTCTACGCAACTTAATGATAAGGGATTTGTTACTATGAGGTGAAGCAATTTCTCAAGAAGACGATATGGTGTAAAAAAGTGAAGGCATGCCCATATCTGGCATTAGGTATAAGAAAGATCTCGAGGCATTGAGATTTCTCGATAAAGACTACAGAAAATTTAACATGGCGTGACTACTGAGTAGCAAAGGAGTGACAGCCGATTTAGTCGTGCCTATGATTTGAAACGAGGCTTTTATGAAGAGCATTCCACCTGCTAAACTGTGAAGCTTTGTGCTCAAAAATACGCACCGAGACACATTTTGTGCATTTCTTGTTGAGTAACAGAAGACCAGTAATCAGTGATGACGCTGAAAGGCTGCGAAAGTAGATGAATACCTTCGAAAAGAACAGGATGCTTATGTGAACGAACATATGGTGACCGACTACCAAGTCGCCGCGATAAACGTCGTTCTGAAAATCAACGTCTGTCTGTCAAGCTGAGCGATAATTTATATCGCGGAAGTGCGGCGACGCTTGGCTACCACTTCCCACTGTAGGCTGGTTATAATCTGTACGGCCCAAACCATGGTGTATGATTGGGTTTCATATGCGGAAAGCTAAGTGGTTATGTCTGGAAGCCGTGGTATGCTGTGATAACCGGTTGCGTTTATGACAGAGCAATGAAGCGGAGGGTCAGTAGCACCTGTAAATGAAGGCTGTGTTAGAGAATGAAGTCGTGAGCTACGACCAGTTGTGATGCCAGATCATGTAAGGCATGCCACCTGTTTTACAGAATCATGTGAAAATGCAGTAAGGACTGATTCCGATATTTAATTATGCATTTTAAATAAAGCTTTCTTATTAAATGCGACTCAACCTGCAGACAGCCCTTCAGTTCAATGACATTAGTTTGGACAGCAGTATGGATTTATTCGTGGTTGGGGTTTTGTATTGAAAACTGACTATTGTAGCCACATGGAAAGATATACTCACTATAAGAAGGACCTATCGCCATGATTATATATTTAGTTGCTTTCTTATGACAGGTGTTGAAGACATGGATCGGGAGTGAAGAAATGACAGAGTGTGATCATATGGCACATTTAATTGAAGTTTTGAATCTCCGCCTGCTCTGACCCTTGCGGCGGCTCTTCAGAAGGCATGTGATGGCTTTGGTCTCGCTATAAGAAAGAGACCTTGCACGACCACAGAGCCCATAGCTACTCAAAAATACGGGAGAAAATCTCGCGAGAAGGAATTTAGAAGAACACTCATTCCGGCCTCTCGACTGCTGGCTAATGGCGGAAATATGTAGGTGTATTTTAACTCATGTTGATGATATCTTGTCAATCAGTACAGATTAACATAAGTGAAGAAATCAACCTCTAGATAAAATAAGGAAGCGAGATTTGAGGAAGAAGATTTTAGAAAAAGAATCAAAAGGGATTGATGTGATGGTAGTTTTTAGATCTGAACAAGTTTTCTTCAACACCGATTCCCACAGACGGCGCCAGTGAAGGAAGGCTGCTCTCCATTCTTTTGAATTTTTTCTCTTTGTTTTTTAACCCTAGCTCTCCATTCTTTGGTTTTTTCTCTCCCTTGTTTTTTAGCTCTAGAACTTTGTGGTTTTATATAGACCACCATTGAAGTTTCATTTATTTACAAAAAATGCCTAATTTATGGCCATTACAAGGGTTAAAATAAAACATATGGAAATCATCAAGCTTGGTTCATATCATGACAGTATAAGAATTGAGAAATAAGGTAAATACAATATGATGCGACGAAGACAAGTACCTCACCGTCATTTTATACTGCTACCTTCTCTGAATGCTCACGCTGAGAAGACCTCTCATGCTCAGAAGACCTCTCATGCCTTCTGCAAATCAGAAAGATGGTGTTGTATTTAGGATATGCAAGAAGAAGAAGAAGACAAAGGATCAACATTGAATTAGTCAAGAAGGATTATGGACATTAAGGGGAGGAGATGAAATTACTGTTATCAACAAAATGTTAAAAAGTTCAGCTGTATTCAGATGATTTATTATTTCAATAGTACCAAAGAAATGATCAGATCACTTTGTGGAAATGTCATATAAGAAGATTTAAAGGTTCCGTTTGGAATATGGAAAATACTAGGGAAAGAAAAAAAAAAAACTAAGGAAAATGATTTTCTCATGTTTGGTTTCATTGTGGAAAATATAAAAAGAAAATCAAATATAATCAAAATTTCTCAAAATTTTATGTATTTTTAAATTTCTTTTTTTTTTTTTTTTTTTTTTGATAAACAATGAGGAACCTTCATTAAGTAGATAATAAGTCAGAAATACACACCTCCTCTCCGACCAGAAGGGATGACAAAGGCTTCGTAGAGACTAGCGTTGAAACAATGTTTTGGCAAGGCATGGCTGCCTTGTTTGCTTGTCTCTTCTAAACCAAATTTACTTAGAACTTATATAATGACAAATAAGATGAGTTTGAAAACAATAAGATGGAGTTGAATAAATAAATTAATTTATTAAGTTTAAACCTATTTTTTAAAATTTACCTCATGGTTTCTCTTACTGTTTCCTTCTATTTTCTATCTCTATTTTCTTTTTCTTAAGTATCTCTCAGTTCCAAACCAGACCAACAAGAATAGCAAAAACTGATTTGGCTAGCTGCTCATGACAGCTAAACAGATTATAGACTGCCCAACCCTCATTCTTTGCAAAAGCACAGGAGACATTGCATCAGAATCCCTAGGGTAAGGTGTTATGGTAGCTTGAGCGATAAAACTGTTGTTCTAGCGATGCAATGATTGCAGCCCTTGGAGAGAGCGTTTGGGGAGGAGGGGGGTAGGGAAGCATCTAAGAGGGCTTTTCGTACCCTAACACCTGTGAGACTTTTAAGGGGCCTTAGAGCTCGAAAAGTAGGGCTTTCAGGGCATCTCTTTCTATTTCCTAAGTGTCTTTAAAGTCTCTTCCTCGGTGAGATTAAGTGAGATGTAAAGCCCCTTTCCTCATCTATTGATTGCATTACACCTTCGTGATGCTCACGAGGGCTGAATCGATATCTACTGCCATCACCCATGTTCTCGACCAATAATCCCATTTTCAAGGGCAAATGTTTTCCAAAGGTAACCCTATAGAGATATAGTGGAGAGTCGAATATTTATATAGAGTTTAAATATAAAATATCATGTTATTAACACCCTCCTCACGTGGAGAGTCAAATAAACCAAATAGAGTCCTCATTGGACTTTCAAATAAAAAAATAGGGAATAACTTATAGAGAGGTGGCTCGAACTTAGGAACTCCTGCTAGAGTAGGCTCTATCTGTATTCACTTCTACTTCCTCACACTCCTGACCCATACCGCATGTAGAGAGTCAAATAAACCAAATAAAGTCCTCCATGACCTTTCAAACAACAAATGGGAAATAAGCTTGTAGGGTGTTGAACTCGGGATATCTGCACATACTAGACTCTGATACCATGTTAAACTACCCTCCGTAACGTGCAAACCCATACTCGCACGTGGAGAGTCAAATAAATTAAATAGAGTTTTGCATGGAGTTTCAAATTAACAAATAGGGAATAACTTGCAGAGAGGTGACTCGAACCCACGACCTCCTGTCAGACTAAAAGCTTTGTCTGTGTTAAAAATTGCCCTCCCTCATCTGACCCCATACCCCATGTGGAGAGTCAAATAAACCAAATAGAGTCCTCCATAGACTTTCAAATCAACAAATGAGGAATAACTTGCAGAGAGGTAGCTCGAACCCAAGACCTCTTGTCGGTGAGAACACGTCTTATGTTAAATGATCGACTCACCAAAGCAATTTTTGTAGGATTTGAGTTTAATATGAATATCATGTCTTTAACAACAAAAATGCAGCTTCAACAACAACGGGTAGTGCATTGTTAGAAAGTATTGGCTATTCTTACCGGATTAGTCATGAGAAAAAAACTTTCAAATAGTAGATTACATACTTAGGCAGAAGTAGCAGAAAATTAAATCAATAATAAGAAGCTAGATGCCAGAGTGCTCATTATGATAAAGTTAGTACTTTGAGAAGAAGCCAAGAATTCAGTATACTTACTTGTCAAATCCTTTTATGAGTGACAATGGCCTCTTGTAACCATCTTCTTTCTGTTGAGTCTTTGGCTTCCCTGCTTGCTTTGATTCTGGTTTCCATTTAGCATTTCTGAGAGACTCGCTCAGTAAATCAGCAATCCCTGTTGCCATTGCCTCAGCCTTCTTTACATATGGAAACGTTTCCTCTGTGAAATGGTGTGACAACCATAGATACATTGACAGCACTTGATGCTTAGTCTCAAGATCCAAAAGCTCGGAATCGTTACGAGCAGAACCCGTGGGCATGCCCATTGCAATATTAACAGGGAGATTTTGACTGTAAGATGAAGCAAACTTCAGAAGATGGAACATTGCTTTTGGATCTCTGATATTAACAGGAGCAAAGCAAAAGTTGAAACGATCTTCTAGAGACAATCCCTGAACTTTCTGCAACATATTCGCAACCTTCTTTACATGATCATGTCGACACAAGAAGTAAGATCCATCTAATCTGCAATTTTCCTTGAACTTTTCTAGTAGATGAGAGAGAGCCACATCTGGGAACTGCCCTGCAAATAACTCAACCTGCTCAAAGAAAGGAAAGAGCCCGACTTTCTTAATGTCATCAAAGGGTTGCTTCAAACACTCAATCAAGTAATCCAAATCTTCCAAATGCAAGGTGGTAGTGAGTCCATCAGGATATCGACTCCCCCTCCGACCAGCTCTTCCTGCAATCTGCTTCACCTGTGTAGCTGGAACTGGAACAATCTTGTCCCCATTGTACTTTGAAATGCTATAGAAAACAACCCTTCTGATATTAAGATTCAAACCCATTCCCACTGCATCACTCGCAACCAAGACGTCGTATTCATTATCTGGATCATTGAACAGGCTAGCTTGCAGTCTACGAGTCTCTGGAGGCAAGGCGCCATAAATAACACAACAGCGATGCTTGGTGAGCTTCTCAATTACCAATTTCACCTCAAATATCTCCCTCCTCGAGAAAGCAACAACACAATCTCCAGGTCGAATATTATTAAGATCCCCCAAAAGGGTCTTGGCTTCAACCACCAATGGCTTGAACCTCTCATAATGTTGTTCAATCAACTCATCACCAGTTTCTGAGCATATTCTTCGAACAATATTTAGAACACTGGGATCACCACACAAATGTACCTCCATCCGGCTTCACGAGCAAGGCCCTTCGTGTCCAAGCATACCCTCTGCAAGGGTCTGCCATCATTTGAATTTCATCAATAACAGCCACATCATACATATTCTCTGTAGACACCATTTCTACGGTACATGAGATATGGTTCGAAAACGGGACATTTTTCTTTTCCTGACCAGTGTAGAAGGCTACAATAAATCCCAAGTGCATTCACCTTGTCGAGAAAACTTCCTGTAATAACCTAAAGGGCTACAATAGATACCCTTCTTTGCTTCCATATATCTTTGCAATGCATTGTATGTCTTACCACTATTCGTTGGACCACAGTGATATATAATCCTGCGCTTCATCGCTCGGGCAAATGGGAACCAAGTATGCGGTTTTGTGAGGTCTGCTGACTTGATCATACTCCTGAATCTCTTAATCTCGTCACGAAACTCTTCAAAACAAAATTCAACAAATATGGGGAAGAGGAACTTAACAGCAGCATCACCTGGACCAATCGAGACCAGGTACTTGCAGACATCAACAGTACATTTCTTCTTCAGAAATCTTCTAAACTTGCTAACTGCTGTGGGGAAGAATGACCTTCCAATGTATATACCCAGAGCTTGATTGGCTGCCCAACGACATGAAATAATTTAAAATCAGATACCATCTCCCAAATCTGATTGTTTCGCCCTCCGAAGCCTCAGAGAATCACGAAGCTCCCGGTATAATTCCGCAGGTTCCCGAAGTTCCACCTGCTTATAACCTACACTCTCCCCACAATCTACATCTTCCGAAAAGTTTCCGGATTCATCCATGGATGATTCACAATCACTCTCACTCGCATCCCCATTTTCGACGTTCATTGAATCAGAGATACCACTAACATCATCCCGATCTTCAATTGTCCCATCACCATCTTCCCCTACTGATGAGAATGGTCTCGCCCCGATAGTATTGCGAAACCCCCTCAAATTCGGACCTCCTGAGGCTGATTGAAAATGAACCATGTTCACCAAACTTGTGAAAAATGTGGGCTTTGCCAAATCAAAAGCGGAGCCAGCTGGGTTTCTCCATTCGCAACGGTTCCGTGGAAGAACCCTAAACCGAGAAACATCGTGTCTGGACGAACGTATCCTAGACAGAATTGCAGCTGTGCCTCTTGCCATTGAACACCCACATCCAATTTCAAAACAATTTCCGGAAACGCATCAGCTAATTCAGAATTTCAGGATAGAAAACAATAAATTAATTATAGAAAATCCGAACCTGCACCTGAATGAGAGACAAAGCAGAGAGAAAATTACGGGAAAAGGGTGGCTAAGGTTAAACCACCAAAACCCTAAACCCTCTTTGAGGTCTTGGGACAACTCGGGGATGAATCGTTGAGTTTGAGGGTCATGACTCGGGACTCGGGACTCGGGCAAAATCCAGAGCCCAATGGACCTATTCAGTCCTGATAAGTGATAAGAGAGTAGAGATGATAATTTCCTCTGAACCGATGAAAATCCAATACTCCATTTAAATGGAGAAAGTATAAAGTAGTATTTTAAACTCAATTAAATATTTAAATAATCGAATTAAGAAAGTTTCAGATTTGAGATATGGACAGGTCTGAATAAATCTTATAAATACTCGATTAAATATATAATATATAAATATAATATTTATTTATTTATATATAATAATCCATTTCTAATTTTATAATATATTATTATTTATTATATAATATTTGATTGTGTTTCATTTATTAGTTTTATGAAATCACATCATAATAATTTATATTAATATTATATAATAAATTATTTTAATATTTATAATATTTTAAATCAATTCATTTTATAAATTGGAATTGAGTATTTAAATAAAATATGAGTAATTGATACCGGGTCCTTTTATGGATATGGGGATATGGATAAAAAATATAAATCCAAATGTTTAGGATATAAATAATAAATGGTAAAAAATCCGGCCCATTACTATCCAATAAGAGAGAAAAAGCCCAGCCCATTTCAGTCCTAACCGTAGTCCTATCCCTATCCATTTTCCTTCATAGTAGTGCTCCTGAAGAACCCTAATTTCTTACAGTTTTTTTTTTTTCAGACGAAAAAAAAAGAGTTAAAAAGGGAAAAAATGCAAATTTTAGCTAGCAGTTTGCCTCTACAATCTCACAGAATTATGGGTCGGCGTGAAGTCTGCTTTGATGGCATTTCCAAAGCCTGTTCTCCCGCTGATTCTCTCAACGACGCCGTTTCTGTTAACTCCATTCACAGGTTCTGGCATTGCTGCTTCTCGTAGCATACAAACAACAATACAAGTCTAACGTGATTTTGTTTTTTTTTGAATTAGACTTGATGTTGCGAGCTAAAAAAAAAAAAAAGTGGTTTCTTATGTTGATTTGTTTGGTTGCATGAATCGTTGAATGAGACTGTATCATGTTAATTGTAGAAGTTAATTTACTTTCTGATGTTTTACGTTGTTGACATTAGCAAATAAGGTGCAGCATAGGGAAGAAATAGATATATTATACTGCTCACAGTGCCAGTTGTCAGTATTTTCGAGTCATGTCCCAAAATAATCTTTTAAGAAAAAGAATTTCCAAAATCATTCATGTTTAAAAATAATCACGTAGTATCTTCTTGTCACATCTTCCTAATTACTTTGAATTTTTTTTTTTTTTTTGAAAGAAAATTATTTTGGAACATCACTCAGTATTACTATTTTCTTTATATCTTGGGAGACAACGCTTATTCCATCTGCCCACTCAATGGGTTCTAGTGTGAGTGTACTTCTTCAGTTATGACTGTAGTAGAATTAAGGGAAATGTGGATTGGGTACTGAATCATTCCTTTATTCAAACGCTTCCATATCATAAAAAAAGGAAAAGATTTTTTGTTTTTTATATTTATTTGTGTCATCCATCTTTGAGGCTAATATGTAATTTTGTATATTTTTGATTTCTTGGGAAAATAATGTTTTAAGTTGTGGAGCAGTTCAGCATGTCGGTGAAAGTCACGCTTCTAAAGTCCTTGCTCTTGTGATCTAATTAGGGAATGGGTTTAACTAATCTGGCAATTCTGGGTTTTATGGAGAGTTTCTATAGGTTAGCTCAGTGAAGGTCTAGGCTCTATTTTTTTCTTTTATTGGGCAGATTGTATCATTATGTAACGTTGTAGATTATTGTATAAGCTAAATGTTGTCCATGATGTTGTCATCGTGATTTTAGTAAAATTTTTGAGTGTATTGATATTTGATCCAACTGATGTTTTCAGACCTGCTGAAGATCAGAGCAAGGATTTGGATGTTGTAATACGCAAAAGCATTCCTTTCACAAGGCGGACATTGTTTGCAAGTTTATTTATTTGCTCATGGTATCATCCTTCAAGGGCATCAGGTTCGCTGCGGTTTGGCTGATTTCCCTTCAAACCAATTTAAATTTTGTTTTACGCTAGTTGTATAGCTTAATCGTCTTGAATATTTCTTTTTCTGTTTGACAATCTGGAAACCAGCTAAATAAGTCATATTGACACATTAGTTAGTCTCTGA
This sequence comes from Tetrastigma voinierianum, assembly GCA_016808115.1. Lineage (NCBI taxonomy): Eukaryota > Viridiplantae > Streptophyta > Magnoliopsida > Vitales > Vitaceae > Tetrastigma > Tetrastigma voinierianum. The sequence goes on from JAEQBH010000935.1 coordinate 41,945, forward strand.
TTAAAGCTTAAGTAAATGGCTTGTGGCTTGGCTTTATGGCAAATATTGATCAATGGGGGTTTTATTTTGAGAATGGAAAAGAGTGAATCAATAGAAATCTTTTCTTGGCTTTGTTGCCATTTGGCCAAGGGATACATGCATGCCTAACTTAATAGTCATGTCTATTTGAACCCGCAGTTATTTCCACTGACTAAACCTACACAGACACGGAAAAAGGATGAGCTTTTGGTCACATTGAAGAATAAATGTAAGGTTTTTGGTTTGGAGGATAACGACTCGTACAACCATGTTTTATGTATAAGCCACATATGGGTAATACAGGTGATAGGGATTAAAAAATAAGAAGGGACTTTTTCTTTTTATAAGTAGACGATAAGAAGGGACATAGGCACTTCAGTTCAATTGTTCTTTAACAATCATAATGAGAAAAGGGACATTAGCTTCTCTTTTAATCAAAATCCAAAAATGTATTTAAGTTTGTGATGAATAAGCGAGTTAGTGAGAGAGATCTAGCATTATTTTCTGTGGTTCTTGGTACTAACTGATATGCTATCCAACAAAAAAACATTTTCTCACTGTGTTAAATGCTGGCTCTGTTTGATTATGTCTAAAAACTTTGTAAATAGTCCTTTCTTTGTTTTGTACTGTAACAGTTCATCCCTGCTGGTAAATCATGAACCTTCATATCAGGAGTTAGCTAACCAGTGGTCTTGTTGGATGTACAGCACATGCTTTAGGAAGTCCATCCGTGACAGTGAAAAGTAACTCCCCCTGTTATTCTGGACCACTCTTCCCTACTAGGTTCCATGTTAAACTCCGTAATTCAAATGTTTCCTATTTTATCTCATGTTCTTTAATAAGTAATAACCATTGCACTTGATACTCCTTTATGGATTATGGCTGGTGAATTGATGTGTGTTTGATTGGCAGGAAAGGGTATTTCAACTCTTTGGGAGAACGCCTCTGTTAATCCCAACATTTTGATGTAACATTGCGCCCTCAACTTAATGTAACTGGTGCAGTTGAGGTAATTCTATGATTTCCAGCCATTAAACTTATGAATATTACACCAAATTTCTTAATGTTATGGTTGTGATTAAGGTATTATATTGTTTCTGTAAAATGAACTTTAGAAGATTGCATTGGATTTCAGCCAGAGAAAAAAATTTATAGACCAAGAAGTCTCTACAAGTTCATCCATTTTTCTGCTTGCTCAAGCATTGTATACTTCTGCTGGTTAATTTTTGCTCGCTCATATGACTTGGGAAGATAATTGCACAAATGATTTTTAAAAGCTTTGGTCAGGTACCTGAAGGAAATGGTTCTGGAGTAGTCTGGGATGGTAAAGGACACATTGTGACAAATTATCACGGTAAGAATTGTTAAAGGAGCCTAAGGTAATTTTATGTTGGGAGACAAAAAGATAATTCATTGATATCCCTCATAGAATGTGTAGGGATGTTTTTTTTTTATGTGGAAACAGTTGTTTCATTGTGTAGAGAGATAGTAACCTATACTTGACCAACATGACTCTTTTTCTACTCTAGTTTTGTAAGTTTTCAAGGAATACCTCTAGGAATTTATCTGGTTGGACCCTCCTCACTGCTCTTTGGATGTTACTAACTTTGTTATTGATCTAGAAATCCACTTGGGCTATTCATGAGCAATCTGTAAATCCTTTCACATGTTTTGAATTTATCTTTTCTCAGCCACCTTTGGAGGGTTGGCTGATTTTCAGAAGTTTGTTTGTCAACCATGATTTGCTGACATGGATATGGCATCATTAACATGCAATTATTGTATTGATTTTTGATTTGGTGATTATCTTTCTCAGATTTCTTGATGGTTATGGTTGTTAATTAACTATTTATTTTATGCACAGTAATTGGTAATGCACTTTCAAGAAGTTCTAAGCCTGGGCATGTTGTTGCACGAGTTAACATTCTAGCTTCAGATGGGTGAGTTGTATTGCCCTTAACTCAGAGTAATAAATTGAACTACATTGTTAAGTTGGTCAATCTTTGGCTATATGGGACATATGTTGTATATGTTACTACTATTGTTAAAGAAAAAAAAGTGATTTGGGTCTCCACTCTTTTTCTACCTATAAAACTTAAATATTCTTATGTTAAATAAAAATAGTAATTACAGGGATGTGGATCCACAATAACCAATTTTTATCTTTTAATTCTTCTACTTCTATTTTTTTTAAATGATTCCATATATACCTTCTATGCATGTCATGCTCTTTTCCATCCAGTTCATGCTTGTTGCAGCCAATTTTCTCATTTTATTGATTTTTTGATAGGGTTCAAAAGAATTTTGAGGGCAGGTTGATTGGTGCAGATCGTACAAAAGACTTGGCTGTGTTGAAGGTATGCCATTTTGTTTTAATCAGAAACACCAACAAAACTTGTGATGCCCCATCCCCCGCCTAGGTGGATGAGAGGACGCCACACGAGACTGGGACTTCTTAACCTAATCTTTTGGATATTGGTGGGCCCATTTTGAAATATAAATACATATATCAGATAAAACTTGTAATACTACCACTGTAGTGGTGTTTAAAAGTTCTTGTACATAAATTCCTGAGTCCCATTTACTTGTACTTACAAAATTCTATTATTACAAAATTTTTTTTTTGATAGGCAAATAAAATCATTATATTAAAAAAGGGAAAGCCACAGCAAGACACCCTTGCAAGTACACTAGAAGTACTCTGAAGACACCCCAACCACCGAACCTCCATAGAACCAACCTCCTCTTAAAGAGATTCACGTCGGGGAATCATAGTAGTCCATTCACGAAACGACCTTATAAAGGTTTTGGCCTATCTAACGAGAAATGCGTATCCTCAGCCACTTTGTTTCTCTCGATCGAAATTGCCCAAAGCAAGCGGAGCTACTCCACAGCTTTGCTTCCTTTTTTCTTGAGAGAGCCATACCCGATAAGTATGAGCTCTTTGACCGTAGCAGGGACAAACCCCGTCCTTGACAAGGAGAACGAGGGTAGTCCATAATTCCCAGGCAACAGAGCTGATAGATCGAAGGTGCTCCATATCTTCTTCCTTTTGCCTAGGCACCTCTTATGAGAAGTAGCCTCGTTTTTGAGTTGATCCATGATCAAAATCTTCCCTGCTACCTCCCACACAAAAAACCCCACCTTTGTGGGCGCAATGGGATTCCAAATCATCTTAACAGGTACAAGGTTCTGCCCCCCGATATCCAAAACGTCATAACTAGACTTTACAGAGAAAATACCATCCTTCGCCCCATTCCACCATATTCTATCACCTGTGAGTTGACTTAAGCTTTTGGTACCAACAGTAACTATAAATCTTTGTGCCTCCTCTAATTCCCAATCGTTAAAAAGTCTCTCAAATCTAAAATTCCACCCACCTCAAATATAAGTGATTTCTAAAGCAGTAGCCATATCCTTTTGATCGCCACCTCGCCCAGAGAAGAAGGGAAGAGGAGCAAAGAGGTTCACCGCACGGACATCCTCGAATCACGACTTTGCGCCCATTTCCCATTACAAAGAACAATTACGCGCTATGCGAAGCGGCTTCTTTCTTGGATATCGCTGAGAGCCTGACCCGTAGGCGCACTCGCGTGTTAGAGAACCAAACCCCCTCTTCCATACCATATTTAAACAATAATGTTCCTCGAATTAGATTTTCCTCCATAGCAAATCTTTTTTTTTTTTGATCGGTAAAAGCGATATTTATATAAATGAAAAGAATGAAGCTCCCAAAAGTACGAGAGGGCACCTCACCTCTCACACATACCCCATCCAGAGCCCAGAAGCCCCCGCAAGAATTTAAGTTGTCTACTCTGTACACCTTAGCCACCCCCACAAGGTAAACGAAGGAAGATTTCGTCACATGGGCGGGGAGAAACGTTTTCAAAAACCATGCCATTCCTTTCCAACCTGACGTCAAATAAACCTGAAGGAGCGCCATCCAAACTCTCTTCCTTTTTTTTCTGACACTAGCGCTTTGCCAAGCAAGGAGAAGTTAACCGTGCAGAGGGAACACCAAATTAGTTTGTTAATTTGCCAAAGATCCTGGCATCTTGGCTCGGCGGTGGATAAGTAGGTGGTCTATTGTTTCCTCATTTCTCTTCGCATAAAAGCAACATGTTCTTAAAAGTCCCCCTCCTCTTAGTTAGGTAGCGTTACCTTATCCCAGCTTCGGTAGAAAAAGCCCGATTTTCAAGAGCGATTTGGGTTCAAATGGATCTACTAGGGAAATCTAAAGGAGGAGAAAACATTAGCTTACGATACATATGTCTAACTGAAAAGCCATCAGAAATAGAATCCTTTAGCATAAGACGATCCTCTTGACCAGACCTAATCTTCTTGTTGTGAATAACAAGAAAGAACCTTTCCACCTCTTCCATCTCCCAGTCATTTGAAAGTGAAAGGCTGGAGACCAACTGACCTCAGGCGAATCCCAAACATACGCTACCCTCGTTCTTGTGGTGCCAGTTAAGCGAGTGGGAAGGCTTGGCTAATACCGATCTCATCTACGATGATCCCTCCAAAAACCCAGCCTTCTACCATTCCTAGGGAGAAAATAGCATTATGAGAGAAGGTAAACCATTCTTTTCTAATGTCTTTCCATAAGCAAATCTCCAAGTCCATTTTCCTAATAAGGCCTTGTTGAAATTTGAAAGGTTACGAATACCGAGCCCTCCTTTCACTTTGCTCGAACAAACAATATCGATTAACTAGATGTATCTTCCTCTCAAGGTTACCACCTCCCCATAGAAAGTCTCTTTGAATTTTTTCCAATCTGATCTTGACTTTCCTAGGCATTCGAAACAGGGACATGACATAGGTGGGCAGATTGGACAAACAACTTCTAATCAAAGTAAGTCTCCCGCCTTTAGAAATGTATTGTCTCTTCCACTTAGCCAATCTTTTTCGAAACCTCTCTTCAACCCCATCCCACACTCTAGAATCTTTACGTTTAGCTCCCAACGACAACCCAGGATAATTCTTGGTAGATACTCGACTTTGCGACCAAACTCAAAGGCTAAATTTTCCACATTCTCAACCCTCCCCCACTTTGACATCAAGGAACTTTTATCCAAATTGATGTTTCATTTGAACATAGCTTCAAACGAGCCAAAATCAACTTAGATAAACCATTCGTCTTCGAATTGTCCTTACAAAAACAAAGTATCATCTTGCAAAACATGAGGTGTGTCATCTTTCGATCTTATCTTCCTCGAACTTATAACTAAATAAAACCACCTCTAACGCTCTTTCCATCAAAAGAGAAAAAGCTTCCATCCCCAGGACAAAGAGGTAAGGGGAAAGTGGATCTCCTTGTCTCGACTCCTTGAACTCTTAAAACGCCGAGTGCCATTTAGCATGGCCAGAAAGAGCGGTGGAAATACCCTTAATCCAGCCCATCCATTTTACGTAAAGCCCATTCTACGGCACAACTATGAGAAAAATTCAGTTAATCTTGTCATTAAGCTTTCTGATGTCAAGTTCTGAGTACCCCTTTTTCCTTCTTCTTGACATTGAATCGATGGCTTCATTAGCAATCAGGGCGCGCTCCAGAATTTGTCTCCCTTCCAGCATTCTCGTGAATTCACCAATTTATTCATCACCTTTTTCTTTATTAGTACTTGCACTGCGATCAATTTATAAATGCTTCCAGTTAAGCTTATGGGCCCGAAATCTTTCAAATCTTCAACCCCTCCTCTTTTCGGAATTAAAACCATAAAGGTTGAGTTCAGGCTTCTAACAAATCTCCATGATCATGAAAATCTCTAAACAAAAATATCGATTTAACAACATCGACCAAATTGCCAAGCCGTGAAACCATCAGGCAGGGGCCTTATCCCCATTCGGGTCAGCGAAAGCAGTAGTCTCTTAACCATTGAAAGGGACTTCTAAAGCTTACGGCCTCCATAGCATTCAATCCCCAGAAGTCGGTCTCACGGACTAGCCTCAACCCCATGGTCTCCAGAGATCTTTAACGACATACAATTCCAACTTTTACTTCCTCGGTGCCATTAAAAAATTTATCCCCAATACGGATCCGGTCAATGTTGTTCCTCTTTCTATGAGAATTTGCCATCTTATGAAAAAAGCCGATGACCTATCTTGCCTCCTTGAGCGATTTCTCGGGCTTACGCCTCCCGAGATTTCCTCCAAGGTCGCCCACTTCTTGAATTCCTCCATAGCTCCCAACCTGTCCTGACGCTCTCCATCAGACAAAGGTCTCCGGCTCTCCAAATCATCCCAATGAGCCACCTTATTTAATGCAGACTTCTTTTGCTTTCGTCACCTGATAAAAACCCCCTTATTCCACTCACGATTTTCGCCTTCAACGCTTTCATCTTCTCCATCAACGGATAGCTTGTGTCCCCTAAACTCAAAGCTACGCACGATCTCGATAGGCTCTTAAACCCCATGCTTTAAGCGTGCTTCTCAATCTAAAGGGAGAAAGGGCCATTCGATGATCCCCCCCCTTCCAATAATATTGGAGCATGATCAGAAATGGGTCTAGGAAGAATGCTTTGAATCACCTTACTAGGCGCGGTCAGCCGGTAATTAAAAATCCTATCCAACCTAGCCATTGCACGCCGTATTGGGGCCCCCTCTCGGAGTAAACGAGGCCTCCTGCATAGGAAAATCAGCTCCCGGCTCATCAGTAACCCAGAATCGCCTCATTGAATGATTGAATCTACTATCTCTGTTCCTTTCCATTGGATCTCTTATAACGTTGAAATCCCCGCCAACACACCACGGGTCTCCCGTAAAATCCCTGTGGCTGACTCATCCCACAAAATCCTCCGCCCTCGCGCTGCTGTGGGTCCATACTCCAGTGAAAACCCGAATGATCCTCCTCGAGATTTAAATCTACAAGATAGCATTATCACGACCTTCCTCCTTTCAAGTAAGCGAATTGCGGGTATCCCCGAATGAGAATGCCCCGAAGCTCACATCGGCGATGCCGGCTACCCGCCAAAATAGGCCCCGATTCTCACGATCATCCGCTTAGAGACCTCCTTCAGTTTTGTCTCTTGTAAGCATACAACATCAACCCTTTGCATCTTAACTAAAGACTTGATCACCTTTCTCTTTGCCCCGTCGTTAGCCCCCCCAACGTTCCACGACAAAATTTTGAGCTTCATTCAACCTTGTAGATGCCTAACCCCTTTCCCAGAACCCACTTCTTCTCCCCACTTGTCCATCACATTCCATTCTAATTTCTTCAATTCCCTATCAAACTTTGTGGACACTGCGCCTCCCTTACCTTTCCTTTTTTGTCTTCGAGAATTGATCCTGGTCATGAGCTCCATAATCTCCTCTTTGAAGCCTTCTATCGGAAATCCTAAGAACTCGGAAAATTTTGCCAAGCAACTCTCTTCCCACGGGACTAAATCAATTCCCACCCTTCACTATCTCCCTATAAAGCATTGAATCGGTTGTTGTTCTTCCCTACCCTTATCCTCTCTCAGGCATCTTGGGTTATAAATTGGCTTGAGATGCAGCGAGGTATTTCTGAGACCCCCACAGTCTCCCTCAGCCACTTACCCTCGACCCTGAGAACTCCCAGGGAAGAGTCGGTCGAAAATAGAAGGAAGAAGTAGAAAGAAATAGTAGACGTCGTGCCTCCACATCGCGGAATCGCCAGGAGTTGGAGAGTCAGCCCTCTCCTTTCCTTCCCTTCTCATAGGGCCAAATTCTCGCTCCTTAGAATATAATTTGAGGATCATCTTTCATCTCTTTTAGCCTCCTGGCTCTAAAACATGGGCCCCAGGCCACTGATCCATTAATTCCTGACCTCCTTTCGTTTTTAGTTGTTGGGTTTGGCTGGAGCTTGGCCCATCAGGTTACCTCCTTGACCTCATCTTGTTTGTCTCCCACTTTTTTGAATCCCACGCATAGTCTCCAGTTGGACCGCTCTCCACGGGCGATCACGCGGGTTCACAGCTCCTTTACGGCTTTGCGATTACCTAAGTTTGGCTCCCGTTTCCCGGCGTCTGATGCCTACATCCTCATCGGTTCCTTTCCTTTCCACCACCTCCGTAGTCGTAGCGTGAACACATATCTTCCTCCTTATACGCATTCTAATACTCTGCTTCTTTCGGCAGACGGCCGACTACCACGGCACTTCCCACCAAATCTGGATCATAGCTGCGATCCTGCAGAATGTTTCTTGTGCCGGTCTCTCCTGTCCTTCCTTCACTAAGATCCTTGCCCTGCGGCACCTCGGGTTCGACGTATCGAGATCTTCATGCAGCAGCCGGTATCCCCACCATCCTATCGTTCCTGATGCTGCATGTCCCACAGTCCCGAGTGGTAAACCTCGATTCACCACAGCTTATTCAGCGTTTTTCCTTTTTCACACCCGAATCTGGACTCCATCTTTCAGTTCGATCTTCTCAGAAAGATCTCGACACCTCCAGCCCATAGGTTGCATCTGCGGCTTCTTGAATTCAAAACTCGGCCGTCATTGTTTAAATATGCCAGATTGGCCCAGTTCAACCTCCATACCACCTTGGCCCACGATTCTACCTCCTTTGCGGACTATCCGTCGTTCTTTCCATCTCCCACTAAGTTGCCAATGTACCCATTGTTTACCTCTCTGTGATTTGTATCCACCGAATAATTATTATTTCCTCTCCTTTGATTCTTCTGCCGGCAAAAAGAAATTATAAAACCCTTCTCACACATACATCCATACGCGCAAAATTGCTCGAGTAATTTTCCGCATACTCACTGGGCCATGCTCAAGCTTCCTGTTGGATGACCATCCATTAACCGGACCCTTTCTGCTTAGGAAAGAAAATCTGATGTTTTTCCCCTCTTCATCCTTACCATACCTTTGTAAAAATCTCCCGACCTTATTTGATCAGCACTGACTTAAAAAATTCTTTTCCCTCTTTCCAATCTTTTCGCAGTTTTCGGTAGCCTTTCTCTGACCTCCAACACCCTTTAATAATGTGCGCACCTTCTTCTCCCAAAGCGTATCCAAGCAACCACACACCTCTACTCCTTTACGTGATAACATGTTCGACCTTCTCCCTACCTCGTCATGTAATCTGAAATTTGTGTCATTTGAACCATACCCTTTAAAATGTCTGGTACCCATTACGGATTGCTCTTCCCTTAGGACAAACTCTAACCATTCTTCATGTCTAATACTTAACCGCCGTATCACCCGATTTCGTGTGTGTGTGTGTGTGTTCTACAGTTAAAAGCCTTGAACTTGCTTGGATCTTACGTAGGAAAGAAACCGGAAAAGGCTTCTTGCCCCACATGTATTTATTATTAAAGAAACAGATCAAAACCTCTGATATGGTAGACTCTTAATGTTGTGTTGGCACCTTCGAATGAAGTGTGTGGCCTCTTTGAAATGCACTACGGATGAAACATAGTGCTAAGGAGAAGGGGGCATAGTTTAGTGGAGAAAGCGGATAGCATGATATATGCCAGTGGTTCTCATTTTAGTGTGCATATAACTGAATTTGCATATGAATAATCAATCTCTTGTAGTCTGTAACAAAATGTACGGAGGGTGCACATGTACATATATTTCAAGCACTTGCATGCACTTGTTATTCATTATTATTTATATATTTATATTTTTGTTTATAGCAGAGAGCCTTATGTTTATTTAATAAAAATGAATAACGAGCAGAGACAATAAGTGTATTTTGTCTTGTATAAAACGGTGATATGATGAAGTACATGAATACGATATTATTATTGAGGCCTATCAGAGCAGTAGCTACAACATCAAAGATCTCTATAGGCATGCCTATCTATCCAATACCCAGACATAAGGAGGCATTGAGTTATTTATGTTTCTAGATTAGTGTACCGGTATCCTTATAAATTCACTACGCAATATTTATCATGTATGAAAGGTTGGAGCAAAATGCACTTTACATTATAAACCAATTACGCACGAACGATGCAGTAGTCCAGTCCATTTTTTCAACTACAATTTTGGCGACAAGGTACTGACAAAAAGTGATCTCCTTACAAAATCATTACATATATCTTAAGTTTCAAGGAACTCATGAATCGGGTTATTTGGACCTAAATTGGAGGTGTGGCCTAAACATTTCGAGCTTGCTCTGAACAGTTCAGAACGAGAATGCGGGTGTGTCCTACATTTATTTTGGGAACTATAGGGACATAATTGACCATGTTTTCATGAAAGTTGTTCTCTCGGATATCTAATTTGTATAGAAATTTGAATCACCTCATTTGGATCGATTATAAGCACAGTTATGATTTAGCAATTGGATCTTTCAGGTTTAGGGAATTTGTTATGGGGAGACAGTTTCGAGGGACGAATTGTTCCCTTACTTTGGCCGTTCTAGTAACAATGAGAGGACTAAATTTGGCTATACTTCCTTCATAAAGTTGTTATCTCGATATCTAGTTTGTCTGAAATTTGAATCACTTCATTTGGTTATTATAACTTTCGAGATATGAAGTGCGAGCAACGATTGCCTCCATTAGAGGGACAAAATTCGTATTTGCTGTAAAACTCTTTTCAGTTGTGGGCCAAATTTACATCTTGGTCTCTTCTGGTGTTTGTAGTTTTGGTTCATAGTTTCTCTTCAGCTGGAATCATCCAAATTGGAGTCACGTAGACGGAGATTGTGATATATGAAAAACCACGGGTTTAGGAAATTTGGACGGCACTTTTCGGCCCATCTCAGCTAATCATTTCAGTTTTGGCGCCATCGAAGACAGTGATTCAGCGAGCAAAACAGGATCAAAGCCGACTTCAAACTGACTCAAACCGGCGAAAACAAAAACAAGAGGAAGGTAGGATAGTTTCTTAACCTTGATTTTCTGGAGACTTCAACTTGACTTTCACCCACTCTCCATTTCTTCTTAACATGCTGGATAATTAAATTCAAAGATGAAAACAAACCAAAAGTTATTTCTTCTTCTCTCTTCTTCAGCTCATAACTCTAACTCCTTTATTAAAATGAAATCCCCAATTCTAAGAATTCAAATGTGTTTGTTTAAGGGATTTTGAGTTCAATTTTTTTTTTTTGCATTTTAGTTCTTTGCATGTTTATTTCATTTACAAATCTTATCATTATTCACCATAACATATAATCTTTATCTTAATGTGCTTTAGGTCCTTGATTTTACAATTTACAATTATCTTTTAGACTTCTTTAAAAATCTCAGTTATGTCATTTTTCACATTTAGTACTTAAATTTCCGAAAAATACTAATTTAACTTTTATTATACCCTAAACATGTCATAAAACTACTAGGGTATAATTTGGGGTGTTACAACTCTCATAAAAATTCGTCCTGTATCAAGTAATTGAAGAGTTCTTGAGATCTTGTGCTCTCATTGTCGATTCTAGTTCCCAAGTTGCTTCTTCCATATTGTGGTATTGCCAAAGCACCTTTACCAGAGGGATTTGCTTGTTTCGCAATTGTTTTACTTCATGATCTAGAATGGCTTTTGGTTCTTCATCAAAAGTGAAGTCTGATTGCACTTATATATCTTGTACGGGCAAAATATGGGATTCATCAAAATGGTATCTCCGAAGCATGGAGACATGGAGCACATTATGTAATTTGGCCAACTCCCGGCGAGAGGGCGGCTTGATAAGTTATTGGTCAATTCTTTCTAATATCTCATAAGGTTGATAAACCTTGAGACTCGATTTTCCTTTATTTCAGGGCAGAGTGTCTTCCTCCATGGGGATACTTTGAAAACCTTATCTCGGGCCGTACTCTATATCGTTTCTTTTCGTCTGCATCGACTTTTGTGTCTCTATCACTAACGACTTTTGATCTTTGTTGAATGACTGAACTTTCTCTTACATCCTCTCTTTCACTATCCGGGACCATTCCTTTATCTCGTTTAGTTACGATTTCAACACTATAGGGGTTCTATTCTGCCATACAAAGGCTTCATGGGGCCTTCGATACTTGGCGAAAATTGTTATTATAGGCAAATTCCATAAGGGAAATATACCTATCCCAACTTCCGGGAAAATCTAGCACACAACCTCGAAGCATGTCCTCTAACACTTGAATCACTCTTTCAGATTGGTCATTTGTTTGTGGATGAAAGGTTGTACTAAAATTCAGTCGAGTAACCAAGACTGACTGTAATTCTTTCCAAAACCTTGAAGTAAACCGTGGATCGCGGTCAGACACTATTGACAATGGAATCCCATGCAATCGGACAATCTCATTCACATACAATTCTTCTAACCGATCCATGGAATAGTCCAGCGAAGCGGTAGAAGTGGCGGACTTTGTAAGTGCGTCGCTGTCTGGCCGGATCATGTTTCTTTTGGGTTAGGGGAAAACCAGACACAAAATCCATAGTAATGTTATCCCACTTCCATTGTGGAATTGGGATGGGATTTAACAGACCGGACGGTATTTGATGTTCAGCTTTTACTTGCTAACAAGTCAGACATTTGGACACATACTCTGCTATATCCCTTTTCATCCCTCGCCACCAATATTACTGTTTCAAATCCTGATACATCTTGTTACCTCTATGATGCATGGTGAATACGGTATTATGACTTTCATACATCAACTTCTTTTTCAATTCCTAGACATTTGGTACACATATTCTATTCTTGTACAATAAACTCCCATCAGCTTCTATAGAATAGTCAGTATTTTCTCCATTTCCGACTAATTGTACACTTTGTTGTAACTTGACATCACTTTTCTGAGCATTAATCATCATTTTGCCTCAGCACCGGTGTAGTTTTGTCGGTACAACAAAGTTCTATAAATTCAAAATCTCCATGTATACCATGTTTGAGGACCGAGCAAATCAGTTTTTCTACTTAAGGCATCTACTACATTAGCTTTTTCGGGTGGTAATCATTTCTGCTGATCCTGATGTAACACTCTAGCCATGATCTTATAGTGAGTTCATATGAGTTATGAATACTTAAGGCTCTTTTGATACGTAAATGCTTTTACATTTTTCACCATATAAATAATTAATCGCCATATCTTCAAAGCCGAACACTACCGGCGCAACTCGATCGTAGTGTGGGATGTTTGTTAATCTCGATTCAAGCGTGCGAGCATATGCCTGCGCTATCTGCATCAATACATCAAACCCGATATTGACATCACTATACATGGTATATTCTTTGCAGTAAGTGGTCGGCCTTGGTGTGCGATATTCTCTTTAAGCGTCGGCTTGATTGACATTTGTCATCACTCATACTTCACCCCTTTCGAGATGGCGAGTAGTGAAAGAGGCTATGTGGAAAATCCCTTCTGGCTTAGTCGGTAATAGTAAGCTAAACCTAAGAGACTTCTCACCTCTGTCACATTTCGAGGTGTTTTTTGAGGCGACAAGAGGGCGGAAGTACTATATCGAGAGCCGATGGAATCGCCATTTCTACAACCCCTACATCATGAGCACATGTTATGAAGGCTGGTGATGAAGTCGGATATAGAAGTTATAGTTGTATTTTCTCTCTCTATGATATGGAGATACATGCTGTCGATCCACAGTTATTCGTTCCCTATGTTGCATCGAGCATTTGTTTGATAAAATGTCATTAGTAGAACAATTGGAATATAACATGCATGTGACCAGTCCCCTAGGGCATGGTGTTAATGTTAACCAAGTATATGGTTGTAACACCCCAAATTATACCTTACTAGTTTTATGACATGTTTAGGGTATAATAAAAGTTAAATTCGTATTTTTCATAAATTTAAGTGCTAAATGTCAAAAATGACATAACTAGGATTTTTAAAGAAGTCTAAAAGATAATTGTAAATTGTAAAATTAAGGACTCAAAGGACATTAAGATAGAAGATTATATGTTATGGTGGAATAATGATAAGTGATTTGCAAATGAAATAAACACGGAGGACTAAAATGCAAAAAAGGGAAAATTGAACCAAAATCCTTAAGGCAGCGGCTGTCTTAGAATTAGGATTTTCATTTTGGCTAAGGAGGTTAGGGCTACGGGTTTGAGGAAGAGAGAAGAAAGAGCCAACTTTTGGTTTGTTCTCTTCATCTCTTAGAGTTCCTAAATTAATACGTGTTAAGAAGAAAGGAGGAAAGGGAAGCTTGGTTGAAGTCTTGAGAAAATCAAAGGTTAGGAAACTATCATAATTTTCTCCCTCTTTGTTTTGTTTTTGTTGGTTTGAGTTGGGTTTAAAGTTGCCTTTGATCTTGTTTTGGTTTGGGTTGGAATTTGTCCTTTGATAAGGACCAAAAATTGTGTAAAGAGACATGTAGGTATTTTAGGGGAAGTGTTGTCCAAATTTCCATAAAACTTGTGTTTTTGTATTGGTCCTGCTTGACCTCTGGATACCAATTTGGATGATTCCGAGTTGGAGGAAACCCTAAAGTCAAAAGCTACAAATGCAGAAAAGACCAAAATGTAAATCTTCTTTACATGAGTTACTGAATAAGTGTTTTACGGCAAAATGCAGTTTGTCTCCTTTTACGAGGAAGTAGTTCATGTTGTTTGAACCATATCTTGAGTTATAATAATCAAATGAGTAATTCAAATTTTGTACAAACAGATTTATCTGAGAAGGCTGGCACATGAAAGTATAACAAGTGGTCTGTACCGAGAATAGGTCGAAATCAAAGGCTGGTACGTCACTGAGAACTGTCTCGAGTGATACGAAAGCTTAAACCAATTTAAATCATAACTCGAAAGAGACCGGGTCCAAATGAGGTGATTCAAATTTCCAGACAACCAGGATATCCTAAGCAAACAACTTTCATGAAGAAAGTATGGTCAAATTATGTCCTTATCGTTCCTAGAAAATTTTCAAATGTAGGACACAATTTCATATTCTGTTCCTGGAAACTGTCCAAGAGCTGTTCGGAATGTTTAAGCTATACCTCCTAATTTAAAGGTCCAAATGACCTGATTCATGAGTCTTTGGAAACTTAAGACATAGGTGAACATTTTGTAAGAAGATCACTTTGTCTAAAAATTTCCTCGCTTTTCCTGCTAAAATCAGAATAAAAATGGACTTAGACTTGCTCGACTCGTTCAAAGTGTAATTGGTTTATAATGTAGGCATTTGCCTAACCTTCTTACATGATGCCTGATGTGAATTAATGCATTATTGTTATATGAATTAGTGCATGTCCATTAAAACAATCATGATAAATATGTGAAAGAATTTATGTTAAGGATATTGATATGACTAATCTAGAAACATAAATAACTGAATGCCTCCTTATGTCCGGGTATTTACAGATGTAGCATGCCTACAGATCTTTGATGTTGCGCCTACTCTGCTCAGAGGCCCTGGCTTGGCTCATTACTGGTTATACTCTACCGTTATCAATCGGCCCCAGACGCAAGGATGTACCTACGGTACTTATCGTTCGCTCGTTATCCATTTCCATTGGAAACGCAAAGATAAGCGCTTCTAAGAAAAACAAAACATAAATATATAAATAATAATGAATAACAAGTGCATGTAAGTGCTTTTGAAATATATGTGTTATAGGTACCTCTGTACAAGATTTTTGTTATGTACTCCTACGGGAGATTGATTATTCTGATATGCAAATTATGTTATATGTATACTGTAATTGAGGACCACTGCATGTGGTCATATATGCTATTTGTTTTCCCACTAAGCTATAAGCTCGCACTGTATGCTTCATCCGCCAGAATATCAAGAGAAACCCCCGCAGACATCTCGCATTCGAAGGTGTACAACATAGCATTAGGAGTCCACCATACGTAGGTTTTTGATCTTGTTTTTGAAATGTAGATGTAAAATTTTGTAATAGTGGAATTTTATAAGTACATGTAAATGGGACTTAGGAATTTATGTACAAGAACTTTTAAACACCACTACGGTGGTAGTATTACAAGTCCATTTTCAACTACAATTTTAACCCAGGAAATGAAGTTTTTAGACAATGTGATCTTCTTGCAAAATGTTCACCTATGTCTTAAGTTTCCAAAGGCTCATGAATCAAAGTTATTCGACCTTTAAATTAGAGGGGATGACCTAACATTCCGAATCATTTTCGACAGCTTCAAGAACAGAATTTTAATTTGGCTTCACATTTGAAAATTTTCTAGAATCATAAGGACATAATTTTGACCATACTTTCTTTATGAAAGTTGTCTTCCAAATGTCTAGTTTGGTGGGCTGTAAATTTGAATAACTTCATTTCTGATCAAAAGATAACTCAAGTTATGATTTAAACAACTGGAATTACTTCAGTTCAAGGATTGTTCGAGACAGTTTCAGTGGGACGTAATTGTTCCCTTACTACTCGAATTTCAAAATAATGGGACTAAATTGCCATACTCCTCTCTCTATAAAGTTGTTCTCTCAGATGTCTAGTTTGTACAAAAATTTGAATTACCTCATTTGGATTATTATAACTCAAGATATGGTGCAAACAACAGGAACTACTCCCATAGAGGGGACAGAATCCGTATTTTCTGTAAAACTCTTTTTCAGGGTTCTTAGAGCAGGATTTACATCTTGGTCTCTTCTAGACATTTGTAGTTTTGGTTCTTAGGTTTCCTCTCCAACTGGAATCATCCAAATTGGAGGTCCGTAGGCCAAGTTATGGTCAACACAAAAACACAGGTTTTAGGGAAATTTGGACAGCACTTCCCCTAAAATACCTACATGTCTCTTTACACAATTTTTGGTCCTTATCAAAGGACAATTCCAACCCAAACCAAAACAAGATCAAAGCCAACTTTAAACCCAACTCAAACCAACAAAAACAAAAACAAAGAGGGAGAAAATTAGGATAGTTTCCTAACCTTGATTTTCTTGAAGACTTCAACTAAGCTTTCCTTTTTCCTCTCTTTCTTCTTAACATAGACAATTAGAACTCCAAGAGATGAAGAGAAACAAACCAAAAGTTGGCTCTTCTTCTCTTCCTCAAACCCATAGCCCTATTAGCCAAAAATGAGAAATCCCCAATTCTAAGACAAGTTTGTTGTCTTAAGGGATTTTGGTTCAATTTTCCCTTTTTTGCATTTTAGTCGTCCATGTTTATTTCATTTGCCAATCACTTATCATTATTCTACCATAACATATAATCTTTTATCTTAATGTTCTTTGAGTCTTTAATTTACAATTTACAATTATCTTTAAGATTTTTTTAAAACTTCTGGTTATGTCATTTTTCACATTTAGCACTTAAATTTTCAAAAAATACGAATTTAACTTTTATTATATACTAAACATGTCATAAAACTACTAGGGTATAATTTTGGGTGTTACGAAACTCATTGTGGTTAACTAGCTGGCTGGTTTTTCTAGTTAGTAACTCAAGTTTTACGTGTGTCCGAATGACAAAATGAAATCACCAAGTCAGAGAATTCGTAAAAAAAAAAAAAGGATTCAGACACAGTGAAGACATGAAAAAATGCAGACACATGTCTCCTACGTGTCACAGATAAATCTTGGCAGAATTTCCAATACTTGTGTGTCAAGACATGGGGCCTACAGGTATCTGATAAGTGTAGCGTAGCCATTAAGTAAACTTATATGCTAGATGTGTTAGAAAATTAGTGTAGCTGTTGGTTTCTATTGTATGAATACTAATATACTAATTCAAATTTAAGTAATGAAATGGAAATTAGAAGATAAAAATAGGAGAAGAATAATAAAAGAGGAAATAATAAAGTGGATTATCATACATATATTATATGTAGAAAACCGGATAAGTACATTTATTTAGTTCTATATTCCTTGCACTTATTCTATATTTATACTCACTTAGATATACTTAGTATAATTATATACGAATTCTATACTAATTATTTTATTATAAAATATCTTTATAACATGTACAAATATTAAACCGAGGTACCCATTCTATGACAAGTATCGACTTACCCTCTATTTTCATGCTTTTAGTGGGCCTAGTATTTCCGACAATTGCAATGGCTTTCTTTATTTCTTCATATTAAAAAAAACTAGATTTTTTTAGATCCATCGGCTTATCAAATGATTGAACAACCGGGAGCGATTTACTTATAGTACTTAGTTGACATTCATAAAAATTATCTAATGAATTGCCTATAAAAAAAAAAAAGTATCTAATGAATTATGAGTTCAATACATCCTATTTAGCAGAAAGACGGATATGCCTTGCTCATTATCAGACACTACTTATTCACAAACCTCGTGTGGGGCTAATAGTTTTCATTTCCATCTCATAACTGAGAATGTATTTGTATCTGCCACATCCTAGGTAGAGGCCTCTGAAGAGCTGTTGAGGCCAATGAAGGTGGGCGAGTCTTCTTATCTTAGAGTTGGCCAGCAGTGTTTAGCAATTGGAAATCCATTTGGGTTTGATCACACTCTCACTGTTGGGGTTATTAGTGGACTGAATCGAGACATCTTCAGCCAAACTGAGTCACAATTGCTGGAGGAATTCAAACAGATGCAGCCATAAATCCTGGGAACAGGTTGATCCTTCACTTTTTATTGTACTCTTAAAATCTTAATTTTTTCGAAGTCTCAATTCCAACTCCACTCCTCCCTTTGCCCATACTATATCTAGTTTAATTTGAGAGCCAGTTCTCTCTCATTGCCAGTTCTTTAGTTTTTAGACTTGGTGAAACAAATATGTTTTCTGCACTTGTTCATTGACTACTGCTTCATTATTTCCTGACTATGGCAGCGGAGGTCCTCTAATGGATTCTAAGGGAAATTTGATTGGAATTAACACAGCAATATTTACTCAGACAGGTAATCTTCCAATTTTCTATTTCACACACCCCTTGCATTTCATAGTGTTGAATGATTGCCACCCATTAAAGAATGATTCAATTATATGCTCATGCTATTTCATTGTTAAGGATGTGACTGAAAACCCCTGGTTGCCTTGTTGGTTCCTTCAAACTTGTTTTTAAGAATAAGTTCTTCTAAAGTTAACAGTTGCATAGATATCTTGAGTTTAACTTCTGTTTTTGGTATGGCAGGGACATCAGCAGGTGTTGGGTTTGCGATCCCATCCTCAACTGTACTCAAGATAGTACCTCAGTTGATCCAATATGGAAAAGTAAGTTCTTTCACAATATGTTTAAAAGCTATAATCCTTCCTTCTTCCCCTTGTTCTTGTATCTTAGTTCTCTGCAAATTTGACCAATTTTTGTTGTGTTTCTTCAATACAATTTAGCTTTTGTGGATTATAGATCATTATTGACAATGCAAAAGAGATTTTGGAAATCAGATTCTGTTTCATCTGATGTACAGTTTATGCATTATGTATTTCTTATTTCATTTCCATTCATGCTAGGTTGTTCGAGCTGGTTTGAATGCAGATATTGCTTCAGACTTGGTTGCCAATCAACTGAATGCTCGAAATGGAGCCCTTGTTTTGCTGGTATACTTGCCACTTCTCTGAGTGTCCTTAATGAATTGCCTGTATACTTATAGTGTTCTATATTTGGTCTATGACTTCTATGACCACTCATGTTGCTGTTAGATTTTACTTGCCTAAATTTCCAATATGGTACTATAGGTTCCTGGTGACAGTCTTGCCGCCAAGGCTGGTTTACTTCCCACCAGAAGGGGGTTTTCCGGTAATATTATACTTGGGGATATAATTGTTGCGGTTGACAACAAACCTGTAAGTCATAAGCCATCTCTTACTGCAATTCCTTTTATTTTTGCATGATAATTTATTTCTTATATTTCCAGCTGCCAGATTGATTGCCTGCATATTTATGCAACAAAGATTGTCCATGTGGTGCACCAATAGAAATGTCTAGGTTCCACTTTAAAGCTGTTCTATCTTTGCCACTGTCTCTGTGTTGGAGAACTGCTTTCTGGTTAAGCATTTCGAGGAAACACTTTGACCTGAAAAAATGTAGTCATGACTCATGTGTGTTGTAGATCAACAGTGAGAAGCGCTTTGACCTGAAAAAATGTAGTCATGTGTGTTGTATATCAACAGTGACTTTTAGGCATAAAAACAAGTTTCAACAGAAATTTGATGGGTAGAGACGTTTTAGGAATATTTTTTAAGTTCATTGGAAATGAAAATATTCCATGGGACAGCCAAGAACATCAGGACAGGTCTGAGGTCTGTGCTCATGAATAAAGACATCTTTTGTTGTAGCAAGAACATCAACTTATTTGCATGTATAGAAAATCTTTTTATTTTTTTATCAGTATGCAAAAGAATGCATTAAAAAAGGGGGAAACCCCGAGTGTACACGAAGTATGCAAGCTTATGAATGTATTTTGCCCAAGCATTATAGAGCCAGTTCAAGCCATAAAATTAATTCCATTGAACTCTTATTCTTTTGAAGTTTAACTTCATTTCCATTGTATATGTTAGGGAGGTGAGTATTCTTTTTGTACTCTCTGGGCTGCCTATTTGACTCTTTTTAATATACTTCTCTCGCTTACTTATCAAAAAAAAAAAACTTCATTCCCATTGTATTCTGAAATTTAGAAAATTTTCTTCCAGACTTTAAGTTTAGGATGTTCAACTACTTCAGAGGCTGTGCCACGTGGCTAGGTTCAGATCCTTCAGTTGAATACTTTCTTTACCTATTTCTCCTGCCTCCCTATGCAACTCATTAATCTAAATGGATTTTTAGCAGAAAACTTTTATTGAGAGTCCATTGCTCCGTTGAATTTGATTTCTGGCCCCAAAAGGGCTTCTTTTGATAGGACCAGGACAGTACAATAATCTAGTTCACATTCTTTTGTTTGGTTAACAAATATGGCTAGTAGTTACGGTTGGCCGTTCAAACCTAGTTTTCTCATTCATAACTTCTGATGCTGGAAAAATAGAAATCATGTCTGAAAGGCAGTGAAAATATTCAGTTTTCAGTAGGCTATACCAGTTTCTGTTCACTTGCAGTTAATTCTAGTGTACGATTTAAGAAAAATATGACCCGGAACTCATAATTAACTCCTAATGCTTCCATGGTTGGACAGGTTAGAAGCAAAGCAGAGTTATACAAGGCATTGGATGACTACAATGTTGGAGATAAAGTCCTCTTCAGGATTCAAAGAGGAACTGACATTCTGGAACTGCCTATAGTCTTGGAGGAAAAAAGTTCATAACAAGAGGTGCTTGCTTGGTATCCTTTTGTTTTTTTTCCCCCTATGTGGTGATTATTAATACGTATTTTTCAATTTTGATTGTTTATCTCTGTTATTTCCTCTGCAATTGTATATGGGGAAATACCCTTGAAAGGGTAATGTAAAATGACACTATTGTGTACATAATTATTTTGTTGAATGCCAGTTGATTCTAATTTTAGTGTTCCCAATTTTTTCTTTTGGAGGCAAGTTTGGAGATGAAATCAACCTTTTGTTGTTTATGCAACTCTTGAAATGGATCAAATCTATTCTCTGTTACAGTTGAATTGGATGACTTTTGTTGAGTGAATAGTTTCATTGGTTACCACCAGTTAAACATCCATAATCAAAGCCATGGAATATAATATTAAAATCACAATACGATTTGTCCTTTTAAAACTTCACCTTTTACCTTTTACAGGAATAATTAATCATCATTCCCAGTTACCTTCAAACATATTGTTAGCCTATAAGTCAGGAAGATTCTTTTGCTTTTGTCCTCTTCTTTTTTTTAACCTTTTCTTTTTATGAAAAATACTATTGGACAAGGATCTTACAAACGCTATTGGAAAGAGAATTATAATAATCTTCAAAACTAATATATATAATATCATTAAGGAAATTTGACCATTAAAAATTTGAATATAAAATACTAAGACATTTTTTAGTTAAATAATTAACATTTTTATTTGTTTCTTTATAGACATGTTAACAAATATAAATATCTAAATCTTGAGATAATTTCCAAATATCATCCATTAATAACAAAATAGAACTAGTGATGTTAACCTTCTTATTCTAGCAATCTACAACTATTTTGGAGTCACTTTCAATCTCTAAGTTCAAAAAAGCCTTATTCTTGATAGCTAAAATACCATTTTTTAAAGTCATACATTCAGCAACAATAATTAAGGAATTTCCTATATGTCTACATGCAACCATTTTTACAATACCGTTAGGGTATCTAATAACTCATACTAAAGCACTATTATTTTAGACCCTTTAACCATCAAAGTTGAATATGAATATGCCATTAATCGGGCGAATTCACCGTATCCATTTTTCAACCTGTCTAATAATCCATCTTTAAGTCCTCTTCTTCTTTTGTTAAGGAAAATATTACTAATGAAACAAGTTCCACACTTAGATACACAAACTATGCTGATATTGGGCAACAGTAGAATTATTCTTTGCAACGGTTTATGGGACTTGAAGATTTTATCACTGTACTTCGAGAAGATGTAAAGGGGGCCCCAAATCAGTTGCTCACCACATAATAATAAACATAACGTGGCATTACTTGTGGACATGCTCTGGATATTGATAAAAAGACAAAAAAAAAAAAAAAAAGTTAAAAGTATACTGCTTGTTTTCCAAGTGTGTGGTTGGAAATTGTATGATAGAGCCTTTAACTCTGAAGTAGTTGAAAAATTAAGTGGAAAACTAAGCGGCAAATATCCCACCCCAAAAACAGCCAAATGAAGGTGCTGGAAACCTCAAGAAACATCATATCTTTCCTATTTAAACAGGTAGTTGGTTTTCCCTCCAAAAGCAGTCTGAAACAATAAACTGCCCCAAAACCCTGCATTTCAGTTAAGGAAAATGTCATCTTCTTCTCTATCTCTTTCTGTCTCCCACCTTCCTGTGTGCAAATATCAGGACATTTCAAAAGACACCCACCTCCCCAAAGGCACCAATAGAGAAAACCCATGTTTGTAAACACCTTCAAACACCAAACCCAGTAGGAGAAAGCTGCTGAGTTCAACTGCTTTAGGACTTGTAGAAGGAGGAGGGCTGTCGGTTTCTTGGCCTGCGAGAGCTGAGCTGGAGAGCCCAGATGAATCAACCTCAAGTAGATTGTCATACTCAAGATTCTTACAGTACTTGGATGAAGGTGCTGTGAAGAAGGTAGACCTGTTTGAGAATGGAACTGTTTGCGATTGCTGAGGATCTTTCAATCCTGTACTGAACAGGATTCAGAGAATTCGAAGATACAGCTACCTGGATTGCCTCAAGAATTGCTGAAACTCAAAAGATAATAATATAGATTTTGCTGCTCATCCTATAGAAGTAATATGACAGCTGCAGTTCTTGACTTGTTGGGGAACTGGGCTTTTCCATTGCTACTGCTTGGGAGTTTATTTTTGAGAACATCATCAACAAATGTTCCAGAAGGCCCCAACTTGCCGTTCGGACTTGGAAGGTATTGTAAATGAGTTGAATTTCATTTCATTTCATTGTTAGCTAAAGTAAATGTTAATATATTTAGAACCCTTTTCATCTCTCACTAAAAGGCCAGCGGGAGGAAGGTTCCTCCATATATATTCATTTCAATTGGACCGTGTCCAGTCGATGTGGGACTTCCAACGCTCCCCCTCACACGGAGGCTGAGTTTTTTCTTTTTCTTCTAGTTGATGATAAGTGTGAAACCTCCTCCACCTTGATCCAGACACTTGGCCAACTCTAATACCATGTTAATATTTTTATAATCCCTTTCACCTCCTACTAAAAGGCCTTTTAGTGGAAGGAAGGTTCCTCCATATATATTCACATCAATTGGGCCATGTCCAGCCCAATGGGACTTCCAACAGTAACTATCAAACTGTGGCTGCTTGTAGACACTAGGCAATGCCTCTATTGTTATGGCTGAATGTATGACTTTAAGAGATGAGATTTTAGCTGCATAGAGTAAGGGCTATTCAAACTTAGAAACTGAAGGGGACTCAAAAATAGTTATCGATCGCTACAATAAGAGAATCAATATTCCTAGTTCTATTATACCATTAATGGAGGATATTTGGAAAGTGTCTCAGGGTCTATGTGTTAATGAGTGTCATCATGTTTATAAAGAAGCTAATTGAACTGTCAATCGTCTAGCAAAAAAAGGTATTGATGTTTCGGATTCTTGTTGTTGATTGTAAAATTCCCTAAAAATGTTACTATTTTTAGTTATGAGGATTACTATGGTTCTCATTTCAATCGTCTTTGTAAGTTTCCTTGTCCATAGTATTCCCTCATAAAAAAAAACTATCAAATTGACATGATTATGTTAATTTTCCAACCGCTGCAGGAGCAAAGCCAAATTCCAGATGGAACCAAACACTGGAGTAACATTCAATGATGTAGCTGGAATTGATGAAGCAAAGCAAGATTTTCAAGAGATTGTGGAGTTCTTGAAAACCCCAGAAAAGTTTGCTGCAGTTGGTGCAAGAATTCTGGAGGTTCTGGTGAGCCCACCAGGAACAGGAAGACACTGCTGGCTGAACGGTGCAGGGGGAGAGCAGGGGTGCCTTTCTTTCTCTGTCAGGATCAGAAATTCATTGAGATGTTTGTTGGGGTGCAGAGCTTCAAGGTGAGGGGATTTATTCAACAAGGCAAAACAAAATTCCCCATGTTTGGTCTTTATTGATGAGATAGATGCTGTTGGAAGGCAGAGAGGAACTGGAATCGGTGGGGGGAATGATGAGAGGGAGCAAACTCTGAACCAGTTGCTTACAGAAATGGATGGGTTTAGTGGAAACAGTGGAGTGATTGTCATTGCTGCAACAGATAAACTAAGAGGAAATTCTTGATTCGGCTTTGCTGAGGCCAGGAAGGTTTGACAGACAGGTATTATCAGCTCTCTCTATGGTAAATGATCAATTCTCCTAAAAACTCAAACATGTAGATGAAACATACTAGCTTCACTAATTTTTATTGATATCCTTGACTCAATGCATATATATCCCTAAGTATTAAAAAGGGTTCTGTATACTATTACAACCAGTCACATGGCAATAAGTTGTTGTATGGATTATAAATACTGTTGGTTATACAGGAATATAAGAATCCTTTCTTTCATCAACTTTTGCTATTATTTAACATTCTTGATGATTGTTGTATGGATTGTGAATTTATTGCATTCTCGAATGTCACTCACTGATTGCAGGATTGCAGATGCCAAGCATCTCTATAGTCTATAGATTAACTTCTTTGAGTAGGAACTTAGGAACTTTGATCTGGGTTCCAAGTTGTATCTGATTTTATATATTCAATTCCGAGGTAGTATATAATAGGCAGATTTGGTGAAAAGTGAACAATTCCCTATTGGCATGAAATAAACCATTGTTTTTATGCTTTTTTTAATCATGAAGCTTTGGACATTGTTTAGATTAGCATATTAGTGATAAAAGCTGGATTCAATTCAAAAAGCATCCACTGTGACATTGAGTATTATTCAAAAAGCATAGTTGTTTCAGCATATTGTTAGGAACGTAAAAGCATACCATTCTAAGACACCCCCTCTTGAGGAGACTTGGGTTGGTGGAGGTACCACAAAAAAAGAAAAAAGAAACATGTTTGGTACCACAAAAAAATATCACAGTCCACTATAAGTCAAACTATAATTTATTATCATTTTTAATAATATAATTTTATTTGTTTTTACTTTACATCATATTATTGTAATACTCTATTCTTATAAAGAGCCTCTGCCTCCTCTACTGATAGTATTGGAAGGTGTTGTAGCAGAAGGTCCGCTCATGTCATTGCATGACATCCTACAACATTTGATCGTCTTATGTTGAGGAATGCAAAACTTTGGTTCTCGTGGCACTGTTGGTTGCTTCTCTGACCTTCTAGGAACAAAGGGTCGATCAAAATAGGGCATGGGTTGTGCCTTGGGAATCAGCTCCTTTCTCAATCTCCTGATTTCTTCCTCTTCTTCCAACTGCAAGAATGAAAAAACCAACTTATGTATTAATGCAAGCGTTCACCATAAGATCTCCTTGTTAAGTGTACTGTTTTACTTGGAAAAACAGCCAACTTAATAATTCAGATATTGAACTAAAGAATCATGTGTACCTTTTGTTGTCTCTCTCTTTCCATCTTGTATTGCTTGATCAAACTCCTCTTCTCTGCTAACTAATAGGCGCACGCACACAAAATATACCAATAAGAAAAAATAACAAAAAAATTCTCAACCAAGAGAGATACTTTTTTATTCAGATCAATTATCTAGAAAACCTTAAGTTTAAGCAGTCTATGCAAAAGCTAAATATGATCACAACTGAAAGTCATCTTGAAATAGAAGTAATTAAATATGTGGAGAACAAGTAATGAAATAGAAAATTCTTATTTATCAAAGTAGGCCCAAAACAAAAACATACATGCTCCACTGCCCGGATATCGCTGTGGAGTTTCAAGTCAATCGGTATGGTGTTCTTTTTCACAGGAGGTTTTATCAAGCACTGAAATACCAAAGAAGAGCCCCACATGTAAATGTTTTCTAGAGCATTGAAATGTCTAAATCCAAAATGCCATCTATAAATTTTATTTTTTAACTCCTCATTCAACAATGGCTCCACAAAATTCATTTACAGAATGACCCTCACCTGTGGTTCATCGGTTGTCCATGGGAGTCCTTGTGCAATTGGTATCCGTAGCTTTTCCTCCTCCCCCACCGATTTCTGTATCTTCTTCATAAGTTGTTCCGATTCAATGCTCTAAATCCAAATGCAAGGTTCAATCAATTAAACAACCATAAAATTCATTAGCAAAAACAACAAGCAGACCATAACTTTTTTCCAATTATGATGAAGATCAGTAATAAAGAATGGAAACAGATGAGTAGAAACTGAAATTGAGTTACAACAATAACAAAATTCTTACATTTCTTGGGCTCCTTCTCTCTCCACCAGAAGTTCTGCTTGAATTCATGCTAAAGCTTCAAAACAGAGGAATAAATAAAATCAATCAAAAGGCTGTGTATAAACATAGTTAAAAAGGAAAATAAAATGTGGATTTTCAATCTAACTCTTCTCAATTCAAATTACTAACTTTCCATAGCTGTTATCCCAAGATGAAGAAGCCTTGGGTTGCTGTAAACCAGGAAGGGCCGATTTCATTCTCTCCTCCTTGTTGTTCTCATTGTTCCTAGCTTCTTTCAATGGTTCCATCGCACCCTGGTCATCACCATTCTCCACCTTCCCCTCATATCCTTCATCAATTCCGTAGTTTTGCATCACCAGGTCTTCTTCTACTTCTGTCTTGTCTTCACTAACATCCTCCTTAATCTTGAAGAATTCTTCCAGATAAGCCCTCAGATACTCAAAAGCAAAACAGAGGCACTTCCAGAGGCACTTTGATCGGGAGGCTAGATGGGTTTTTGTTCCGGTGGTGTTGGAATCCATGGCCATATCAATGCAAAAAACTGGAAGTCGGCGAGGATGTTATTGGTCTCTTGGACGGCGAAGAGAGAGGGTATTCTTACAGAGGCTGATTGGTTCCATAGATAGAATGTTGAATCCTTTCCTTTCCCTTTTCTGGGTGATCTCGCTTGATATGGCATTTTTGGGCTTCCAAAATCCAACTATGATGAATCCTTGAAAGGAAATTGAACGATTTGGCAAGCAGATTATAGATTATTTCCTTTCCTTGTGGGCAACCGATCTTCCCCAGTTATATTCAATGCCAGGAAGACGAGAGAAAGAACAGAAGAAGTTACCTTTCTGATTCCCTTTTTGTTTTTGTTTTTTCAATATTATTTTCATCCAAAGGACCACAAAACCAAAAATTATATTACTATTATATCTTCAGAGAAAACAAATAGAGAGAAAGTAAGAATAAAAAATAAAATTAGTAATAAATTACTTTTATTTTAATATATCAATATAAAATTTAAATAATTTTGAGATACTAGCCTAATATTATTTATATTTAATTTCCTTTTAAAATTTTATAAATAACTAAATTTAAGAAAATAATTTTTGTTAACATTTTTATTTTCTTAATAACTAAATATAATACAATGACTCTTGAGGATAAGGTAAAATATTCCATTATTACTAATTATTTATTCTGCCATTATTTATGTCTTATCGTGAAATTTGTGATGTTGGTAAGTAGTAGGAGTTAATGGTGAAAGTAGGGCTAAATAGGAGTTTGGTAAGTGGCTTGGGTTTTGAATAAAATTTTAACAGTCGCCGCCCACTATGGACCGTCGAGTGATAAGTCTTGAAGGCAAAAAAAAATTTAGATTAGATTTGGTAGAGTAGGTTATCTGGTCGTATTGGGCGACCAAATTCAACTGGTTTTTAATTTT
Organism: Tetrastigma voinierianum; assembly: GCA_016808115.1. Taxonomy (NCBI): domain Eukaryota; kingdom Viridiplantae; phylum Streptophyta; class Magnoliopsida; order Vitales; family Vitaceae; genus Tetrastigma; species Tetrastigma voinierianum. The sequence continues at coordinate 70,104 of JAEQBH010000935.1, forward strand.
TTATAATTTGTGTGTAGGCCCTAATTAAGACAGGCTGGGCCCCTTTCATTTGGATGGACCTGATTTTTGTAAGGCTCTATTATACGTAATGAATTCCAGGAAAGAAAACAAAAAATATGCTAATTCTTTGATCAAAACTATTTTCTGTTTTAAAAAAATAAGAAGAAAAAAGAAAACTGTGAAAACACGTTTTCATTCTCAGTTTCTTTTTCTTTTCTTAAATATAAAAATATAAAGAATTTAAATATTAATAATAATTTTAAAACATAAAATGCGAAAGTCGTATGTGTTTTAAATTGTTTCAAACATTCAAGCAAATATTTATGAACGCTGAGCTGATCAAAACAAACAATTAAATTAAACACGCTAACTGCTATTAAAAATAATATATCGCTTAAAACCATTATACATTCAAAATTAAGAAAAATATGCTATGATGGTATTATACGATAATGAATTTTTTTCAAGCTTTAATATAAATTCTACCAATATCTTCAAACTGATGGAAGAATGGGCATAAAAATTACTAAACAAATTAAAAAGAGTAATAATAATAACAATCTTTTCAAATTAAAAACCATTGACTAATATAAAATTGTACACTTGGAACCATCAATCAACATCTAACATCAAAATTCCAAACCCATGTTGTTAATCTCGAATTAAATTAATCAATAAATAATAATTTAAAAAAATGTTGAAATTATTTCATAATCTAGGTGACAAAACAAGTACAAAAGATTCATTATGAGTTGATAAATCTTAAGAATCCAACCTATTTTGTGTTAAATTTATTCGAAGTATGAATCCAAAACTTAAGCTTAATCTCAAAAACATTTATATTCGACTAATTTTTATTCGCCCAACCCAACCCAAAATAAATTAAAGTGGGTCAAATCCTTAAAAAATACTAAAAAAAAAAATTTAAGTTTCTAAATTCATTATTCTCGAACAAAAATAAATAAGGCGTGTATATAATAATAATTAATATATAAACATCAGTCTAAACAATATAATAATAAGTGAAACAAATTTAAATAAATAAATAATAATAATGATCAAGTATAATCAAAGTTAATGCAAAACTGGGCCAAATACAACATCAACACAAAATAAAGAACAACTTAATATAACATGACAGGTAAAATATACGTAGAAAAACAACTATGTATCAATTAAATCCATGCCTCTGAATCTTATCTATCCCCATTAGTGTCTCAATAATAAGAGGTTACGATTCGACATTATAAATGATTTACTAGTGGGGCATGTCACAAATGATACATATTTTCACGGTACCCAATTATCATCATCTACACTAATTTAACGTGTTAACAACCATAAATTTCGCTTATGTTTCAGACAAAAAATGTTTTTTTTCAAAAATGAATGTAACCCTGGGAGGTAATAATGCAGTCATCTATTTGTTTGAAAATTCATCTCCTGCATTATATAATCATATTAGGGAACAAATTTGAATATACTTTTCATAATTATTTTAAAAATAACATTATTGAAATAGATAACACTAGTCCCATTCCAAGCGAGTGGGCTCGAGGCCCGCTAAGTACCCTTCCCTATTGCTTCGGGTTCATCCATCCTGCATTTCTGATTCCTGGTTCGATATGGAACACCTAAGCTCGTGAAGATTTGATTTTTAACATGAATATCATGTTTTTAACATTATTTCTACATATAACACACCCCACACTTAGAGAGTTGGAACAAATTAAATACTTTTACAATCCTCAAATCAACAAACTAGAATAAATTTTCTACCTCGTGACCTCGCAAACTGCATCCGATATCATATTAAACGACCAAACTCTCGTAGAAAAAATGCAAACTTATAAGATTCAAGTTCAATATGAATTGACTCATGCCTTTAACAGACTTTTCTTTCTTAGGGTCATGTTGTTATAAGACTCCAGATAAGAAAAGAATCCATGAAAATTGAAAAAAATTTCCTCCGTCGCACGAAAGAGTAAGCATCGTTGGATTACCGATGTGAGGGAGGGAGGAAATATCAAGGTGCATAGTAAACAACAATGAGTGTGGACAAGGATGCCCCCTGAGCGTTATCGCCATGAGAACTCAGATTTACGGCAGGTGCATCTGCAAACCCGGTGAATGAAGTTTTTATCTCTCATGCCGGTGAGGGGGAAAGACAAGATCACACCGAAGGAGACGATGACCTAACTGGACTCAATCGTCACAGTGGGATGAGGAACCAAGATGACGATGGAGTTAAATGAAAATTCTAGTCAAGCATTCAATAGCAATCGCCATGTCGGTTCACAAGGTAAGTCTGAAGTAATAATACCAATATGCGATGAAATTTATGCTTTTCCTTTTGTCTGAAGAAGCTAGTTGTAATGATCCACCAACTATATGATATCGTCTGCTTCGCTCTTACCGCTGGGCAAACCCGTCACCAGGCCAGAAGAAACATATCGTATAATACGGCTTTCCTTCATCCTGATGATGGGCCAAACATTCCCTACGCAGGTATTAACGCCCCGGCATCACACAGGCCATTGGACAAACGACCGACACCCCTACGCATTCAAACGGAACAGATTTCACATCGAAAGGTCGAAGATCGACCGATACCTACCAGAACGACTCACCATTATGATATTACAACCGCTGAGCCCAAAGTCGGCTGGCACATTTACATGGCTGAACGGATAATTACAAATGAAGTATTAGAATCGATCCTCAACTCCAGCAGGGAATTGCTTCGTCAAGGAACCATCTTTCTACCTACAAACTCGTTTTATTACTAACGGTAATATCAAGGCTCGCATGGTGAAATATTTGTCTCATCTCATCCCATATCTAGCTGGCAGAAAGTTTCAAAGATCGAGATAGCATTTTAATTCTCCAACTCAATAAATCACGCTTTAAAAACCAGCACAACATGCTCTCAACTTAATGACAAAATCTACATCATTGGGCCCAAGTCATTACACTAGTGGTTCCAACTAAATCAGCTATATTAATGACTCAAACCAAATCATCTACTTGCCTTTGCCAACCTTTCTGAAATCTGTACTATGGCATTATATATGAACCCCATACTTCAGGTTTTTGCCACTACCAGTGCACATTATTCCTTCCAGGCACATCCCAAAGTACAGAAGTCACCTTAATCCCTTGCAAAGCCAAGCCCGGGGCTTTGATGGTTCATGCAAACAGGGAGGTAAGATCCTGTACTCATCTCCAAGCAGCAGCTGTTCTTCGCGAATAGTTGAGCTTCTGACCTTGGGAAATCAGGAAATCACCACTGCAGCTGGGGACTTACAATTCAGATTCTACTCAAATAGCAAGACAGTTTGCTTTTCTTGAACATTAATTAAATGTCTTTCTTCTGCAAACTTTTAATTACAATCACAATGAAAGATATCTTCTAGAAGTTTCTTACAGCTCATGGGAGGCACGGCTCCATGCACGTATATAAAATAATGTTTGGCATGTCGACACCATGGGAGGCGACCATCCAGCAGCGCAGAGCAGCAAGACAGTACTGGAGGATGCTGGCGAGAACTCCAGCTGCCGTGAAAACTTGCAGAAGACATTGATGATCGTAAGAAACATCATTGAAAAGCCAGAAGTCTAAAATCATGTTAGGAAGGCTAAACAGAGAGGCAATCAATGATAAACTTATAGAAAAAGCTAATGGAGGGAGATCACACGCTCAAACCCACTCAAGATGATCACAATTCACACCTCATGCTCCTTCAACTCGGCGTTCGTTACAAACGACATCACCCTTTCAGAATTCCATTGGTCCAATTACCAATCAATATTCAGAAAGAATGCTAAGAATTCTAAATTCATACCTCCACAAAATCTACCTTACGCCGATAAAAATTACTTAAATATTCAAATCTCAATTATTACGTCATATGCTTGTTCGTAATATAACAATATATGAGATCTCTAAATCCAACTGTACTAATATAAAGGAATGTTTATCCATGACTTTCTCAATTAACTTTCAAAACCCAAATATATTTCACATGTAAACATGAACTGTGGCTTATGTGCTCAACACGATCCAACATAAGTTTCTAATCAAATCCTAACGGATGACGATCCCCAACCCAACATCACCGCCAAAAACTAAAAGTACCCAATACGCTCAACGAACGAGTGAGCTAAAGCTTCGAAGTACAGTTAAATACTAATACAGCTTTCACATCAAAAAATTTTTCAATCATATAACAAATGTTATGTTTTTCATCAAAACTTTGATTTAAAAATAAGTCGAACATTAACAAATATAATTCAAAACATTCTCACATCCATTTCAAATCTGCCATCAAATGCGATCCAAACAATTTGATATCACCGATTCAAACACTTTCATATCAAATCCAAAATCAAATACATTTCAAATATATTTTCCCAATATCAAATATCAAACGCTCGGGCCATGACTTCTCAATCATGCACTCATGAAATGCTGTTTCCCTTTATGACTAACTAAACACTACAGAAGACAAGAATTTAATCACAAACTCCCTGTAGGTTGTATTTTCAAATCACTCACATTCCCACCAAGAAATAAAGGCCACCATACACAGGTCCCGCTGACAAGCACGAATAAATAATAACTATTATATCCCGCCGACAGCTAAACTAACCAGAAATAAATATTTCATTTAAAATTTCAAATTACAAAACATCATATATCTCCACATTTTCTTTCGTAAATCAAAAACAAATCTCAAAAGTAATAATCATATAAAACTACTTTTGATCCATGGATAATCAAAATAAATAAAAGTAAAACTTTTCATAAACTAAGATTTAAAACAATTTTCACTATCAAAATGAAGTAAAAAATAAATAATTTTCTTTAAAAATCCATTAATATCCCTTACACGTACATATATATAAAATAATAATTTTCAAAACAGATAGAACCCTGCATTTATGAAAGATATATAAAATAATAATGATTTAAATATATCCCTTATCAGTAGAGATTTGTATTTAGAGTTGAACTAGAGTTTCACTAATGAAATATTTCTCCAAAATAATAAAGGCAGACATCACATCATTTATTCGAAACTTTTCCTAATTTGATATTTCAAACAATTATATTATTTTTGTTCACCTCAAACATATTGACAACCTGCTCAAATGATAACTATTTGAATTGTAGTTTTACAAATTTTATAAAACTCATATTCCTTTCTCGATCTTATTTTAATAATTTATTTATTTTTATGCTCTAATCCGAACTAATCTTTACGGAAGAAATAATATTAATAATATTTTACAAATTATATTATCTCACAATATTAATCTAGCATTTTACCTAACAATTATCATACTTGATGCCAATAAGTAAGGCTTAACGAATCTTATTTCCTATAATTCATAAATAAATTATTATAATTCATATTCCTTATCTAATAAATTCAACTCCTGTAATAAAAATATTTATTTTATTAAAATACATATATATTTAATACTTATCAAATACATATATTTATACAAAAATCTAGAATCCCTTTTTCAAATTGATTCTTATTTGTTTATTATTATTTCCTTCTTTCAAAATTATCCCAAATACTTTTCATTCTCATACTTAAAGAATCGAATACACTAAGGACCAATCGATCCTTATTTTATTTCGGTTTCAAAAGAACTAAAGTGTAATTTAACTGACTTCTTCAGTGCTGTTATCTAAATCGGAAAGAAAGTACTTGTTAACCTACATCGTGTTAAATCTGTATTAAATAAAACGGTGGAAGCATCTTACCTGGTAATTTGCTTCAAACCCAGATCCAAAGCTCCCATTCCTCTGGGACCCCAATTCGCCGTAGAGAAATTCAAAGACGAATGGGGAAGGATTTTCTCCTTCTCTTATTCCAATTTATACTGCAAGATCTACAGTGAAATTACCTTTTACCCCCTTTCATTATAGCACTAATTAATTACTAATCGAATTACCATTGCCATTTTCATAACGTCTTCACATGTAATTAATTAATTACTAATTAATCACTATTGGCTATTTTCTTGAATTACCATTATTATTTTCATAACATCCTTTTCTGCATATAATTAATTAATTATTACCATTAATATTTCTACAACGCCTAACTTGAATTATTTCATTATTATTTCCGTAACTTATATTCATATACAAATTCCCACGCTCCTTGATCAGATCATAATCTGAGTGCATCCATCAGAATCTCATGTGAGATTATTTCTTTGGATAAAAAGAGTAAATACAGTCTGAAAGTAGGTGATGAGAGCAACCCTTGATCCACCAAATAAACGAAACAGGTTTATGTATAAGAGAGGATAAACACAAGCATGCAGGCGAAGGTTTGATGCCACGATAACAAAGTACTTTCCAAGGCGTTGAGAACATGTTTAGTTTTAAGTCAGTATAACCTGTAAGGTCACCAATGTTTTAAAACCCGACAAGCTGACAATCGAAAGCTATTTGGGCATGCTTACAGTCGAACCGTTACTGGCCGATCAGACAAACAACTGAAAGGTCATCTGGGCTTGAGATAATCCTATCAATCTGCTCGTGAATTAGTTTCGAAAAGACTGAAGCTGTGACTCTCGCTATGACTTAAATATAAAGAAATATTTGATTAAAACCTCAAATAATCCACACAAATTTTGTAAATATAAATATTTCCATTTTCTTATTAGAACACCTGGTTTTAATACAAAAATATCATTTCCATTTTGTGTATTTACATTTGTCTTATAAGATGTTTGGTATTAGAGCCTGTATAGCCACTAAGCAAGTAGCCACCGCATCTATGCATTTCCTCCACACCACCTACGGTCATGCCATGCCGCAGTTGTTTATTCAGCCTATTTTAGCCGCATTATATATTTTCAAACGATCATTGTTTATTAAAAAGGCTTCTTCCTAGAGGAAAAGCATTACGCTGATATTATTGTCAAAATTAAGGGTAGGGTTACATTTTCGACTTTATTTTTCGCGCCGCCTTTAATCAAATCGCCTTAATATAAATGTTTTTACACATATATTATCGGCTTAAAGGATCAAAGATCATAAGACTTTAATCGAGCAAATTAGGGAAAAAAATTAGTGCCAACATGATAAAGAATGAGAAGCTGCCACCTAAATAGTACAAAAAGTAACTGAACTGCACACCACCCTTTGTCCCTTCTTAAATATCATGTTTAAAACCTTGAATTCACAAAATCGATCATAAATATCACGTTTTTTTTTTTTTTGTTTTTATATCAAATAATACTTAATTGCACATATAAAACCCGCTGATGAACACAAGACTTCTTTTTTTTTCTTTTATTGACATCAACGATCTACAAGCGTCATGAAACAAAGGTGCAGGTTATAAGTATTTTAACTCCAACTGCCTCTCCTTCAAATCTCTATATAAGTTGTACCAGTTCACAAGCATGGTTCGTTCTCAATCCTAACTGCCAACTACTACTTCCCTCCAAAACCTTTCAACAGTAATTTGAATTTGGTCTCTGCGAAACAGCAATGCGTCTCTCTCGTGAAACATTTCTTTCAAATTGGCGGGTATGGGTTAATCGCAGGCACACTCTCATATGTTCTTGCTTCTTCCCTCTTCAGGAAACCTAAATCACGCCAGTCCTTCCCGCCGCTCGGAGAAACGGAAGTTTCTTCATTGAACGATCCTGAAGCCAGCGCCACAAAAAGAGGGACACCTGTGGTGCCGCCACATTATGGTTTATCTTAAGATGCGGAGCTTGGGGTGATTGTCCCGACAAGCTCACCTTCCCGATTCCTTCGGGTGCCGTGCGCTGCGATTTCTGGCGTTGGGAACGTTGGCAAAGATTCATGCGGATGTTGTAAAGCATGGTTCGGACTGTGTCGTTCGCCAAGCACCAGAATACTATGATTCATTTTTATGGGGCCCTGTAGAGGATTCTGACGCACGGAGGGCGTTCGGGATTTGAAATGTCTTACAGCAAACTGTTGTTTCTTGAATTCTGTGCTCTTCGGCTTCAGTTAGATAAACGAGTGCCTGAAAGAACCCGCTTCGGCTTTTGTAAAGATGATGGATTCTGGTTTTGATCCCATTTACAGACCACAATGGTAGATCCCCGCTTCTCTCCTGTTCCGTAGGAGTTTGTGGTGGAATTTGAGTTGGGAGAGACAGTCCATTCCTGGCGATTGGAAATGGATGATGAATTGTTTATTTGGGGACAGCCAGCTGGTTGATGTGTATGGAAAGTGTGGGCTGTGTATGAAGCTGGGGTATGGTGTTTCATAGGATGCTGAGAGAAATGTATGGACATGAGCGCCATGATTCCCGGCTTGCTCAACATGGTTTTTCCAGTGATGCCTTTGAACTCTTCCCAAGATGAAGCACCGACACCCCCAAATTACGCGACATTTCGGCATCCTTCGCGCTTGCAGCGCCATTTCGCTGGTTGATGGCGTGGTACAAATTCTTCGCCATACAAGGAAATGTACATGGAACTGGAAACCCGGCGATGATACACACGGTGCTGCTGGTTGATATCTTGAGCCGCGCTGGACGTGCCTGGAACTAGCTTTCACATGGGAATCTCGCATCTTGGAAGATGCCTGTTGGTGCCGCAATCCTGTTGTATGGAGGACATTACCAGTGCTTGCACCATTCATGGTGTCAATGACAATGATCAGATCGGGCGTGATGTCAGAAAACGCTACTTGAATTTGAGCCAGCACAGAAGCCGGAACCTTGTATGGTTGCAAATATGTATGCCAGTTGGGATGTGGGAGGGGGCAGAAAATGGTGAGGAGGACTATGAAAAAGAGATAAAGGTTGAAGAAGATGGCTGGGGAGAGCTGCACAGAGGTAGGCGGATTCATCCAGATCTTCTGGGGGAGGATGATCATCCTAACTCAGACTCGATGATTTTTTGCCATCGTGACAAATTTTAAACATGAAGAGTGTTAAAAACTTGTAAAATTTGTACTTGAGATATTATGCCAATGTAAGTACTGGCTCACAATATTCCCAAACAAAAATAATTTTCATCCATTGTGTTTTGTGGATTCCCTTTTTCTCATGTTCCCTTTTTAACTTTGTGATTCAACCTGATGAGTCCTTTCACTAACTCTTCAGTACAAAAACTTGTGGTTCCCGAACAATGGTGATAAAAATCTGAAAGAAAAACATAAGAGGAACACACAAATTTACGTGGGTTTGGCAATGTGCCGGGGCATCCACTAGAATGAGGGCTCAAATTTCATCATTGCCAAAATACTATGGTATTATATGAGAGGTATTTATCATAACACTGAATATTGAACACACTTTGTATTAAACCATATATATCACCTCAACATTTTATGACTTGAATTTGAAAGTGGATACAAAATCCTGTAAGTGCCATGAAAAACTTCTGTCCTTATAATAAATTAAATCTATTGGCTATGAAAATCCCAGAATTTGTACTTCAATACATAAAAACAAACTTAATCATAATTGTCCTGGCTTATTTCACTGCCAGGATGTGTAGGTACCCATCACACGTAAATCAAAATACCCATCAACACAACCCCAATTATAACCACTACCCTAATCCAAATTATTGTAAATGCCTGAAATCTTCAAGTAGCATGCGCGCAAATGCATCATACAAAGTGACACTAAAAAATGTTCTACTAATGACAGCGAGAGACCTAAAAACACTGTAAGAGCAATGATGGTACCAAAACCATGGTGGTTCTATTAGAAGGCTAAATGGTCTTCTGTTGAGTATGGGAACCAGTTTTCTGTACATTAACAATGGTGCAACCATTAGTGCATATTTGGATTAATGGATTTATTAGAGTAGTGTATATGGTCACTTTGAGCTCAGTTTCTCAGTTGAAGGCTTAAAGTTATTTGAGAAAGCAATCTTCGGAACCAAAACATTAAGTACCCCAAAATTCCCATTGTTGCATTAAGATGGTGCTGTAGATGAAGGCCAAATCAAGACCTGCATTGAGAAAATACATTATTGAAGGTCTGTAAATGATCATCATCATCTAGAAAGAAGAGAGAAACAGCGGTAGGAAAACTATGTAATCGGGTTCTCATTTCGATTTATTTGAAAATTAGACTGTAAAAGACTTTAAAACCAATGTCGTGTCTCGATTCAAAAATATTACAAAATCAACAAAATTCTGGGCATGTATATCAAGAATACATCGTGTGTTTCTGGGCTTCTGCAGTAAGATCTGTGTTTTAGTCACTTTTCGCAAATTTATTACCCATTTGTTGATTTTGAAAAGTCCACGGCGTACTATGGCTTAGTTTAGTTTGACTTTCCACGTAAGGCAGGGCGCGGTCGTATTACTTTATGGAGGAGAGCTACATCCGTAAATCCACAAGCTGGAAATTTCAAGAGTATCAGTATCACAAATCTTAGGTACGCAGGTCTTGCCTAACACATACCTTAGGGTACCCAATGTTTGAATACGGTCAGACCTAAGGCTCATCACACTCCTTACCAACATTTTTACCCCTTTCACAGCTCTTTAAACTGTAATGACCTGATCATGGTTTCAGGTGTTTGGTCCCACCTTTTCAAATAAATTTTACAGGAAAAACCTCTTACAACAAGTTTTTTTCCTTGGGTCATGTAAATGTTCCACTTATTAATTAGAAAACTGGTTTTTCTTCCCATAGGAGCATATGGTTGCAGGAAAGACTGGAGCACACAGTTGCGTGAAAGCATATAAACTAAAAGGCAGTAGGGATTCCTTTCCAATTCAAAGCCGTCCTCTGCATGAAATCCAACTCCATCAAACACTGCAGTCCATAAAATTGATCCAAGAACAATAATACATGCAAAAACATCACTTGTTGAGATATAGAGGAGACAGTTTTAAACTGGAGAACAAGACTGATGGCAGAATCACAAGGCCAGAAATCTGTATGAATCCTTCTTTCCATCAATTACTCGTCTAAAAATTCTCCAACTCATTGGTGGGTGGGGTAGTCAGTTGCGTGATTATCTCCTTCCAGGATTAGAAACTAGTTGCAACTAAGTAAAGCTCCAAATACATAAAAATGGATACCATTAATCTTCCTTTTTCCCAAATGCTTTTCTGTCATAATCAGGACTTGATGTTTGGATCAACATCCATACATTCATGGAAGTAGTAAACTGTAGAAAGTTGAAAGTGCAAAATGACAAATAGAAGAATCGCTCAATCACCCTCCTGATGCAAGTGCGTATATGGAACTGAAAGGATCCCAATCCTCGTGAAATAGTTAAACTGTAGAAATTTTAAGGTTTGTTTGTTTGCAGTTTAAAACATTGTTTTTTTGTTTTTGCTTGAAAAACAAGTGATAACAAGAACACGCTAACTGGTAGATGTATAATTGAGTCAAGTCGAAGTTAAGATAGACAAGTCCAGCCCCACTGGGTTAAAAAACTTGCTTTAGAACGAGATAGGTTACATTTTTCAGATGTTTGGAACTCGACTCAAGAAATAGTTGAGTTATTAGAACTCGACAAGCTATTCGAATTCGAGCTCGAATCGATTAACTACAAGTCGAATTCAAGTATTCTACTAATTGAGCTTGAATAGCCCACAAGTAGTTTGACTCATTTATAGTACCCCTAGTTCCCGGTTTCTTTTTGTTCCAACAAACAAGGAGACTACACAAAATACTAAATTCAAATTACATGAACAATTTTCAGAAAACACAAAAATATGTTTTCTGTGTTTTCAAAAACCATTATGAAGAACAGTTTTAAAAAATATGAACCAAACGGGTTGATCAAGAAGTAGTTATGGAATCAGAAATAACAACCTGATAAAGCGTTCACGCCATTAAAACAGATCTTGAAGAAGCTAGTGGAGTAATGCCATGTCCTTCACTTTTTGGTTTACATCATGGAGAAGAGGGAAGGAGAGAGAAGACCCATCAGCCAGTTGGGCTGCCATGGATAATAAACTAAGGTAGGGGAGAGGATTATCAAGATTTTAGAACTGATTTGGGTTATATAGTTTTGAAAAAATTGAAGCTTGGAAATAATATAGGAAACTGGGATGGGAACTGTGGAGTTTAATTGACAACCAAAAACACACATCTCATGATGCTTACATACGTATTCTAGTACTCAATGGTGCATTTCATGGCGTTTTATTTGATATATTTTAAATGAAAAATATATTTTTATAAACTGTATCCAATATTTAAAATTTTTAAAAATATCTTCAAATCTTATGAAATATTTTATTTTCTTGAAAACACTTTTATGTTAAAAGTGCTTTTTAGAATAACTGTGAAAATGAATATGTTGGTATCCAGATAAAAAAAATAATAATAATACTGAATGTTTTCATAATGACTATAGGCTATATAATATAAAGTAAATACAAAGTGAATTTTTAGAGAAATTAAACGTGATTAGATCACGAGAATAATTAATTTAGTATAATTTTTAATACAATTCTTAAACTGATGTAACAAAAACATAATTTTAAACCCTTATAAGAACTATCAATTTATATAAGAAATATTTCAAAATGAACTTTAATTGTCCAATAATTTCCAAATGGACTCGATAAGGACATGTAAAATAATGCGCTCACCGCCAGCCCGAGAGCAATAATGGGGTCCGTGCCCCGCCCGTGTCCCTCCACAGCCTCAAAGTCACAGCCCCAACTCATTTGCAAAACAAAACATATACTCAGCACGGGGAGGCCCATGTTCTACAGCCAACCCATATCCTCCTTAAATAACAGAAGATAAAATATTCCCCTAAAAGATATATCCTCCTCCAATCAAGTCCTATTATAAAGAAAGAAGGTGCCAAATACACCATCAATGATATTCTCCAATAAAGAAGGAGGATTATTCAAATAAACTTTTCGACTAATCCATCACAAGTCTGGGGCTAACTAGAGCATGGCGAAACATACCACAAATGTGTGCTGACTCTCGTCATCGTCCAATGGATGAAATATCCATTATAAATACAAAGTTCGCTCCACCACCGGGAAGGAAAGACGGCCAATACGGCGCAATCTAAGTATTCTCTTCCTCTCGTAAAAGAATCGACTCAGCATCTGAGCGCCACCCGGCTAAGCCCTCGCCGCCTTTCCCTCTCGGTTCTTCGCAGAGAGTGCCACATCCGTGTAACCCGCCACTGCCAGCCTCCCTACCCCAGTCTATCACTTACTGCTGCTGACAATCGAGATAAGAGTCCCGTGATCGAGAAAAACCCTGCACGATCCCATCCTCCACCATCACGGCAATGGGCCTCGTCCACCCACGACTACACGCCCACCCCGCCCGCTGGCGTGCTAGCATCATCACTGGCGCCGTCAGGAGAACGACTATTTACACGAACATAATCGATTTCTCGCATCGATGAAATTAATCTAGGAACACGAAAGTGTGAGCACTTAATCCGCAGGATGCCGCACTCCACCAGGAGATACAGACAGCAGGCCGCCAGGACCAGCCGAAGCGGTCCAGGCTAACACAAACGAAGTGGAAGCGCTCCGCCTCGTTAACCAACGCTTGGTAGAAGAGATAGAACAACTCAACGCATAAAGCCGGCAGCACTTCGGTAGCGGCGACGACTGGAAGGCTCGCCAACGCTCCACGCGAGGGACAACACGCGCTTATGGCATTCCCCTGGGGTCACCGGGCAAAGAGGCGCTGCGGTACCAGTCAAGCCGCAGGGCACGACTCCACAACTAGCCCCAGGGAAGAAAGCCGAGCGCACAGAGGATGGGCGCAGAACGCTGAATCCACAACATCCCCCACCGCACAGCCAAGAGAGCGTACATGGGAGCAAAGATCTGTGACCTCCAACAAGAGCTGCCATAAAGGAGGTAGTTAAAGGGCGCACCCTGCATTACCATGGATACTGGTGCAAAGAACAATCACCTACCCCCGGAGGTGTTAACCACCGCCCGCCAAATCTTGATGCCCCGGCAATCGTCAATGGGCGCTGGCCAAAGATCCGCAGATCATCTCAATACCTACAAGAATCGATGGAGTCAGATGGGTATCCAGACTTCGCTCGGCAGGCATTCACCACCACCTTAAAAGGCCCAACCTATGGCCCTGTTCAACGTAATCCTCTTCAACGATTTGCTCGTAGAATTATCAATCGTTGCTCGCTCCACTTCCATCTGGCTGGGGACACAGAAGCCGAGCTACCATCTCGCCGAGCATCACAGAAACACAGGAGAACTAAGTCATATGTACAATCCGCTTAATGCTTCAGTCCTCAAGATAGATGTACCGACAAGTCTTACACACTCGGCTTCATACGGTCAGAGTACAAATTCAAAGACCGATGTTCTCTATCTCAAAGAACCCCTCAAACTAACATGGTCGTCAGACTTCTCGCCAGTTTCTGAAAATACATAACCAGAGAAGAGGCCCTCCTGGTCAAAAAGGAAGTTCTTCCGCTAGCAAAAGACAACCGAGAAGCGACGGATCTGAGCTCCACATGTGGCAAGCACCAGAGAAAATCTCCGGGGGCAGAGCAGGAGCGATCTCCTAAAAGACGAGGAAATCTTGGGGACCGGTCAGGTCTGGCCAGCTCAAAGACGACGACGCTATTCGCTCGGGCAAGACTTCACTCTCGACAGCCTCGCACGCAAAGTTCTCGCATGAAGTACGAAACGAGCAATTCCTAAGGTGGCCAGCCACGCATGAAATCAACAATCCCGCTACCGCAGATGGTCAAAAACCCGGCACTGTGAGTTCCATATGACTCCATAAGATATCACTGGCCAACCCAGATACAACGAGAAGAGAGATGAGTATCCGATGCACCACGCATATCTACTAAGCCGACATTCTCGCCGGGAACCAAGCTCAAGCACTGCATCTGCAACCGTGATCGTCTTTCGCTCCGTCACCACCTCTGCCACACGACTCAAGATCGAACCCCTCAAACCACGTGATCTCAAAGAGAGATCACTGGAGGAGGAGAATCTGTTCGGCCAAGGCCCACTTACGCAAAGATAAGATCGGCACAGACTGGGGGGAGGTAATAAATGTAAGTGATTCAAAATACCGCGAGTCGACACCACTATCACACATTCTCATCTCGACTGGGAAGGGTGTCAAGATCTCTCACATCACCCCACCTGTGGTCCCACTGGCAAATGGCTAAACCCATCCATCTAGTCCCAGATTACTTTGGGAGCTCACTGAAGGTCATTTTTGCATCGGCCTTCGACAAAATGGGAATTGGAAGAGAAAAGCTAGAACCTGTTAACACTCATCTCCGGGGGTTCTCAGGAGAAAAGGTGTTGCCATCAGGGTCGACATCCAACCGTGGTGCTAACCTCGGGGAACCTCGCGGCCAACGCACGACAAGGTGCTCATGGGACGCCATCCAGCCTTATAACATGTTGTATAAGGTCGGGCGCACTTCCTAACGCGATAAAAGCCATCCCCCCAAAGATACCACCCGGTTATTAAATTCCTCGACAATAAACGGCTGACGGTCGCCGAGAACACGAGTGGCACGAGAATGCTATACCGCCTATGAAACAAAAACCGGCCATGGTAATGTGAGCACGCGGTTTATGGCGCGGATTTTAAGTGTCCACTACCGAGCCCCCAAGAGTCGAGCCGCACGCTGATGACGACCACCGTTTATACACCCACCCACCAGCGTATGGCCTCAAAGGCCCCTCACGTTAGCTCCTAAGACGCAATTGCGACATCTTCTTTGCTGGAAAGCAGTCGGCTACTATACGGCATCGACCCCGCAGCTCTCATCACTCATAAGTCAACACCAACCCGTCTCACAAGCCTGGCCAAGCAAAAGCGCGTGGTTTCGCACTGGGAGACAAAAGGCTGTCAACGAAGAGGTCTGCTCCTCCAAGCAGTGGCAATCAGAGGTAGAATACCCTAATGGTCACAATGTCACATTGCCAAGAAAGCAAACGGCAAATGGCGCCCAGATGATTTACGATATAAACAAAGTATGCCCAAAGCACAGCCTTCCTCGCCCAGATCGGAATTTGTCAGATGCACCCAGCCATGAGCTCCCTGGGCCTTTCATGGATGCGCCCGCTATAATCGATCAAAGAGCGGCCCCAAGTGGACCAGAGAAGACGCCGTCTATCACAAAATGTGGGACCCATCATCGGTAATGCCTGCTGGGGGCTTAAGAATGCTGGGGCAACCTACCGCAGTGTTGCTGGAACCTGATGTTTCAAAAGCGATAAAATAAACAATGGAGGTATACATAGACTTACATGTCGGTAAAATCCGCTTACACCCGGCTCCACATCGCTCGCCTCCGAGACATTCCTCATCCTGGGTGGATTATAACACGGTCGACCGGCGAACAGCTCTGCGGTCGCACGAAAACCCCGCTTCATAGTCAACCACGTGGAATCGGGCAAACCCGATAAGATAAAAGTATCAATGACACGCGCCACCGTCCGTGACAGCAAGTACAATCCGCTTAAAAGGAGGACTTAAGTCGATTCGTGTCCGTAAGGCGTGACAAGTGCCAACCTTTCTTCCGTCTTGAAAAAGCCTTCAACTGACGAATGTGAAGAAGCCGCTTAGCCTCAAAACATACTCGAGCTCGCTCACCCATTCTAGTAAGCCCTGTGAGAAGGAGAAATCCTGCTGACCTCCGCCTCCCAGACAGATTTTTCAACCAGCGCTTGTCAAGGGGAAACAAGGAACTAGCACAAATGCCCACTTTACATCGGGTAATGAGCCCTCGAGGTTTAGAGGAGAGGTATCCAAAAATGGAAAATTAATATTACCGGTGACTGCCCGAGACTTCGCCCTTATTTCCAAAGCTCACACCATATCCTCGTACCGAATACCCCATGAAGCAAAAATACAAGAAGCCGAGGTCTCCGGAGGGTTGATGAAATAATACATAGAAATGAAAGAATCTTAAGACATTCAGACAAACCAAAAACAAGCCATAAAGTGACAGATCCCACCGGGATTTCACATGGAGTTCGCCCCCAAAGAGAGCTCTCTGGCCGAGCCCAATCTAATCGCGGATCGACCTCCCCCATATGGAAGCTCTCTGTGGATGGAGCCCCAAATGCACAAGGAAGCTGAGTGCTTAATCCTCACCTCACCGTGGAAGGTATATGTATATCGGAGCAGGTGGCAAGCCGTGCTTCAGTTCCCACGCCCAACAATTCCAGGCTGAGTACGAGGTCGTATTGCAGCCCCCAACCTCGCCATTCATTAGGTCGACGTCAGAGTAGTTCATAAATGGACTCCCAACCCGGTGGTCGTGACAGATCAGCACACATACGCAGGCCAAAAGTGAGAAAATGACTTCAGATCTCTCGCAAAGTCCGCCGATTTATTAAAAGCTCAGACGGTCGATCCGCGACGTCCCTTAACGGACCTCGCGCCGACGCCGCAAAATCGCGACGGCCACAGAAGACATCAAATCGACGCCCATCGACACTCGTTGCAGCCCTCCGTCGACCCTCTTCTTACTTATGATAATGGGCCGCTAATGTATCAGGTCCGTACTAAATCGGGATGGACCCCATTCGGGATTACATTAATGACTCGAACCTACCGACGACCCTAAGGAAGCTGCTAAGATATGAGATCCTCCGTGCTTACCTTCCTAATCACAAGGGGAGCTCTACAAACGAGTGATTCTCTTCACACCCTTCCTAAAATGTATCACAGAGAAGACATCAATATGTGCTAAGAGAAGTGCATGAAGGTACAAGTGGAACCATATCAGCTCTAACGTCAGCCTAAAATTCGAGAGGCAGGATACCATCGCCCACAATGCTCAAAGACGCAACCAACCGTCAAAAGACGCAGACCCGCCAAGAACACGCTAAAATATCACGCTCCCAAAGAGCTTCAGATCAACCGTTTCACTCGCCAAAAGAAGGTCGACATATTGTAGTCTCTCGCCTACGGGCAAAGCGCCAATGTAAATTTATAATCGCTGAATTATTTCACCAAGTGGGTCGAGGTCGAGCCCTTAGCCAGCCAATCACAGAAAGGAGAAGATACGCGAATCTCAGATGGCGCGAGCAATCATACGCAGATTCGTGTCCCAAGGGTCTTGATCTCGATAATCCAAAAACAACTCGACAACGCAAAAATTCGGGATTTTGCGCCGAAGCCTCTAATTACGGTACCACTACCGTCACCACCCACGCCAAATGGGCAGTTTCGGTTACCATCGAACCTCAAAACCGCTCAAAACCAAGCTGAAGAGTCAAGGGGAGTCGGGTCGACTACCTCCCCGGCACATGCGCCTATCGGACGCCGACACGGTCAAGAACCCGGAAACTCCACTTCCGTCTCTAGCTGCACGTATGCAGCTCGTCGGTTGGGAAGAAGCCCGTAATCAGCTATTCTCTAAGAATCAAACGATGAGGCCCTCGTCTCGAATTTAGGAAACTCCCACGAGAAGCGTGAGCAAGTTCAACAACAACAGACAGAGAATACCAAAGGAAGTC
The DNA here is from genome assembly GCA_016808115.1 of Tetrastigma voinierianum. NCBI lineage: Eukaryota > Viridiplantae > Streptophyta > Magnoliopsida > Vitales > Vitaceae > Tetrastigma > Tetrastigma voinierianum. The sequence continues at coordinate 88,561 of JAEQBH010000935.1, forward strand.
CGCTAGGCACTACAACAAGAGAGTCGTGCCCGTAAGTTACGCCTGTGGATTCAATCTCAAAAAGTGTACCACCAAGAAGGAAAAATCCAAAGACACGGGAAGTTAGGTCTCCGGAATCTGGAGGGCCCCATATCGCATCTCGGCCGGCACCTGCAATTATGAGCCCAAACAGTAGTAAGGAAAATTTTACAAAGATACATGGAATGCTAACATCTAAGCGCTTTATCATCAAAGAGGGCCTCGGGTCATAAGAAGGCACTCCCGATTCCTCGGGTGACAAGCCGGGCGAGCACCGGTCGTTTATTTCATGGACGTCTGTAAACAGGCCTGCAAAGTATAAAAAATAAATATATATACACAATGGAAATTTCATAGAAATGTTGCATCTTATTTCAAGTCAAGTGAAGCTGGATACAACCAATGGTGTCCTCGGGACACATCATAGAAATCATACGCACAAGTAGCTCCCTCCACGCACTCCGCGACAAGCAATACCCTAAAAAAAAAAAAAAAAAAAAAAGTAAAGGAGAGGAGAAGAGGAGAAAAGATGGGGCACAGAGGAGAGAAAGAAGAAGAAGCGTATGTGAAAGCCGTGGAAAGAAGAAAAGAAAGTACAAGAGAAGAGGTATAGCGTAAAAGAGAGGAAAGAAGAAAAGAACGAGGAGCCAGGTGCAGTGGAGGCACCATTCCCCACTAGCGATCCCTCACCAAGATTACAGGAATAACATGACTTACAAAGGGGGAAACTAGTGGAAAACACAACTCCATGATTTTCGAGAAATTCAGAAAGCATGTCCAGAGGCGTAAAGAAACCCCAACGGCTGCGCTCAACATCAAGCATCCATCTCTCGCAAACTTCATCCGCCCGCATGGAAAGCAGAATTCTGTAAAGAGCGTAAGACACAAAGTGCAAATGTAATCTCTATTTATAGAGAAACATCAAGGCAAAACACAACCGTTCCAACCCTCCCCATCAATCGCATTAAAAGCGCTCACATCTTCCCAATAACCGAGGGGATGTAATCGAAACGGCTCCTCATAAAGCGCCTACACGGCTGCTCTTTCCCCACAAGACGGATCCTCACACGAAACGGCTCCTCTTTCACGACCGCGCTGTCGTCCAACAACACCATGAACCCGCTCAATTGCTCACTCTTAACGTAGCCTCCCTTCAATACAAAGTGCACGAGCTCCTCTATTTATCGGGACGAGCCCCCAACAGATTTCACACAGACGCTCCTCTCTTGCAGCCCCAACACAGCCTTCTCAATACAGGCACGAGGCTCCTTCTATTTATCGGGATCTAGCTCCTTCAACACTTCAAATGTAGACGGCTCCTCCCTACAAAGTCTACCGACGAGCTCTCCTTCAACACAAAGTGCATTTAGCTCCTCTATTTATCAGATCGTGCCCTTCACTGTATTTCATTACTGCATCTGCCTTCCTTACAAGTTCACTGACTTAGCTCTTCCTTCAACACAAAGTGCACTGAAGTTTCTCTATTTATCAGACGAGCTCACATCAGATTTCACTACGCATTTGAGCCTCCTTAAAAGTCTCATCGACGAGCTCTCCTTCAATCACGTGCAGACGAAGCTCCCTATGATCAGACGAGCCCTCACTCAGATTTCACGTGACGCAAATTCCTCCCTACAAGTCTCACTATGAGCTCTTCAACACAAAGTGCATCGAGTTCTCTATTTATCAAGATCAGCCCCTTCATCGTACTTCTTCAAAACGCATCGCCCTCCCCATGTGTCCCCATCGACGGCGCTCTCCTTCAACACAGCAAGGCACGAGCTCCTCTATTTATCGACGAGCCCTTCACTGTGATTCTCAAACGTATGCGCTCCTCCCCACAAGTCCTACTCGACGAGCTCTCCTCTTTGGAACACAAAGTGCACGAGCTCCTCTATTTATCGTGACAAGCCCTTCACTCCGCACTCACACGCACTGCCCTCCCCTACAAGTCTCATCGACGAGCCTCCCTTCAACACAGCAGACCCAGAGTTCCTCTATTTACTCCTCCAGACGAGCCCTCCGACTGCACTTCACACGCACCCGCCCTCCCCACAAGTCTCATCGACGAGCTCTCCCTTCTCAACACGTACAGCCTCATTTATCGCGACCCAGCCCTTCACTCGTACTCAAACGCATCTGCCTCCCGCATGTGTCCATCGACGAGTTTCTCCCTTCAACACAAAGTGTGACGAGCGCTCCTCTATTTATCGTGACGAGCCCTCATCAGAGTTTCACACGTACCTGCCTCTCCCTACAAGTCTCCGACGAAGCTCTCCTTCAATATTGTGCGCATTCCAGCTCCTCTCTATTTATCGTGACGAGCCCTTCATCAGATTTCACACGACGGTTCCTCCCCTAAGCTCCCATTGACGAAGCTCTCCCTTTCAACACAGTGCACGAGCTCCCATTATCGACGAGCCCATCAGAGCCTCAAACAGATGCCTCCCATCTGGGTCTCCATTTACCAACTCGAGACATACCTCCTGGCGCGTAATCAAGCCTTAATCAACCACGCACGCTGGCAAACCCCCGCTTTGATACACTCCAGCAACGGCACGTGAACTAAAGGACGTCGGCACTTCCCGCAAGCTGCCCATGAAAAATACTGCACTAAACCAACAAAGTTTCATCTCGCACCGGCCGGAACGTATCAGCTCATAAAGTGTGAGACAAGGCGCATTAAATTTCCGACATCCCCATTCAGAAAGAAAGAAAGACAGAGCAAATAAGTAAAATTAAAATTCCTGTGAGCAAAGTGGTCCATTGTAAGAGGGTCAACACGTATGTTATAGCCCTCGTGACCGACAAAAAAGAAAAGAAAAATATAATAAAATCAGCCGAGACGAGCTTCGGATCTCAAGTATCGGGACGGTTAGTTGTCCAGTAAGGGCCTCAACATGAGTGCTAGGCTCCTCGGGATTCATTCAGATCAAAGATTCCTCTTCCTCCCCATCGCCTGAGATCAAAGTCAAAATCCGCATCGCAGACACTTTGCTTTCGCTTTCTCGCTGAAAAGTTGCCACCCGGCAAGCCCATCCCAGCACCGCAATGTCCCGCAATCGTCGATGACCTCAGTCCTCCGAACAACCAAATCGTCGCTGCCAGATGAAGTTCAAGGCGAATCCACGACACTCCTCGCTAGCCGTCCCGACAAGTCCACGCCAGAGGACTCACTGCCGGCAACGCCCAAGAATACTCAAGCCCAAAATCTCATGACGAGAAATCTCAAGTTGCTTTCTCCATTCCTAGTCTAAATCGGCCTAAGTGATCGCGCGGCAACTCCACTTGGCAGATCCCGCTGCTCGTCCCGGAAACGAGACGAGTTCCTCCCTAACCAATCAAGCTCATCCTCGTGGGGATTGCGCCCCTCCCGAGTCTCAACCGAATCATCATGTGAGCTCAAGCTTCATCCCGAACTTTTCGTGAGCTCTCCTCAAGACCGCCAGTCGTCTTGACTCGCCTTCCCTATTTTCTACCGATCACTAGCTCGACAGGTGTGCTTCCTATCCACGTAAGTCTTTCTATTTCTCCTGCACATGTCGCACCCGCCCGCAGCCTCGTCCCGCCCCCTGAAGTTTAGCAGTCACTTTCATTTATAACGCGATCCTTACATGCTTCTCATCTGGGTCACTTTTCCGCCAAGCCCTTCAACATGATATGGCACCGCGTGATGCAAACACGTAGTGGCAGGTCAACGACCGAGCAAGGAAAGCTAAAGATAATTATGTTACGTAAGTAAATGTCCCCAAAAGACAAGGCCAAGGCCTTTATCAACCCTAAGAACCCCTTTCGATCTCTCAACGCCGTAATCTGAGGATGGATGAAACTACACCACGAAAGTTCCGGCATTAGACAAGAAAAGAATCCTTGATTTCATCAACCTTGATTTTGTTTTCCTCCTCACCCATCACCTTCTCAGAGACGGCCACGTCCTAGGAGCATTCCATGTTACGGGCAAAGTCGGGCCAACTACCGGGTCGCCGACCGCTGAGATCTCCCACCTTCAGCGATGGGCTCTAAGAGAGCGAGCAACGGAACCGTGTGTCCCTACTAACGGGCCGAAGACCGAACTGCCTTCGACAAGTAATTTAAGGTAAGCTTAATCGAACGTTGTTAGCGCACCACTGATCCTTTCCAATCTACTTTCCTCCTCTTCGCTCCAGGGTTTCGAGATATCCCTCCCGGATGAGGCTAAAATCTCCCTCGAGTAGGAGCGACCACGACGGGCCCGAAGAAAACACCCAGAGTAGGGAGATGAGGCCCTAAAGCGGAGATTTTATGGACTTGGACCGGATGAAGCCGGGACATCATTGTAGTAGTTACTAGGCGTAAGGCGAAGCGAAACGCTCGGTCAGCAAGAAGCAGCAATGAATATCTTCGTCACCTAAGCCCAAAGGCGAGCATAAAGAAAAATATAAGGAAACTTAGGTCAGGGATATCAATCAACGCGTCAATTAAACCAAAGTGAGATGATACTCCACCCGAAGGTTATCGGGGGCACCCCACGTTAAAGATGCGCCTAGAGGTGTCTTCCACGTCTAAGAATTGTACTCCCAGTTGGAGCCACTAACAAGAAATATCGGTTTTCATATCGATGAGAAGAAGGAAGATCGAAATCACCAAAGGGGCGGACGCCTGAGGAAATAAATAAACCCCTCGGTAGCCTTCGGATTAAAAAGATGCCCGGGAAGCCAGAAGCCACGCTAGGGACCTTGAGCCGCAAATATAAAAGACCCACGTGACACAAAATGCCCCAACCATTGGGGGCGGTTAGGAAGAGCGAGATAATCGAAGAACTTGTTTGATGAAGGATCAATGGAAGCGGAGCGTTATCAAAGTGACCTGAAAAACATACCATTAAGACACGGAGGTAATGTAAGTCATCAAGGAGACCATATCTGAACACCGAGAAAGTGGGGTGTCGTTCAACAAAGTAGACTCATATAAAGAACCTTCTTTGGGGCCCACTTTCACAGAATGTCATACCCAGTATCTTAGAATGGTAGAGCCCTAGGATATTTGATCGAGTTTATCTTCCTTTTCCTTACCTAAGGGAAGGGCGCCTCGGAGACGGTGAGCGGCCGTCAAACAAGCGGAGAACACCCAGCTGCGGGACCGGCATCAACGAGAGGAATCATCGTTGATGCCATAAAGGAAAAACGTTTGGATTCTGCAGCATACTTAGCAAATCAGGACCGCTGACAAGACCTCATTACGTATCAATCGAAAAAAATAGCAGACGGATGACGGGGAAAGAAAGAATACCAAAGGGACCCAACACTGAGCAGTTGAAACAAAATCAAAAACGAAGCGAAACGCCAAGAAATATAAAGACAAAGGGGTGTGAGGCTAAGGAAGTCGACTAGAAGGAATTCGACAAGAAACAAGGAAAACAAAGGGAATATATGGCAGAAAAACAAGCCTGAGCCGAAGAGCCATCATTAACACATATGACCGGCGGACAGGTTAATTAATCACATCCGAGGGCAGACGAAATAACAAGCGTCGCGGGGCCAATCCGACCCGCCTTATCGTCGGGTACCCTGGTGCGGGAGCCGTGATAAGGATAAGCCAGTTCAAGCGTTGTCGTTAGGCGAGCAATGAGATCGGTGCCCGCCGTCATCTCCACACGACCCAGCGGTATCCGTGTTTAAACATGGATTAGAAGAGCAGAGGCCCATGCTCGACGGTCAACCTCTCCCAAATAGAAAGATGTAGCCTAAAGATGTATCCTCGATCAAGTCCTATTACAAAGGAAAAGCGATAGAAGACATCAGTTGGACTTCTCCAATAAAGAAGGAGGATTATTAAGATAAACTCTTGGTAATCGTCGTGATAAAGAACTATGAGGGAAACATACTGATGGCGGGGATATAAATCGCCCGTCAATGGATGAATATATTATAAAGCCTAAACGCTCCATGCAGAAGATGCGTGTCTGAGCAATCTGGCCATTCTCTTTCACTCTCGAGGAAAGAATCGGCTTAGGCATCGGATGGCCACGGGAAGGCAGCCCTCATGAAGCCTCTTCCATACGGTTCTTCTTGCGGGGAGGTGCCACATCGAACACGCCGACCCGGCGAGCCCTCTACCGGGACGACGCGCGGCTGCGGACTATCGGAGATAAGAGTCCTCGGATCGAGCCCGAGCGATCCGGCATCCTCAGTTCATCGATCCGACGCGGTCTTGGTCGACCAATGACCCCACGCTCCGGCCAGTTCGATTGAAAAAAGGTATCATCGGACTCTATAACCATACGTTTTATATTGCGTTTGAAGTCATGCCACTAACATGTTGGCGTGACTGTCCAGCTTGATCATTTTCATAAATCTTGTCTGTTTTTCTGAATGATAATTATATATAAAGTATTCACATTATTCATGAATAAATAATATCCTCGTTATAACATATGATTGATTATTCACAATACCTAACATCATAGGCCATCCACGCAAATCATACCATTAATTATTTTGATTGATCTCATTCATTTTTAACATGTATCTCATACCTATATATGAGAACATAAGTAAAATTTGGATTCACATTCAACAAAGAAATAACAAATGTAAATCATATATATTTTTTTACGTTTTTTAATTTCTTCCATCACTTTAGTTTTTTACGTTTTTAAGTTTAGTTTTCATATTCCAAAAAAAAAAAAAAAAGAAGTTTTCTGGGGAATTGAATTATGATAGACTATTTCATAAGGTATTTTGGTTACATCCATATCTGGAAGAAAAATACAATGATGAAATTTTGAACATACTAGAAAATGATATTTAATATTTATTCCTCATTTCACTTAGTTTCTATTTGTTTATCTATACATATATCCATTATGGTTGTTATGGAATTAATTTAGGATAATATAGGTGATAGGTTATTAACGACTTTGAAAAGGTATATTCATTCTCTGATCTATTGAAGAACAGAAGGTACTGGAAGTGGCATTTGTTTTTTACTGTTTAGCTTTTCTTTTTAATACTTTATGTATTTTAAATATAGGATTATTTGTTTTTATAGGCTAATTCATTATCTTGTAACATCTTGATGTAAAAATAGTTTAATAATATTTAATTTAACTTTATCATTTTTTAACATAACTTTATCATTTCCTAACCATATGATGATAATTTAACTTTATCATTATAAGAAAATAAATTTTTTTAAAATATTTGTATAACATTTTAATAAATTTATAAAAAATAAAAAAGAAAATTATTATGATAAATAATTTATTTTTTAAAATGATTTCAGAAAATGCATAAGTTATTTCTAATAATATCTGACCAAAAAATCATCCTATGTTAAATAAAACTTACAAGTGTTTTTTTAACATTTTCCCACAGTTTATAAGTAATTTTCAATCTAAATGTATTTTAAAAAAAAAATTAATTATTTGATAAAATAAAAAATAATTTGTTCATATGCCTAGCTCAATAGAGCATTCAACCGTTAAAAAGACATGACATACAAGGAAGGGAGGGGCGTCGGGTTCAAGTACTAATGGAAACAGTTTACTACAATGTAACTAAAAGTGATTAGATGCCAAAAAAAAAATTGTATTCTCATATAGCCCATTATGTCTAATTTAAATAATAGAGCGATTCAATGTATTAAATAAGTCAGGGCATAAGAAATGAAGGGGTCTTAGGTTCAAGTACTAATGGAGACAATTTACTATAATGTAACTAACAATACAAAACAATATACACTCATCAGTACTGCCCTATTATTTCCGAAACAGATGTGTAGGTACCAACAACGGCAGTTGAAATACCCATCAACACAACCCCAATTATAATCACTAACTCAACTCCAAATTTCAGGTATATCGAGAAATCTTCGGAAATGGCAAATATGGCAATAAGATCAAAGCCGTCACACTTAAAGGCTCCTAACGACATGAGGGCCCAAAAATGGAACTGCCAGAGCCACTATCATGGTGCTCAACACCAAGACTGTCCTGACCAGAAGGCTGCATGATTTTTTCTTCTGTAAATATGGGAGCCAATTTTCAGTAGCATTTACAATGGGTGTAACCATCAATGCATATTTGGAGATGGGATTTATTAGGGTTGTGTATATGGCGATCTTTGAGCTGAGCTTCTCGACCGGAAGGTTCAAGGTTATCTGTGATTGAACGTCTGAACCGTACATTAGGTAACCTGAAACCGCCATTGCTGAATAGGAGTGTGATTGCAGAGGATGTAAAGCATACGAGGAGGATACTGCAATGAGAATATAGTAGATAGTTTAGTACTAGATGATTATGATTAATTCTCTTCATGGATTCAAATCAGCACATGTTTTTCAGTCAATCAGTTATCTTCCTGAAATGGTTTCTATTCGGGGCCTCAGATTTCTTGTTTATTTGAAAAGTACCGAGTTGAAATTGCGGATGGTTAAAGTTTTCAGTTAGGTTTTTTTTTAAAACGGCTCTTGAGAATAGTTTTTGAAAACACTAAAAACACCATTTTAGAGTTCTCCAAAAATGTTCAGTTCTTTGGTACAAATGTTTTTGAGACAAAACAAGCATTAGAACCAAGGTTTGTTTGGTTCTGTTCTGAAAAATTGTTTTGGAAAGCGGGGAAAACCGTTTGCTTCAGTTTATTTTCTGTTTTGAAAAACACAAAAAAATACTAAAAAATGAGGACCGCAGAGCAGTTTGATCTTACAAAGAATTGTGCTTTATTTGTTTTCAAAAAATGTTCTCAAGAATAGTTTTAACAAACATGAAAACACAATACCTTATTTTGAGAATCCTCCAAAAGGGTTCATCGATCATTTACGATATTTCATTTTCCTTTTGTAATGTAAGTGAATAAATGTAAAAAAAGTGATACTTAAAGATTACATTTGGTTGCTTGTTTTTTGGCTTGTTACAGTGGTTTTGAAAACACGAGCTCTCATTTGCGATCTACGAAAAATGTTCTTGTTCTCTGAATCTAGTGTTATCCATGTTTTTAGTGTTTTATGAGTTTTCCGTGTTTTTAGTGTTTTGTGTTTTTTCAAACAAAAAAAAAAAAAAAAAAAAAACGGAGAACTAAGGGTTTGTTTGATTTGTTTAATTCATATTTTTTAAAACAATTTTATGTTCTAAAAAACAAAGAGAACAAGAAAAATAGAGAAAACACGTTTGCTTTCCAATTGTTTTGAAAAACACAAAAAACACAAAATTCAGTTAACAATACTAGTTTTCAAAAAACACCAAAATGGTGTTCTCTCTATTTAAAAAACAAAACTTTTTTCAAGAACAATTTAAAAACAATATAAATCAAACTTATTCTTTATGTTTTCCTTGTTCTCATTATTTTTCTGAACATAAACTAGTTTTCAAAAACAAGAACCAAACATTCCTTTCCTTCCACAGATACATTTTGCCATGATCATAATTTTATTTTCATCCATATAACTAAAAAAAAAAAAATCAAAGATTTCAAACTTACATGAGTAAATTGATGCTTCTTCCTCATAGAAGTGTACAAGGTGGGAACAGTGGATGACCACAATAACAAAAAGTATACAAACTCACAGCAGTGGGTATTCCTTTCCAATTCAGATTTCTTCCTTTCTCATCAAACCCAACTCCATCAGCTCCCGTCCATAAAATCGATCCCAAAATGACCAAACAAGCTAAAACCCCACTGGTTGATATATGAAGAATATTAGTTTTAATAATAAACAAGGCCAAAACAACTAGACCCTCTATGGTATGACTTTGTTTCCATCAATCTTTAACTTATATCTTAAACTTTAGGATTGGGAAATAGATTGTAAGTTATCCTTGCAGGATTAAGAAAGCCTATTTGCGACTAGGTATAGTTCAGTATACAAGAGAAAACCATTACTAATAATCTTCAGCTTTTTCCCGAATGCTCATCTCTGTGGGTATGTTCCGGATGTTTGGATGGACGTCCATACATCTTCTGAGTAGTAAGCCTGTGTAGAAAGTTACAGTGGCGATGGCAAGCAGGAGAAATGAAACTAAATACCACCTCATTGAAAGGGCATGTAGAATGGAAGGATGCAACTCCTGCTTCACAAAATAATTTACTACTCAGTTTTGGATCCTATGCCATGTCTCCCATTGGACATGTAGGTGGAATCAGTTTAGTTTCTCTCTATTTCTCTATGAATATGGCGTGTTGTGGATGAGTTTTCTTATTTCTTATGCGTCTCGAGTCATTTCACAAGAATACGGTGTGTTATGTTGTGGAGCTTTATCGTCCTTGTGGTCCATCCCGGACTCATATGAGAATAAGTCTGGGTGTGATAAGCTTAAAGACGTCTTCTGTGTGTGCGCAAACCCACTCAAAAAACCTCATCAATATATATATTTATATATATATTTGTCAGACCATGAAGTGTTATAAGCAGCCTCATGCACACACAGAAGGCACCAGATTAATCTTCATATGAGTCGAAAGAGACCACAGGGGTAGTAAAGCTCAATCAAATATTACAACTATGTTCCCAAGGTTCAAAATCGAGAACAAAAGTCATGAGGATGGTAAAGCTCAACCATATTCCTATGACTCAAACTTGAGATATTCTATGGCTGGCTTTTGAGGCAAGCCCGGATATTGAAATACCTATATCCTCCCTTACACGCTCACTTAATGGATAGATATATATATAGACAAAATTAAAATGTATTATAATTGAAAACAGACCACATTAGAGCATTCAGGCCATTGAAACAGGTCATGAGGACAGAGGTAGTAGTAGCTGTTGGCGGAAGGAGAAAATTTTCAAGTGATTAAAGAAAAAACAGAGTTGTGTTGTGGCTAGCTGCTACCATTTTATTGAATCAAAAGCATAAATTTATAGAATATGTTGTTAGAATAGAAGGAGTGATGGCAGGAGGAAGTAAACCCTATAGATGCTATTTTTATGTTTCAGTTTTTGTTTTGTTTTTTTTAGGTCAATCTCTCTGGTGCTCTTTTTGCTATTCTGTAGCAACAACCTCACCTATCTGTGTTGTTCATTGCCATTACTCAACCACTTACACGCAAAGACTTAACTTTAGGGTTAATATGACCATTTAAAAAAAAAAAAAAGATTGAAGCCTTCTTCCAAACTATTATTTAATCTAATCTCTTGATGCCATCCAGGAGGAACACTTAAATTTATTTATTTAATTAATCTAAGATGCAGTTTGCTTTTATTTTTTTCTAAAACAAAATTTGTTTTTTTGTTGAATAAATTTTCAAATAATTAACAACATTAACCAAGTATTAATTCTTAACTCAATATTAATAGTTCTTTTTCATCATTTTCTTTGTAACAAGGAGAATTTACACTTGAAGCTAGAAAAAAAATTTATAATTAAAAGTGTGTAAAACTTCTTAAAGCAGGATCAGCCACCATAACAATAAAATGAAATATATTTTAATTTTTTTCTTTTTCATCATTACAACCAAATATAAAACTATGCTAGATAAAGAGAAAAGAGAAAAAAAATGAAAATTTTTAAAAAATAATAATAATGAAACATAAAGATAAGATCCAAATTTTTTCCTTTAAGCAAGAAATTCTACATATTTAACAATTCAAAAGAAAGAAAAATAGGATAATCTTTCAATAAAATAGATAAAAAGTTCTAATTAAGATGTTTCACAAATGGATCTCTAGTTTAAGAATATAGTGAAAAACATACATCAAGTGTTTTCAAATTATTTTAATATTAATTTAAAATAATTATATAGCTATGAAAATTGATTGAAATTAAAATTTTATATATATATATATATATATATATATATATATATATATAATATAAAATAAATAAATAAAATATATTTTTTAATTAAGATGTTAACTTTTAATGTATAAAAAAAATAAACAATTTAATACTTAATTTTGGTAAATGCTATTCAGCATTATCAAAAAATGATAATAGTCAATTATGATTTGATAACTCAGTTTTAATGTATATAATAACTTGAATTTTGTTATAAAGTAAATGTAATCCCACAATTACGGTTTTAATATAAAAATAAAAACGTTAATACAAAAATGAAATGACATTTGGTCCCCTTTCCAAATCTTTTTTTTTTTTTTTTTAAATAACCTATTTTTTTCCAAACCTCGTCTTCATCTTCATCTTCATCCTCCTTTCCCTTTACAAATTCTCTCCTTCTCTTACTTTTACAAACCCTAGGACTGTCCCCTTCCCTTCCATGTCTTCCATAGACGTTTCTGCTTCTCACCTTCGGAAATGGGCAATGCCAGCCTCCATGCGCTTTTCTTCTCTGGTTTTTGTGAGCTTAAATGAAATTACCCATAAATTTAATTGGAAAAGAAAAAGAACTTCTCAAGATAAGATATCTTATGTGACGTATAAAGAAAAAATTGTCAGCTATGTTGGATCATACAAACCAATAATTCCATTATATTAATGGTGATAGAAAACCACATCTTATACAAGAATTGTTCAATTATTCTATAGTCTTTCTATGATTACGTTCATCTATTCACTTGGATTAGGTCATGATATGTTGTTCTATCATCCCTTATAAATTTGTCTATAGACTGTTGGGTTATTCCCTTCTATGTGAGTTAAACTCTCAACCAACGGTTGTAATTTATTAAGGTATAACGTTGACTGCTCAGCTGACTGTGAAATCTTGAGTTGGTATGAGTTAATAGTGGAGCTCAATGCTTTGAACGCTTGTTGGTCAATTCGAGTGTCACCGATACCAACGGTTACGCGTTTGTTGTCGGTAGCCTATTATTTTGATGTCGAGTCGTTCAGAGGTCGGTCGAGTCGGGGTTGAGTATAATTATTTATTAATTTTTAACCGATTCGAGCTTTCTGCAGAGTCGAGTTCGAGTAACCGACTATTTTTCGAATGGAATTTTAACATAAAAAACTGTCGAGTTCAAGCTTTAGTTTTAATCAGTCAAGCTTCGAGTTTAGCTTTGTATCAACTTGACTCAGTAGACCTCTAGGTCTTATTAAACATAGACGATAATGAATGAAAGCAACAGAGAGACAAAGCATGTTTTGATTAGAAATCTATTGCACTAAAAAAATTTTACTTTATTCTAAGCAATGTACCTCCCAACTTCGTCTAATATTTCTAATATAGATGTGTAGGTACCCATAACGCCAGCTGTAAATACTATCATACAATCCCAATTATAGTCACTAACTCAACTCAGAATTCCCTATAAATGCCTGAAATCTTCAGATAGCAGAAGCATAACTTGGCAAGTGAAGCTGTGACACTTAAAAAAGCTCCCACCAACGACATGAGAGACCCAAAATATGGGATTGTCATAGCTATGATAATGGTACTGAACACCAAGGTGGTCCTAACTAGAAGATTATATGATCTTTTTTTGCGGAGGTATGGGAACCGATTTTCAGTAGCCTTCACAATTGGTGTAACCATTAATGCATATTTGGAAATGGGATTGACTAGGGTCGTGTATATGGCAATCTTTGAGCTCCAACACTATCGATCGGAAAAGGTTTAAGGTTATTTTGTGACTGAACTTTAGACTAAACATCAATTTTCCCTAAAACCATATGTTTCACCCTCATTAAATGATTTTGAAATTCAGAAACATACAAAAGGACCTAACAAAAAATGTAATAGAAGATAATTCAGTTCTAGATATAATTAGTTTCAAATCCTTATCTTTTTCCAGCCAAATAAATTCTCCTCCTAGTATATCTATCCAGGAGAAAATTAACTATCTTTGTAGATGTTTTTCTATCTTATGCTAAAAAATGAAGGATTGGAACCCATTTTAGAAAGTGATGCTTCTTCTTCATAGAAGTGTACAAGGTAGGGGAAGACCAATTGAGCACTTTAATAACAAAAGGCATATAAGCTGAGCAGTGGGAATTCTTTCCAGTTCAGATTATTCTTCTTTTCAGGAAAATCAACTCCATCAAAAGCCATTCATAGAATCGAACCAAGAATTATCAAGAAAGAAAACCCACTTTGGACTGATGGATGCTGAGACTGTTCAGCCAGACAGAAGGCAAAACAACTAAGCCCACAATGAATATGAAGCCTTGTTTCCCTGTGTTGGAAACAGATTGTGAATTATCTCCTTCCAGGATTAAGCCTGTGACACCAAGTGAGCTCGGTGTACATGAAAATGGATACCAGTAATCTTCAATATTCGAAAGCTCATGATCAGTTAAGTTTGGATGCTTGGATGGACATCGTGCATCTTCTGAGAGTAAGCCTGTGTAGAAAGTTGCAGCGGCATGATGACAAGGAGAAGAAGCAGGCTCAACCATCCTCCTGATGAAAGAGGGCGTATGGAACGGGAAAGGATCCCAGCTCTGGTCAGAATAGAATTGATCAGATCATGTTTCAGAGATTTAAGGCTCGGTTTGGTACTAAGAAAAGTACTAAAAAGGAAAGAAGATAATGAGAAAAAATAGAGAAGAAAAAAATGGAAATAAATAAGAATTTCAGAGAAAAATGAAAAATAGGACAACTAGGTATTCTTTACAACCTTCAAATTACAATTAAGAGGAGCATAATTAGTTTGGGTTCTGAGTCCGGTTGCAACATAGCCTAAAAGAAACTGAAATCAGAAAATTTAAAAGAAAAGAAACAAACCGGATAAAGCATTGAGGCCATTGAAACAGGTCTTGAAGAGAAAGTGACTAGTGTCAACAAACTTTTGGTTTCGATCATCATGGAAGAGAGGCAAGGTGAGCCCATCACGCTGTTCCGCCTCCATGTCTATTCTAGAGAGAGAGTCACAAAAGAAGAAGAAAGAAAGAAAGAAAGAAGAGTACGAAGCTTGATGAAGAGAGATGAGAGAGAGAGAGACTTATATCCAATATATAGCCAAAAGATGGAATTAGTGGAAAAAAAAAAAAAAAAAACTGGTCTCTTGAAGCCGTCCAAAGGCAAAAACTGGTCTCAATATCATGTGAACCATGTGACTCCCAAGTTGCTCATGCATTTTAACATGATTTAGCCCGATAATTACTAGGAGCTGTCTTCCTTTTCATTATACTGTCATACATTTTATTGGAGATAAATCTACCATGTGTTGGAGAATCTGGATCACAAATTAAATTGGTTTTCGAATATTTTCATACTTATGAGTGTAGGGCTTTGATTCATCCAATAGTTGCCGAATCCTAAGTTTTTTTTTTTTTTGAAAGCATTTAATTGAAAATAAATTCTTTATTAATGATAAATATCCTAAAATTTAAATTAACAAATACCCCTTTTTTAGAATAAGATAATACATAAGACAAATAATAACATCCTCCTCTCACTATACATTAACCCCTTTTCCTTGGTAAAGTGATGATTTTTGGTCATTTTGGCTTAAGTACCACTATAAAAATCTTCATCATTTTGCTATACGAGTTAGCTCTTTGCGCAGAACCTGCGTTTCTTTATTTTATTTTCTTTTTTATTTTGTCATCGACTTGTTGTAAATTGTGGTTTTGTTGTCGATTTATCACGGCGTGTGTTTTTGTCGCCAACTTGTTATGAGTGTGATTGTATCATCTTACGACGGTGGGCGATAGAGTTAAAACTAGAATCATAGGTATTACAGTTATTAAAATGAGATTTACTTTTTCTACTATTTGGTGAATTTATTTTCTATAATTTGCGTCATTGTAAATTAAAAAAGTCAAATATTCTCGGAGTTTGATTTGTCATTTAGAACTAGGAAGAATTGGATTAGTTTAAAATAATTTTAAGCAGTAGAAATTTTATTCTATTTGTTGACAATATTCTATTGGTTAATTTATAATTTTCATTCTTTAGTTCAAAGTATAACGAAAATAATTTGATTTGGAAATTCTATTTGAAAGCTATTTTTTTTAAAGAAAAAATAATATTATTGATTCAAACTTGCAATAGATCAATATATCTAAAATACAAATTGCCAAAAACCAGTAGAAAATAATATTCAAGTTAATAGTATAATAAATCGGTAAAAAACCTACAAATTTGAAAATATAGTGACTAGAATATCCACAACTCCAGTTCTTCAGATTCACTTTGCTTATTTGAATTGCTTACATAGATAAACGTTGCAGCAACCGATGAAACAACATATTATAGCAGTAGGCAATCGCGGCAGATAAAACAAAGACAACATAAAAAAGCAAAATAAAACCTAAATCTTCGTTAAAAAAACCATTTGATTAAGTAAGACAATGAAATAACTCTATTTTACTTACTGGTATGATATTTGTTATTATATTATCAAAGCAAGATTGTCTTAGAAATTTGTAAAGACCACTCTTACCAGAAGTATTTTAGAATGGGTTGAGATTTCCAGTGAAGTTGATTGATGATGCTTTTTTCAACCGGAACTGGCCGGAGCTGCAGTGGCCGTCAGCCTGAAATTTATCACTGGGCGTACGCAATGCAGGGCTCCTGAATCGCTCAATGGGCGAGATCGCTGCAATGCTGGTGTGCAGGCTCTAGATGTAGCACTCCTCTGCAAAAAC
Source organism: Tetrastigma voinierianum (assembly GCA_016808115.1). NCBI lineage: Eukaryota > Viridiplantae > Streptophyta > Magnoliopsida > Vitales > Vitaceae > Tetrastigma > Tetrastigma voinierianum. The sequence continues at coordinate 105,047 of JAEQBH010000935.1, forward strand.
AAGAAAAAAGGGGGGTCGGCGAGGGCTTCGCCGTGGTCGCCTCGACGCCTGGTCGGCTTTCTCAGAGAAAAGAGAAACTACTTCTAGAGGCGAATGTGTCATGTGATGTTTTGCATATGCATGTGTACCTTTCATCGATGGAGGACTTTGTATTTATAAGATGTTCCTACCAGCTGGATGGTGATTAGGATCATCTCACTGATGGGATATTTCTTGTTATTAATTGATGATTTGGTAAAGGATATAGAAAGAGCGCTTATTTCGGGGATAATCTTCCTTCCTTATCGGGGGATCCGCTTGACTGGTCTTGATAAGTTGCTGTATTCGTGAATTATCTTATTTCTTTATTGGTGAGATTCGTTGATTTGTAGGATAGAATATATTGTCAGATTATTCTATTTCCTTTATTCGGGAGAGACTTCCATATCGGCCTTTCGCCGCTTATCGACTTTCATTCTGGCCACCAAAAAGGCTTCGAATGTCAAGAAGTTGATGTTTCTGGTAATGGCATGCCTCAGTAGTTTGAATGAGGGGCCTGTGCGGTTTCGTCACGCCCTCTTCGCCCGGGCGAAAGTGTTCCGTGGTTCATTTTTCAAACCCTATCAAGTTACTCGTACCCTCAGGTACTATGGTAATGCGCGGCGGCCGTAACGCCGCATCGGTGCAATTTCCACGTGTCCGCCTGGTCGGATTAGTTAAGGCTCGTCACACGATTTGTCTTATGATAATGATGACTGGTTTTCGCCATTTCTCCGGTGCAATTCCTTTCGCTTCCTCTTCGCTTTCTTCGAGACATCCCTTTACCAGGCGCCGATCCCGAGACCTTTTTCGCTTTTAACAGTTCGACTTCCTTCTCTCTTAGTCTTCCGTCTGAGTTTTTTTGTGCGTAGTCTTCTAAAGGCTCTTCTTGGGATAGCCTTTTCTCGTTGTACTCCCCCGGGGTCCCTCTGGCCATGCCTTTGTCTCCTCGGGTCTATGATACGACGAGGCGTCAGAAGTCGGGTTGGCCGAATCTTATTTTCATCATGGGTCCTGGGTTGTTCTTTTTCACGTATACGTGACTTTCGTTGTGCCACGTCGCGGATCGGGCGGCACTTCCGACCGCTTGACCTGGTTGAACTTCGAGATGCCCAGAGGCGCCCTCTTCCCTGACAAGGGTGTGGAAAAGTAAACCTCGATTAACACCTGGGCCAGGAATACCTAAGATCTGCTTATTCAACATGCTTTAACCGTGGATCTGCAAGGCCTGCCCTCATACTGGCCACCTTTCGCGAGACGCTACCAGCCCCTTACGCTCGGTGGTCCCCCTCGACATTTTGACCTCTACGTGGTCTCCGTGCTTAAGATGTGTGCTTTGAAGGCGGCCTCGATAATGGTCTTCGCTTCCTTTCAGATCCCTTCATAAAAGCGGGGCTTCTCAGGAAGATTTCAATGTTTGTCCTTCTCAACTCGCGCCACTGTCAGGTCTTGGTTGGTCTCTGTTAGTTTTCTTAGGGACAGGGCTCTGTTCCCAAAGATAGCCTCGTCTCTTTATCTTTTTAGCCCAAGGAGACCTCCGAGGCTTCCTTATTTTTCTAGCGTTTCAAGACTTCAGGATTTCTGATTCTTCCTCTTCCCACAGTCAGAAGGACGCTACTTCTTCGTTTGCGGGTCGTAATCGGGAATATGACCCTCTCGGGACAAGGATCGACACCGGGCTGCCCGGTGGCTGACCACCCTCGAGAATCTTCGTGGAGTGTTCGTTCCGCTTTTGGTATAACCCCGCTGCAGGAGGTCATCATTTTTTTATTATTCTCAGACGCTTACATGCTTCCTCTGTGTGCTCGACTGGACCTCGCCACAAGATAACGCCATAGGCTGGGCGGGGGCTGGGCCGCCAGTGTCCTCCCTCGGGTCCTTATGCGGAGCCGATCAAGCTCTGATATCTCCCGGCCCTTCGAGCTCGAGGTCACTCGCTCGCCGCTGAGGCCTCGCTCCTCCAGCCACAAAGTTTCTCCCATCGCTCTCCGTCGCCGCTGGCGCCTTCGCCTCCTTCCATCATGAAAGCTTCGCCATCAGCCCTCTCACCGCCAAACCCACTAGGGGAACTAATTGCTCATTGAGACGTTGTCTCCTAAGCCTCTGGAGCATGAAACGAAAAACCCTGACCGCTGAGAAAGATCGACGGCGGCCAAAGTTTCGGAAGTCAGGGGCATCTTTCATCTTCTCCGTCTACTATGTCCATAAACCGGATTCTTCCGTGCGCCCGGTTGCGCTCCTACAAATTTGAGCTCGCGGTCCCATTCTCCGGTATGCCGCGCGAGCGTATAGTCCTCGTGGGGCTATCGAGCGTACTGCTGGGCGCCACGCCCATTATCGTTCGGGAACCCGCCAACGAAGAGGGTTAGCCACCCTCTCAAGGGCTAAGAGTCGAGGAGGAAAGATCTGAATCCGAAATCATGAGACGGGGACTCGCTTCTCACGCCGAACTTCGCAGCGCAGCTTCGCCCATTCTATGATTATGATCTCAAGAGGTCGAGTGTGTCGCTCTGCTGATGGTGCTTTAGCCCTATCTCTCCAGGGGTCATCCAGAAGTTCTTATACCTCGCCGCGGTCCGATTCCACTCAGCCGACCCCGCCGACCCAGACGTACGACCAGGTCAAGTACGCAGTGGCTACTCATTCAAGCGGCTGTACCAAAAAGGCCAACTAAACTGTCATGCCAAAGCGGCCCAAACATAAGGCGGTAGGTGGCTTCCCTCACATCTGAGCGGGCTGAGCTGCGGGGTCAAGTGCAACTTATGACCGAGGAGGCCGTGAAGCTCAAATCTGATTTGAAGCATACCACGTCGGCACGTGCTCGGGCCGAAGGTAGAGAAGATGAACCGAAAACGCTCGATAGCGGGTCGTAAGGCGAGCCGGAGGTTCGGTAGCCGCGAGTCATGCGTAACGACTTGATGGAGGCCAAGGACGAGCCGGCAGCCTCCGCCCGACATGAGCTTCCCACTGCAGTGGATGAGCTTCACATCCCAAGGCGAAGCCGGAGTCTACAAAGCACCATGCAGCTTAAGGACGACTATTTGATAAGACGATCGCCGCTGGACGGCTCGCCGCGAGGTTAGCGAGGCCGCCACTGCGGAACGCCCGACCGAGGATCGCCGGCTACGCTGGGACCTTCATCAGCAAATAACTTTCGTGGCTCTGGGACGGTTATTGAAGACTGAGGGTCGAGTTTGTACTCAATGGGTTTCTAGGTGGCTCATTTTTAAGAAGGTTGTTAATGCCTATTCGACTGGATTTCAACTTTCGAATCTTCCCGCCGACGGCAGGAGGATGAGGGGTCCTTCGCCGATGCCTCCGAGAACCGCACTTCGGCCGAGGCCCACTCTCTTCACCGTCTCGCTCCTCCTTCTCGATGCTTCGATCTCCCGCACGCTCTTCACCTCCGCCCGATGTCGACTTTTATACTTTTTTATATATATATTTTGTCGGGCTCGGGACCCAAGACATACGCTGCCTTTCCTTAATGAATACTCATTTTTTCACCTTACTTCTTTCGCTTTACTGCGCTCTTCGCGCCGTTTCGCTTGATTCGAATTGACTTCGCCCGCATGGTCCGAATTAAGCGCCGAGTTGAGATGTCGAGCTCGCCAATGTGAGCCGCCGTTTCGGCTTCTACCGATGCACTGAAAGTCAACTGATTCCTGTGTCGTCAAGTATGTAGAATGGTCGAGTCACAATGTGAGTCATTGGCTCCGCTTGGTCGACGGTTCAGTCGAACCGATTCCTAGGCCGCATGGCCCGGCAGAATGGCTGAGCCTGGCCATCGAGCCATTGGCTCGCTTCATTGACGCCCGAGTCAAACCGATTCCTAGGTCGCATGACCCGCAGAGAACGGCCGAGCCTGCCTATGAGTCGCCGTCTGGCCACCGATTCGGGCCGAGTCAACTGACCAGGCCGCATACCGCGGTAGAATGGTCAGCTCGCCAATGTGAGCCGCCGGGCCTGCGGGTCGACGGTTCGAGCTGAACTGATTCCTAGGCCATGGCCTGCGGCAGAGTAGATGAACTCGCCAAAGTGAGCCACTGCTCCGGCGCCAGGCCTGTGGCGATCCAAATTTGTCGATCCGACTCACAGGTCACAGGGCCTCAGACCGGGCAGATGAACTCATCAAAGTGAGCCACTGGCCCGTGCCGAGGCCTGGTGGTGATCCGCACCGAAATGATCCGACTCCATTAGGTCGCGCGGGCCTATGCAAAGTAGATGAACTCATCAAAGTGAGCTACCTGCCCGAGCCGAGGCCTCGGGGGGGCGGCATCCGTACTCGAAATGGACCGACTCTTTAGCCGCGCGGGTCAGATCGAGTAGATGAACCTGGCCAAAGTGAGCTCACTGGGCTTTCGGCGCCGAGGCCTTGGTGGCGATCCATCCCGAAATGATCCGACCATTGCATCGCTTTCTAAGACGTTTCGAGTAGATGAACTCACAAAGGAGCTACTAGCCCGGCGCCGAGGCCTGGCGCGATATACCGAAATGCCGATCCGACCCCAGCCGAGTGGCCCGTGCGCAGTAGACCTAACTCTTCCAAAAGTGAAGTTGTTGTATGCGGCCATCTCAGCTCGATCCTCTTAGAAAGGCGCGAGCATCTAATGCTTATCGAACAGAATTTGAAGGTTTGGCATGATTTTCAGAAAGTGTTTCGGGGCTCTTATAAAATGACTAGCTTCATTGCTATAGAGTTTATACTTTGATATTCCGCCTTCCGGGTCAAGGCTGAGATCCGTGAGAGATGGGCTGGTTTGGTCGTCTTCACGGATCCATATGAAGATCTCTCGTTCCGCCTCATTCTGACTCATTGTGGAGTCAGAAGCCCTGGGCCTCCCTTTACTGAGTCATGTTATTCCCTAGCTTCGTGCTAGGGAATGTGTCCGGAGAGGGCGATACATTTCTCGTAAGGCTTTCCCTATTTTTCTCTCTGCTCTCTTTCTTCTCTCTTCCTCTCTTTCTTCCTTCTCCTTCTCCTCTGCTCTCTTCCTTCCTTTCTTCTTTTTTCCACATCTCATTCCTCCCCTTTTGTTTCTTCTTTTCTTCCACATCCGTTCTCCTCTTCGCACAAACTCCTTCCATCCCTTTCTTCTTCTCCTATTTTCCACCCTTTTCCTTTCCTCTTTTCTTCCCGGTTTTTTTTTTTCGAGGAACTCGCCAGATCAGATACTTCAAGATGTAATCGATGACACTATTGATTGTAATTGAATGTAATCTGATTGGAATAAAGAGAGACTTTTTCCTTTATGGCTATGAGCTTTCTCATTCTATTACATGTAATTTTTTTGAGCATTATATGTCTGAGTTGCTTGTGACGTCTAACAAAAATAACCAGTAAATGGTCGAATCGCTGATCGAAAAATTGATAAATCTCCATTTAAGATTACAAACCAAGGTCTACCGATAAAAAGTTTAAGATATTCCGCATCTTGTGCAAGTCAGAAATTTTCCCTCCTCCGTTCGAGCTCAGAATTGCTCGCCTGGACGACCGAGATATGATGTAGGGCCTTCCGGGCCAGGGGCCCGCTTCCCATGTGTTGGATTCTTCCTTGTTGGCAGGAGCTTTTTTAAGACCAAATCACCCGACATGTAGCTCTGGCTCGACTTTTCGTCAGAAAATTTCGCCTTCCTTTGGTAGTCTTCAGACGCCTTAGAACTCGCTCACGCTTTTCATCTAAGAGATCCCAAATTTAGACCTGAGCCTGGTCATCAGGCTCCACCCAAGGTTAACTCGATCCTTGGGGACTTAATCCCACTCGACAGGCTAATGGTCTGAAGGTCGAAGGCTGTGGACGAATTCGGTTTCTGTCACTGACTTTGTCATTCCAGAGGGCCCATAATACCCTGGGAGGTATTCTACCCATTTTCCTTTAAGATCTTCCACTTATCTCAAGCCACTTTAAGGTCTGATGTGACTTCGCCTGGACCGTTAGATCATGAGGCCGGGAGACGAGTAATAATTCCTAATCTCGAGCTCAAGATAAATTTCGACCTCGAAGGTCATTCTCAAATCAAGTTCGTCCGACATACTGTGGCTCTTTGGGATACCAAACCTCGCATATGATGGCTCGCCACACAAACAAGGTGATCTTCTGTTTCGTGATTGTGCTGAAGGCTCCTGCTTGAGCCCACTTTAGTGAAGTAATCTACCACACGATGATGACTTACATCGTCCTTCCCAAGGGGCAAGAGGTCTTGTGACAGTCCAAACCCATCGGCTGGGAAGCGGCTAGGGCCACTTGATCGACGCCAAGGGCTCAAGGAGGTGTGATCTCGGGCGTGCCCCATAGACCAGATTTCTCGACCAGCCGCTAAGTCTTCGAGTATCAGAATTCGCAAGATCCCCGTCTCAAGACCTTTCCCGCCAATGCTCGAGCTTCGATATGATTCACAGATATACCTTCTCGTGTACTCTTCTTAGCATGGCCCGCTGTCTTTTTCCCGCGATGCACTTAAGGATAGGTGTGTGAAGAAACTCCGCTTGCGGCCGTGCTTCCTTATGATTAGTAAACCCGGCGCACTGGCCCTTATTTTACCGCTCTTTCGGTCGTCAGTGCACGTCCGTCTATTATATAATCCCCAATGGGGTCCATCCACCATGGACCACTGGGCAACCTCCACATCGTTGCAGAACGAGATATGATCTCGCTGTGTATTCGATTGTGTGTCGACTTGCCGAGGTCTTCCGTAAGGGTCAAGTACAACTTCTCGCTAAGGCGCCGGCCGGAGTTCCTCTCGCTCCGAGACATGTCCCGACTCGAACCAAGACGACTTTTTCAATAAATCTCGTACCTTTCGAGACATAGATCATCCTTCCGCCGCCTCGTGAGGTATCTTCTATTTGTCTTACTACCACCGAGTCGCCGCACCTCTAAATGGGTCAACTTCCGCTGAATGGGCGAGGCCGAGGCTCGCTATGACGTGGCCTCATAACCCTAGCCATTGTCGAGGCTTGAAATCCGAACTGAAAGGCGCACTAATGTCTATTCCTTTCGAGGTCGATTAGACTCGCCTCCGCCTCCCTCAGGCATTCCGAGGCTCGACCCACAAAGAGTTTCTGTAATGAGAGGTCATTCATTGTCTGAGCGTTCTCGGCAGGTTCCGCTGAGGTGAATTCCATGACGAAGTTTGCTTAAGACCCGCTCTTATCATAGCTGGGTTTTCAGATCTCAGACAACTCGCTCATCTCTATGGCCCATTTATTCCGCCTCCCGAGGTCTCTGCTTATGTAACACTTGTTTACCGAGCATTTTGTTGGAACCCTATGGTATGAGCTCTAAAATAAGGGCGAGTTTCCAGCCGCTGCTACTAAGGCCAAAATTAGTTTCTCCATCCTGTACTTCTCCTCCGCTCCTCTCAAAGCCCTAGTTGCAATAGTAAACTCGGGTGTTGTACTTCGCTCTTTTGTCTCTCGACGAGACAACACCGGTCGAGAAATCCGATATGGCTAAGTATAGTAAGGAGCTCCCTTCAACTATGACTTACTAGAACGGGAGGAGAGCTCAAATAAGTTTTCAAAGCTAAGAATGCCTCTTTTCACACTTCAGATTCCATTGAAAGGCCTCTTCAGACTTGAAGAAAGGCTAGCATTTGTCACTTCGCCTCGGATACGAACCATTTAAAGCTACGATCTCCACGCGCTGAACTTCCTTTATACTCGATGGCGGCGCATGTCGAGCATGTACTTTATCTGTTCGATTTCCGCTCAATTCCTCTAAGGGTCGAATTATGAAACCCGTGAATTCTCCATTGATAATTCAAGGCACACTTGGCCTGGGATTCGCTTCATGTCAGAATTTCTCAAGATTTGGAACACCTCGGACAGATGAGCTATGTGGAGCTCAGTTATGGTGGATTTTACCAGCATGTCATCTATGTACACCTCCATAGTCGCGTTTATTCCGTTTGGAACATCCGGCTTCACCAACCGAGCACGTAGCTCCTGCTTCAGCCTGAATCTGCATCACACGATAACAATAGTTCCCCTCGCTACCGTGAACGAGGTCTTTTTCGTCAGCCTGGTCCATAATGATTTGGTCAGAAATGAGAAGGCATCCATAAACTGAGGGGAGTTCATGGCCGCTAGCGGCATCTATACGAGGTCGCATTAGCTGCTGTAGAGGGAAACCGGCCCCTAGCACGCTTGTTGATGCCGAAGTCGCATGTGTAGTCGTGCCATCACGCTTGATTTTTGACGAGTACGACGTCACAACCATTCAGATATTCTACCTCCCCGATTGCTCCCGCCAAGGAGTTTGGTCACTCCCGCATGGGTTTTTTGTCTCGCGAAGCTCCTCCTCTCTTTGTTTGATCAAGCTGGGCGATGGGTCGACGCTCAGCCCGCGGAGTGATTACCGTGATCAATTCCTCCCATGTCCGCGTCACGCAAGACGCTTGCTCGCCTGTGGTGCTGGATAAGGAGGTTTTGAGGTCTTTCGCTAGCTCGAGCCGATATAGGCGAGATACCAGTGGTCATCAGCCCAACAATACCGATTCCAGCTCTTTCACCCGAGGGCTCAGCCTGAGCCAGCACCAAGCCACGCATGCGTTTGTTTATCTGTATATGCCGTCGACCGCTTTTCTGCCAGGATGCTGAGTGAAGATTCCGCTTTCACTGCTGATCTCCCCGAACCATTCCTACTCCGTTTACAGTAGGGAACTTGATCATCATATGGTACGCGGAGGGGATGGCTTTTATTGCATTGAGAGAGGGTCTGCTTAGCAACATGTTATAAGCAAACGGGGCGTCTACGATGAGGAATCTTACCGTAGTCGTCGCCTGGCATGGGGGATCTCCCAAGGTGAGTACTAGCTTGTATCGGGTGCCTGTGAGGTAATACCTTCCCGTAGAGAACCCCGCAGATGAAAGGCCGACGTTCCGCCCCTTCCGATGCCCATTTTATTGTAGGCTAACGCGAAGATGATATCAACTCAACTCCCGTTGTCAATTAGGACCCGATGAATCGCTTGTTGGCCACAACCGCGAATCACCATGGGTCGTCATGAGGGTGTCACATCCCTCCGCATTCGAGTCGAATGATGTGACGTGTCGAGCCGTGGTAGCTTAGACACCGGCCAGATTTTCGCTATCTCTGTTGACCTGATGCTGCGTAGATGGGCCTTCCGAGCTGAGCTGGATTCCCCACCTCCTGTGAATCCTCCTGAGATTACCTGAATTTCACCTAGGGTTGTTGCGCCGAGTCGCCGCTTTTTGCCGAGGCTGTGGCCACAGGCTAGGGCCTCGGCTCTCGGGAGCTGATTCTCGAGCCCGATTGGGATATGAAGCGCCTGAGGTACCCAAAGGCCGTATTAAGTAATTTCTATTTCTCGAGTTGTATGCAAAGCCGTCCGTGCGGCGTAAGTGTCCGTAAATTCCTACGGAACTCGCAAGACTTCGAGTTGCCCTCGCCGCGGGGTCTGACTTCATTTGAGTTTGCCACCTTAGGAATCGTTTCGCTTTCGCATTTCTCGCATTACGACCCGTGATATCGAGGCCAGGCAGGCGAACGCTAAGGCGAATAACGCCGCTGCCTTCGGATTGCGGACCCGCATTCCATCTCCTCGAGGCTCTATGCCTTTTCTGGGACCGCTTCCATCCTTCTTCTGGACCTTCTCTATCGCTTTGTCTCTGCTAGCTTCGCCCTGCCGCTTGTCTGTCCCGCTTTTTTTTCTTTATGAGTGGAAGAGCTCTTCTGGATATGAGGGCTTTTCACTGCTAATATACTTCTCTCTCGCTTGTAAGCACCTCGCCCATGCTTTCGTTGGGGATTTTGGAGATGGAAAACATCAAGTCTTTCGACTGCACCCCTAAGCTAGCAATGAATGCAGTGATCGTGAACTTATCGTCGGGTATATCTACCTTTAGAGACTCGGCATTGAATCTTTGGACATAAGACCTCGTGCTTTATGAAATTCGGGCTGATGGCTCAAGATGATAATCCTGCTTTCTATACGTCTTGGCCCCAATGAAGTGAGAGACGAATGCAATGGATAGCTCTCTGAATGAGGAGATTGACGACGGTGACAGCCTATTAAATCATGCCAAGACTGGGCCTTTTAGGGTGATAGCGAAAGCTTTGCATCGCACCGGATCTTGATACTCATGCAGCTCCATTTGGTTTTTGTGCGTTTCGAGGCGACCGACCGATCTCGACACCATCGAATGCTTCCAATTTCAGGGCATCCCGAATTTTGTCGAAGAGGGAAGTGAAGCACCCCTACGTGAAGGGTGATTCAGCTATCGTAATTGCGTATCCATAGTGTCGTGGAGCGCCGTCCTCTTACTACCTCCTTCATACGGCTGAGCTCTTGCTGGAGGCTCTTGAACCTCTACTCCCATGATAGTTCTCCCCGCTCCTCGGGCCGAGGGTTGCGTAGTTCTCGCTCCCGATATGCCCTCCGAAAGACGCTTCATTGCCCTTCTCTTCGTGGGCCATCAGGGTCCATGCCCCTGGCCTTGCTTAGACTCTCGCTTCTTCAAAGACTCCTCGTGGAATGTCGAGATTAGTTGTTCCTCGTGGAGGAAGTCAGAACCCTTCCCGAGCTCGTCGCCTCCCGCGTCAGATCCGCCCGTAGTTGCTCTAACTCTTCTATCAGTGTCGGCCGGGTGAGGCGAGCGCCTCCACCTCGCTCGTGCTAGCTTGCATTGCTTCTAACGGGCCGGGAGGTTCGCTGTTTGCGTTTGCCCTCGCTGGTCCCGCATCCTTGAGGATTAGCGCGCTTCCCGCTGCTTCCGAGTCGATACCTAATGTAAGAATCGGAAATCAATTATATTTTTGTAAAGGAACTGTTGTTCCCATAGACGACGCTAAACTGATGATGCTTTTTTCAACTGGAACCCGGGCCGGGAGCGTGTAGGGGTCGTTACTGAGCCTCGGATTGTCGGCACGGCCGCGTGCCTCGGGATCGCCCGCTGAAGTAAATCGCCGCACGCCGGTGTGCGTGCTCCGGATGCAGCACTCCTCCGCAAAATAAGAAAAGTGGTCGGCGAGGGCTTCGCCCCGTGGTCGCCTCCGACATGCCTAAGTCGGCTCTTTCGAGAGAAAAGAGAAACTACTTAGAGGGCGAATGTGTTGCATATGTTTTTGTATGAGTATGCATCTTCACTGAGGCGCCTTGTATTTATAGTAGATGTCTCTGTACCGCCTGGATGGTGATTAGGATTCATTCCCATTGGATGGGATATTTCTTGTTATTATTGGTATCGAATTTGGTCAAGGATATAGAAAGAGTAGTTTATTTGGGATAATCTTCCTTCCTTATTGGGGGGATCCGGCTTTGATCTCGCCCGATGAGTCAAGCAGGTCGTAAATTATCTTATTTCCTTATCGTGAGATTCATTGGATTTGCAGATAATATATTGTCGGGATTATTCTATTTCCCTTATCTCGAGACTTCCCCACATCCGGCCTTTTGGGCCAAGCGGGGATTGACTTTCATTCGGGTTGGCACCAAAAGGCTTGAATGTTGGCGCAAAAAGGACTGAATGCTTCAAGGGACTTGCCTCTCCTTCTGGGGTTTAGCGAGTGGGCTTCTCAAGGTGGTTTCGCTCGGCCGGCCTCTTTCGGCCCATGAGCTGGCCCGTGAGCCTTATTTTTCAAACCCTATCAGTGATAAATATATTTTCAAAAAGAAATAAATATCATGTTGATTTACATTATGAAAATATAACATATACTAGAAATATGATATCTAAGTATTTTTTTTTATAGGTAACTTTATAAAAATGTTGAATAAATAGATTGTCAAAAAAATTTATATAGAAAAAGATTTTTTTTTTCTTGAAAACCCTAACCTCATTCTCTTAACTTTTTCTCCCTATTAGCCTTTTTTCCTTTAAGCAAGGATGGGCCTCTTTTTCTTTTAAGTAAGGATGGATGATTTTTTTTTTTGTTATACCGAGAGTAAAATAAGTATAGGAGGTATGGTATGGTTAGAGTAGAACAATAATAATGCATTTTCATCACATTCTTTAGTTTTTGCCCCACTGATTATAAGTCCTGGAATCGTTCTTGCTGTGATATGCATGGTAAAAATAATTAATAAGTACAATATGTATATATTGAACTTAAATCCTACAAGTTTTAATTATATTTATATTCAAATCATGTCTTCATAAAATTTATAAGCTTGTTATTCATTTGTATGTTCAATAGTCCATAAACATTTATTTAATCTAGCTATATCTCTTCATATACAAGTATGAAATCAATCCAAATATATATTTTTCTATTTTCCTCTTTGGAAACCCTAACCGTTACTCCTTCTATTCTTTCTTTCTAACCCTTCTTCGTTAGATAGAATGAGTGATTTTTTGGACAATTTTTGGCCTAAGATCATTTCTTCTATCTTTTCTTCCTTAGATCTAGGTTTTTTTTTTTATTTTCTAGTAAAGTGGTTTCTTTGACACCGATCTGGGTTTGTCTTTGTTTTTTTTTATGTTTTTTATCGTCGACCTATTGCGACGTATTTTGTCGCCGACTTGTTACGATGGGTAGTTGTGTCATCTATTTCATGGGTTTTTGTGTTGACAATTCAGATAACGAAGTTCAATTTGATAGAGTCATCAGATCAAATCTTGCTCGTTAGTACATTGCATATCTAAAATTTTGGTATTTTAGGTTTTTTTATTATTAAATGTGAGCTGATCTCTTTTACTATTAACTTGAATGTTGCATCATTCTATAAAGTTTTTAACACTTTTGATTATGTGTTTTTATCGATTGTATTGTTAACCTAAATCAATAATTTATCTCTTAACAAAAAAAAAAAAGAAGTATGAAATCGCATGTGAGAGAATTTGTAGAAAAAAATAAATTGTTCAACACAACCCATTTATTATGAATATAAAAGTTAAAGAATGATATCTAGTTTATATTGACCTAACATAAATACGTGGAAGCTGTTTATCATTTGACAAATGTAAAAAAGGACAAGGAATTAAGCATCATTAATGTTACTTGTTATTATCTTCTACTGAATACTTTTGATTTAATATGTTTGTTTATAAATATTGTCAATATATATTCTCTTCCATTTCAATAAAAATTGGACCCATGTGTATTATGTGTCTCTATCCATGCAAATCATAAATAATTAATAAAGTCTGAGTCTTTCTTTACACTAATTTCCAGCCCAACTTGTCACTTGTCTTTTAGAGTATTCATTTTGTGGCTTTAAAATGTCTAAATTCTATGCATGAGCATATGAAGTTTTAATACGCAACGAAAAGAGCAAATATTGTTCATTATGTTGCCGGTAAAGTAAGTTCATTATCATTATCCATAATTTAACGGTGATTTGCAAAATGATTATCATAGAAGATATTTTGAGGTAAACTTCGTTCCTCCACAATACTTTATTGAAACATTTTTATGAAAAATCAATTAGTATTAAAGCATTACTTGACTAATTAGTCAATTAGCCTGTATGCCTATCTCAGTTGTTTAGAGCGTTCAATGTTTAAAAACAAAATATGGGGAGGGAAGGGGTTTGAGTCATAGTAAAGACGATTTACTACATTACATTAAAAGTAAATAGCTTTTAAAAAAAAAGTACTTTGAAAATCACTTTTAAATGGTTTAAAGCATGTGTGAATGGTAGTTTGAGTCAAAAGTGTTTTTGAGAAATATAGGGTTTGTTTTGTTCTTATTTTTTAAAACTGTTTTCTATTATTAACAAACAATAAGAATAAGGAAAATAAAGGAAAACATATTTGGTTCCCAATCATGATTTTTTTTTTTAATTTGAAAAATAAAAAAAACACTAAATTCAAAAGAATAAGAATATTTTCAAAGAATACCAAAATAGTGTTTTCTGTGTTTTCAAAAATTGTTCACAAAAATATTTTTAAAAAATAGAAATCAAACAAGACAATAGTGTTTATTCAATTCCTGTTTTAAAAAATATTCTTCAAAATAGTTTTTGATAACACAGATAACATCATTTTGGTGTTGTAATATTTATTCATTGTTCTCCAGATTTAATATTTCTTTTGTTCTTCATGTTTTTTATAACAAAAAAAATGGAAATCAAACGTGTTCTTTTTTTTCTTTGTAATTTTAGAATAAGAAATAATTTTAAAATTTTGTAATAAAAAATGCTTATAGAGATGTTTTTTAATTGATTTACTGTTTTTTTGAAAGGGGAATCCCATAAAATATCTTTAAATTTTTATTTTAAAAAATAAATAATTGGAGCATGTAAATAGTTGGTGTGTTTGGATCAAGGACGAAAATATCGTGATATATTGTTGATATATCGTGTGTCGCGCCTTCTCGAAACGATTTTTGCAAACAAAAGTCTCTTGAAGGAAAAATCGGAAAAAATCGCCCAATATCAAGGAGAGATCGATATATCGGAATCGACTCACATATCCACATTTGCGGAAAATTTGACCAAAATGCAACATGTGAAAAATTTCAAAAAAAAAACAAAAAAACAAAAATGGCCGATATGGTCGATATATCGGCCAGTAAAATGCTCAAATCCGACGGCTAAGATTTTTGGACACGTGGAAGGCTGAGATTTTATTGAAAAAATTCAAAATCTCCAACGGTTAGTAGCTGATCTGACGACTAGAATTCAATTCGTGTTGATCCAACGGCCAGATATCAATCCCTTTGATTCCAACGGCTATATTTTTGATCTGACTGTGGATTTTGAATATTTGACTTGATCTAACGGCCATAATTGATTTATAACGGCTATATCAAGATCTAATGGTCAGATTTGATCCAAAATCAAATCCAACGGCTAGAATTTGTTAATTTCCGATTTATCAATATTCATGTAAAAATATCCACCGATATATCTGTAAATATATTTATAAAATCCGAGTACCAATATATCCGTCGAAATCGATATTTTTAACCTTGGTTTGGATAAGTAGAGAACTGACATCAAACATGTTAGTGGAGTTTAATAATGATTGAAAAGACAAATCGGAAAATTGGTGTTGGGAAAAAGTTCAACCAAAGGTCCTTTTTTTCTTTGGTTGTGGAAAATTTGTAACCATGAGGCTTAGCTGGTAAACATTACTGCCATTCTTGACTTTTTTAGGGAGTGGAGGAATATAATAAAGGGTGTTGGAAAGTAGATAATGGGTATTTATGTTATTTAATTCTTATAATTTTTAAGTTTATTCTTAAAAACTTTATATTTTTTGAAATGATTTCTGATACCATGGTGTCATCAAGCATTTTTCTATACTAAAATATTTTTGGAAAAATATATACATTTAGAACCAAATTCCAGCTAGAGCAATTAAAAATAGGTATTCCTCTGAAAAAATAGAAAAATAAAATAAAATATTACAAGAAATTTTTTAATTATATATATATATATATATATTTGTTTTTCTTCTTGAGATCATGAAAAAATAAAATAAAATATAATTCATATTTATTTAAAAAATTAATTAAGTTAAAATTATTTTTTAAAATGAATAAAATAAGTTTTAAAGAATATATAAAAACAATTATTAAATTTTATTTTGTTTTAAAAAAATTCACCTTACTTTTGTATTTTAGGGTGATTGGATTAAAAAACCATTTGAAAGCTACGGTTCATAAATCTAACCCTTCATCAATTTTTAACATCATTTTGATAAAAATACCCTCATTATTTTTTTTAAATAATCCTTTTTAGTACATATTTAAATATATGAAATGGCTAAGGACATTTTTGTCCATAATAAATCATTCTTAAAAAAAAAAAAACAGGAAAATGATTATTTTACAACTTTGGAGTCATTTTTTTTATTAGACCATTCGATGTCCTAAGCGGGTCTGTACACGTACAAAAGGTGCACAAATTTAGAGTCATTTGAGTTCTTTTAACTAAATATTTGTATATTTTATATATACATATGACAACACCATACAAAAAAAGAATGATCAATAAATATTATTGACACATTTTATTGAATGGTTAAGATTAATTACAAATAATAATATTGAAATTTAAAATTCAGTTTAGAATTTATATGATTGATGTTTTCTTAAAAAAAAAAGTATATATATACACAGAAAGGGATAAATTGTTAAGGGTGGAGACATGTTAACACGTGGAAATTTAGTAGGTTGTGTGAAAAACAACAAGATGAGTATTGCATTTCCGGTGGCTAGTCATGTAGTTTTCTCTCTACAAACTTCCTAGGGCAACAATAATGTCACTTTCAAATGGTAGGCCTAGTCTCTTCAATCCCAATACTTGAGTTTGTGTCTAATTTGAATTTGAATTAATTTCACATCATAGTATTATGGTTTCTAGAGATGTAAATGGGAATGGCCCTACCTGAATCATGATATACACTATGATTGATTGAATTTATATTTACCATTTTAGGTTCGAATCATTGTAAGAACGGAATACTAGAAGTCATATGTTTTTATTCCTGTATGATGTGTGCAAGTATTCATACATAACATATAAGCCAGCATTCAGCATATATATGGGTCAAGAAGGTCACTAACCTTAATGCGGAATAAACCCAATTACGGATGCCAACGTCCCAAGCAGTTACGAGCTCAGGCACGCTTTCTTAGTTCTCGCAGCCAGAATAGTCACAACTGCTATCCCCAATCAATCCACCTAACCCAGCCCAAGGGGCAACGACGGTGATTTCCTTAAGAGAGAGTTCTATGGCAGAGTGATCGTAGTGAGGAAACCGTGACGCTCTGGTTGTTTCGGATACCCTATATGATAAGGGACTTTTTAATATAAATGAGGCTCATCTCATCATAACAGAACTGATAAAAGATTATAGTCCTATTTGAATAAGAGACTTATCCCTATCCCATCCAACGGGTGTTCAAATAGGAATTAACCTCTTGTCCATAATGGGCGGATATGGATTAGGCCAAAGCCCAGCCTAAAAGTCTAACAGCTCCCACTCGCCCACAATGGGCAAAGCATCTCAATTAACTCACTTACTTATCTCTTCATACAGGAAATGGGTCGTGCGACATTGCGAGAAGAAACGAACAACAACGGGAGAATAGTTATTAAGTCACCACCAAGACTAACAAAAATATATCACCCAAAGGCTACTCGCATATGTCCTAGATAATTTCATCAACACCAGATTAAGTATTTTCAATCCCTCATAGTAAGCAATACTCAATCCTACAATATATCAAGTGTTCATCAACCTATATCGAATAATGAATCGACATGCCGCTAGCGCCTACAAACACATGACATGGTGTATTAGTAAATTAATCTTCCCTAAGAACTCACGCCAATTCAATTAAACCCGACATTTTCCTAGGCATGCCTCATGGTCAGGACAATCATAGCCCTAGAAAGCATGCTAAAGTAGCAACATCAAGCATCTCTTCAAGGATCAGCCTAGTCATAAGGACATAAGTTAGATCCCTTAAGATCTTAGTGGCTCACACAATGGTGGATAAGGAATTATCCATACTCCCACTATTAGTCAACATTAAGCACATATAGTATGATATGTATGTTATGGTGTTGACTCATATAAATGAGCATGTCGCTATCAAATTTATACCATATAGATGAATGTCTTGTCACTACAAAAGTGCCAAACTTCACACCTGACTTTCTCAGGCTTCATAGAATTGTGGAAAGAATTCTATGAACGATTCTCAAATAATCTCATCTTAGTCATAACTAAGGCGACTATCAAGTAAAATCTTAGATCGCTTCTAGACCGCCATAGATTCTTTAGTCTCATCTTGCTCGCTACTAAAGCGCCAAGGCGAATTACCTGTATGAGTAGGTAGATTCTTGAATGTTGACATGTATTAAGAATATGCGCACAAGAATAATTATTTTGGGAGTAAAACACAATAGAACTCAATAATAAATTATTATAATAATAATGTCGATACAACTCATATAAGTGTCACATCCTACGCAATCCCATAGTACCAACATGAGACTGAAACACATCTCTAGCAATAGTCTTAGTCAATGGGTCAACCACCATGCTTCCAGTAGAAATGTGTTTCATGACCACCTCACCCCGCGTGACCATATCTCTAATGATATGGTACTTGATTTCAATGTGCTTAGACTTCCCGTGATACTTAGGATACTTTTGCATACTGCATACGTCGTGGCTCCAAAGACTATCGAATATAATGTTACAAATTTCTCGTAACGGGTCGTAGCGCCTAGTGCGCCGTAAGAATCTCATCAACTGCATGTACCTTCTTTGCCGCATACTCATAACTCGATGTGGTAACACAAGTCTGCTTCTTACTGCACCAAGATACATTGCCGTCCCCAAGAATGAACGCATAACCTGATGTGGATTTGTGCTCATCTCTATCATTGGCCCAATCAACATCACTGAATCCCTTCAACCTCAAGTCACCCTTATGGAAACACAAGGCAAAGTTTGTTATCCCTCGAAGGTATAGGAATATCCTCTTCACTGCTGCCCAATGCGCAGGTCCTGGGTCACTCTATTAATGGCTCACCATGCCGACTACAAAGCATATGTTCGGCCTTGTGCATAACATGGCATACATAAGATTCCCACCGCTCTCAAGATATGGCATCATGACATGCATTCTTTCTCATCCGTTTTAGACTAATCGTCTAAGCACAAAGCACTCCCCTTCTCAACAAGGGTGTCAATGGGTTTGGAATTCTCCATGCGAAATCGTTCAAGAATCTTCTTTATGTAAGTCTCTTGAGACAAACCAAGAAGCTTCTTAGAACGGTCTCTAACAATCTCAATCCCGAGCAGAAAATGCACTTCACCCATGTCCTTCATCTCAAAAGTAGAGGACAACCACTTCTTAGTGGCGACAATAGAGTCCATATCATTTCCTGCTATAAGGATGTTGTCAACATACAAAGATAGGATGAGCACACTCTTCTTTGAACGCTTCAGATACACACAATGGTCCTCTTCAATCATCTCAAACCGTGAGAGATAATCGAGTCATGAAATCTAAAGTACCATTGTCTAGATGACTGTTTGAGTCCATAAATGGGACGCTTGAGCTTGCACACTTTGCACTCTTGTCCCTTGACTTCAAAACGCATAGGTTGAGTCATGTAGATCTCTTCATCTAGCTCTACATTAAGGAATGCAGTCTTAACTTTCATATGATATAACTCTAAATCTAGTTGAGAGACAATAGCAAGGATAAGGTGAATAGTGGCAACCTTGATAACAGGGGAAAATGTCTCATCATAATCTATACTCTCTTGTTGGGTAAACCCCTTTGCCATAAGACGTGCTTTGTACTTGTCAATTGACCCATTTGCCTTGCGCTTAACTTTGAAAACCCATTTGTTTCTGATAGCTTTGCGATCAGGCGGAAGATCCACCAACTCCCACATGGAGTTCTTGTCCATGGAGCTCAATTCACCCTTCATTACATCCATCCATTCTCCCTTAGCAGGTGAAGAGAGGTAAAGCATCCCCCTCAATCTCAAAGCGACGACGGGGAATGTTACCTCTATTGCTACAACACAACTCAAGAGGTTCAGATAGCTCTAATGGAACACTCCCACTAGGTTGAGAATGACTCCTACTATCTCTAGTGATCTCAGGAACTAATTCCCTACCCTCACTTGAAGATATTGGTATGCCACTCAGTTCCTCCAACTCATAGAGGTCTAAACTCTCATTGACATCGCCTATGCTAGGGAAATCATTCTCAATGAAATCAACATCTTGAGAATCCATTTCAGTCTTTCCCCATCAGGGTGTTCACCAAACATCACATAGCCCTTCGAGCCTTTAGGATACCTTATGAAAGTATGCTTTCTAGCTCTAGGGCCCAGCTTTCCATGCTTATGGTTAGCGTTGTGAACATACCCTGCTGATCCCCATAGGCGCAAATGCTTCAAATTAGGCTTTTTTCCATGCCACAACTCATAGGGAGTTGAGGAAATAGACTGTGAAGGCACTCTATTCAAGATGTAGGCAGCAGTCAGAAGAGCATCCCCTCAAAAATATATAGGGAGGTTGGCCTATGCCATCATCGATATAGTCATATCTAGAAGAGTCCTATTCCTCCTCTCTGCAACACCATTTTGTTGCGAGGCGCGAAGGATAGTGAGATGTCTTAGGATCCCTTTTTCCTTACAGAATTCCTTGAATTGATCAGACAAATACTCACGTCCACGATCAGTCCTAAAGGTTTTTAAGCCTTTCACGCTGTTTCAACCTCGCGTAGTTGCCAAATCCAATGCTTCATGGTGATGAGGCAAATAGACGTAACTGCATCACGAATAGTCGATCAGTGTAGAAAATAAGAGGCCCCATGACGTGCCTTTTATTCATTGGTCAAGAACACTGAATGGATAAGCCTCAATAGGTTGAGCAACTCTTTGCTGCCTAAAGGTTTTCTACAAGTTTTTGCCGCTAGGCACATGGTTCATACTGTAGGCCGACTTTGGTGAGTGAGCCTAAACAGCCTTCTCTAGCCAACCAAGTCATCCTATCCCTTCTTATGTGACCCAGCTTGGCATGCCAAGTTGCAGAATCAATGTTATTACTACTAATCACATATGATGAAGGCACTAATGTGACGAAAGGAGAAGAAACATTTAAATCTAATTTAATAAAACCATCCATAAATGATCCATGTCCATATAAAATTCCATCCACAAATATAACCAAACTATTATTCGAAAATTCAAAAGAAAAACCAAAACTAATCAAAGCGTTGGATCGATAACAGATATGGGCCGGATTCTCGACACGGGTACATCATGAAGAAGTAGAGTGCGACCAAAGCGTAAGTGAAGTTGGTACAAACCAACTCCAATAGCATCTTCACTAGTACCATTTCCCACGAACACTTTGTGGGTGCCTTTAGGAACACGGCGATAATCTACGCACCCCACCCGATCTCGGGCTACATGATTGGTTGCTCCTGTGTCTACAATCCAATCAGGGAGAGAATGAGCAACTAAAACATGTGAACATACACGTATGTTACTAAAGGTGAGTGAGTTTGTTACCTTCTTTGGGTCAGTGCAATCACCAGCGAAGTGCCCCTTCTTCTGGTAGTTAAAGCATTTGACTTTGTTTGTTCCACGCTTTGCCTCTACGGTAAGCTGGGCATTCTTGTGTGCACTCGTTGCCTCCTCCACTATTCTTTCCCTGTTTAGGTGCACCATTATCTCCCTTCTTGCGCTTAAACCCACCGGTCTTGCACAAATTGGCTTCAGTGAGGAGAGCCTGAGCAGCCTGGTTCGCCACAATGCAATCCGCCTCAAGTTCGACATGATGAGATATATCTTTAAAATTTTTTATGTTCTCATTGTGGGTGAGGATTTGCTTCATGTGTAGCCATGAATCTGGGAGTGACCTGACAATAGCCTGGACCTTCTATTCATCAGTAAGGATATGCCCGACAACATTTAGATCTCGAATCATACTGGACATCCCCCTAAGATGCTCAGTCATCGAAACCTTGGGGTCCTTACGATGCGTCTCAAATTTCAAAACCAAGCTCCTAAGCCTGTTGATTGAGGTGCCGAAAGTGAACTTCAATTGTTCCCACATGGCCATAGCAGTAGGAAAGTTCTCAAACTCCCCTATGAGGTCATCGTGCATGCTATTCAACATAATATAATGAGTACGACGATCCTTCTTGGACCAAGCTTCAAAAGTCTCAAGGTCACGACGGTATTGGGCCTGAGTGCCTGCACCCTCAATAGGTGCCACCATCGCATTAGTCAAATAAGTGGAAAGGTCATGTTCAGTCAGAAGGAATTCCATCTTTCTACGCCACATGTTGTAGTTTGTGCCAATTAGCTTATCAGTTTGGTTAAGTTCAACTGACATGATTCTAGTTGTCATTGCTACATTGATAATGCGTAGAGTTGACATTAATATTAATCGCATATTCTTTCATCTTGTTCGGAATTTAATTTATAATTATTATCCCTTCCTACTTATCAAGATCAAAAAATCGCATAGCTCTTAATCATCTCCCAATTGAGAAGGTTGGGAATATACTTACAAATTATCTTCTAAATAAAATTTCTCATGAAATTAATCACATCCACATCCACAAGATATAGAGTCTAAACACGTAATTCACTATATGCACTATATAGATATTTCACGAAGCCTATGTTAAAACAAGTTTACGAACATAGTAGGTGGCACACAAACACCTCTTTTTACAAGGCTATCCATAATATAAATTACAAATTCCTAAAACTACATCCCATAAGAAAACCTGTTACAAATGATCTACATAAATCATAAATAAATAAGGATGCCGCGCCATGAACTATGTAAGAGAACTTGTTTTTAAAAAAAAATAAAACAAACATAAGCTCATAAAAGGAGTAATCCAATACAAAATTCTATCCACCTCCTAAACTAATATGCTAACACATAAACATACAAGATGGTTTTTGATGGATAGAATATACACTCAACTCATGTAGGAGTGCAGAAAAAAGGTCTCATAAACCACGGCGGGATGAATTAAATATTGGTGGCAATATAATTGCCCAATATTTCCATAGAAATAAAGCCATATATTTAATTAAGCTGATTTTAGAGACATTTTCTATAGAAATTACATTGCACAAGCCTCCCAATGGTCATACATACTCCTAAGAATACATAAAAATGCAATAAAAGGGTTTTGGAATTTTTCAGAATTAAAATAAATAAAAACAGAATTTTCATTTTACCTTTTAAAGCTCATATTAAAAGGTATTAATTATGAAAAATACCTAGACAAACCACATTTCGACACCTCCATCTTTGAACAATCCCTAATAATCCTAGAAACATTCATAAAAAGTTTCAAATTTTTTTGATAAACCAGTGGGTCCCACTTGCTCAAAATAGTTTTTTCCTAAGGGCTATTTTTAATCAAAAAGGTAAAATAAATAAATTTGCAATTTTTTTTTAAAATACCCAAAAAATAGGAAATTAAATTTTAAGCATACTGGAAAAAACGGGGACCAAATTGGAGTCCGGATAAGCCCTCATGCTCCCCCACACGCTAAGAGCCGAGAGTGGACGTACAAAGGTCAAACTTTTACTAGTCAACACCACGTCAGCAAAGTTCCACGTCATCATGCCACGTCACATAATGACGTCATGAGGATGTCATCGAGTCAACCCATTGACCCACGACCTGAACATGTTGACCTGGTCAATGCTGCCACGTAATCATGATGTCAATGTATCGTTCTCATTCCCAAACTATCGTTTTTTGCTTTCACGCACTCATGCGTGAGGCGAAATTTGCGAGGCTATATTCAGAGCTATAGACGTCCGTTTGACGTGTGAAACCCGGGAAAAGAGTATTATATATATATATATATATATATATATATATATATATATTATTTTTTTTCTTGAAAATGAGCGAACGCAGAATTTTATCTGGATCTATGACAAACAAAACCCTAGATTTTTCTCTAGACCTCAGATGACGAAACGGATCATGCCATTAGAACCATCTCGCGAAATCTAGTAGAACCAAACAAACTACGTCGAATTCCGAGATAGTCGGATTTTTACGTATTTCGAGGCCGGACGAAAGACCAGTGGGTGACACGTGGCACGAGTGCATGCCACATGGCACTGGGATTTGGGAACACTTGGCACCTATGGCCAAGTGTCATACTCCTAGAATGCATGCAAATTAGTGGGAAGTAGTTGGTGCATGGCTTGGCACAGACACTTCGCTACGGCTTGTACCATGTGTCAAGCACCATGAGAATTGGTCTTATGTGAGCGAGCAATTAATCTAAAGGGTTCTTCCGTTGGTTAGATCAGTCCTAGAGAGGAAGAGAGGAAAATCAAAAAAAGAGACAAGAGGAGAAGAAGAAAAGAGGGAGAAAGAGTGCTGAAGTTTTGAGGAAAAAAAAAAAGGAGGAGAGAAAAGAAAAGAAAGATAGCTTTAAGGAAAGGAAGAAGGAGAAAGTAAAAACAAAGAGAACCAAAGCAGTTTTCGTTCACGGGTGTCGTGGAGTTCAAGAATGCTTGATCCGCACTCCAAATGTAGGACTTCTCCTACCATGGTTATATCTTGTCTAAGAGTTTGATGACAGTGGAAGGTAAATCCATGCAATGAAGTTGATGAATGACGCTTAGCGTAAACCGTTGATGTTAGAATTGTTTTGTTTATCCATTTTTACAAGATTAAAATCTGAAATGGCCTTGTTGAACCGGGTTTTTATTTAAATCGAAATGGCCTTGTTGAAACCGATTTTATATGAGAATTTAAATCCGAAATGGCCTTGTTAAAACTAATTTATGAGGATTAAAAACTGAAATGATCTTGGATTTATATGCTGATTAAAATCAGAAATGGTCTTGTTGGATCCCGATGAGATACAAGCATGTGATGATGTTGTATGTGTTTGGTGTATGGTTGATTTTGGATTTGCATGAAAACATGCAGATTTTCTCGGGCTTTGGGACCGGAAGATATCGTCAGACATGCTTTGAATGAAAACATAAATTTTCCGGTTTTAGACTGAAGAAATATCAATTTGGTGTATGGTTGCTTGCATGACTAACATGCAAAAATTTTTGGGTTTTAGACAAAGGAAGTAATAGTTTTGGAGTATTATTGCTTGCATGACTAACATGCAGAAAATTTTGGGTTTTAGACAAAGGAAATAACAGTTTGGAGTATTATTGCTTGCATGAAAAACATGTAAAATTTCATGGGTTTTTAGATTGATGAAAACATCAGTTTGGTATTATAGTGTGAATGAAAAATATGCAAAATTTTCTCCGGTTTAGACCAAGAAATATCAGTTTGGTGTATGGTTGCTTGCATGACTAACATGCAGAAATTTTCTGGGTTTAGATTTGGTTGTTTAGGTCATAAATTTTATGTCCGAACTCCGATTCGGGTGTTCTTAGACTCTATGACAAGTTCATGGAGTCCAGAATCTAGCCATAAGCCATTTAGTTGAAATAGGTGCTCACATCTGTGCCAAAAAAAAAAAAACTGAGTAATTGTTATCAATATGGGTGTTTCAAAAACATTGGGTTGTAATGTGTTGTGTTTGAACATGGCTACTTCGATGTAGCGTGCTATATGATTGACATACTATGTCTCAGCTTGGGAATATGAGTTATGACATTACTTGCCTAAGTAATGGTGGGAATTATGTTAATACATGCTTGAAGTTGTGTTGATATGAATGAACTGGATGATAGAAAAGATGTAGTGCATGCTTATGTGATGTACTGATTTGAATGTGTGGAATATTAACATGATTGCATGTTTGTTGATGTTGAACTGAATATATGAAATGTGGTATGCATTAGACATGAGTGTTCATAGCACACACATAATGTACGGTGTAGAATGTCCATGTAGAGGTCTTCATACATTGGTCATGGGTTTGAGTGCAGTGACACAAATTGCATTGCATTGGTGTGCGGTAACACCACATTACATGAGAGTGCGTACATGGTAATCGACTCACAGTAATCGCGCTTGGTGTTGAATCGTGTGGCTCGGGAATGGGACGGTTCAATTGAGTTCCATAACGTTAAACGAAAATGAAAAATAAATGTGTTAAGGTGAGCAAGTAGGGGATAGATAATTCCCTCAGTGAAAAGCCCGAAACCTCGTTAAACAGCCGTATCCACCGGTGAAAGCTCAAAAATGTCAGAGTGTAAGAGACCCGCAGACTCTCGAAAAGTTCTATCACTTCAAAAGACACGAAATGATTAAATAAATATCACATAGACTACGGGTTGTGAGATGGGAGTCGAGACTGACTCAGTATTGATTTCCCATTGGCACTTGCATTGGATGGTAATGGAGTGCTGACCCTGGCATTGGGCATGTAGAGTGTCTTCTCATACATGCATGTAGATTTTTTCCATGATAGGACAACATGTATGCACGGATTGGTTGTTGGTTTGACTATGAAATGATCATTTGCATGTGCACCTAGGTGGGGAATAGCCCTTGTAGGATTTATCTCTACTGGGCGTTAGCTCACCCCGTCGTGGGACCCCTTTCGTGCACAGATAGGCACGTGCGCAGATACGCTCCTAGAGGCTGATTATGAAGGGCTCTGATCGTGGGTCTTGATCCTCTGCTTTTATGTATATATTAGAATGAACTAGTGTTAATATATGTTTTGTATTAAGAGTGATGCATCCCTGGATCTATAGAAATGTATGGTCTTGTAAACCGCATGACGAGTATGGATGATGGGTCCTATCTCATTTTACCTCAAGCAATGGGTCTCAAGTGATATAAGACACATAGGTTTCCAGTAGGCCGACGGTGGTCAACGCAGACCCCTGCTCTGGGGTGTCATTACTGCACGTAGCCAGTATACGAACACCTAGGGCTCAGTGGGGCATGGGTCTATGACACATCGTTAATATGTAGGAACATCACAACTTGGTTTAGCTTCGTGTTGAGTCAATTGTGAGTTACCTAAAGGCTCGAAATTGATATCCAAATCATAGTTTTTTTGTCAAGGTCTAGGTAGGAGGTTACCTAGGAGTCCACAAGACAGGATTAGATCACAACATGCATTGTGTGTTTTCTGGTTTATGCTTTGAATTGTATGTGCATGATTGTGTGTGCAAATTACGTGAATTATATACGTGGAAGGATGTATATAGGAAATGCGAACACTATGGTTGAGAAACGTAACCTTAGGAGTTCGGGAAACAAGCGGATGGTTCGGGATATTAAGTATATTATCGTCGCATGTGTGCTAACAGCTTGACACGAAAATGATTCTAAACTTGTTGTTTGACTGCTGCAGATGGCAGAGGACGGGGCGTAGAGGTCGCCCACTGTGGTGATGGTCGACCACCACTGCCTTTTGATCGCAGCCTTCATAGAGGCCATGGTGCCGCGATAGCCACAATTTCACAGCCGATGCAAATGAGGTCGTGGAGGTGCCAAGAACCCGCAGGTTCAAGGCACACCATCCTCCGACGTTCACGGGAGGAGGGGACCCGATGGTAGCCGACCATTGGTTCCATCAGATTGAGAGGATTCTCCAGGCTATGGAGATCACCCCGTATAATTACCCGGATTACGCCGGGCTTCATTCCAAACAGGGTGAGTCCCGTGATTCATGAGTGGGTCACCACTCCTGTGGACTTGGAGACTATGACATGGGATGATTTTCGAGATCTGCTAGACATGGCAACCGGTAGTTCTTAAGCCGAGACAGGGACGATGACCTGCATTTGAGTACGAGCTGGGATCTACTGCAGCTGGCACGCTTCGATGATTATGGCCACCGACGTACCGGCCAAGGTCGTAGAAGTTCGGGAGTGATGGGTTGAAGTTGTCCATCCAGGGCAAGATTATAGGACTTAACCTACAAGATATGGACTCGGTGGTCAGTATAACCTTGATTATTGAGCGAGGTAGATGACGCCTGTGAAAGATCCGAGATGTGCGGTGCTAGTAATAAGAAGAGGAGCCAAGCTTCTTCTTCGTGCCTGGAAAGCAGCTGCAGGACTGCTCCACGAGGTTTCAGGCTGGCTCAGTAGCCAACAGGGCCAAAGCCAGGTTCGGGTTACTAGTCGCCGAAGATGACATGTTTCCCACCGCACACCGACACATGAGGTGGAACCGCCCTCGCGATACGTGGGTTTCGTGGATCGTGGGACACCACAACCCCAATCATCTGGATATGAGACTCAAGATAGTTCTCCTACCCCAAAGACGGGCCGGGGGAACAGTATCGCAGATCGTGGTGCGATACGAGCATCGAAAGTGTTTACGTGACAGCCAAAGGGGCCAGAGTATGGGTCGAGGTCGAGGGCAGAGTGTACAGCCGACTTCGGGGCCTGGGGGCGTGTCTTTCTCGCCATTACCCGCAGCCGTGCGCAGATCGCCGCTGATTCAGTGGTACGTTTCTACTCTTTCGCCCGTGGTGTTATTTGACCTGTGCACGCATTCCTTTATCAGCCGCATCTCAGGCGAGTATTAGGCTTAGAGGTTGAGACCTTAGACGAGCCATCAGATGAGTTCTCCCCTTAGAGACTAAGAGAGAATTGATCTATATGTCGAGGATGTGAGTTAGAGATCTTGGGATTCTACTCACTATGGACCTCAACGGACATGCTCAAACCTGAAACAACCTTCGGATGATCTGCTGACTTCGTACATCAAGTCGTCATAGATTGTGACTTATAGAAGTGATCGCTTCACACCAGACGGTACTCAGGTTGTGTTTCAGGAATAAATATGTTTCACCCCATACCGTGTACGTATTCACGATGGCATCGGGTGCAAATACTTGGTTGGCTAGCTAGCTCCATTCTCGGGAGGATCGAGGCGAGACAGATTTGAGTCTACCTCTGGTGGTTAGTGAGTACGAGGATGTTTTTCCAGACGAGTTATCGGGATTACCTCCATCGGTAGATGCAGATCCGCACGAAGCCAGACTCTGTGACGCCTACTTATGACTCCGCATAGGATGGCGCCGGTTGAGTTACAGGAGTTACTGGGCAAGGGTTTCATTAGACCAAGTACTTCACCATGCGGTGCTCCGGTTCTATTTGCGAAAAAGAAGGATAAGACCCTTCGACTATGCACGATTACGTAGGCCGAATGTGGTTACAATCAAGAATCAGTCCATTACCGGTGATTGATGACTTGTTTGATCAACTCAAGGGTACGAGTCTACCTAAGATAGACCTTCTTCGCACCGGTTACCATCGCTGAGAGTTGGGGTGGGAGGCGCACATCCCCGCATTGCTCAGACGCCAAGATGGGCACTTTGAGTTTACTGATGCCCTCGATCGACGAATGCACCGACGACATTCACACCCCATGAATAGGGTGCTCCAACCCTATTTAGATCAATTTGTGGTGGTCTTTGCTGATGACATCCCGATCTACCCCAATCTGAGGTGGAGCATGAGGATCACTGAGAATCGTATCACGCCTTTCGAGGGATCACTGCTTGTATGCCAAGTTCGCAAGTGCAAGTTTTGTCTTCATGAGGCGGGTTTCTCGGGACACGTGGTGTCGCCTTCAGCGTACCGTGGACCCAGAAGGTTGAGGTTGTGATGAGCTGGGAGAGACCGGTCGCCGAGATACGTAGTTTCTCGGGATTAAGGTGGTATTACAGAGGTTTATAGAGGATTTCTGCTTAGTAGCGCTCTATGACAAGATCAATCTCTAAGGAGGTCAAGTTTGTATGGGATGACTCATGTGAGCGAGTGTTCCAGGAATTGAAGAGGAGGCTTACTTCAGCTCCTATCCTAATAGTCCCGGAAAGGGGACAGAGGTACATAGTGTACTGTGATGCTTCGAAGGACGGACTGGGGTGTGTTTTGATGCATCCGAAGGTTTGCGGGCTTATGGTTCTCGGTAGTTGAAGAATCACGAGCAAAATTACCCCACGCATGACATGGAGTTGGCTGCCGTAGTCTTCGCCCTGAAGATTTGGCGCCACTACTTATATGGTGAGCAGTTCGAGGTGTTTTCAGACCACAAAAGTCTGAAATACATCTTCACGCAGTGAGACCTCAACATGAGGCAGCGTAGATGGATGGAGTTTTTGGAAGATTACGACTTCACTTTGCATTACCATCCCGGTAAGGCAAATGTGGTGGCTGATGCGCTCAGCCGAAAGTCACAGGGAGCAACGCAGTATAGCTTCCCGAGAGCCGGGCGGACGCCGAGACAAGTAGGCGCTTCGACGCAATACGAGCAAGGTGCTCAGGTACCTTTGGGAAGTATGACGGCTACGCCGTTCTACTAAGCCCGAGAGTGATGGAGTCCCGTGCGTGACGCGTAACTCAGTATCCACGTGGGCCGAAAGTGTAGTTAGTACGGACGGCTGGGCCGGGCCATCCACAATGCATGGTAAAGGCCTCTGGGTGATAGGACAAATGCGGGTCCCCAATCGACCTGATTCAGGGAGGAGATCCTCATGGAGTTCCATCGCTTCCCGATTCTGCATCCAGTGGCACGAAGATGTATCATGACCTTCGCCGCCGTGATATCAAGCGGGATGAAGAGGCATGTCGAATTTTGTCCGAATGCGTCTCACGTACAAGAGTCAAGGCCGAGCACCGTGAGGCCGCCAGGCTACTCCAAATGCATCGAGATAGCAGAAAGTGGAAGTGGGAGCACATCACGATGGACTTCGTGACTCGCTTGCCACAGACGTCACGAAAGCATGATGCGATAAGGGTTTAGTGGACCAACTCACCAAGTCGGCATTTTCTAGTCAAAGGCGATGACCTTCACACCGAGGAATTCTGGGTGTTGTATATACTGAGATAGTACGGTTGCATGGAGTTCCGCCCCATAGTATCGGACTGATCCTCGATGACGGCTCCGGCCCGAAGAGTTTCCAGAAGGCCATGGGGACCCAACTTTCGATGAGTACCACTTTTTCATCCCCGACGACGGGGTCAATCGTGTTTTAATTATTCGGGATTTTTTAGAGGACATACAGCATGCGCCTTGATCTCAAGGGTAGATGGGAGAGCACTTGGCCATTGGTAGAGTTCGCCACACAACAAATACTTGCTTGTGTATTCGGGATGGCACCCCATGAGGCTCTCTCTACTCGGGAGGCCATGTCGATCACCGATATGTTGACAGAGGCGGGAGAGAGCTCCACCGGTCCGCATTTGATTAGAGATACCGAACAAGGTGGGTATGAGGGCTGCCTCCCCATCGCCGCAGTCGCGTAAGAGTTACGCCGATAAAATTTACCTACCGACCTCTAGAGTTCAAGGCGGGTGATCATGTCTTCTCAAGGCGATGCCTAAGAGTAGGAGCGATCGATTCTAAGAAACGAGGAAGTCACGCCGCAGGTACATCGGACCCTTCTTCGAGAATGAGAGGGTGGGCGCGGTTGCGTGATTCGCTAGCGCTGTCGCCAAGTTTGTCGAAATAGCTCATGAGGTGTTTCACGTATCTATGCTCCGGAAGTATACTCCAGATCGAACTCATATAATGGATCAAAGAGCTTATCAAGGATGCATGGGACCTTCTGAGGAGGGACCAAAGGCGTATCATGGATAGCCGAGAGCAGTTTTGCGTGGCAAGACCGGTAGTTTGTGAAGGTGTTATGGCAAAAGACCGGTAGGAGCCGAGGAGGCTTACGGGAGCGCTGACACGTACGTTATCTCAACTATCCCTTCGTTTGTGCGGAAGGTGCGTTTCTAGTCATTAATGTTTTAAAATGACTGTTGCATATGCATGTGGTTGATTGTTTGTATGTATGTGGGAATTTATGATCGAAATTTTTAAGGGAGAACTGTGGAAAACCCGAAAAGTGTGATATATATATATATATATATATATATATATATATATTTTTTTTTTTTTCTTCTTTGAAAATAAGCGAATCGTAATTCTTATCGGGACCGTACAAACAAAACTGGGATTTTTCTTTTCTGCACTGGGAGGACAAACGAATCACGCCATTAGAATCATCTCGCAAATCTAGTAGAACCAAACAAACTACGTCGAATCCCGAGACAGTCGGATTTTTACGTATTTCGAGGCCGGACGAGCCAATCAAGGGGGTGACACGAGCACGAGTGCATGCCATATATGGCACCAGATTTAGGAACACTTGGCACCTATGGCCAAGTGTCATACCCTAGAATGTACAAATTAGCGGAAGTAGTTGGTGCATGGCTTGGCATGGGTGACACTTGCCATGGCTTGTACCATGTGTCAAGCACCATGAGAATTGGTCTTGTGTAGTGGAGCAATTAGAACTGAAAGGGTTCTTCCGTTGGTTAGATCAGTCCTAGAGAGGAAGAGAGGAAAATCAAAAAAAGAGACAAGAGGAGAAGAAGAAAAGAGGGAGAAAGAGGCTGAGTCTGAGGAAAAAAAAAAAAAAGGAGGAGAGAAAAGAAAGAGCAGGGCGGAAGGAAAGGAAGAAGGAGAAAGCAAAACAAAGAGAACCAAAGGTTGATTTTCTGTTCACGGTGCTATGGAGTTCAGCAGCTACTTGATTTGCACTCCAACAGGTAGGGACTTCTCCTACCATGGTTATATCTTGTCTAAGAGTTGTTTGATGACAGGGAAGGTAAATCCATGCAGTGAGCTTGATGAATGACAGTTTCTAGCAGAAACTGTTGATGTTAGAATTGTTTTGTTTATCCATTTTTACAAGATTAAAATCTGAGATGGCCTTGTTGAAACTGGGATTTATTTAAATCTGAAATGGCCTTGTTAAAACTGATTTTATATGAGAATCAAAATCTGAAATGGCCTGTTGAAACTGATTTATGTGAGGATTAAAAATCTGAAATGGTCTTGATTTATATGATTTCAAAATCTGTAAATGGTCTTGTTGATCCTGATGAGATACAAGCACGGGATGATGTTGTATGTGTTTGGTGTATGGTTGATTTTGATTTGCATGAAAACATGGTGATTTTCTGGGTTTTTAGACTGAAGAAGATATCAGTTTCGTATTACAGTTTGAATGAAAAACATGCGAAATTTTCTGGGTTTTAGATTGAAGAAATATCAGTTTGGTGTATGGTTGCTTGCATGACTAACATGCAGAAATTTTTGGGTTTTAGACAAAGGTTAACAGTTTTGGAGTATTATTACTTGCATGACTAACATGCAGAAATTTTTGGGTTTTAGACAAAGGAAATAACCGTTTTGCAGTATTATTGCTTGCATGACTAGCATGCAGAAATTTTTGGGTTTTAGACAAAGGAAATAACAGTTTTGGAGTATTATTGCTTGCATGAAAAACATGCAGAATTTCATGGGTTTTTAGATTGATGAAAACATCAGTTTAGTATTATAGTGTGAATGAAAAATATGCAAAATTTTCCGGGTTTAGACTGAAGAAATATCAGTTTGGTGTATGGTTTCTTGCATGACTAACATGCAGAAATTTTCTGGGTTTAGATCTGGTTGTTTAGGTCATAAATTTTCTGTCTGAACTCCAATTCGGGTGTTCTTGGACTCTATGACAAGTTCATGGAGTCCAGAATCTAGCCATAAGCCATTCAGTTGAAATAGGTGCTCACATCTGTGCCAAAAAAAAACTGAGTAATTGTTATCAATATGGGTGTTTCAAAAAACATTGGGTTGTAATGTGTTGTGTTTGGAACATGGCTACTTCCTTGGCATGTAGAAATATATGATTGACATACTATGTCTCAGCTTGGGAAGATGAGTTATGGCATTACTTGCCTAAGTAATGGTGGGAATTATGTTAATACATGCTTGAAGATGTGTTGATATGAATTAACTGAATGATAGAAAAGATGTAGTGCATGCTTATGTGATGTACCGATGGAATGTGTGGAATATTAACATGACCGCATGTTTGTTGACAAGTGTTGAACTGAATATATGAAATGTGGTATGCATTAGACATGAGTGTTCATAAAGACACACATAATGTACGGTGTAGAATGTCCACGTAGAGGTCTTCTTACATTGGTCATGGGTTTGAGTGCAAAGTGGACACAAAAATTGCATTGCATTGGTGTGTTGTGAATACCACATTACATGAGAGTGCGTACATGGTATTGATTTGCACCCGCGTTCGTGTTGAATCATGTGTCGGAATGGGATGAAGTCCAACTCCAGTTCCATGCCAAAGATTAAACGAAATGAAAAAATGAAATGTGTGTCGGGCGTAGCGCGTAGGGGGCAGATACCCCCTCGTGTGAAAAGCCTGAAACTGTTAGACAACAAGATTCACCTGGAAAGCTCGAAAAATGTCGGAGGGTGTAAGAGACCCGCGATGAGACCCTAAAAAGTTCTGTTGCCTAAAAAGACACGAAATGATTAAATAAATATCACATAGACTACGGGTTGTGAGATGGGAGTTGGGACTGACTTAGTATTGATTTCCCATTGGAACTTGCATTGGATGGTGGGTCGGAGGTTGACCCGGTACTTGGGGCATGTAGAGTGTCGTCTCATACATGCATGTAGATTTTTCCATGCTAGAACAACATGTATGCACGAATTGGTTGTTGGTTTGACTATGAAATGATCATTTGCATGTGCACCTAGGTGGGGAATAGCCCTTGTAGGATTTATCTCTACTGGGCGTTAGCTCACCCCGTCGTGGGACCCTTTCGTGCGTGACAGCACGCATAGCGCTCCCTAGAGGCCGGGATTATGAAGCGCCGACTGCGGGTCTTGATCCTTGTTTTATGTATATATTAGAATGAACTAGTGTTAATATATGTTTTGTATTAAGAGTGATGTAATAACTCTTGGATCTATAGAAATGTATGGTCACCTTAGTATGGGCGGAAGTATGGATGATAGGCCTATTGGTCATTTCTTTCAGCATGGTCTCATGATATAAGACACATAGGTTTACGAGGTTGACGATTAGTCACTTGAGACCCGGGTTTTGGGGTGTCACATAGCGCCTTTGAGAATCTCGTTGCGAAGCTTTTGCGGCGTAGTTTCATAATATGTAAATTACACATTTTATTATCTTAGGTTGTAGTGACCGTGAATGGCATAAAGAGTAATGCCTTTGAGATGCAACTAGGGTTTAACGTTTTCTCTCAATCAGTAAGTCCCAGGTGGATTCGGAATTTGGCGTGGAAGATCCTCATACATATAGAACACATCCATGTCATTATTTTGAAAAAATACACTTTTTCTTAGGCCAAAATTGGACCTTAGAGAAACGTGAACCATCAATTATCGCGAATAAGCGGGCCTCGCGCAATTTATGATACCCTTTATGCGATGTGTGCAATGTTCATACATAACATATAAGACATGCATTCGATTATATATATGGGTGAGAGGTTACTAACCTTAATCACGGGTCAAGCGAAGGCGGATGCCAAATCTGTTTGTTCTGAGCCTTTGTGCGTTTCTTAGTTCTCGCGGTCGTAGATAATAGCCCTGATGTGCTATCTCAGTCAATCCAGACCCACATCCAGCGTGATGGTGATTTCCCAAAAGAGAGTTCTAGTGAGAGAGAGTGATCGGAGGAGGAGTCGTACGTTCTGTTATGTTGGATAATACCCTATATGATAAGGGACTTTTTAATATAAGTGGGACTCATCCCATCATAACGAGCCCAGATAAAAAAGTTATAGTCTATGGATAAAGGGACTTATCCATATCCCATCAAACGAATTATTCAAATAAGGTCTGTATAACATGCAATGGACCATATGAAATATGGATTGTTAAGCCGACAAGATTGAACAATTCCTATTTTATTTTAAATCAAATGAATTTGGGATTTCATTTTAGTTTGAATGAACTAAAGAATATCAGTTGAACCTCTTTTTCTCACAATCTTCGTTTTTAGTCACTCATCTTCTTTAAGTAAAAATGGATGATTTTTTTATCATTTTTGGTTTCAAACACTCATCTATACCTTTTTCTATCAATTTATTCCTTATTAAAAGAGTTATTCCACATAGTTATGAGTTTTATTTTGTTTTTCATTATCTCGCCCATCTTATGGTAGGTTGAATTTTATATCGTGTTTCTTCGCGATTTTGTGCATACTCATGGCGATTCCAGCAGCCGCCTCTTCGATTAGAAAGGAATAACAAATCGAGATATTCCATGCGAGTGCAAACTGTTCGTGATATATTATCAAATTTATACGCTTTAAGCCAATTTATTATGTTCTTAATCTGAGTGTTATTTCATCCTATATGGTTTTTAGCTATTTGATATCTGTGCTTTTATTAATGTATTATTACTAGTTTGAATCATTAAAGTTATTTTCTTTTCATATATATATATATATATATATACACCTCTCTCTCTCTCTCTCTATATATATACTCCTCTCTCCTCTCTCTCTATATAAATACAATAAAAAAAAATCTTTACTCTTTTATAATAGTGAACAGTAGTCATATTAGGAAGTTATAAAATTATAGTAAATGTTGTTTGTTTATAAACATTAATATTTTAAAATCTCGTTTGTGAAGATTTATTATGAATTGGTTTTTCTTTACTGGAATAAATAAAATATTTCTTTTTTTAATTGAAGAATGATAAATGAAGTTGATTGATGAAGATGATAAATTAAAATGTGGGAGAAATTGTTTTCAAAAAAAAAAAAAAAGTCAGAAATTGATGACCAGTAGTTGCATGTGGAAAAATCAAGTTAAAGTTCAGAAGAATATTCTATACGTAACAATCTCTGTTTTGAATCTTCAGTGATTTTATATTATTTTGAAAAAATAAAGTAATATTGTTGTATTTAAAATTAAAAAGATATTTATTAGTAATAAT
The DNA here is from genome assembly GCA_016808115.1 of Tetrastigma voinierianum. Lineage (NCBI taxonomy): Eukaryota > Viridiplantae > Streptophyta > Magnoliopsida > Vitales > Vitaceae > Tetrastigma > Tetrastigma voinierianum. The sequence continues at coordinate 141,250 of JAEQBH010000935.1, forward strand.
TATAGAGCCAACATTGTGAATGTTTTTGTCAAACTATAAGGTGTCCGAGCAGGTTATGCTTTCAGGTGAAAATCTTCAGTTATACATGATTAATTACAAATGAATGGAAGAGATCATAGAAGCTGATAAGTCTACTGTCGCAATAAATGCATTTACAGGTATAGCCAGGAAAGCAGGCCCATGACCGATGATTTGAATTCATTAAGGTCTGTCTTAAAATCGATAGTTCGGTCGACCCACTTTTTTTCGAACTCTTTGGGCTGTTCGATGAGACCCAATGGTTAGCGATTAAAATGGATCAGGTATTAAAATTAAAAATAATAATAAATAATAATTTTACAAATTTTATATTTTATACATACTTATAGTTTATTCTTATATTCTTATATTCTTAAATGATTATATAAAATACATGTCAGTTGACCAATCCATCGGGTCAAACCCATTATTTCACCTCTAATTTCTAGGGTTTCAACCTGAAACCACTAATTAAGTTAAAAAATGCTCCAATCATCTCACGGATATATTCGGTGATAACAAATTAAAAGTAAAAAAAAGACTATTTAGTATAGTTTGGATAATTGAAAAGTCAGCAAACACAGTTTAGTGGATTTAATTGCATTAGTACATGTTCTCGTGAGACACGACGCCGGAAAAAGTGTGAATAAAACACATGACCTAAGACCTCGTGATCACTGAGATGAAGTGAAGGTTTTCTTTTAAAAAAGGTTGAAACAGTCTTTGTAAATTGCAAAACAATTTCAAATATACATCAAATATAAATCAGGTTGAGATTGTTAGATATGCGCATAACAACAAAGATATTTATGATAAATTAATCATATTTCCTGCAAAACAAAAATCTCATTTAATATAAAAATCTAACTAAATAACTGTTTATAATTTGGTATTAAAGATCTTGGACTCATCATGATTAAACACAATCATGATATGTGGATTTGATTTTGGAGTTCTACTGTTAGATTATTATATATGGCCAGTTGGAATTATTATGTGCTTGTCGTATATTTTCATATTTAGAGTTTGTATAGCTTAGCACCTCTCATGCATAATCTCACTTATGCGTGTAATATTCGGTTTTAATATACAAAAGACTCGAAAGTATTTCTTTATGGTATCGAAGCGAGGTTAAGTTTTCAGATTCTTCCTCACGGTCTAGGCATTATAATACCGTGTAGCTTATTTTTCCCTTGTTTATGATTTATCTTCTGTTTCCTGCCTTGTGACTAAGCTGATTATAGTTTTTCAGGTAGATCTTGTTGGCCAGATCCTGCAGGTGTGGGAGTGTGAAAAAAAGCTCCGCAGCGTCGATCAGCCTTGTTGAGAAATACGCGTGTTGTCTCGGCGGCGCTGTACCGGGCGCATCAGGTCCCCGCAGCGTGCCTTCACACCAGCTAGCTGAGGCCCTTAGCCCAAAGTCAGGCCCATTTGCCGTGCTTGTCGCCTACGCTGCGGCTATTGCCATGTCGACTTGTTGATCGTTGGTGAAAGATTGGCGAGGTGCATTCTAAACTTATTTCGCGATCGACTCCATTTTCTTTGTCTATTTTCGATTTGGAATTTAGATATGCTAGGTGATGAGATTTCTCATCCGATTGATGTTATTTTTTATGGAGATAATTTTGCCTAATGGTCACAAGCCATGCACAGTTATCTCAAAGGCCGCAAGTTGTGGCTTTATGTCTTTGGTGACCGTCCTATTATAGAAAAAGTGGACAAAGAAACTGATTCTACCTATGCCATTCGGATTGAAGATGTGTAATCATCGGATCTTCACTGTTATCATCTATCTCTTCATTAATTCTTGATGAGTTTGGCACAACAATGATATTGCGAAGAAATTTGGGACTTACTTGTACTTGGTATCTTTGGGTAGTGGTGCTACCCAGCTTAAAGCTCACACATAAAACTTTATCACGGATTAATTCAGAGAGCAGTGTGCGGATGTATACCATAGCCAGCTGAAATCCATTTGGGATCAACCAATTGCTTCTGAACCAGTTCTCTCCAATTTTGCTGACACCAAATTGGTTTATGTTCATCGTGAACAAGGACGACTGTTTCAATTTCTAATGAGGCTTTGTGATCATGAGTTTGAATAAACCAAAAGTCATATTTTACATCAAGATCCTTTACCAACAGTTTCACAAGCTATTCATAAGTTAGTTGATGATGAAACATGTCTTCAGACTGATCCCATTTCTATCCAGACCATGGTTCTTCTCCAGTCGGTATTCCCATGATGCTACTCCTATTTTCCCTACGCAATTTATCTACCTATGTTTCCAAAGGCAAAGGGAATAATGTCAGAAGACATAACAATAAGAAGTCTCTTCTTATCTGCAGTTTCTGTAAGAATAAAGGTCATTCAATTGAAACATGTTACGCGTCGAAACATTCTTGAACACGGCCCGACTTTGACCCGGTTGGATTATGGTATGGACTCCATAAGACAAGCGAGTCAGGTCTTGCCTCATCTCTCTATAGTAGATCTATAGGATATGGTTAATAAGGTTCATCTCCATCTTCCAGTGCATCCAACACAGCTCTTTCTACGATATTAGGTACTTCTCCTATGTGGCTTCTTGATTCTGCTTGTTGCAATCATATGACTTCTTCTCTTGATGTTGTCTCTTCACACACTTACTCTCCTACCCGTATATCTGCGAATGGTTCTCCTATGCATGTCTCTCATCTTAGTAATGTCTACACACCGGCCTTATCTATTTCCAATGTTTGCAGTTCCCGACTCACTCATAATCTTCTATACGTTGGCGACTCAACGAACTTGGTTTTTCAAACCTTGCCTTTATTGTTGTGGTTGTGCGGGGATTCTTGGAAGCCAGGTGATTGTTGGGATGACGTAAAGTGGAAGGTTGTTTGAGCTCATCTTTCTTCATCTACCGTCCTCTTGTCTCTTTGCTTCTACCATCTCAAGACAGAACACCTCTTCTCTTGCTTTATGGCATTCTACTTGTAGTCATGCATCTATCTCTAGGGTTAAACAATTAGTTTCTAGGGGTTTGTTAGGTTCAGTTTCAAATAAGAGTTTTGATTGTATGCCTTGTCAATTTGGAAAACAAATTGCTTTACCATTTAATAACAGTGTTTCTCATGCTCTCTCTCCCTTTGATCTTATTCATTCTGATGTATGGGGTCCCTCTCCCATTACTACTTAAGGTGGGTCATGTTATTTTGTTATTTTTGTGGATGATTTTTCCCGATATACTTGGATTTATCTCTTAAAAAATTGTTATGAACTTTATCAAATATATCGTAACTTTACCAAAATGATTGAAACACAACTTTCCAAACCTATCAAAGTTTTTAGATTTGATAATGCCCAAGAATATAAAGCATGAATTTCGTCTATGCTCAATCCAATTTTCATCATTGTTTTTCTCCATTCTCTTGTCCACGGCGCTTCTTAGCAAAATGGTAGGGTTGAGTGTAAACTTCGTCATATTCTTGATATTTGTTAGATGCTACTACTATTGCCGCTTCTACTCATTCGGTTTAGGGAAAATTTGTTCTTACTCACACATTTTGTCGATCGGTGTCCTTCTCCCATTGTTCGAATCAAACTCCTTATGATCTTGTTGTTTGGTTATTCTCCCCTCCTATGACTTACTTATAGTCTTTGGATGGCTAATGCAATTTTTGTTCTTCTTCAAGATCATGAAGAAAAAATAGAAGTCTAGATTTCTTGTTTTGTATTTGTTTCTTGGGTATGGAATTGGTAAAAAAGGTTATAGGTGTTATGATCCCATTAGAAAATGTCTTCGTGTTTCTCAGCATGTGGTCTTTTGGGAACACAAAATGTTTTACCAACAACCTCATGTCCATGTTTTCCCTATTCCCTCTATTGATCCTCTCCCTGACCTTTTTCCTGAGGAGTTTCCCACTTCTATGTTTGAGCACCCAACTTAGAGTGTCTGGGTATATATCTCTATTTACGATGTTCCTTCTCATACATCCGAATGAAGCTTCTCTTATAGATCATCAACATGCCCATTGATACTACCTATTTGTGGATCCGTCGGTCATCACTCTATGCACTTGTCGTTTGTCGGGTAACTACTCTTCCTTCTTACCTTCGTGACTTCTAAGTAGCACCTCTCTTGCCTCTCCGGAACCTGGACTTAAGTGAAACTAATCACACAACCCTTTGTGGCAACAAGATATGAAAGAAAAGTTGGATGCCTTTGCATAAAAGTTGGAACATGGGATACGAGTTGATCTCCCATCTAAAATACACTTATTGGTTGTAAATGGGTTATAAGATCCAAGACTCGTCAGATAACCTTTGATCCTTTCTGAGATCGCCATGTTGCCAGGGGTTTTACTTAGGAGTATGGGATTGATTATGAGGAGACTTTTGCTCTTGTGGCTCGTCTTTCTTCTGTCAGGACTCTTATTGCCGTTTCTGCGGCTCGCAAATGGCCACTCTTTTATATGGATGTCAAAAATGCTTTTCTTAATGGTGAACTCTCAAAGGAAGTCTATATGAAGCTTTCTCTTGGTTATTCTCACCCTCTGGGTTCCCTCATAGAGTATGTCGACTACGGCGGGCACTTTATGGTCTTAAACAAGCTCCTCGAGCATGGTTTGCAAAGTTCAGTTCTACTATCTCTCAGCATGGTTTTTCAAGCAGTTTTATTAATACAACTCTTTTTCTGAGACAGTCTGATCATGGTATTACTATTCTCCTCTTGTATGTCGATGATATGATTATTATAGGTGATGATATGCAGGGTATTCAGGATCTAAAGCACTTTCTTGGTCATCAATTTGAAATGAAAGATCTCAGCCCTCTTAATTACTTTCTTGGTCTAGAAGTTTCTTCTTCTGCAGATGGTTATTATCTTACTCAGGCTAAGTACACTTCCGATATGATTTCTCACGTCAGTATCGCGATGCGAGATAGTCGACACTGGCCAGGTATAACTGGCCTCAATTCTCATGATGGCGAATCACTATTTGATGCTACTCTCTATAGATAGCTTATTGGGAGTCTAATCTATCTCATTGTTACTTGCCCTGATATTTCCTATGCAGTTCATGTAGTTAGTCAATTTATGGCTACCCCTAGATCTCCCTCATTATCTTTCTTTGTTCTCGAGTATTCTTGATATACGAAGGCACCATATTTGATGGTGCTATTTTCTTCCCATTTTCATTAACTCTTCAAGCATATTCAGATGTAGATTGGCGGGTGATCCAGAGCTGATGCTTCAGTACACTACGAGGATGTGTTTTCTATGGGTGATTCTCTTATCTCTTGGAAACTGAAACAAGCGATCATTGCTCGATCCGACGGAAGCGGAATATAGAGCCTTAGCGACTACTGGAGTTGAACTTATTTGGATTCGCGTTGATTTACTAGGATTTTGGTTTTGGTTGTTCTCTTTGCAACTAAACTTCACTGTGATAATCGAAGTGCTATTCAAATTGCTCATAATGATGTCTTCCATGAACGTACTAAACATATTGAGATTGATTGTCACTTCGACCGTCATCATGCAGCGGGGTGCCTCACCGCCCAGTTTGTTTCCTCTCGGGATCGGTTAGGCAGTATCTTCGCTAAACCCTTCCTCCATGAACTTTTTGAGCTTTAGCTTCCAAACCCATAATGGTTTCCCTTAAACCACCATGAGTTTGAGGGGGGATGTTAGATTATTATATATGGAAAGTTAGATTATTATGTATGGCAATTGTATATTTTCCATATTTAGGTTTGTATAGCTTAGCTTATATAAGGCCTCATCTTGTACATGTAATATTCAGTTTTTTAATATAAAAAAGACTAAAGTCTTTTTTCATACCCAAAAGGTCTCAAGTCAATGTAATTTTTTTTTTTGTTAGGTTAATTCTTATACGAGTCGGGAGGGATCATAATGGGTAATAAAACTGTGCCTGTCACGGTTGTATTCTGCTAGGAAACCCGACCTTAAAACCATTGATTAAGCTAGAAGAGACCCCTAACCATCTCACCTACATATTCGATGGTAGGCTCGGGCTGAAAACTCATTGATTAAACTAGAGAGAATCACCTAACTATCTCACACACATATCCAAGTGGTAGCTAGAACTGAAACCATTGATTAAACTGAAGATCTTTGCGACATTCTTTGAGTCTGTGTGTATGTGGGCTTGACTCAAACACACTAGCTTGGACTTTACTTTGGTTTTGAACCTATATTTATATATATATATTTTAAAATAACCTATTTTTTTCCAAACCTCATCTTCATTTTCATCCTCTTTTCCCTTTACAACCTCTGTCCTTCTCTTACTTTTACAAACCCTAGGACTGTCCCCTTCCATGTCTTCCATGGACGTTTCTGCTTCTCACGTTCGGAAATTGGCAAGGCCAGCCTTCATGCGCTTTCCCTCTCTGGTTTTTGTGAGCTTAAATGAAATTACCCATATTTTTAATTGGAAAAGAAAATGAACTTCTGTATATAAAATGGATAAAAGGAAGTTAGGCTAGAAAAGCTCAAGATAAGATATCTTATATGACGTATAATGAAAAAATTGCCAGTTATGTTGGATCATACAAACCAATAATTCACGTTAAGTTGTTATTGATGACAAGGAACACCACAATCATTATAAAGCTTAAGTAGCCCATCTGGTGGGAAAGGGACGTAAAGATTTGTTTAATTAAAACCCTATAGTCTTTCATGATATGAACTTACATCTATTCACTTGGATTAGATCATAGTATGTTGTTCTAATATTACTTATAAATTTGTCCTTACTTAGACTCGAACCTAAGATTATTCCCCTTTCTATGTCAATTTAAGCTCTTAACCACTTGAGTTAGGGTTTATTAGGGGTATAAATGAGCCAAGCTACTCAATCTCGACTCGTAAAATACTCGAATTCGACTCGGAGTTAATCGAGTCGAGCTCGAGTAGCTCAAGTAACTTGTTGAGTATAGTTCAAGTATCACAATACCCCCAACTTGAGTTGTTTGCAAGTTTAATTGAGCTTTACTCTTTTATTAATCGAGTCGAACTCAAGTTAAACTTGATTCGAGTTGAGTTTGAGTCTAATTATTTATTAATTTTTTAACCGATTTGAGCTTTATCGAGTCGAGTTCGAGTAGCTCAACTATTTTTTGAGTCGAATTTTGAACATCTGAAAAAAAAAAAAAACAATCAGGTTGCAGCAGGTTTTTAGTGGAGTCAAGCTCGAGTTTAGCTTTGTATCAACTCGACTCGATTAGACCTCTAGGTCTTATTCGTTTCCATGATTTGAACTTGATAAATATATAATAGAAAACCAAAAGATGATTTGAACTTAATAAATATATAAGAGAAAACCAACAGAGAGACAAAGCATGTTTTGATTAAGAAATCTATTGCACTACAAAATTTTACTTTGATTACAAAACAATATACACTCACAACTGGCCTATTATTTCTACTATAGATGTGTAGGTACCCATAACGCCAGCTGAAATACCGATCAACACAATCCCAATTATAATCACTAACTCAACTCCAAATTCCCTTAAAATGCCTGAAATCTGGTGCTTAGAAGCCTGGCAACAAAATTGAAGCTGTGACACTTAAAAAGCTCCCACCAACGACATAGAGACCCAAAATGGGATTGTCATAGCTATGATAATGGTACTGAACACCAAGGTGGTCCTAACTAGAAGATTATATGATCTTTTTTTGCGGAGGTATGGGAACCGATTTTCAGTAGCATTCACAATTGGTGTAACCATTAATGCATATTTGGAAATGGGATTGACTAAGGTCGTGTATATGGCAATCTTTGAGCTCAGCTTCGATCGGCAGGTTTAAGGTTATTTGTGACTGAACTTTTGAACCAAACATCAGGTACCCTAAAACCGCCATGGCTGCATAAGTGATGGTGCAGAAGATGAAGCATACAAGAAGGACCTGCAACAAGAAATGTAATAGAAGATAATTCAGTTCTAGATAATTAAGTTTGAAATCCTTATCTTTTTCCAGCCAATCAAATTCTCCTCCTAGTATATATCTATCCAGGAGAAGATGCTTATCTTCAGCAGATGTTTTTCTATCTTACGTAACTTAAAAATGAAGGATTTGGATGATGCTTCTTCTTCATAGAAGTGTACAAGGTAGGGAAGACCGGATGAGCACAATAACAGAAGGCATATAAGCTAAGAGCAGTGGGAATTCCTTTCCAGTTCAGATTTGTTCCTTTCTCGGAAAATCCAACTCCATCAAAAGCTCCATTCCATAGAATCGAACCAAGAACCAAGCCCACAATGAATATGAAGCCTTGTTTCCCTGTGTTGGGAAACAGATTATGTAGATTATCTCATTCCAGGATTAGAAAGCCTATTGACACCAAGCAGAGCTCGGTGTACATGAAAATGGATACCAGTAATCTTCCCTTCTTCCCGAAAGCTCGCTCGCCGACGTCGGATAAGTTTGGATGTTTGGATGGACGTCCATGCATCTTCTGAGGAGTAAACCTGTGTAGAAAGTTGCAGCGGCGATGACAAGGAGAAGAAGGCTCAACCATCCTCCCGATGAAAGGGCGTATGGAACGGAAAGGATCCCAACTCCTAATGTGGGATTGCTTCCCACAAAAGAAAAAAAAAAATCCTAATCCTCAAAATTTGGGGTCTACAAAAACACATGACCTAAGACCTCATGATCTGCTAAAGTGAAGTGAAGGTGTTTCTTTTTTAAAGTGTTAAAAAGGAATATTTTATCCAAAAGTTTTAAACAATTTCAAATATGCATCCAAAATATCTAATCCAGGTTGAGATTATTAGATATGCTCATAACAACAAAGATATTTAGGATAAATGAATCATATTTCTACCAAAACAAAAATCTCGTTTAATATAAAAAATCTAACTAAATAACAATTTTTAATTTGAGTATGCAGGAATCTTATGGACTCATCATGGGTTAAGCAAAACCATGATATTTGTGGATTTGATTTTGGGTTCTACCCAAAAGGTCTCATGTCAATGTAAATTTTTTTTCTTTTTGTTAGGCAAATTCTTATATGAGTTGGGGAAGGATCATAATGGGTAATAAAGCTCTATCACATAATACAGTTGTATTCTCTAGGCTTGACCTTGAAACCATTGATCAAGCTAGAAGAGATCGCTAACCATCTCACCTACATATTCGATGGTAGGCTCGAACTTGAAATCATTGATTAAACTAGAAGATACCCTAACTATCTCACCTACATATTCGATGGTAGGCTCGAACTCGAAACCATTGATTAAACTAGAAGATACTGTGACATTACTAATGTGTATGCGGGCGTGACTCAGACACACTAGCTTGGACTTTACATTGGTTTTGAACCTATATTTATAAATTTTTTTAAAAATAACCTATTTTTTTCCAAACCTCATCTTCATCTTCATCCTCCTTTCCCTTTACAAATTCTCTCCTTCTCTTACTTTTACAAACCCTAGGACTGTCCCCTTCCATGTCTTCCTTGGACGTTTCTGCTTCTCACCTTCGGAAATGGGCAAGGCCAGCCTTCATGCGCTTTCCTTCTCTGGTTTTTGTGAGCTTAACATCTGTATATAAAATGGATAAAAGGAAGCTAGGCTAGAAAAGCTCAAGATAAGATATCTTATATGACGTATAATGAAAAAATTGCCAGCTATGTTGGATCATACTAACCAATAATTCACGTTAAGGGTTTATTGATGACAAGGAACACCACAGTCCTTATAAAGCTTAAGTAGCCCATCTGGTGGAAAGGGACGTAAGGATTTGTTTAATTAAAACCCTATAGTCTTTCATGATTTGAACTTACATCTATTCACTTGGATTAAATCCTAGTATGTTGTTCTTATATTACTTATAAATTTGTACTTACTTAGACTCAAACCTAAGATTACTCCTGTCAGTTTAAGCTCTTAACCACTTGAGTTAGTGTTTATTAGGGGTATAAACCAACCAAACTACTCAAGCACACCTCGTAAAATACTCGAATTCGACTCGGAGTTAATCGAGTCGAGCTCAAGTAGTTCGAGTAACTTGTTGAACCGAGTTCAAATATCACAATACCCCTAACTTCAATTGCTTGCAAATTTAATCGAGCTTTACTATTTTATTAATCGAGTCGAACTCCAATTAAACTCAGGTCGAGTCAGGATTTGGAGTATAATTATTTATTAATTTTTTAACCGATTCGAGTTTTATCAGTCGAGTTAATTAAGCTCAACTATTTTTCGAATCAGTTTTGAGCGTCTAAAAAAAACTTGGTGAGTTCAGAAAGCGAGTTTTTAATCGCGTCAAGCTCGAGTTTAGCTTTGTATCAACTCGACTCGATTAGACCTCTAGGTCTTATTCGCTTCCATGATTTGAACTTGATAAATAGATAATATTAAACCAACAGAGAGACAAAGCATGTTTTGATTAAGAAATCTATTGCACTAAAAAAATTTTACTTTCATTACAAAACAATGTACAGTCACAACTGGCCTATTATTTCTAATATAGATGTGTAGGTACCCATAACGCCAGCTGAAATACCGTAACACAATCCCAATTATAGTCACTAACTCAACTCCAAATTCCCTATAAATGCCTGAAATCTTCAGATAGCAGAAGCATAACAAAATTGAAGCTGTGACACTTAAAAGCTCCCACCAACGACATAGAGACCCAAAAATGGGAATGTCATAGCTATGATAATGGTACGGAACACCAAGGTGGTCCTAACTAGAAGACCTGGTCTTTGTGGAGGTATAGAGACCAATTTTCAGTAGCATTCACAGTGCCATTAATGCATGTTGGAAATGGGATTGACTAGGGTCGTGTATGTGGCATCTTTGAGCTCAGCTTCTAGATCCAGAGGATTTAAGGTTATTTGTGACTGAACTTTTGGAACCAAACATCAGGTACCCTAAAACCGCCATGGCTGCATAAGTGATGGTGCAGAAGATGAAGCATACAAGAAGGAACTGCAACAAGAAATGTAATAGAAGATAATTCAGTTCTAGATAATTAAGTTTGAAATCCTTATATTTTTCCAGCCAATCAAATTCTCCTCCTAGTATATATCTATCCAGGAGAAGATGCTTATCTTCAGCAGATGTTTTTCTATCTTACGTAACTAAAAAATGAAGGATTTGGAACTTACATTAGAGAATTGATGCTTCTTCTTCATAGAAGTGTACAAGGTAGGGAAGACCGTATGAGCACAATAACAGAAGGCATATAAGCTAAGAGCAGTGGGAATTCCTTTCCAGTTCAGATTTGTTCCTTTCTTGGAAAATCCAACTCCATCAAAAGCTCCATTCCATAGAATCGAACCAAGAATTATCAAAGAAGCTAAAACCCCACTTGCTGATACATAAGAAAGGATACTGAGACTGTTCAACCAGACAGAAGGCAGTGCACAACTAAGCTCACAATGAATATGAAGCCTTGTTTCCTGTGTTAAAACAGATTATGTAGATTATCTCATTGCAGGAGTAGAAAGCTACGCGACACCAAGCAGAGCTCGGTGTACATGAAATGGATACCAGTAATCTTCCCTTCTTCCCAAAGCTCGCCGCGACGTCTGGATAAGTTTGGATGTTGGATGGACGTCCATGCATCTTCTGAGGAGTAAACCTGTGTAGAAAGTTGCAGCGGCGATGACAAGGAGAAGAAGGCTCAACCATCCTCCCGATGAAAGGGCGTATGGAACGGAAAGGATCCCAACTCCTGGTCGGAATAGAAATGAAAAATAGGACTTAATAAATTATTCTATCTGTTTTATTTAAATTACAAATTCAAGAGGAGCATAATTAAGGTTCTAGGTTCTGAGTCCGGTTGCAAACATATCCTAAAAGAAACTGAGATCAGAAAATTTAAAAGAAAAAACAAACAAACCGGATAAAGCATTGAGGCCATTGAAACAGGTCTTGAAGAAAGAGGTAGAGCTGGTATCTTGCTCTTGGCTTTGATTTCGATCATCATGGAAGAGAGGCAAGGTGAGCCCATCACGCTGTTCCGCCTCCATGTCTATCCTAGAGAGAGAGAGAGAATTAGAGAGAGAGAGAGAGTCACAAAAAGAAGAAGAAGAAAGAAAGAAAGAAAGAAGAGTAAGAAGCTTGCTGAAGAGAGATGAGAGAGAGAGAGTGAGAGAGAGAGAGAGAGTTATATCCGATATATAGGCAAAAGATGGAAGTGGTGGAAAAATAAAAAAACTGGTCTCTTGAAGCCGCCCAAAGGCAAAAATAGATTTTTGGAGAATAGGAAGCTTAAAGGTAGGTTCCAACAATGACAACAACTTTTCCAAACTCGTGGTTTAAATTTCTCAAAATCATGTGAACCATGTGACGCCCAATTAATTGCTCACTTGCATTTTGTTTGTAGTTTTGCCCATTATACTGGTCTCAAAATCATCTGAACCATGTGGCTAGGAGCTCATCCTTCCTTTTCATTATACTGTCATACATTTTATTGGAGGAGAAATCTTCATGTGTTGGGAGAATCTGGGATCACAAATTAAATTGGTTTTTGGAGTATTTTTCTTATGAGGGTAGTGCTTTGATTCATCAATGGACGAGCATTTTAAGTTTTTTTAAACATGAAAGCATTTTAATTGAAAATAAATTCTTTGTAATGATAAAAATCCTAAAATTTAAATTAACAAATACCCTTTTTTAGAATAAGATAATAAATAAGATAAAACCCTAACTGCCACTCCTCTTTTTTTCTCATCTTTTTCTTTGCTAACCCTTTTTCCTTAAGTAAAAATGAGTGATTTTTTTGCCATTTTAGCCTCAAATTACCTCTACATATCTCTTTATCAATTTTTTTTTCTCAAAAAAGTTATTCTATCACATAGATCTAACGTTTTACTTTTTTTTTTTTTTTTTTTACATTTTCATTCGCGATTATTGCGAGACGTATTTTTTTCTTCGACTTATTGTGCATTAGCTTTTTCGCCAACTTGTTACGGAAAAGGGCTATTGCCTCACGAACAAGGTGATATAATTAAAACTCCTGAATATTCATGCAGATTATGCTTATTATAATGACATCAAATAGCATACTTTGTTCACATTATTTATACTATTAACCTCGATGATGTGTCATCCTCTAAAGTTTTTAGCAAATTTGATTTATCTATCCTATGTGTTACTAATTTGAACCAATAAAATTATTTTAAAAAAAAAAAAAATTCTTTTAAATTTGTAAAATATGTGTCATGGTACAATGCTTTAAATATCGAATCGATTGGTCAACACTTTCTAGTGTCCAAATCCAACGACACCAACAACATCTTCATTTGTGAGCGCATTTTGCTGAGTAATGAGCATCATTTTTACAAGATGTATTTTTGTGATGAAATTGAAGATGAAATATAAAAATGTATTTAGAAAATGAGATTTACGTTTTCTACTATTTGGGTGAGATTTATTTTTTCTACCATTTGCATCATTTATGAATTTAAAAAAAGTCAAATATTCTCAGTTTGATTTGTCATTTGTGAAATGGGAAAATTGGATTGGTTTCATAAATAATTTTAAACAGTAGAAATTCTTATTCTATTTGATTTGAATTTATGATATAATTCTTTTTGCAAATTCTATTTTATTCCGTATTAACCAAATAATTCAATTTGGAAATTTTATTTGAAAGAGCTCTATTTTTTTTTAAAGAAAAATAAATATTATTGATTTAAACTTGCAATAGATCAATTGATCTAATATACAAATAGCTAAAAACCAGTACAAAATAATATCAAAGTTAATAGCATAATAAATCGGCAAAAAACCTACAAATTTGATAATATAGTGAATAGAATATCTGCAACTCCAGTTCTTCATATCCGCTTTGCTTATCTGAATTGCCCTCACACAGATAAAACGTCACAACAAGACAATGAACAACACCACATCATAACAAGCAAATGATAAACCAAACGTCGATAAAATGATGGCAACATAAAAAAGCAAAATAAAATCTAAATCTTAGTCGAAAATCACTTTATTAAGCAACAAATGAAATAGTTCTATTTTACTTGCACTATGATATTGTATTATTATGTTAGCCAAGCAAAGTTATCTTCTAAAAGCTGTAAAAAAAAAGGTTGTCTTCTAGAAATTATTTTAAGAATGGGTTGAGATTTCTAGTGAAGTGTTTTTCAACTTCTTGTAACCGTGATAAATATATTTTCAAAAAGAAATAAATATCATGTTGATTTACATTATGAAAATATAATATATACTAGAAATATGATATCTAAGTATTTTTTTTTATAGGTAACTTTATAAAAATGTTGAATAAATAGATTGTCAAAAAAATTTATATAGAAAAAGATTTTTTTTTCCTTGAAAACCCTAACCTCATTTTCTCTCTACTAGCCTCTTTTCCTTTAAATAAGGATGGGCCTCTTTTCCTTTAAATATTGATGATTTTTTTTTTTTTTGTCATTCTAAGAGTAAAAGGGTGAATAAGTATCTGAGGTACGATATGGTCAGAGTATAAGGGTATTTTTGTAATTTAATCATATCAGGGTTATTATAAATACTCTACTATATAACCATTGTTATAAAATAGCGTAAAAAAATGCAAACCTAAAGAGAATTATGTTATTCTCTTTCTATATATCTAAAAAGAAAATGAATGAGAAAAGAGATACTTAATGAGAATAAAGGGAGGGAGAGAAAGAGAGAGAAGACTTCTCATTGAGATGATCTTACAAAGAAGCGAAAGAGGCCATTTATAGGCTTCATGTACAAGGATTCATTATTAACTTTTAATGACCTCATAATGATGTTAATAATAACCACCGTAAATCATGTTCATGAACTTCCAAATTGAAGTTTATTCATGAATCTATAAGGGATATTAAGTGATATAATGTCTATCATTCATCACACAATTAATGTGGCCTGGTCTACTCACATGACCTTCTTCATTTATAAATAACACCTCTCCCTTGAATGACTAACATACTCACCCCTACTAGCAACAAGGTGCCTACCAATCCCACAGAAAGTCCTGCACCCATTACTTCCTAACGACTAGAAAATCATGTGAAGCGGCTTCTGTTGCTCACCGAAAACCTCAGATAATTTTTCTTCTTTCTAAACTTATGAGTTTATAAAATTTTGGCAGCATAATAGCTGTATACAAGATATATCACAAAACCTGCATATACAGTTTACACTTTTAAAACATGGCAACCAACAACACTTCTTCAAAAGAGCCTTAGGCTCATCACATTTTCATAAACCAAAACTATGTACACATATACACAACTATACAAGTTCCAAGTATTTTCTTACAAAAGTTAGTTAATACAACACTTATACTAGAAATCAAGAGAATCCTAATATGTCCTAGCGTCTAACGTGTCTATACTTGGAAAATAGTTTTTAAAACAAGAAAATAATGAGCTAAACGAGCTCAGTGAGTGCATGCTTTATAAAATGCTTGCTTTTTCTGAAAATATCTCAAAACTGTAAAACTATCTTTTACAAGACATTTTCAAGAAAACCTTACTTGCTTTGCTATAAAACTTCCTCAAACTTTTCATAAAAATTGCCGTTGTTTTGGTTTCTTTAAAAGTTTCTAAAACTTTCATAAAACTATTTGTTTATTGCTTGAAAGTTTCTAAAACTTTTCATACTATGCTTGTTGTTTGCTTTAAAAGTTTTTAAAAAACTTTCTTACAATATGCGTCTGTTTGCTTACCAAAGGGATGATTTTTAAACCTGTATGAAAAATGCTTATAACCAAAGATCAATCATCGAGACCTTCTTGTTTACTGCACCCAAGAAACACGGAAACCCGGGTCTCGACCATAAGGACCTGTGTCCACATCACCTTTTGTAACATGGAAAGACCTTGTGTCTATTACCATACTCAGCTAGCGCGCTAACCCTATATATCCTAGTATCATATCACCTCCCCATTATGCCATAATGCATGAGCTTAAGTTCACGACCAGGCAAATCTAAAATGAAATGAAATCATGTCCTAACTTCACTGCGGTATCGCATTTTAATACCTCCTCTGACTCCGGTATGTCGCAAACTAGGGATTTTCTTAAGACCTCGATGAGTAAAATATAGTTTTTGGCTTTGCTTTGCTTGAAATATGGTTTAACAATTTAAAACCATTGCTTGCTTGCTTGAAATATGGTTTAACACTTTAAAACCATTGCTTGCTTGAAATATGGTTTAATACTTTAAAACCATTGCTTGCTTGAAATATGGTGTAATAATTTAAAACCATAACATACCAGTGTAAAACGATTTATAAACAATACACTAGTATTTAAAAATAGAGTTTAGAACACTCACATTTCCGGTTACAACAATTGAGCCCGACTTCACAATTTCTCCCGCCTCCACTATTACCCTACACATTCGATGTATTAGACCGCACACGTCAACACAACCAAGCAATTTGCACATTTGGTGCTACAATTAAATTTTTTAGAAAATATGTGGGCACCAAATGCTATTCACAGGCATATGGCTAGATTATAGACTCAAGGGACTTTCCATAGAGCCTAAAAACACCCGAAAACATTTATGAAAATTATGTCCGAACTATCCGAATACACCAAATTTTCAAATCCGAATCGTTCGAAAAACAAATTGAATTCACTGGACTGTCAAAATAGTGCCGAAATTCCTAAAATTCCTAAACTCAATCCAAACATTTGGGGACTAAAATTTACTAAGATCTCACTAGCCTAAGAAATTTTCAAGCCATTACATACCTTTAGGCTAGAAACACAAGTATGGTACCTCACCTCGAATACGAAACGCTGCTTTCTGAGGCTCACACGTAGCTCTCGTTACATAGACCAACTTTGCCTTCTGCTCCAACAAAAATCTACGGTCCGATTTCCGTAGATCTTGGAGAGAAGTTTCTCTCTAAAATCTCTCTCTCCTCACGCTCTCTTTCTCTCCATCAGACAACCTTCTATCCGTCCCTTTTTCTTTTTGATTTTATCTTTATTTTTTTTATTTATTTTTTTATTATTTGGATAAATGGTCTATAATAATTTCATTAGGTCCATTTCACTCAAAAATTTATTTTTCGCTCACTTTATTGTAAACGGACTTAGCTCAAGTCATTTCGACTGAGATTCTTCTGAAAATCTCATCTCCAAGTCACCGGCCACTTATCACCCGCAAATTGCAAATATTCCAACTGTTTTAGAATTCGACGAAACTTTTTTAGGTCACTAGATTTTGCGAGACGAATTTAACGGCGTAGTTTGTTTCGTCATCCAAGATCTAGAGAATTTTCTAGGCTTCCCTGAACCATTATGACAATTTATTATTATTATTATTATTATCGTTTTGAAATTCCATAATTTGTAGTTTCAATTCTCCACTTTCCTTAATTGAAAAGTGCCACAATGCTTTGAAACTTTACAATTTCATCCTTAAAAAACAACTTTAAAAAAATACTACTACGCTACTCAAATAACCAAGGAAGCCTCGTGCATATATGCGACCCTACTACACAGATACCGTACACCCTCCTGGATTCCGATACAAATCCTCCTCCTAGAACATTTCATCCTTGAAATGAAGAAATGGAACTCAAAGGAAAGGAAAATACCTCAATCGTAAAATAGTCGAGGATACCGGACAAGCAGATCTCGAGCCTCTAACTCCTGTAGTTGCCTCTCCCACGATTCCTCCATTGTAAGACTTTAACTAAAGGGAATCACCTTTACTCCTCAACACTTGTTCCTCGTAATTTTACACCCATACAAGTGTTTCCTCATAAGTCAAGTTTTAGTTGCACTAGCCGCTTCTCTTGAAGACATGTGAAGTTGATCCGGGACGTACTTCCTTGACATCAACACATGATATGTGTCATGAATCTTGGATAACTTCGGGGGGGGGTAACTTCCAACCTCGTAAGCCACGGGGTCCCACCTCGTCACAATCCCATGCGCCCATAAATCCTGACTAAGCTCGCCCTCACCTCCCAAATCCCAAAACACCATCTCAAGGAAATCTTTAGGAAGACTCCCTGGCCACCTATCTCGAACTCAAGTCTCTACGACTGTCCGCATAACTTTTCTGGCTTCATCTCGCATCTTCCGTTATCACGAACAACTTTCACTTTCTCCAAGGATCTACACTCAACCTGCGCCCACTAGCCTCCTCCTCTCACCAACCTCATCCCAGCACACTGGAGTCCTACATTTCCTGCCATGTAGCTCAAATGAAGCCATCTCTATACTGACCTGATAATTGTTGTTGTAGGCGAACTCCATTAGTGTCAAATGAGAATCCCAACTCCCCTTAGATTCCATCACACGACCTCTCATCATATCCTCTAACGTCTTAATGGTCCTCTCTCCGATCACATCCTGGTCTGAGAATGAAATGTCATGGTCGAATGTAGGCGAGTACCTAAAGCCGCCTTCAGAACCTGGTCAAAACCTCGGATGTGAACCTGGGTCCTGACCGAAACTATCGAAACTAACCCCACGAAGTCTCAATCATCTCATCCATACAACCTGGCCAACTTTTCCGCAGAATCCCAACATAAACCTGGGTAAAATGAGTGCACTCTTCATCTCGATCAACTATCACCCATATAGCATCACGCTCTCGAGTCCGTGAAGACTCCGCCACAAAATCCATACAGATCTTCTCCCATTTACACCGGAACAGGAGTAATCGTATCTTCCCCACGAGCCCTCGATGCCCGCTTCACTTGCCGACGTGTTAGGCCTCTAGAGATGAAACTCAAGGATCCGCTTCTTCATCCCATTCCACCAGTAATGTTCTTTCAAAGTCCTGTACATCTTGGTACTACCTGGATGCATAGCATAAGAAGATGAATGTGCTTCTTCCATAATGTCTCTCTTCAACTCGCCCTACTTTGGCACACACATTCTCTGCCATTTCACTATCATGCTGTCATCTCTGATGTGAAACTCTGCTTTCTTTACCTTTTCTATCTCTTCCTTAAGCTTAGTCATCTGTGGATCCTACAACTGCCCTGCCTGAATCTGATCCACTAGGAGAGGTCTAACATGAAATGTGGCTAACAATGCTCTTGAATCCTCAACCTCCAATATCACCCCTAAAGCTCTTAGATCCACCAATAGTGGAAGATAACTTGATCTCATATGAAACAAAGAACTCTCTAAATTACTTACTCAAGGTGTTTTCATTTATTACTAGCTTTTCCCTCGGATGATACTCAATAAGATACAGAGTCCTTAATCAACAAGCCATCTTCTTTGCCTCAGTTTAACTCTTCTCGGGTGAAAATATACTGAAGACTCTATGATCTGTAAAGATCCTGTAAGGAGCATCATATAAGTAATGCCTCCATATCTTCAGGGCAAACACGACTGTTACAAGCTCTAAGTCATGTGTAGGGTAATTCTCCTCATGCTTCTTCAGCTACCTAGAGGCATACACAATCACCCTATCATTCTTCATCGAAACACAACCAAGGACCTGCCAAGAAGCATCATTGTAAACCACAAACCCATATCTCCCATTGGGCAAAGCTAGAACCGGAGTTGAAGTCAATCTACCCTTCAACTCCTCGAAACTCTGCTGGCATGCATCCACCCAATCATACTTGACATCTTTCCTCATTGTACCGCTTAGTACCGAAGTATCCCGGAGAATCTTCAAATAAACTTCCTGCACACCTACCTAAACTAAGGAAGCTTTCCGACCTTCCGACACATTCTTCGCGGTTTCCAACTTACCACAAATTCTTTCCATTTTATGGGATCCACACTCACCCCCTCAATTGAAATCACATGACCAAGGAATGCCACCCCGCTGCCAAACCGCACTCGCTTCAACCTTCGCATACAGCCATCGCCTCCCTGGTGGTCCGCACACAATCCTTAGGTGTTACGGCGTTCCTCCGACTACCTGAATACATTAGGATATCATTGATAAAGACTATGACGAACCTATCCAAATACGGCTGGAATACCCAGTTCATCAAATCCATAAATGCTGTCGGGGCATTAATCAAACCAAACGACATCACCAGAAACTCATAATGCCCGTAGTGTGTCCCGACAGCCAGTGCATCACCCTCCTCAACTCGACGATACCTCGACCTCAACCCATCTTAGAGCACACTCCCGAGACCCTTAGAGCTGATCGAATAACCTCATCGATCCTAGGAGTGGATACCGATCGCGATGGCAACTCCCATTTAGCCGCCTCACCCATACACAATCGCAAACCCCATCTTCTTTTCACTGCTATAACTGTGAGCTCCCCATGGAAATATGCTCGGCCAAATGAATTCCTTACTTAACAATTCTTCTAACTGAGCCTTAAGCTCCCTGCTGCTAACCTCAATGGGGGAGCCATCCTATAAGGATGAATGGAACGCCTGGCCCTGGATCAAATCAATGGTAACTCCACTTCTATCCGAGGTAATCCTACAACATCAGCCTGGGAATACATCCGAAACTCTCCGAATAACCTGAATCTCATCCACTAGAGTCCCATCCTTCCTTGTCTCACCATTATGCTTGGGATAACCCCGATAACCCTTACGGCATCTCTTCATACTAAGTACATGAGATCATACCGGAAGATAACTCTATGTAATCCCTGAACTTACCTCCAATTTCCCTCGTCTATGCAACTTTACTTCCTTTTTATAACAATCTAATGTGGCCCTATGGTGAGACAACCAATCCATGCCGAGAACCACATCAAAATCCCTCATATCTAGGGCCACAAGATCCGTTGGGAACTCCTGTCCCCAATCAGAACTCTACTATCTCTCACTACTCGTCTGAGACTAATCTGACTTCCCACAAAGAACTCACACACCCTCTAATGGTCAGTCTCTATTGAAGCGATCTAAGAAAGGCCTATTTCAGAAATGGAATGCGTGGTCTCTAGGTCCAATTAACAATGTATATGCATCATGATCAAGGATAGAAATAATACAAGTAACCACATCTGGAGCCGCATCCCGTGATCCTTCGAGTCACGCATAAACTCTAGCCCGAGTACGGCCCCGTCTCAGATCCCCTGGCACTACCTCCGCCTCTACCACAACCGTTTCACCTGCTGCACTAGCCCTCTACTGGGAAACCTCTCCCCGAAGACCTCGGGAGAGTACCATCTTCGTGTAGGGTAGCTAAATGGGCTACTCGATGTCTCTGCACTAATCAACTGAGGACACTCCCTAATGAAATGACCTTCCTTGCCACAGTGGAAACACCCTGTACTATATCTCTTACACTCCCCAAAATGTTGCCTCCGACACATATCACGATGGCGTGAATACCCCGTGCCACCACCGGCAACCGGGGCCTCTACCGATCCTTGACTAGAGGCGCCCCGACCTACACTGCCTCCAGAATTTCGCACTGCTTCTCTTTCATTGATCGACTAGGATTTGTTGAGAAGTGCGCCTCAGGCACTCCTCTTACTTTCGTCTACTTTGATACATAGCCGCAGCACTTTCTCAACCCCCAGCTTACTTCAACTAAATCCCCAACTGCTTAAGGAACCAGCTGCATAAATGAACTCGATCCGTTGTCAGAATTCTTCCAAAATTACTTCAGACTTCCGTGACCTCATCACCCCTCGGGCTAGATGGAAACCAATCTAACTAGCTTTGAGAACCTCTTCTCATACTCTGATACTGACATGTTCTTCTACTTTAATCTGAAGAACTCCTCAATCTTCAAATCCTTGTGATTCTAAGGAAAGAATTTGTCAGTAAACTCTTGTTAAAACTGGTTCCATGATATACCATCAGGATACCTCTTATCCACGGCATCCCACCAATCCTTAGCCTTATCTTCCATCAGAAAACTTGAAAACAGATTCTCTCGATCATCCGGTGTTCTATAACTCCATAAATCTTGCTTACTCCGGCCCAACCATGACCAGTCGGCTTTCGATCGCCATCGCTATCATATGCTCTCGCGCCTAACTTCGCGTCTCTATAGACCTCCTAAGCTCTTCAGAACCTCTTCGGGGTGGCACGGAGGTGGCCGAGGCTACTACATCGACGAAATACTATAGCTACTATCCGAGCAACTGCGGCCACCGCTCCGCAGCCAGAAACAACTCGAACTTCAGCTCCATCCGTGGCTTAGATGGTCTAGCTCCCCACCTACCGCCGGAGGCCTGGTCTCGGCGGAGGCTGCAGAGGAACCAACTAGTGTGCTCATCTCCTTAGGTACGGTGATCAAATACGCTGAAAGCTCCAGACAAACATCGACGTCCTTTGCTTAACATAGTGCTTTATTCGAAAAAAGCAACTGTTTAGTACTTTGAAACACTTAATATGTATGTACTTTGAATTTGAAAATGTGTGGTTACCAATAGTGTAAAATAGTGTATAAGAAAACTACGATGCTTAATAACAGGTGCTTCCTAAGACTCGGCTCTGATACCAACTAGACACCCCACCCCTATTAGCAGGTGGTGGGCCGGCCATCCCACAGAAACCCCCAACCATTACTTCCAATGACTAGAGAATCCTGTGAAGCGACGCCGTGTTGCTTACTGAAAACCCGTATAAATTTCTTTTTTTCTTTTCTAAACTTGTGAGTTTATAAATTTCCTAAGAAGATAATGTACCGCATACAAGACATATCCCAAAAACTCAGATATGGGCGCTTTACACTTTAAAACATGGCAACCAACAACACTTCTTCAAAAGAGCCTCAGGCTAATCACATTTTCATAAACCAAAACTATGTACATACATATACACAACTATACAAGTTCTAAGTATTTTCTTACGAAAGTTAGTTAATACAGCACTTATACTAGAAGTCAGGAGATATGTCCCAGCGTCCAACGTGCCTGTACTTGGAAAATAGTCTTTAAAACAGGAAAAAAAATGAGCTAAACGAGCTCAGTGAGTGTATGCTTTATAAAATGCTCGCTTTTTTCTGAAAATATCTCAAAACTATAAAACTATCTTTACGCATACTTAAGAAAACCTTACGTCTAGCTGGCTAGAAAGTTCCTCAAACTTCATAAATTGTCATTGCTTTGCTTTAAAAGTTCCTCAAAACTTTCATAATATGCTTGCTTTCTTACCAGTGGTTGATTTTTAAACTGTATGAAAAATACTAATAAATAAAGAACAACCATTAGAGGCCTTTCTTGCTTGTCAGACTTAGTAACCCTGGAAACTGGTTCGACCGTGGCCTGAGAAAGGACCTTGTGTCCACACTCACCTTCCCAGAACATGGTGGAACACCGTGGTTCACGTCACTACACTCTAGCCAGTGCGCTAACCCATATACTCCCAATACGTGCACCCACTTCCCCATGCCATAATGTACGAGCTAAGCTCATTGACCGTGCAAATCTAAAATGCAATGAAATCAGCGTCCTAACTTCACCGCACGCACTTTAACAATTCTCCGACCGCATGCTTCGCGCTTAAACTAGGATTTTCTAAAGGCCCGATTTATAAAAATATAATTTTTCGCTTGCTTGAAATATGGTTTAACAATTTAAAACCATTACCGCTTGTTTGAAATATGGTTTTAACACTTTAAACCATTAAGCTCGTTTGAAATATGGTTTAATAATTTAAAACCATCAGTTTCTCACTGGAAATATGGTTTTATCACTTTAAAACTATGGTCAGCTTGGAAATATGGTGTAATAATTTAAAACCATAACATACCAACAAATCATTTATAAACAATACACTAGTATTTGGTACAGAGTTTAGAACACTCACATTCTAAGTTACAACAATTGAGCACGACTTCATTACCCTCCCGCCTCCGTCATTATCCTACACATTCGATGTATTGCATCACACACGTCAAGACAACTACAATTTGCACACTCGTACTACAATTAAATTTTTTCGTAAAATATGTGGGTACCCAAATGTTATTCACAGCATATATTAGATTATAGACTCAAGGGACTTTCCATAGAGTCTAAAAGCACCCAAAAATATTTATGAAAATTATGTCCGGATTGTTCGAATACAATCTTGAAATTTCAACTCAATTCATCCGAAATACCGTAAATTCAGCCCGGGATCAAGTTTGAAAATCCGGTTTAAAATTCTGTATTCCTAAACTCAGTCCAAAAATTTTGGGACTGAAATTTACGACATCTCACGGTCTCTAAAAAAATTTCAAGCCATTACATAACCTTTAGGCTAGAAATAACATAAGTAGGAAAATTCCCTACCTCTTGGAGTTTGATGACACGCTAAGCTTTTGGTGCTTATGCATAACTCTCGTCACGTAGACCAACTTTGCCTTCTATTCCGACAAAAATCTATGGTCTGATTTTCGTAGATCTTAGAGAGAAGTTTCTCTCTCTGAAATCTCTCTCCTCACGCTCTCTTTCTCTCCGTCAGACAACCTTCTATCCGTCCCTTTTTCTTTTTGATTTTATCTTATTTTTATTTTTATTTTTTTTATTTGGATAAATGGTTCATATCACCTCATTCAGGTCCATTTATGCCTTGAAAAAATTTATTTCTTTTCAGTTCACTTTATTGTAAATAAACTTAGCTCAAGTCATTTCCGGACTTTCGAGATTTTCGTAAAAATCTCATCCCTGAAGTCACTGGCTACTTATCACCCAGAAAGTCAAATATTTCTCGATCGCCTCGTAATTCGACCTAAAATTTTCTAGGTCACTGATTTACACGACTTAAGCAATCATCCGGAGATCTAGAATTTCTAGGCTTCCCTGAACCATTATGACAATTTATTATTATTATTATCCTTTTGAAATTCCATAATTTGTACTTTCACCCCTCCACTTTCCTTAATTGCAAAAGTGCCACAATGCTTTGAAAACTTTACAATTTCATCCTTAAAAACAACTTTCAAAAATACTACTATGGCACGCAAATAATTAAGGAAGCCCTTAGTGCACATACGTGACCCTACGGTTACACATACTGTACACCCTCTCGGTACGGGCTGTTACAATGACCACCATAAAAAATATGTCTCATTAAAACCTTGCTAGTAAAAACCATGTGGGAAAACCTTGCGAAGGAAAAAGAGTACAATATTCATTTGATGTTGTTGATTGTTCTTACTTTGTTATGAATGCCTTGTTAAAAACCTTACCAGTAAAACCTAGTGGGATAAAACCTAGATGAAGGGAAAAGAGCGCAAGACATTAACATTCATTACAAGCATGCTCCTCATGTCGATATCTTTGTCGTGTATTTCAATCTTATGTATTAGCTTCTAAATGTTGAGGTCAGCAATGACTTCGTGAATAAGTCGGCTAGATTATAACTTATTCATATTTGTTGAATACTCACGTAACACTCTTGAGTTCATGCATAAAAGACCTCAAGAGAAATGTGTTTAGTTCTATCTCCTTTGATTTGTGCAATGCATGCAACGTTATCTTCAAATATTATTGTCTGGTTGTCTTTGATAGAGGGGAGTTTGCATGATTCTTGGATATGTTGAACCATTGATCTTAACCATATGCATTCACGACTTGCTTCGTGAATTTCTATAATCTCTTAATGATTTGATGATGTGGCCACCATTGTTTTCTTTAAAAATCCTTCATGAAATAATAGTTCCATTACAATTAAACACATATCCTGTTTGTGACCTGGCCTTATGTGGATATGACAGGTATCCTGCATCAGCATATCTAAACAATTGTTGCTTTGATTCCTTTGAGTAAAATAGACCTATATCAGTTGTTCCTTGGAGGTAGCGCAAAATATGTTTGATACCATTCCAATGTCTTTGGGTTGGAGCGGAACTGTATCTGGCTAATAAATTGACAGAAAAAAGCAATATCTCGTGAGTACAATAAAGGGGCAAGATACATATGCACCAATGGTACTAAGATATAGCACTTAGGACTGGCAATTCTTCACCCTTTCACAAGGACGAAATGGGTCCTTTTTCACGTCAAGTGAACGGACAATCATTGGCGAACTTAAAGGGTGTGCTTTATCCATATAAAAATGTTTTAAATTTTTCTTAGTATATGCCGATTGATGAACTAAAACTCCAATAGGGAAATGCTCGATCTGAAGTTAAGACAAACTTTTGTTTTCCCAAGATATTTAATTTCAAGTTCTTGTTTCAAATATTTTTCTGTTCTTATGAGATCTTCAGGAGTCCCAATAAGATTTAGATCATCAACATACACAGTAATAATTACAAATCCGGTTTCTGAATTCTTAATAAAAATGCATGGGCATATAGGGTTGTTTGCATACCCTTCTTTCAATAAAGGTCAAGGAGGCGATTGCATCATGTGTCCCTGGGATTGCTTCAATCCATATAGAGAACATTGTAATTTGATTGAGCACATATTATGAGGCTTTGTATTATTTGCTTTAGGCAATTTAAATCCTTCATGGATTTTCATATATATGTCATTATCTATGGATCCATATAGATAAGTTGTGATGACATCCATGAGATGCATATCTAGTCCTTCAAAGACTGCCAAGCTTATTATAAAATGGAAAGTGATCAAGATCCATGACAGAGAATATGTTTCCTCAGAGTCACTGTGTCTCTACGAGAAACCTTGTGCTAGTAATCACGCTTTATATCTTATGGTCTCATTATTTTCATTGCTCTTTCATACAAATACCCCTTTGTACCCAACATGCTTTACACCTTTAGGAGTTTGGACTACAGGTCCAAAAATGTATCGTTTCATTAACGAGTTTAATTCTGCCTACGTATCTTCTTTCCATTTTGGCCAATCATTTCTATTTCTAATATTCTTCCATCTTTGTAGGTTCTGGGTTCACTACTTATGATGTCTAAGGCCACTTGGAAAACAAAAATATTATTGATAATAACTTTATTTCAATCCCATTTTTCTCTATTGTGCACATAATTTATTGAGATCTCAAAATTTTCAGGTACCTTTGCCTCTTTTGGTGATATTTGTTCGTTTTTCAACTTTTCAGAGTTTGCTTGCTCAACATGTGCCTTCTTGGCTGTGAGTTCGTTTTGTTCATCATGTTCCTCTACAGGGGCATTTTGCTTTGCTTTTGTTCTCCTCTTCTTGGGAGCTACGTCTTTTAACCCAATTGGTCTCCCACTCTTCAAGAGTGTTTTGGATTCATTTCCGCTTCGTCCTTCGTGGACCTCAACTGCGGCCGAGCATCTACAATCGGGATATGTGACTTGTTTACTTTTTCAGATTAACAAATGCATCTGATAATTGATTTGCAAGATTCTGTAAATGAATGATCCTTTGAACTTCTAGTTCACTTTGATTTGTACGATGATCAAAATGAGATAATATGGATGCATTCCAAGTAATTTATCGTCATTCTTCTGCAATCGACTTTTCTCCCCTTAATGGTGGGAATACAATTTCATTAAAATGAAAATTTGCAAATCCGGCTCTAAAAACATCTCCAGTTAAGGGTTCCAAATATCTTATGATAGACGGTGAATCAAAACCTACAGAAATCCCAAGTCTACATTGTGGACCCATTTTGGTACGTTGTGGGGGTGCAATTGATACATGGACTGCACAACCAAAAACTCGTAATTGGAAAATATTTGGTTGTTTACCAATAAGTCAGGAAGGGAGTACTAAAGATGTTGGTCTAATTTGGTTAGACTTGCAAAGATGCAGCAATAAAGATGTCCCCAAGTAGATGATGGTACTGGCTTCATCAGCTATGGTCTAGCTTACACTGGAAGACGATTGATCAAAGACTCCGCCAAACCATTTTGGGTATGAACATGAGAAATATGATGCTCAATATTTTTCCCAATTGACATACAATAGTCATTGAGTTTGTGAAGTAAATTCACTAGCATTATCAAGTCTTATTGTCTTGATTGGATAATCAGGGAATTGGGCTCTTAATTTAATCATTTGTGCAAGGAGCCTAGCAAAGGCAACATTTCTTGTGGAAATAAGACATACATGTGACAATCTAGTGGAGGCATCTATTAGGACCATAAAATAACGAAAAGGTCCACACGGTGGATGAATAGGTCCACATATGTCCCTATGTATTATTTCTAAAAAAAACTGGTGATTTAAACATGATTTTATTAAATGATGGTCTAACTATTAACTTACCTTGTGAACAAGGGTCACAAGAAAATTCATTAGGCAAAAGAATCTTTTGGTTATTTAATGGATGCCCATGTGATTGTTCTATGATTTGCCGCATCATTGAAGATCCAGGGTGACCTAGTCTGTTATGCCAAAGAGTAAAAATCTTTGAGTCATTCAATCAGTTAATTACAAAGATATGACTCAATTTGGCTTGCTGTCGTATGATATAACTAGAGAATGCCGGAGCTTTTTGCAGTAACAATCTTTTTTCCTCTAAAATTATAGAGGTAATCTATGCAAAATTTTTATTACCTTATCTCGTTTCCAATATGATATCCATTTTGCAACATCTTAAAACTAAGCAAATTTCTTGTTTTGTCTCACCATTATTTCGATTTTGGAGGGGAAATGGGTATTTCTTTTTGAAAGGGTTAGAAGGATGATTATTATAGTGTCGGGAATTCTGCCCACGACCACGACCATGACTACAACCACGTCCATGCCCATGGGTTTGGGACGATATCACATTCACTTCCAGGGAAGGTCTGGATCCGCTGGATGATTGGTGATTTTTCATCAAAAGCTCCTTATTTTGTTTAGCTAGTAGAAGACATGATATGAACTCTGAATATTTAGTAAATCTACGCTCTCTATCTTGTTGCTGTAGGAGCACATTAGAGGCGTGAAACGTTGTGAATGTTTTTTCTAGCATATCTTCATCCGTGATTTTTTCTCCACATAGCTTCAATCTGGAGCTTATTTTAAATAGAGCAAAGTTATACTCACTGACTGTTTTAAAATATTGCAACCTTAAGTGCATCCAGTTATAGCAAGATTTTGGTAAAATCACCATTTTTTGGCTGTCAAATCTATCCTTCAAGTTATTCCATAGAGTGAAAGGATCTTTTACAATGAGATACTCATTTTTCAGATCCTCGTGGAAATGATGCCTAAGGAAAATTAGTGTTTTGCACAATCCTGCTGGGACTCTTCTATGACGCCCCAAAACCTGGGGGTCCGTTGACAACTTGTCAACCCGCGGAATACTCATGAATGTCGGGTAACCCGACACCCCTCACGAAAATCGAGCAGAGTCTCCTTTGTACGGGGAGCTCTACCCAAATACAAAACCTGTCCCAAACTGTTCAATTTGGCCACACAGGGTCCCAACAATCAACTTATGACCACATCAGGTTCATATCCAATTAAAATGAGTAAAAATAATGGCCACTTGGGCCCCTACATCAATACTCACAAAATAAATATCCCAACTTAATATATACTACATGTCGTACTCATCCAAATACATTCAACTAATTAGTTTACATGGTTCAAGAGTTATACATTACTCTTAATACAAATACATATAAAAATCTACAATTCTAATACATATTAAACCAAAAACCATCAAAGCCACAACCCGGCTTTCTTCATAATCACCCTCTAAGATGAACCGTCTCCTCGAACGCTCCTTGTACTTGAAAAATATTCCCTCGACAGGGTGAGCTATCGCCCAGTAGTGGAATCACCCTAAATGGTTACCCTCACCTATGCATATGTACGTCTAATGTAAACACACACTCAAGAAAATATGTGATCCTACTTGAATGTCTACATGCCCATTCCCATGTCTTGAGTTCTCACCGACTCCCTCACACTTGCCTAAGCCATGTATGAGAAAAATAATAATTTTCAAAACAAACCTATCTTTCTTTGAAATACACTACACCAACGTCGGTAAAAAAGATGAGACTACCTCTTCGAGGCGAATGTGTTGGAGAACTTCCTAAACAAAGCCATGGTCCTCATCCAAAATGATCCGTTGGACCAGCCTCCCAACCCCATTCTCCTAAAATCATCCCGTGAAATTCCTTTCGCAACCATGTCTGCTTTTAAAACTCGTGTCATGCACTCACACCTAATTTCTAGGTTACCCGGTGCATTTGAAATGCATTATGCCATTTCAATGATTTTCAACCAATATATCAATATGCATATATTCTCAAATCTACAATTACACCACATGTAATTCAACAATATCAACCATCACCTAAATTAGCCTCACTCGAAGCAAACACACCTCATCTCCAATGGCCTACACACACAATTATATTCCATATAATTGTGACATCATGTTAACACCTCAAGCTTATGCATTAACCTACTAATTCCCAAATTTGCTCACTTGAGCTAATCACTATTCCATTTCCAGTGGCCTACACCCACAATTATATTCTATATAATTATGGCATCATGTTAACACATCAAGCATTAACCTATTAATTTCTTTTGATCAACCAACTCCAAGCCTCTCACATCAAAAACAATTCCTAATGCCAAACACATGGACATTTATGGTCCATTTCATACAACCGGGACTGCTTTTTACACCCCAAAATAGATAAGCGGGCTATCCATGGGCCCACTCCTCCTACATCGGTTCCTCTTGGTGGAACCGAATTTCCATGGCCATTCCCGGCCTCATACACACAAAACACAATTTAATGCATAATTACAACACAAGCAGCCCCAACAGTGACTGAACTGTCCAACCGAGCTCCAATAAATTCCCACAATTCGGTCCCATGTTCGGGGATCGACCAACGGCCCTCACGGCCTCAAACTAACTCAACATTACAAAACACGAACAAAGCCAGAAACAAGTAGGATGAAACCCCACTTCACGGAGTTTGTCGAACTCCTTAAAACCTGCTCACGCCGCTGCCCTCGTCACAGAACAACTTTCCTTCGTCCGCGAAACTGATGGTCCGATTGACCGGAAATCTAGAGAGAAGGTGCACTTTCTCTCTCTGTAAATCACAAAACCCTCAAACCTAACTTTCTGCTCTTTCGGTTCTTCCCTACGTTTTGGCTCAATTTGAAGAAGACAACACTATTGGCTATCTTGTTTTCTTCCTCATTAAGAATTTAAATAATGCCATCATGTCCCTTCTCTTGGATTTTGACACGTGGCACGATCTCGGGTCAGTCTGCTTTTATCTCTCTACCGCATTAACATGCGGTCACACGGAAGACACGTTATACGCGACTCATTACATCAAACGTCGTTTACCCGCGCACTCGATACTCCTGGGCGCCGAAAACGCGCAAATTCGACTGCCTCAAATTCGACGAAATTTGACGCAATTTGGGATTTCACAGACGACGCAACAAGTAAATCAGTTTCATTATCCGGAGATCTAAAAATTTAGATTTTACCGAAATTACGATTGGGCCATTTTCATAAAATCGAATTTTCTCGTACCTCACATCTTCATTTTCTTTCTTTATCGCTTTCCAAGATTCATGTTGATATTTCTCGATATCGCTAATCCATGATAGATAATTTTTACTAGAAATATCAAGCGCTACAACCAAGTTTTCGTGGAGATTTGACATTTCAGAAACTTTAATATATGAAAAAATGATAACAATGTAATTTACCTTCGCTGACGTAATCGCGCCGATAACGCTATAAAATAGCGTAAAAAAATGCAAAGCTAAAGAGAATTATGTTATTCTCTTTATATATATCTAAAAAGAAAATGAATGAGAAAAGAGATACTTAATGAGAATGAAGGAAAGGAGAGAAAGAGAGAGAAGACTTCTCATTGAGATGATCTTACAAAGAATGAGAGAGGCCATTATAGGCTTCATGTACAAAGGGTTCATTATTAACTTTAAGTGACCTCATAATGATGTTAATAATGACCACCATAAAGCATGTTCATAAACTTCCAAATTAAAGTTTATTCATGAATTTATAAGGGATATTAAGTTATATAATGTCTATCATTCATCACATAATTAATGTGGTCATTCACCACATGACCCTTCATTTATAACAACCATATTTAAGTGATAGTGAAATTTTGAACTCTTAGGCCCGTTTGTTCCTAATAATAGCATGCACAATGTTGATAGTGATTTGTAGTGTGCTTCACCTCATTAATAAGGTTTGATTTAGCAATTCAATAACACAAAAAGATCAATGGTTTCCCTCAAAGTTCAGTAGCATTCACAATTGGTGTAACCATTAATGCATATTTGGAAATGGGATTGACTAGGGTCGTGTATATGGCAATCTTTGAGCTCAGCTTCTCGATCGGAAGGTTTAAGGTTATTTGTGACTGAACTTTTGAACCAAACATCAGGTACCCTAAAACCGCCATGGCTGGGCATAAGTGATGGTTCAGAAGATGAAGATACAAGAAGGACCTGCACAAGAAAATGTAAATAGAAGATAATTCAGTAATTAAGTTTGAAATCCTTATCTTTTTCCAGCCAATCAAATTCTCCTCCTAGTATATATCTATCCAGGAGAAGATGCTTATCTTCAGCAGATGTTTTTCTATCTTACGTAACTAAAAAATGAAGGATTTGAAACTTTACATTAGAGAATTGATGCTTCTTCTTCATAGAAGTGTACAAGGTAGGGAAGACCGGATGAGCACAATAACAGAAGGCATATAAGCTAAGAGCAGTGGGAATTCCTTTCCAGTTCAGATTTGTTCCTTTCTCGGAAAATCCAACTCCATCAAAAGCTCCATTCCCTATAATCGAACCAAGAATTATCAAAGAAGCTGAAACCCCACTTGCTGATACATTAGAAAGGATACTGAGACTGTTCAACCAGACAGAAGGCAAAACAACTAAGCCCACAATGAATATGAAGCCTTGTTTCCCTGTGTTGGGAAACAGATTATGTAGATTATCCCCTTCCAGGATTTGAAAGCCTATTGACACCAAGTAGAGCTCGGTGTACATGAAAATGGATACCAGTAATCGCGCTTTATTAAAAATAATTCACATTTATTAAAAAAATTAATTAAGTTAAAATTATTTTGTAAAATGAATAAAATAAGTTTTAAAGAATATATAAAAACAATTATTAACTTTTAATTTAAAAAAAAATTCACCTTACTTCTGTATTTTAGGGTGATTGGAGTAAAAAACCATTTGAAAGCTATAATTCATAAATCTAACCCTTCATCAATTTTTTGACATCATTTTGATAAAAATACCCTTATTATTATTTTTTAAATAATCCTTTTTAGTACATATTTAAATATACGAAATGGCTAAGGACATTTTTATCCCTAATAAATCATTCTTCAAAAAAAAAACATGAAAATGATTATTTTACAACTTTGGAGTCATTTTTTTTTATTAGACCATTCGATGTCCTAAACGGATCCATACACACATAAAAGATACACAAATTTAGAGTCATTTGAGTTATTTTAACTAAATATTTGTATATTTTATATATACATATGACAACACCATGCAAAAAAAAGAATGATCAATAAATATTATTGACACATTTTATTGAAAGGTTAAGATTAATTACAAATAATAATATTGAAATTTAAAATTCAGTTTAGAATTTATATGATTGACAGGTTTTCCAAAAAAAAAGTATACATATACAATAGAAAGGATAAAATTGTTAAGGGTGGAGACATGTAAACATGTGGAAATTTAGTGGGTTGTAAGGTCAACAATAATATTACTTTCAAATAGTAGGTCTAGTCACTTCAATCACAATACTTGAGTTTGTGTCCAATTTGAATTTGAATTAATTTCACATCATAGTATTATGGTTTCTAGAGATGTAAATGTGAATGGCCCTACCTGAATCATGATATACGCTATGATTGATTGAATTTATATTTACAATTTTAGGTTCGAATCATTGGGAGAACGAAATACTACGAGTAATATGTTTTTATTCCTATTTTATTTTTAGATCGAAATTAATTTGGAATTTCATTTTAGTTTGAATGAACTAAAGAATATTAGTTGAACCTCTTTTTCTCTCAATCTTCTTTTTTAGTCACTGATCTTCTTTTAAGTAAAAATGGATGATTTTTTTTTTATCATTTTCGGTCTAAAACACTCATCTATACCTCTTTCTATCAATCTATTTCTTATTAAAAGAGTTATTCTACATGGTTCTGAGTTTTATTTTGTTTTTCGTTATCTCGCCATCTTGTTGTGGTGATTAATTTTGTGTCGTCGTTTTATTGCAATGTTTTATTTATATATGAGCGATTCAAACGAGCAAAATATATTCGATCAAAAAGAGATAACAAATCAGTTTATGCCATAACTGGAGTCACAAGTATTTTAGTCAATAATATAATATCAAATTTATACGCTTTAAGCCAATTTATTATGTTATTAATCTGAGTGTTGTTTCATCTTATATGATTTTTAGCTATTTGATATTTGTGTTTTTCTCAATGTTTTATTACTAGTTTGAATCATTAAAGTTATTTTCTTTTCATATATATATATATATAATTTTAATAAAAAAATACCACTCTTTTTATAATAAATTGAACAATGGTCGTATTTGGAAGTTATCAAATTATATTAAATATGTTGTTAATATTTTTATTTTATATAAACATTAAATAATTTTAAAATATATAGATTTGTGAAGGATTATAAGTGAATTTGGTTTTTCTTATCGAATGAAATAAAGCTTTTTTTTCCCCGTAAGTGAATGATAATGAAGTTGGTCGGTGACGAAGATGACAAGAAATTAAAATGTGGAGAAATTGTTTTTTCAAAAAAACAATGTGGAGAAATTGATGACAATGAAGTTGGCATGTGGAAAATTGGGGTTAGAGTAAAGAGAATACCTTCTATACACTGCTAGCAATCCCTCTCACTTGATCTTCTAGTGAATTTATATTATTATTTTTTGCAATATATATATATATATATATATATATATATATATATATATATATATATATATATATATATATATATATATATATATATATAATAGTATTTATTTTTATTTTAAAATTAAAAGATATTTATTATTAATAATTCACTAGAGCCAACACTGTCAATGTTTTTTTGTCAAACTATAAGGTATTCTGAGTGGGTCATGCTCACACGAAAAGCTTATTTAAGTTATACCCCACCTAGACTAATTCTCGTACAAACTGAAAGAGATCATAAGAGCGATAAAAGTCTATCACATAACACAACTGTATTTCCAGTATAGCTGGGAAACGGGCCCACCTAGCCTAAATGGACCGAGCTCATTAGGGTCTTGTGCCAAAATGGATCAGACCAATTCGACCCACTTTTTTCGAACCTAATTTAAGCTAGTCCAGCTAGACCCAATGTGGTTAGCGGGTAAAAATGGATCGAACATTAAAAAATTAAAAATAATAATAAATAACGATTTTACAAATTTTATATTTTATACATACTTATAGTTTATTCTTATATTCTTAAACGTTATATAAATAAATTATTTTATAAATGATATATCTATATAGATTATATATATATATATATATATATATATATATATATATATATATCTTATATATATAAATTTCTATAAACAAATATTTTATATTTTCATAATAAAAAACTAATATTTTTAATAATTATAAAATTTTATGTAGTTATTAAAAATTTAAATAAAATTAAAGTCGATTTATGAATGAGAAGTAAGTTGGCCTGACCAAACTAATGGGCTAGTTGACCGATCAATCGGGTCAAACTCATTATTTCACCTCTAATTCCTAGAGCTTCAACCTAAAACCACTTATTAAGTTAAAAAATGCTCAAAAACCATGTCTTTGCCCCAAATCCCGGGGGTGTATGGGTGACCCATAGTCAACCTCACGGAATACACAGCCAATGCTCATATGCGAGACCCATATATAAAATGAAATGCCACATTATGGCTCTGCTACATCCATACTCACTAAAATTACATCAACTATGTTACTATATACTACAAGAAAAATCCTGATTTGCAAAGGAAATTTTGCAACGGACAA
Organism: Tetrastigma voinierianum; assembly: GCA_016808115.1. Taxonomy (NCBI): domain Eukaryota; kingdom Viridiplantae; phylum Streptophyta; class Magnoliopsida; order Vitales; family Vitaceae; genus Tetrastigma; species Tetrastigma voinierianum. The sequence goes on from JAEQBH010000935.1 coordinate 177,106, forward strand.
ATCTATTGCAAAACAGTAACAGATTTGCAACGAAATTATAATGAAAGTCTGATAAGTAAATTGCAAATAACTTGCAACAGACTTGCAATGAGAATTTGCAATGGATTCATTTCTGTTGCAAAACATGGCGGGAAACTTTGGCGCTATTCTTGGGCGACAGTGTTGTAGTTTGGCGTTGCGGGTTTCTGTGAGCAGGTTCGTTGTAAACTTACAACGGATTGACAACAAAATTACAATTGTTGCAATTTCGCAACAAATTTGTTTGTTTGGTTTGGTTCTTATGAAATAGCGTTCTGCGAAGACGGCGTTGTACTGAAGGCGAGCGGTGGTGGTGGAAAATGGAGTAAAGGCGAGTGGTGAAGGAACCAAACTGGTAGATTAGGAGACGGGTGAGAGAAGGAATGGTTTCTAGCTGTTTTTTTGGTGAGGCAGGGTGAAGAGAAAGATCTAAGCTATGTAAGCTTTCTAAGTATAACGAGGAGAAGGGGAAATGATGTCGTTTCCGTTTTAAAGATAACAGTGGACTGAATCCCTATTTAAATTGCTGGAATAAAATCCCTTGCTGACATATGAAGCCCAAAATAAAATTTCGGGCATACTTAACGACGGATACCATCCTAGCTAAATAGCTAGAGGGTATCCCTTGCTAAATTAGTAAATTTGAAAAAAAATAATTTGAGAGTAAATTATAGTGACAGATTATTCCCTAACTATTTAGCTAGGGAAAAATCCCTAGCTAAATACAAAGAGTAAAACATAAGTATTTCGGAAAAGTCTTAACGACGGAAGTATCCCTAGCTAAATAGCTATGGACGTATCCCTATCTAAATAGCTAGGGACATATCCCTAACTAAATACATAATTTCCTAAATGAGAAGAATTTTGAGGGTAGGGAATATATGTAATGGACTAAATCCCTAGCTATTTAGCTAGAGACAAAACCCAGCTAAATGCATACACATTTTGTGAAATATAATTTAAGAGGCACAGATAGTAATGGATAATTTCCACAGCTATTTTATGATTAAGGTTGATCTAGCTAAATATATAAAAACAAAACAAAGAATATATTAGATATAGCCTTAATAGCGGACCACTATCCTAAGCTAAATAGCTAGGAAAAATCCCAACTAGGTACGCACAATTCCGCATAAATAAGCGGTAGTTGGTCACACAGCTATTTTAAGTTGAATCAATCAACTAAATATATAAAACAAAACAAAAAATAATTCGGTATAGACTTAATGACAGACATAATCCCTAGCTAAATAGCTAGGGAAAAATCCCTAGCTAAATGCATGTATAATAGCAATTTTAAGGGCACCAATAGCGACGGATTTGGTCCCTAGCTATTTTAGCTAGGGACCCGATCCTAGCTAAATATATAAACAAACAAAAATAATTAGAGTATAGACTTATACTTGTGAAAATAAATCCTAGCTAAATGCATATATTTTGTGAAAATAATAATTTAATGGCACAAATAGTGACGAATTTTTTCCCTAGCTATTTTAGCTAGGGACTAATTCCTAGCTAAATACATAAATCAAAACAAAAAGAAATATCTTTTCAGTATAGACTGCTCAATGACATATCATCTGGCTAAATACATACATTTGTGACAACAATTTGAGAGGCAATATTAGCGGCGGATTTTGTAAGACAGAAATTTCAATTTACGGAAAAGGAAATATACAATCGTAATTTTAATTAAAATCGAAATTCTTCTCTAGATCTCGGATGATGAAGCGGTTTCACGTTGGAATAGTCTCATAAAATCTGGCTAGCCGTCGATTTAGGTGAATTCAGACCGGTCGAATTTACACGTTTTTCGAGGCATTGAGTTTCGGTCTTGGGAGAAAGCGGCTGTGATATGTGACAAAAGTCACATATAATATGTACACATGTTATACATGTTGCATGAGGAGAGAGATGATGGAAATGGACGAGGCGGGATAGTCTTAGAATGTCCCCTAGAAAATCAAATATAAGGGATAAATGGTCATTATTTAAATTTTAAATGACACTAAAGACGAAAGAGTGAATAGTAACTCATCTTCTCCATTAATTGGAGACAAAAAGGGAAAAACAGGAGAGGCACTTCCAGTAGCTTAGGATTTCAGTTTCTAGTGAGAGAGAGAGAGACTCATCTCTAGATTTGAGCGTCAGGCCGTCACCCAATTTTTCGGGCCAGGAGGAGGAAAGGCTGCTCTACTATGGAGTCGATGTGGACTTCGATTTTAGGGAGTTTAAGTGAGCTCAAGGTGGTTCCATCCTGCTTGGGTTACACTTTATTTAAATGTTTTTATAATGTTTCGGTTAGTTTGAGGCGGCCCGAGCATCCATTTGATCGGTCTTTCTCAAACTTAGAATTGCAGCGAATGTGGAATTTTAAATCATTTGGGCCAGTCCGTGACACTACGACTACATTTTGGAGTGTTGAGTTGGAAATTGTTAGAATAAATTGTATTGTGATGTGCTAGGGCCGGAAATGGCCGGTGAAATTCAGGTTCACAAAGTGAGCCAGGTGATTGGTGAATTCTGGGGAGCAGTAACAGGGTTTCGCTGATTAATATAAATAGTGTTCACAAAATAATTTTTGTGGGAAATGATGTGTTGGTTGAGTAATTCAAGTTGAATTGCTTCGTGTTTGATTATTAGCACCCAAGTGAGCTAATTTTTTGGTGTAATGAATTGTGAAATTACATGACATGTTTGTAATGATTTAAATTATGTGAATATATGCATTATTATATTTATGTGTTATATAATTGTATTAGAATTGGCATCATGCATTCCATATGCCTTTTGGGGCACCTAGAACAATAGGAGTGAGTCGTAGGGTGATTCTTGAAGGAGAATGGTTTTGGAAGGGTTGACTATAATAATAGTGTATCGGAGGTGATCCATATAAAGTATTATCGATCGGTATTGGTCATTGAATTGATATACATCGGAGGGTTGTCCATAAATGGAATATCGATGTCTATCCACTATACTTATATCGGGGTTGTCTACCAAATAAAACAAACATCTTTTTATTTAGAAAAGCCAGGTTTCTCATACGTGGCTTGAAGTAGTGTGAGAGTCGATGAGGACTCGGGATGAGTTGATCATGGAGCATTCAAGTCTGGGATCTGTTATGAATAGCATGTTTTCATTGGAGCGTGCATATGCCAGGCAGTGGAGAGTAGCGGAGGTGGATGATTCCCTTCTTGAGCATTAGCTCACCTTGTTGAGGGATATTATTTTTAGGTGCGGAGCGCACAGGGAGGCCGACTCTCTCATGAGGCCGTGGCTTTACAGAGAAAAGTCGGGTTGTGGCTTTAGTTTTATTATGTATACATATGTATTAAATTCTAGAGAATTTTGATATATGTTTGTATAAGTAATTATCAACTCTTGAACCATGAGATATGTATTTGAGGTTGGATATGTTGGTTGAGTGATACGAGACTAGTGGCCATTATTTACTCTGTTTGGACCCTATGTGGTCGTTGTGGATGTTAGGACGGGTTATGTACTAAAGGTGGAAGCTCCCCAGGCACAAAGAGACTCTGCGATTTTTGTGAAGAGATGTCGGGTCACTCTGATGCAGTGGTCCAGCGGGTTGGCGGGTGAGTCAATGGACCCACACAGGATTTGGGCGTCACGGCAGTATCGGGAACTTTAGGTATCACATTTACTACGGGCTTGAGGATGGAAGCAGTCCATAGTCTTTGGGTTAGAACATCATCACTAGGTGTGGTTCGATGTCTAAATTTAGGTATGAGATTACTGGGAAATCAAGGACAAAACTAGGACAAGCATGCATGTGTTTGATGTGTTTTGTGTGATTTGATAAATTGAACTATTAATGAAAGAAATATGCATAACATGAATGATGTGTGATCATGTGTTGTGATTGTTTAATGTGCTTAGTAGAGTCAACACATAGGAAAAACATGATGTGTTAGAAAAAAAATTTAGAGGTTCTAATTAATATGCAAAACTAGAAAAAAGAAAATGAAGAAAATAAAATTTTATAAATTTATTTAGTTTAGGAATGAAGAAAAATCATTTCTAAAGGTTTTGGTAATTAATACTTGAGAAACTAAGAAAATGAATAAAATAAATTTTTATAAATTTATTTTGTAGATTGATTACAGAGGAAATGAAAATAATAATAATAATATATAATGAAAAGCGAAAAAATGGTCTTGCAATTTGAAATGGGCTCACGCTTGATTGTGAAGGATGTAGTTGGCTGGAGTTTTGTATTACGTACACACCTATGTCAGTGTTGTGACGACGAGGGCGTGGCGCTGACGTGCCAGTGCGGCTCTTGTGCTGCGACTCGCTTGTTTGGGCGCCTGCGAGCACAGGCTAGGCGGGACTGGGACACGCCCATTTGGCCCCCATGAGGCAATGGCCCCACCTTGCCTTGGCTGGGCGTGGCTTTGTCTTGGCTATTAAACCCAGGAATTGGAGTGCCAAATTTTTTGACTCACATACATTCGATTTTTGGACTTAATCTTTGTTCTGCAAAGTCTATAATTATGGACCTTTATTCATCACAAAATATTTTCGAAAAAAAATTTTAATTAAATAAAATAAAATCAGATAAAATAGGACAAAATTTTGAAAAAAAAATGAAATTTTCGAAAATAAAATTTTTGTGGATAAAAAAAAATGATTTAACATGTGAATTAATTGTCTCGTATTGCATTTAAATGCAAGGACATAGAATATGAACTGTATATTCTAAGTATGAATAGTGTCTCGGGGCGGTGTTTATGCCTTAGAGATACTGCATTGTATTTAACTTGCCATTTAAAAGCCCAGCTGTAGATGGCTAGTCGAGGGCCCGTTGGCATAGAGATGATCACGAGAGTCTGCCAGTTATGAGCACCGCCGACATTTTGTTAATTTTCATGTTGATCGGTGAGCTTACATTGGGTATGGGTGCGGTACGCTGTCGCACAAGCTAGGCGTATTAATAAATCAAGGAGGGTCAGTGACCAACCTCCGGAAGTTTCTGTGCCCAATCATCACTGGAAGCAAATCCATGAGGAGGATCAGATGGTGGCGGAACCATTGGTTTATCTGCGGGATCAGGAGATGTTAGAGGCTGTCAGGATTACCTCTGTGTGAAACTAGGATCAAGTCATTATAGTTCGATAAGAGGGTGAAGAGCCCTAAGTGTGGTGGATGGGCAGGACCTCACAGATGCTTAGAGGATATGACACTGTGGGCGGGAGTTTCGGGAGTGTTCATGGGTAAGTACTTTTCAGGATCTTGCCCGAGACATGCGAGAGAACAGGGTTCTAGAGTTGAAGTAGGGGGTGATGACTGTAATGGATTATGTGGCCATGTTCATAGAGCTAGCCCGATTTGCTGATGATTACGTGGCCCTGAGACGCTAACTTGAGTTAAGAGATTTGAGGAATGGAATTTAGGGTTTGTCCATTTGGTGGGGATTAATAGGACTTAGCCTACGGGATGTGGACTCCGTGGTTGGGACATCCTACAATGAAGAGAGATGGGGATGCTCGGAGCACTCGGGATCACGGGTGTTAGTAACAAGAAAGAGGAGAGTCGGGTGGCTTCTTCCGGTTGAGGAAGGCGAGGCTTCTTCTAGTTCATGAGGGTTTGATCACGCCCATCGGGCGGGGGCCAGATGAGGGGTGCCGTCGGCGAAGCAGTGAGTGTCTTATCATTGCCGGCCCAACACGGACACATGAGGAGGATTGCCCCCACAGGATCCTGTATTTAGATAGTCAACCCCAATTAGTAAAGGGTGACAGAGAGGATACAATACGCCTCCACAAAGACATCTGCACATGCCGCAGAGAGCGGGGCCCCAGCTGTGGTTGTTCGCACCTCTTCAAATTCACAAGCAGCCCAAGAGGCCAAAGTATGCAGGCAGAGACGAGGCCCCAGCTGCAGTGTGTGGACACACTCAACCAGGGCACGTTCACTAACACACTGTGAGAGGGTCGAGCCAAGAACCACCAATGCATGATGGTACGCTTGCTATCTCGCTTACGGGCAAGAGTGTTATTTGATTCCCGCGCTTCACATTCATTCATCACTTATCACTGCGGATAAAGCTCGGGCTAGGAGGTCAGACCTTGGAGGAGCTCAGATGTGAGCTCTCCCCAGGATTAGGTGGCCAGAATGGGTGGATGATATGTCACGGTCATGAAGCCAGAGATCTCGGACTCTACTCACAAAGGACCTGGCGATCGCACATGTCAGAGTTCGATGTCATCCTAGGGATGGATCGTCAGATACCACAGTGGTCAAGTATCGATCGTGTTTAGGAGGGTTACCGCCTGCACGCCAGATGGTACTCGTGGTGGTATTCTTCGTGTGAATGGCTATGACATTTTTCCCTGCATGCATAATACAAGTCCAGTGTCGTGATGCTTAGCGTCACAGTGAGCCTTGGCCCTAGAGAATCAATGATACTGCACTTTAGATCTACCCCGTAGTATGCGAATACGCGGATGCCTTCCGCATGAGCTACCAAGATCGCCTCCACAAAGGGTAAGACTAAGACGAAGTTACACCCCGGTACTTCACTCATCTCTTGACTCCGCATGACGGTAAATTCGGGCCAGGTAAACGACCCGCACTAAATAAATAATACAAGTTTTTAACACGCTTGACCAAGTTTGACTAAGTTTGACCAAGTTTGACCAACAATTAAGATAGGGCCCAAGTTAATTTCTTTTTCAAGGATAGATAATTTTAGTTGACTAAGACACCATTTCATGTGCCTCGGCTGATACGGTAGTTCATAAACGGGTCGAACGCCAAAATCCGGGATTGCACGGATAAAAAGTTACGGCCTGGAGTCTAAACAACATTTTATCGTTGTCCAAAGCTTTCCGCTTTACCCGAAAAGCGGTAATTCTAGGCCCTATATAACATAGTTTTACGTGCCAAATAGAACCCTAGCCCCAAAACATTCATTTTCAGCTCCAAAACCCTAGAAAATTCTCCAAAACCTATGGACCCGAACTGGGTCGTTTTGAACCGCTAGGGGCAAAATCTGGGTTTTGGTCGGGAGGCGTCGACCACCCCTCGTTACACGCGCGCCACCAGGTGAGAGCGTCACCACTAGACAACCTTGCGGCCAAATTCACTCGCGAACCATCACTGACGCGCCTGCATCGGGCTCTAAGGGAACACTGGCAAGGCGACCACAACGGTCACCTGGATTTGTGATGTTTTCCGCCATTCATGCACCCATACCTCCCTCCCATTCGGGACCCGAACTCATTCCCCGGGTCCCTTTTCACGTATTCCTCACCCTTTGAAAGATACGACGAAACAAATTTTACCGACCGCCGGATAGAGTTCTGCCACCACAAAGAACCTTTGGACCGCGTAAGGGTACTGCCGTGTTCCTGGTCCTCGGCTTCGTTGATATAAAGTTTGTAAATTTGACATCGCTTTGGTCGGGTTTTCCATTTTGGTCATTTCTGTAATTAATAAAATGTTTGACCGAATTGGACACCCAATTGGTCAAATTGGGAAAAATTGAAGTTGGATTTTAGTGAAATTGACATTTTATGAGTTATCGAAGGTCTAATTTCAAAAAATTAGCTCTACAGGTGAAAAGCCCCACTTTGGGTACCGGTCTCGTAGGGTACATCAGAGTAATTAGACTCCTCATGTGGTCCAATTTAGATAGTTTCATAGTTCTAAAATTATTCTAAGACATTTGGGCATCCTGTCGTCTTTGGTTAGTTATTGAAGTTTCAAATGGTATTCTTTTATATTATTATGTGCACTCACATTAAGCCTAGAGACGACTCTCAGTAGGGAGCAAGACTCAACATCCTCGTAGGTCCAGAAGTGGCTGCTATGTTTTAAAATGCTTGGGTATTATTATGATATATAATGTGGTTAATTATTATATATATAATCTTATTTGATTGGAATGGGTTGGTTATGCATACAAATATAATTATCTCGTTTTTATATAAACAAGCATTATTTGCTGTGAATTTGTCGACATTTTAAATATTTGGAAATTTTACTGAGTTCATGGATAAATTTTTGGTATTTAAACATTTTGGTACATGGATTGAGGTTTTAAACCATTTTGAAAATTTATTGATTTAAGAAATGGATTTTGAGATTTTATGAAATGGTTATAATACAGTGTCGTTGGAAAGGTATATGTGAGTAAGGATACGGTGTTGGTTGTTATGAGTTGACGTACTACATAGTACTAGAGGTCTCGACCAAGACTTGAAAGGTTGCGTTAATCGGGTTTGCCACGGTCGCGGAGGTTGGTTCCATCCAACGGTTAGCTATTATTTCCATCACGCGCTGCCTGGATTACCCGCGTTTATTAGTTGCCACAGTTGTCGCGAGGCCAGGTACCCATCCAACTAAGAGATATTATTTCCACTACTGCATGCCTGGATTACCCGGGCGCTTATTAGCCTACTGTCATGAGGTTGGTACCATCCAATCCAAGTATATATTATTCCACGGGCCGTGATGCCTGGATTACCCGGCTAAGCCATTATAGTTGCCATGGTGTCGTGGAGGTTGGTTCCATCCAACCGTCAGTTATATTGCTCACGTACTGATGTCAGTTTACCCAAGGTTTATTAGTTTCGCGATATTGAGGTCGGGTTTGACCCACGATTTACTATGGGTATATGGTACGGTACATTGCTGGTTTCGAGTAAGGTATAACCATTTCAATATCATGGTTATTGCATTTCACGATTATTTTTACGACATGACGATTATATATATTTTATGCCAATTTTTATGTTGTGAATAAATTCAGGTCATGGGTTCTTGATAATGATGTTGGTTAAATTTTTGAGCATGAATTTCATATTGTCGACTTGTGTATGTTCGTTTTGTGAGTGATTCCAAACTAGGAATCTTACAAAAGAGTGGACGGAGGTCTTGAGAGAGAAGGAATTTTCGAAAATAAAACATTATTTTTATAAATTGCGCCACTCACCGAGATTTAATATATCACATTTTATTGTTTTAAATCGTTCTCCAGTCCGCATAAATCAGAGACTTACCTCGCGCCTGCCTTCTACGCTACTCGCTCACGGAAGCTTCCGCAAAGATTCTATCTTATCTATCCGCCTTTATTTTATCGACTTACGATTTTCATCACTTCTAAAATCTCGCAAACACCCTGTAATGCCCGATCTTAGTATTGAACCCACTCGCCCCTTACTATGTGTTCGCGGGTTACGACCTACGCAAGATGGGTCAGGTCAGATTCAGCTGCTGTGGATCTTATATATATATTGAGGGAATATATTAATGTAGTGTTTACTTTCTTTCTTAAAGTCGGGTCCTACCGACATTCCTAGGATCAGACAGCTGATAACTTCACTAAAGGACCACCCGGGGAATCTTAGGAGGGTTTTTGGGTCGGGTCTTATCAGCTTGGTATCAGAGCTCTAGGTTTTTAAATTGGTCAGATATCATTGCGCACCTATCCAAAGGTTTTGTATACCTTCCTAAACTTATCCTTGAAATTGATTATGTTTACTGTCTCGAAATAGTTTATTCTTCTCGATGGCACATGAGGTAGATCGAGGCCTCAGCCAGAGTTTCGATGGAAAGTCTCGTGATGTGCACCTACCTATGAGGGGAGAATCCGTTTGAGCGCCGGCCTCGACCACCGAGAGGAGGGTTTACCGGGTGTTATCGCGGATCGTGCCTCGTAGGACTGAGCAAAGGTTTTGATGGCTCCACGGGATCCCATGGTGGCTTTATCCCGGCTAGATGACACTAGGGAAGATTTTTGGATCGGTTGGGTATGCAAAAGGTCCCATGAGGATAGAGTCGTGATAGCCTGGCTTTCTCGCCAGGGGTAGTGCAAGGAAGTGGTGGGCGTATGAGAGGACTACAGGAGACGTCACACTTCGGGGCACGCTCAAGATCGCTTTCACACCTAGCTTTCCCCAAATTATTAGACTAAGAGGCTAGAGCTCGAGACGCCTCACCGTGGTAAAGATGATAGCTCGAGTATGAGCGTAGGTCGAGAGCTACTCCGACTTCCGGCCCCAATTTGGTCATGATGAGGCCTGCAAGAAGAGGAGGCTCTCGATGGATCGAGCCAGCCGACAAACAGCCTCTCGCGCCCGACATCATCCCACGACGGGCTGACGGCAGACGTCGTCAGGCGGAGAGACGACCTGATACACCGTATCAATCGCCGATCATATGATGGATCATTCTATTCTACCGTGTGAGGGATCATCTAAGAGGGGTAGTTTCACTCGATCTTCAGCGCCAGAGATCCAGCTGGGATACTGATGCTACGCAGTGTGTCTTCGCAGAGGTGGAGACACACATGTGGTTCGACTTCGACGCTGAGTACGCAAAGAGCCATTTTCGATCTCGCAGGCCAGACTCGCTCGTTCTCGACTTATGGCGCTTACAGAAGATTCACATGACCATGTCGCTGGGATAAATACTGCTTTTGGGCGGGCACAGACATTTCGTAGAGTGGATCAGCCTCATCGAGATCCAAACAGACTCAGAGCTTCTGATCGTGCCCGGGCCCAAAGGCTAGGGCAATGGAGGATCGATACACGCATGCGGCCGACCTCGTGGTTCCTTTAAAGACGATTAGCCGCACCACCGCTGTATAAGCAGTTTATGCTATGACTATGCAGAGGTAATGTGCCACCCTCTCGATGTTGTGATAGGTACATTATATATTTGGTACTATGCACGGTAATTCATCGACTTGGGGCTACACACTTTATTTCACGCGGAGTATGTCAGACGAGTCTGATGACTCAGCCCTTCGGGGATGGCTCGAGACGCCACACCCATAGGAGAGTCCCACGGCCTAGTCATGATGCTTAAGGGCAGCTTGTTTCGCCATGGGCCAAGTTATGGGAAGCGCATTTGATATTAATAGATCTCATGGGTTTGATGATTCTTGGAATGAGATCGGCGAAAGGAAATTACTAGGTCCCGAGATTGCAGCACACGATGCTGGACAAGGTTAATGTTATATCGTGCAAAGTTGGAAAGGTACTCGTGATAGGCAAAAGAGCTATGCGGATAAGCGTAGAAAGGATCTTGAGTTTGAGGTTGAAGATCGAGTATTCTCGCGTTTTCTCCCGAAGGGCGTGGTACGCTGGGAAGCGAGGGAAGCCAAGTCCTCACTATACCGGACCTTTTGAGATTGTTGAGAGATAAATCCAGCTGGCCTTCAGAGGATTGCACTCTGTCAAGGAGCTTTCGAATCCATAATGCTTACATTCCATGCTACGCGAAGTATATCTCGGGATCCCCTACATGTGTCGAGACAACGTAGATCGAAATGAGGGATGACTCATCCCATGAGGAGCAACCAATGCGTATCTGCAGAGAAGAGAAGGAGCTTCAGAATAAGACAATATCCTTAGTGAAAGTCCTTTGAGAAAACTACCTAGTCGAGGAGGCGACTTGGAAGTGGGGGGACCAAATGCGGAGCCGCGACTTCTTCTCTCATGACACAAAAATGAATTTCGGATTTAAAATTTTCTTTAAGTAGGGGTAGGTTGTAACGACCCGTACCAAATAATACAAGTTTTTAACACGTTTGACCAAGTTTGACTAAGTTTGACCAGGTTTGACCAACAATTAGTATGTGGGCCCAAGTTGACTTTTTCAAGGATGGATAATTTTCGGTTGTCTAAGATACCATTTCATAGGCCTCATCGATACGAGTTCATAGATGGGTTGAACGTCAAAATCCGACTTACAGATAAAAAGTTATGGCCTTGGGGAGTTCAAACAGCAGCATTTTATCAATGTCCAAAGCTTTCTTCAGTTTTTACCTGAAAGCGACTTAGGTCTTATATATAAACATAGGTTTTATGCGGCCAAATAGAACCTAAATTTCAAAACACTCATTTTCAGCTCCAAAACCCTAGAAAATTCTCCAAAACCTGTGGACCCGAACTGGGTCGTTTTGAACCGCTTTTAGGCCAAATGGGTTTTGGCCGTGGGAGGCGTTTCCGGCCACCCCCTCGCTACACGCGCCGGCCAGGGAGGAGCGCCACCACTAGACGACCTTGCCGGCCAAATTTCACGCAGAAACCACCACGGACGCGTTCAGGACGAGCCGACGAACGCGGATTCGCGGGCCGCCTACAATGGGTCGCCGGATTTTGATGTTTTCCCCGCCATTCCAAGCCGACGATACCTCTCCCCATTTTTGACCTTCCGAACTCATTTCCGTGGTCCTTTTCTCTAGATTCATCACCGCTTGAAAGATACAACAAAAACAAATTCGACCGACTGTTGGATCGATTTTTTCGGCCACCACAGCAACCTTTGGACCAAGGTAAGGGTACTGATGTGTTCCTGGTCTCTTGGCCCGTTGACATAAAGTTTGTAAATTTTGGACGTCGTTTGGTTAGTTTTCCATTTTTGGGTCATTTCGGGTAATTACCGAAACGGTTTGAACCGAAATTGGACACCAATTAGTCAAATTAGGCAAAATTGAAGTTGGATTAGTGAAATTGGACATTTTTATGAGTTATTAGAAGGTTCAATTTAAAAAAATTAGCCTCCTGGTGAAAAGCCCAAATTTTGGGTACCGGGTCTATAGGGCACACCGTATAATTAGACCTGTCGGGGTCCAATTTAGATTGTTTCATAGTTCTAAAAATTATTCTAAGACATTTGGGGCATCCCAATGTCTTTGGTTAAGTTATTGAAGCCTAAATGGTATTTTTATATTATTACAGGCACTCACATTAAGCCTAGGAACGATCCTGCAGGGGAGCAGGACTGAGCATCTGTAGTCTGTAAATGGTTTACATGTTTTAAATGCTTTGGGGTATTATTATGATATATAATTGTGGTTAATTATTATATATATAACTTATTTGATCGAATGGTTGGTTATGCATAAATATAATTATCTCTTAGTAAACAAGTTATCATTTCAGAATTTTGTCGATACTTTAAATATTTGAAATTTTAATGTAGTTCATGGATAAATTTGTATTTAAACATTTTGGTACATGGATTGAGGTTTTAAACCATTTTGAAAATTTATTGATTTAAGAAATGGATTTTGAGATTTTCAGGAAATGGTTATAATACAGTTGTCGTTGGAAAGGTATATGAGTAAGGATACTAAAAGGTTGGTTGTTATGAGTCACATGTACCATATAGTACTAGAGTGTTCGATTCAAGACCTAGCATTACAAAGCAGCACCGGGTTTGCCACGGTGTCGTGGAGGCTGGTCCATCCAACTATATTATTTCCACGACCATGACGCCTGGATTGTTCGGTTTATTACCGCCACTATGTCGGAGAGGTCGGGTACCATCCAACGGTTATATATTGCTTCCATGGTCGTGATGCTCTAGATTAATTCAAGGTTTATTAGTTTCCACTGCGTCGGAGGCTTCGCACTCATCCAATTATTATATATTTCCACCTACCGATGCCTGGATTACCTCGAAGGTTTATTATCGCCACTTGTCAGAGGTCGAAATACTTCGCGTTGATGCCTCGATTGACGAATGCGCCAGCGACATCTGCATGATCTCATGCATAAGGTGATCCAACCTTATCTGGACTGGCTTTGTCTTAGTCTTCTGGATGACATTTCGATTTACTCCCAAATGCAGTGGGAGCAATGAAAGATCACTCGGAGGATCAGTGTTACAAATGGTCGAGACCATCACCGGGCCAGGGACGCCAAGTTCAAAAGAAGTGAGAGTTTCGCCATCGAGGTGAAATTTTTTGGGACACGCGGTGTCGGTGATTAGGCTTGGTCAACGGACCTTAAAAGGTCAAGGCATCGATGAGTCGAGAGGCCAAGCTCGGGCCTTCGAGATACGCAGCTGACTGGGTCAAGTACTACAGAGATTCATCGGTGATTTCTCCGAATAGCAAAGACTATGACGAAGTTGACTCGGAAAAGGTTAAGTTTGATTGGGATGATCGATGCGAGGAGGCATTCCAGGAGTTGAAGAGGAGACTTACTTCGCCTCCATTCGATAGTCCCGAACAGGGATGTAAGGCTACGTGTATCAGGATGGACTTTTCTCGAGGGCCTGGACCGATGTGTTTTGATGCAAATCCGGAGGGTAGTAGCCATGGTTCCCGCCACTTCGAAGAATCATGATGCACTACTCCCACACACGACATGGAGTCACGGTCGTAGTCTTCGCCTTTGAAGATTTAGTGCCACTACTTATATGGCGAGGAGTTCGAGGTGTACCTGCACTTACAAAAGTCCTAAGTATATCTTTCACGCACGGACTCAACAGAGGCAACGCATAAATGGAGTTCCTAGGAGGATTACATTTCACTTTGCATTACCATTCCGGTAAAGCAAATGTGGTGGTTGATGCACTCAGTTGGAAGTCATGAGGAGTATTGGCCAGTATAGCTTCCCGAGTGGCGAGTGCTCAAGACTGTGGGACAAGCCAGCTACAGATAGCGAAAGTGTGCGGTATGTTGGGGTGGGAGTTTGGTAGTTACACTATCTTCATATAGAAAGGATTGAGTCCCAATGGCGTGACGTGAGAGATAGTGTCCATCGTGACCGTACAGCAAAGGGTGATTTCAGGGTCGGACCGCTCCACTGATGGTAGTCTTTTGGGTATAGAGGATTCGCAAGTGGTTCCCATTCGACCGACTCGAGAGAGGAGATTCTCGTGGAGTTTTACACCGCTTCGACATTTTCTCGCGGCATCCAGTGGCAGCGAAGATGTATCGTGATCTTGGGCCGCCAAGACATTACCGGGAGCGGAAATGGCAGGACATGGGGGACTTTGTTACGATGTCTCACGTGTCACAAAGCTGGGCGTCGAGCACCGTAAGCAAGCAGGCTACCTAACCGCTTGAGGTGGTCAATGGAAGTGGAGCATGTCACAATGGATTTTGTGGACCCACTTGCCATGGACACCGCAGGCATACATGATGCGGTACTGGTGATAGTGGACCTCCCACCACGAACCGGCACATTTTCTGCACGTGAGGACGACCTTCTCACCGGGAGAGATTTTGCCTGCTATATATTCACAAGAGATAGTCCACATGGAGTACCAAAGATCCATAGTGCTTCCGATAGGACCCGAGGTTCACGCGCATTCGAAGAGTTTCCCCAAAAGGCTACGGGCAATACCTGGCGACGATGAGTACAAATTTTCCACCTCAGCATGGGTCACCGAGAGGACTGGCGCAAGTGTTGGAGATGATACGAAAGATGCATCCTCAGGATCATAAGGGTATCCGGAAGAGCACTTGCCCTTAGTGGAATTCGCCTATAATAACAGTTATCAGGCGAGTATACAGATGGCACCATATGAGGCATTGTGCGCAGAGGCCACAGATCACCGTTATGTCGGGATCGAGGCCGGGAGAGCTCCATCACTGTCCTAATCCGATTAGAGACACCTCGAGAAGGTGAGCTTGATACGGCGACGTGCCTCTCATGGCTCGTAGCCGGTAGAAGAGCTTGGTGCAAGGAGTGTGCAACGTCAACCCTTAGAGTTCGAGGTCGGGATCACGCCTTCAAGGTGATGCCTAAGAGAGGAGTGGTTACAGTTCGATTGCTTATGTAGAAGCTACCGCCAGATTCATTAGGCCTTCGAGATACTCGAGAGGATAAGGAAGTTATGCACATTGGCTTTACCACCCAAAGCATGTCGTAAAATCCACGAGGTGTTTCACGCCTCCATGCTCCTAAGTATACGCCGATGTAGCCCATGTAATGGATCGGGGATGACGAGGTCGATAATCGACGGAACCTTCTCGAGGAGGGACCGCGGTGTATTTTGATAGCCGTGATCAGGTTTTGCGTCGCAAAACCGTGAGGCTAGAGGTGCTAGCGGCGCATCTACGGAGTGGAGGAGTCAATACTGGAGCGCCGAGATACGATGCAGGGCCACCTATCCTCTGCTTAGGGACTAAGGTACGTGGTTTAACCGTTTAACATTTAAAATGACTAGCTTACATGCATGGTAGAGTGCACGCTTCATATGCATGTGAGTGATTAGATTTATTCGTAATTTTACCGAAATTCCTTTTAAGGAGGGGAGAATGTAAGACCCGATAAATTTCCAATTTCTGGAAAAAAGGTAAAATCGTAATTTCGGTCAAAAATCTGAAATTTATTCTCTAGATCTCGAATGATGAAATGGATTTCACCGTTGGAATCGTCTTGCAAAATCTAGCTAGCACGTCGAATTTTGAGACAAACTGACTTACATCAAGCTGAGGCGTCGAGTTTCTCGTATTGAAATAATGTAGAGGATAAAGTCACATATAACATGTACACATGTTATACATGTTGCATGAGTAGAGGGATGATGGAAATGGATGGCCGGGATAGTGCCAAATGTCGAAAATCCAAGCTAAGGGATAAATGGTCATTATTTAAATTTTAAATGACACTAAAGACGAAAGAGTGAATAAGAATCCCAATTTCATTAACTGACACAAAAAGGGAAAACGGAGAGGCACTTCCAAAGAGTTTAGGATTTCGCCTTAGGTGAGAGAGAGAGACTTCTCTAGATTTTATGCGTGATCCGATCATTTGACTTTTTCGAGCTAAGAAGGAAAGCCGTCTACGCAGAGAGGTCACGCTGTGACTCCGACATTTGTGGAGTTTCAATAAACTCCAAGAGGTGTGGGTTTCATCCTACTTGTGTTTTGCACTTTATTTAAGTGTTTTATAATGTTTCACTGGTTTTGAGGCCTCGAACGGGGGAAATTGGACGGCCCCAAAACTGGACCGAAATGTGGAATTTTTTTAGAAATCATTTGGATAGTTCGTGACACTGCACGGACAGTTTTGGGTGTTTGAGTTGGAAATTGTTGAATAAATTCAGCTGTGATGTGTATAGTTTAAATGGCCATGAAATTCAAAGTTCACAAAGTGAACCGATGATCGTGACTGTCTAGAACAAAGAACCCGAGGGTTTCACCGCTCATATAAATAGTGCTCACAAAATAATTCGTGAAATAATGTGCTGGCTGAGTAATCTGCTGAATTGCTTCGTGTTCGATAATTAGCACAAGTGAGCTAATTTTTGGTGTAATGAATTATGAAATTACATGATATAAGCTCAGGTGATTTAAATTATGTGAATATATGCATTATTATATATTTACATGTGTTATATAATTGTATTGGAATTGGCATCAAGGTATTCCATATGCACACCGGGCAATCTTTAGAACAATAGGAGTGAGTGCATGAGTTGATTCTTGAAAGAATGGTTTCGGAGGGTTAACTAAATAATAACAATTATCGGAGAGTAGTCCATATAAAATATCAATCGTCTGAGTCGGCCTAATTGATATACATCGGAGGGTTGTCCACTAAATAAAAAAATCTGAGTCGGTCCACTACTTACCTGAGGGTTGTCCATAAATAAAAACAAACATCTTGTTGAAAATAAGGCTTCGCCGCTTGTGCAAGTGAGGGAGCCTGTGAGGACTCAGATATGAGTTGATTTATGGTGACATTCAAGCATGATCACGCATTTACTTGAAATGTGTTTTCATCGGAGCATTGCATATGCACTTAGGTGAGAGTAACCCAATTAGGGTGATTCCACCACTGAAGTATCAGGGGCTCACCCCGTCGAGGATATTATTTTCAGGTACAGGAGCTTGACGAGGAGACTCGCCATCATAGAGGCCGCTTTAGAAGAAAGTCGAGTCATGCTTTGGTTTTATTATGTATACATGTATTAGAATTTTAGAATTTTGATATATGTTTGTATAAGAGTGAATTATCAACTCTTGAACCATGAGATATGTATTTGGCTGGGATATATTGGTTGAGTGATGATGCAGGGGCCCAAGTGGCCATTATTTACTCTCATTTGGACCCTATGGTCGCGGATGTGTCAAAGGTGTTATGTGAATTAAGGGTAGAGCTCCCTGCATAAAGGAGACTCGCCGATTTTCGCGGAGAAATGTCGGGTCACTCGACATTCACGAAAGCGTTTTTCACCGTTGATTCGGGGTAGTCAACGACCCCCTGATTCGGGGGCTACGCATTTTTTCCCTAGCTATACATATAAAATCAGAAAAATATTTTCGATCATAGATTTAGAGACGACTTGTTCTAGCTAATTAGCTAGGAAAAAATCCGCTCTAAAGTTGCTGGGCAATTTGCCACCAATCTTTGCGCCAAAATCAATGACACATAGCTAGGACTTTGTCCGTCGCAAATTTCCATCTCTAACCTACACATCCGGCCGCGAAAATTGTCATTAATTCCAGAATAAAAATCTCTGCTATTCGCCGCTTAATCCCCAAATTAGCTAGGATTATTTCCCTATTTAATCTCCGTAGCTAATCCGACATAATTTCTGTAGTGAAATAAGCTTTGCAATAGATTTATAAATTTCAAGGAATTTTATCAAAGATAAACTTAGAATTTTATTTATAATTCAAGGTAAATTATTAACTATCAATATTTATATAGAGGGGCTAATACAAGAAATTACAATTTACTCGATGGAGTTTATCGATTTAATTAAATTCGTTGAACTTATATTATGTTTAATGATGCTTTTAAGTCGACTCCTTTTGTGAAACATCATGGTAGGTAATTGATAAAAACCAATATAAGTAAAAATAATTTATTTTATTTTACTTTCATGATTAATTTTTATTTTAGTATCATATTAAATAATCATTAAACTTAATTAGTTTTTAAATATTAAAAAGCATTTGTTTTTGTAGAGAAATAAAAATACATATTTATTACAATTTTCTAGAGGAATAACTTGTGGCTGAAGCTTAGAGATGCAAAGCCAAAAGCCTGTAATTTTATGAAGGAATTACACATTCCAACCGGTCGATCTCAATCTAAGCTTAAGTCCCTTCTACATTCATGAATTTAATTATTTACACAAAAAGTGAAATACACACAACAATAAAAGATTCAATCAATCCAAATTCAATTTTTTTTTTTCGTTTATGAACATTACTAAATTGATGGTTTTCCAAATTTTAAATTAATGTGAATAAGCTTTCCAACATCACATTAGAAATTGGTAAATTTAAACACAACATTTATACTGTAGTAAAGAGGCACAAAGAATGGGCTGAAAATAAAACCAAATATAAATCTTAAGTGTTTATTGAATGATGATGATGGTTAAAAACTTAAATTTTAATAACTTAAGAAATCTAATATTGATTGTAGTATTCTCAAAGTAAAATTGAAAATTGTTATTATTAAATAAAATTTTAAGATATAGAGAATACTATTTTGATTTTTTTGAAATTCTTTGTTGGTATGATTTAGTATATATATATATATATATATATATATATATATATATATATATATATATATATAAAGTGAAATTGAAATTGTTATTAATAACAAATTTTAAAGATATAGAGAATACTATTTTGATGTTTTTTGAAAATTTTGTTATATGATTTAGTATATATATATATAGTAGCATATATATATATATATATATATATATATATATATATATATATATATATATATATATATATATATTTTGTGTTTTTTATGTTTTTCAAATTTAAAAAAAAAATTGAAAACCAAACTTTTTTTTTTCTTGTTATTATCATTGTTTTCCTTGTTTTGTATAATAACCCCTCAAGTATCGGGGTGAAGTCATTAGGATCATTTTACTGAAAACTATTTTATAAAAATTTGTAATTATCAAAGGTGTTTTTGGGTTTTTTTGGTAAATAATGTAAAAACTAATTTTTTTCCATTAAAAAACAGTAAAAGTATTTTAGAAACAATTTACTTCATTTTAGGTGATTAAATTAAAATACCATTTCAAAACCTAAATTTTGAAATTTGAATTTTGATGATTTTGATAAAAATAACTTCATGTTTTTTTACAAAAATAAACTATTATTTTAAGAATTAATGTAAACACATAAAATAAAAATATACATTTTTGTCCACTTCTGACTACTTCGAGTGAATTCTGGTCAATAGATCCAAAGTGGGCACACCCAATATGCTATTAGAATCGTGTGTCACGCTTTGATCACCCCGCCCTGTGGTAGCACACCGGGTGGATTCGGACATTCCGATGCATCGAGCCTAGGCCCGACCTTCTTGTTACCGGGCCTCGAGCAGCCTTTTGGCATGATATATCCATTCCAAATTTAACTTAAGGTTTTTGAAGTAAAATGCATATTCATTTAACATCTATATGTTGAAGGCATTTATCAAAAAATATATCTATATATCAAAAAATATACCAAATTTAACTCATTCTCATATTTTTATGAATACTTTAATAAGATTTCTAAGGCCCAATGTTTAAGGCCCACACAAAAGGAAGAGACGACGAGTCGCGAACTCGCCATTCGCAATAAGGAATTGATAGTATCACGCTCCTTTTTTCAGTTTCAAAATGTTCCATGTTCCATCGTCATGCTAATGGAATCAGATCTCTCCCTCATCGAAATCGTCGGCGAACACAATTTGCTTCTGCAACATATTCATTTTCTGAAAATTTGAGCTATAAAATCAATGGGTTCTTCGCTTTCTGATCAATCGATCAAATAAATATTTCTTCGGGTTTTGGGGATGAATTGATATAGGGCATGGATGGAAACTATGAACTAATAAATATCATAGATCGAAAAACTCTTAAGACAAAATTGCACATACGATTATAAATCAAGAACATTTACACACCTTTTCCTAAGTTTAAATCCACATCAATATTTGCTCTCTCTCTCTCTCGTGGAGGTCCCTAGTTTTAAGGTAGGGTCCCACAATTTCTGGGAATTATAAAAACTTTAGGCTTGCAGTCTCTGAGGCCTAACCCATAACCCAAATCCAAAATAAGCTCGAGGTCGAAAAGGTTTTTTGTGCCGCCTTGCTGGGCCTATGCGAAGACCACCCAAAAACCAATACAGAGGACTTAGGGTGAGGGGAGGAAAATGGGAGCTTTGGAAATTTTTTTTTTTTTTTTTTTTAAAAATGATCAAATTAGTATGTAAATAATAATATCGTGAGTCACACTATACATTGAAATTTTTTTTAGTTAATATCGCGACATTGGGACTTTTTAAAAATCACCTCAGAATTATTAACTATGGTATTATAATAATTTAATTTTTTGCTAATCTAATGATATTGACTGTGAACGTTATTTTCATTTCTAAATTATTTTTAATAATTTTTTTTCAAAAACTAAATAGGTACAAACTCGAAAATTAAGGAATTAATTATAATAATACTAATAAAATAAATATAAAGACTTCTAATCAATTTTTTTTTTCCTATTCCGACATCAACCTTTTAAAAGCCAAATAAATTTCAATAAATTTCAATTTTTAAATGATAGCGACTCGAGAGGAGTCCGACTCGAGAGGCTGCCTCTTAAAGCCACCACGCCTGCGCTTGGTTTTCTCTTCTACCTCTCTTTGTTTTCTTGCCTAGCAAGTTCATCCTCATAGATTATCATACACTTCTCTATATACCACTGTAAGTCCCCAACCTACCTCTTCAAACCCTAATTTCTTCTCGCTTACTCGATCAAGTGAGTGGTTCTCGATTCAGATTCATTTATTGTAATCCATTTGATGATTTTTGCTCTGACATTTTTGGTTCTTTCTTTGCCATTTGGTTTGATTTACTCTCATGTTTTTGAGGGTATGGTTCTCGATTTATTTCAATTTTTGGATTTTTATTGTTCTTATGTTATACGTGATGGAATGGCGATGTCAATTTCGAGTTTTAGGTTTGATTTGCCACTTGGATATTTTTTTTTTAAAAAACATTATACTATGAAGAAAAACTCCATTTGATGAATTGATCATCTTAATTGAGGTAGAGTCACAAGACTAGGGCATATAATTAACTAATATTAATCTCAAGGAAAAACATTTGAGAAGTTAAGATGGTCCAAGCACGGAATGTTTATAATACTGATATTATATGAGCAGTAGATGACCCTGAAAATCAGAAAAAGGAAGCTATGAGGTTTTATGCTGAAACCTGGAATGATCTGTTCGATCTGACTCCATATTCTTATATGGAGAAAAATTACCGATATGCCCTTGTCTATTGTACTTGTCCGTCCCACTGTTTGGTTGTTGAATTTTGTTTATATCCTGCTTCCATCATTCATATTCTTAAGCATATGTTTCATGTGCTTTTGTAATTCTTTTTACTTTGCTAATGAAGAAAAGCTAGTCACTTGATTGGAGATTTTATATTGATTTCGAATTTAGTTGCTTAGAGAGGTTTCTGTTCACAGGATCTACTGGAGTTGGATTTACACCACATGTTATCACAGTGAAAGCTGGAGAGGTTCACCTTTTTCCACCTTGTTGCTACTCAGTACTATAGATATTTATTTTCCTGCAATCTTACATCTCTCAAACTCTTGGTCTTGATACACCTGTTTTCCTATACAATACATTTATATCACGTGAGAAGTAGTAAGGATTCAAGGGTGCAATTATTAGCCTGGAGTTTTATTTGAAAGGAAAAAAGTAGTTGTTTCATTTAGGGAGTTCTATTTATGTGTCCTTATTTTAAAAAAAACAAAATAAAATGGAAGCAACTGGAATTTTTTTTCCCCAACCTCTTTATGATGAGGCAACTTTATTATTTTTTCTTCTAGCATCTGTATTAACCCAACATACCTATATGGTATTTAATTATGTACTCTTATATCAGCATCTACCATTTATGAAGGAATCTTGTGAGCTTTGTTGCATAATTGGACAATGATTTTTATTAGACCCATAAAATAATACCATTTGAGTTTAGATCTTAACTTTAAGAATGTAATTCATACAATGTCAACCAAATCAAATTTTGTATTTATAAGAAAAGATCCAGATAATTCAGTAATTTTCTATTATTACCTTCAGCAGCATGGTAATTTATTAATGCAAATTATACTTCATGTGCTGTTTAGAGTTTCTTATGTATCATCGTATATTCGAACTCGGATTTCAAGTCCGTTTAGTGCAGCTGTGGCTGCGAGGGAAATGAAATAAGTTTGAAAATATACTCGACATGCTGAGAAAGTATAGTATGCATTTCTATGTTTGAGGAAGAAAACAAAGTAGGAAAAGCCAAGTATGACAAACCAACACTTCTTTTACTGCTATACGTATGACAATCCTATTGTAATTTGAGCCAGGCTTGAGGGTATAGCAAACAATTGTTATTTTAATAGAGCCTTGTAAAAAGATATTGGACTTGCTAACTCAAATGTTTATTATTGGGACCAAATGTTTATTACTTTTCAAGTGGGCTCTAAAACATGTCTATGTAACGTTGATATGCATAGATAACATTGATATATTCAAAATTGACTAAGTTAAGATGGTCCAAAAATGCATTACTTTTCTCAAGTGGGCTCTTAAAACATGTCTATGTAACGTTGATTTGCATAGATAACATTGATATATTCATCATCTATGGTCAATAAGATTTATATTATATTTTTATGAGCATCTTTGCCATACTTTGAACATTTTGCAAGTAGCTAGATTGACTCGTCCCTAGATTGCCAATTATTGCTGAGGCTGCTGATAGGCAAGTACTTTTAACACCAATTTGGTCTTTAAATACACCGCTTTTACTTTGATTTTGTGTACTAGGAATGCTAATTTTTGGTGGTCAAGATTTCAGGTTCTCGGGTCTTTATGCTATGTTTGGAACCCGAACTCTAACCCTGAAAAGGTAAGGGAAAGAAAATAGGGATGAAAGAAAAAGCTAAGGAGGGGAAAATAATTTTTTTTTTCTTGTTTGGTTATTCATGGAAAACTCAAGGGAAAAAGATAAGGAATATTATCTATGACCTTAAAGTAGAGACGATGATCAAAAGATTTCCTAATTTTCATTGTATATCAATCTAACCTGACTAATTTATGTTATATGTCGCGGCATGTAAAATGAGTTCCAATAGAGAATTCATGTATTTAAGGCTGACAAATGGATTGCCTAACCAATCATTTATATCGGGATGAACTTAGTCGACCAGAAGGCAAAGATCAGAATCACATTAGATGTCCATGTAATAAGAAGAAGCGCTTAATAAGAATTTTGTTGAGGTTAACGAGGCAAGGTTCCATCTTTATAAATACGGTTTTATCCCTAATTATCGTGTGTGGTACT
Source organism: Tetrastigma voinierianum (assembly GCA_016808115.1). NCBI lineage: Eukaryota > Viridiplantae > Streptophyta > Magnoliopsida > Vitales > Vitaceae > Tetrastigma > Tetrastigma voinierianum. The sequence continues at coordinate 201,231 of JAEQBH010000935.1, forward strand.
TGCATGGTGAGACCGAATCATCTATATATGGGGAGGAGGCATTATATAATGTGAATGCCACTAACCATCATGCAATAACAAATAATGTTGGATCATCGACAACATTTGTTCAGATGGTTTATGATGCAATTCGGTCCACAATTTAATGCTAATATTGTTAAGGAATCTCCAAACCCAACCGCGCGCACAAAATTTTATGACATACTTAATGCTGCAAACCAAGAGTATCTTTGGTGTCAAAACGCACTCACAATTATCGACCATTGCTCGAATGCTTCCACATCAGTCGAGCATCGATTAATACGAGCGGTGCTATGATGCTTTGTGTGTCGGTTTATGAAGGAGTTATTCTTAGGATGATAATGTTATGGCCCGATAGTTTCTATGAGGCCAGAAGCTTATCGAGGAATTGGGATGCCGGTTTATAAAATTCATACTTGCACGAATGGTTGTATGATTTATTGGGGGTGATGACTGGGTGGCTGATGCAAATTTTGTGACCATCTTCGATATACGACCCATAGTATTAATAGACAAAAAAGCTTGTACCATATAAGAAAATGTATTACTTTCCACTACCCCAAGACTTCACTTGATTTATATGCTTGAAGCCCTTTGCTAAGAGTATGAGATGGCACGATGATCATTTTGTAGAAAATGGTGAGATCGTCATTGTTACAGTTCTCTGCGACATTTAATGTTATGCATCCCTCATTGCGGTTAAGCTTCGTAATGTCAGATTAGGCCTATGTACTGATGGATTTCAACCATTGGACATCGAGCGGTATTCTTCATGGCACGGTATTCTCCTCCATATAATCTGATGTGTATGAAGAACAGTATGTTCTAACATTTATTGTCGAGGAGCCCTAGAAATCTGAAGGACAAGTTAGATGTGTATTTACAACCTTTGATCTACGAGTTACAAGCATTGTGTGGGAAGTGGAGTTGGGAAACATGACATTTCTAGAAAGCAGGGGTACATGCTATGGGCAGCTCTCTTGTAGACCGATCAGTGACCTTCAACACTCAATGTTGTCGGGTTAGATACGTCGCGGAACTAGCATGTCAGTATTGTATGGATGAATCGGATGGCACACCCCACAAAATGGAAGGAAACAAACTTGGTTTGATAATCATCGTAAGTTCCTTCCACTAGATCATCCATTTAGAAGAAATAAATATGCTTTTAGAAAGAATCGAACGGTAATAGATCCACCTCCAAAAATTCGCTCTGGTGTTAAGTTGCTAAGGGAAATTGATGCATTAGGCTTAAAAAAAGTTACTGAGATTGGGGCAAATGATGCTAATGTTCTTGTTAGTAAATTAACTGGATGGAAAAAGAAGTCAATTTTTTGGGATTTTCCATATTGGAGCACAAATCTCATTAGACATAATTTAGATGTGATGCATATAGAGAAAAATGTGTTTGAAAATATCTTTAACACAGTGATGAATGTTGATGGGAAAACAAAAGACAATGCAAAGTCTAGATTAGACTTAATGGAAAAATGTCGTCAACTAGAATTGCATGTTGTTGATGGCAAGCTTCCAAAAGCTTGCCATACATTAGACAAATATGGTCGAAATGAGTTGTGTATTTGGGTTCAGAATCTAAGATTTCCAAATGGATATGCTTCAAATATAGCCAGGTGTGTAGACATGAGGAAACATAAACTTTTTGGAATGAAAGTCACGATTGTCATGTCTTTATGCAAGGTTGATACCAATTGCATTTCGAAATGCTTCCATCAATGGAGTGTGGCAAGCAGTGGTGCTAAGGAGCTTACATCAAGCGTGCTTAAAATTATAAGCTATGTTGAGATTAGAGTCATAAATACCAATTATTGTTCTGAGCTAGAGCGGATATTCCTCTTAGTTTTTTTGACTCAATGGAGCATTTGCCAACACACTTGGCATATGAAGCAAGGGTAGCAGGACCAGTCCAATACTTATGGATGTATCCATTTGAAAGGTATGCAAATTAATGTTATACAACTACATTTACTATCAACGAATCATTATATGATATTGGTATTTATAAACTTATTGATTGGATTGCTAGGTATTTGCAGATTTAAAACACAATGTAAGGGAATAAGGCGAAGTGGAGATCCATATCACGATATTTAGTTGAAAAACTTGACTTTTTGTGAGCATTATTTCAATCCAACCTCCATACAAGGCATCGAATGATGCCTCATAATATTGAGTCCAATGCGGGAGAAGGAAATGATTTCGAGAGGGAACTTATCAAGCCAAATCGATTAGAGCCTTTAGGAAGACATACAACACGAATGCTAAGTGAGCGAGAGATAAATGTCGCACATGGGTATAATGCTTGCTGAGGCGCATTGAAGTTAAACCCTATATTGAGTAAGCATCTTGCTCAACTATTGTGCACCTAATGATGCAACTTTTTCTAATTCAACTAATTAGTGTTCTATTAACATAATATTCATTGCGAGTTCGGCAAGGCCAGGCCATACATTAATGATCTGATGTGATGCTAGACTCGATGAATTTTTCCTAGCATGGTTCAAGACTTATGTAAGTTCTTTATTGTTTTAGTTAGTTTATGGTAAAATGTCTTTTAACACACTCTTATTAGCAGGCACGTGACAGCGTTGAAAACATATATCTTAAAGCTCTAGCAAATGGACCACTTCAAACAGTTAACTGTTATAATGGATATAATGTGAACGGTTTTCGTTTTCACACACTTCAATGGGGTACTTCTAGATTTTCAAACAATAGTGGTGTGTGCGTTAAAGGTACTAATTACACGGTTGAAGTGAAACTGACTACTATGGTCCAATTCTGAAGTCGGTAGGTCGAGTACCAGGATGGCCCATTAAGAGGGGCCCATTTTATTTAAGTGTGAGTGGTTTGACATTACACCAAATGTAGACGAGGATCTAAGCAATACAAATTAGTGGATGTAAATCATACAAGAAGATATGCACAAGATGAACCATTTGTTTTAGCAATGCAAGCACAACAAGTGTATTATTACACATTTCTAAGCTTAAAACGTGATATTAGATCTTGGTGGGCTATTTGTAAAATCAAGACTAGAGGGATGATTGAGATGCTTGTAGAGCCAGAAATTACCCCACAAGATCCATTTCAAGAGGAAACAAATGATGTGGATGAATTTAGTTTACCGATGGAAAATGATACTATTTTGCTTAATGATCGGATAGGTGAAATGTTAGATATCGATGTAACTGAAACACTTTCTCATGATGATGGTGATGAAGAAGAATATGATGGAGATGAAGAAGAAGAATGGAAAGATTTAAACAATGATGAAAATTAGGTTGGTAATTTGATTGTTGTATAACCATTTAATTACCAATTAATATACATTGTATTATGTTCTTATTCTCATGCAGATATGGGTCGAGGAGTAGGACGAGGATCCAGGATAAGGGTGGGGACGTGAGTGGAATGTGGTTTCCTCCCCCTAGTGCCCTAGTAGATTAAAATCAGAGGATCACCTACCACACATACATATGCACGAAGTGCCATCATCCATGATACTACTAGCCCTACGCTGCGGACACCGGGTGATGTCATCATCAAATACACCTGCACCACACAGTAGAGATTCGACACCACGAAGTAACATCATCCCGAGTTCAACATTACCACTAACCATTAGTTACGTCTCGTCCCTGCCATTACGCTACTTGTGGAGATGCGTTTTCCTTTAAACTATATCATTTGAATTTTTATATTGACCACATGAAGTTGAATGGCGCATTGATTAACTTTGTATGTTTTACTTGTGGGATACACATCACGAGCTAATATATCTAGGATTATCCAATATCTTGCAAGGCGTTTGCATGTGATGGAGTTATAATTGGAAGATGGTGCCTCATGATATCAAAGATTTCTCTTGTAAGGTTTCAAGTATGAATTGGGTCTAAGATATATTTTATTTTATTTTCTTTTTCTATATATTGATCAATAACAAATGTTGTTTCACTTTGGTCTTGCTTTTTTTTTTTTTTTAAATGTGTTTTTATAATGTGGATAAGGTGGAATTGGAATGTGAATAGTTCAAGTGACAACATTAAAAAGTTTCAAATAATCATATACAAATAAGACTATTTTTTCTTTCACAAATTTTCATTTTTTGGCATTATTTCAATTCTTGAAACATTATTAGTGGGATCATAGTGGATGCTCTAGATTAAGGTTGCATAGTATAAAAAAGGCTTCACGACGTTATAGCAATGATGTTAGTTGATGAAAGGTCATAAGCGAAACTGACCAAGTTTCATCTTAGAGTATTTGGGAAGCGACAGCGTTATTGGCGATCCACGAATTTCGAGAGAAAAAATACGCGAGGATCTATGAATAGGATGAGTGAGACTGGAGGTGAGGGCGCAGGACCTTCGTGCCATACCGGTGGTTCCTTATCTCATAGGGAGCATGCTAAACGTTTGGTACGTATATTGATAAATATTTGGATTTTATTTTATTTTTTTAACTACTTGTTTTAATATATGATACTTTTTTAATTTTAAATGGCCAAGTTAGCGTCAGCCTCTTCAACATCGAGCTCCTAGAACAAACTCATGGGAGAAGGTAGATAATCAATTTGTTGATCGGAGTCTCGGAGATCTATGTAAGTCTGAAACTTTTTAATTGATTTGTTTGTAATTTTTGTTTATAGAAAAATATATTACTAATGTTTATATATTTCAGGATCGTGTAGTTGCAAGGTATGAGGCTGAGACCACAGCTGTAAGAGAGGATGCATCTTCATCACAATCTGTTGATGCAACTCAAATCTATCTAGATGAGGTTGGGAGTCGAAGAAGCGAGTATATGGCCTTTTGATCGATGGGATACGTACTGCGATCTCGGGCATCATCCGATTCTGTCGATATGCCTTGACTAGTCAGCCGGTTCGAATCTCGGACACGAGGCCTTGAAGATAGTCGAGATCAATGCTTTGGAAGGAGATGGAGTGTGATGCGTGAGCAAATGATGCGTGCCGGAGGGCATTCTACAGGCCAGGACGAGTCTGTTCAAAGCTTTTCATGCCTGGTTCGGAGCTTATTAGGGGTCTGCCTATTCCACTAGCCATTGCTCCAGAGTCAGATGTACCTTCTATTGAAGGATCCCACTAATTGTTAGACATTTTAATTATTAAACTATTGCACAAGGGAACTATAAACTTAAATTGTGGTTAAATATGGTATATGAAACTATTAACTATTAGTTATCAAAAATTTTGTGTTGCATTTTTTTATTGTAGTGCGAAATTTGAAATTAGTACGAGAATTTTGAATAATACGAGGAAATTTTGGAGATTTACAAATTTAACAAAAATTAATGAAAATTGGAAAAATAATTACAGCAGTTTTGCAATGGATTTTGCAACGGATGATACATTCTGACTAAGTAAGGTTTAGAGAAAATATTTATTTGCGATACTATTGCGAATTTACTGTGGAGTGCAGTAAATTACAACTGACATATTTACTTAGTGGTTGCGTATCTATTGCAAAGTTACAGGTGCAACAAAATTGCAATAGTTAGTAATGAAACGATTCTTTGATCTATTGCAAATTTGCAGAGTACAATAGAATTACAACAACATATTTTGCGACTTATAGTGGTTGCAAATACGTACACAAAGGATACGTGAATGGCTAACAGAAATTGTAATGGTTAGTAATGAAACGGTTGTTGATCTGTTGCAAATTTGCAACGGAATGGCAACAACTTTAGCTTATTCATTGTCTTTTGATTTTTGGGATTTAACAACTGAATTAGCAACGGATGTAAAATTCGTTGCAATATAACAACGGAATAATTCCGTTGCAAATCCGTTGGTCTTTACCTTCGAATGCGAAGTGTGCAAGAGTGCGACAAAGGTTTTGCAACATAACATACATTTGCAAATCAGATTTGCTAATAGAAGACTACAGGATATTTATGGGTTTACACTTGGTTACAAGGAAAAATGGATTGCAAGCGCTGTTCCTCTTCAGTGATAGTTCAAGAGTTAATACATCACTCTTAATACAAGCATATATTAAATTTAAAATTCTAATACATATTTATACAAAGGAAATTATCTGCAAGCCACATATGGCTTTTTTTCTTTTCAAGCGGCCTCTAGTGAGCGTCGTCCTCCACAGGAACACTCCATGTACCTAAATAATGATCCCTCGTGAGTGAGCAATGCCAGTGAGTGGAATTATCCTACATGGGTTACTCCGCTAAGTGCACATGTAATGTGACAGAACACACTTAAGCAAATACATGATCCTACTTGAATGTTTACACATGATATGGATGAGAATGCGACTCACCTTTTCACTTCTTGAGCCATATAACTCCACTGCGCCCCGTACACAAGTGAATGTGGCTTAATTTGTTTAATGGTTTTTGTTCTTGAAAACATCATCTGAAAGTTTCGGTAAATATATTGGACTACCCTCTGAGGAGAATTTGTTGGATAACTCTCTGAAACAATTCACGGACTCCTCCAACGTGAATTGTTGGACAATATCCCAACCCAATTCTCCGGAAAATCTTCCATTGAAATTCCTTTCACAACCATTTTCCTTTTTAATTTCTTTCATGTCATGCACTCATGCCTTCCAACCTAGGGTGCCCCGGTGCATATGAAATGCATTGTCATTTCCATACAACACATGCTAATATATCTCAATCATGCATATATTAACAATTTCACATACTAATCACATATTATTTATTCATATCAATAACATCAAATTATTTCATGGAGCTAATCGATAATCAATTCGATAAGCTCTACAATTATATTTTTATATAATTCAACATCATATTAACACATTTAATTATATGCATTAAAAATTTATTTCCACCCATATCTCGAGCCATTCATCTTTTTAGCAATAGTATGCAAAAACACATGGACATTTGGTCACGGTAAGCGAATCAGGGACCCCTATTTTTAACGGTCCACAAGCCATGATGAAGTACATCAGTGGCGGACCTCATACCAAACATGTCGGTTCCACTTTGTGGGCAGAGAATCCTCTAACCATTAAAACCTCCTTACACACAAAATACAATTTGCATGTTATTTAACAACACACTTGAACACAACCTGAAGCCACCAGCGATCCAGTGATGTGACGAGTTCGAATTTTGGCATTTCGGTCAAATTTCTCGGGACCGATCAAGCACGACCACTCCGACCTAAAATCGGCCAAACAATTTTCCAAGGCTCTTGGCGAAAATAGCAAGTAGGAGAGGGCCTACCTCACGGAGTTGTTGAAACTCCACAAAACCGGTGTCGATGTAGCCGCCGTAGCGTGAAACGAACAGCCTTGCTTGGCGGCGAGAAGCAGACGGTCTGTCGTAGAAATTCTAGAGAGAAGTTGAATTCTCTCTCTAGAATTGATTTCCCTCCCGGCTGCCACGTACAACCCAAAAAATGGAGAAGAAAGCTCTTTTCTTTTTATTTTGTTCCTCTTTTGTCATAAACTTTGTAGCGTGTCGGTGTCATTGGTTGATGGGATTACCTTGTCAGCATGGCCCGGCTTTGGTTTCCTCGATTAGGAGATGCCACATGTCATGGGCCCCACACTTGAGCTGAAGCTAACATTACGCACCTAACCGTGGCCTTGTTTTGTGGCCGCGTGAAATGTGTAAAGTGTTAAAGCGTCTGTTGTTGCGCCAGCGTCTGAAATTCCGATTAATAGGGTCGGCGTGGTAAACCCAGATTTCGCGAGAGACGATTCCAGATGAAGTCAGTTTCGGTCGTCAGAATACAGAAAATTTTAGTTTTTACCTAAATTATCATTTTGCCATTTTTCATAAAATTATATTTTCTTGGGGTTTCACAAATCATCTCACGTATATATTCGATGATAACGAATCAAAAGTTAAAAAGGACTATTTAGTATAGTTTGGATAATTGAAAAGTCAGCAAACACGTTTGATTGGATTTAATTGCATTATTACATATTCTCGTGCAACACGATGCCGGAAAAAACTGTAGAATAAAACACATGACCTTAGACCTCGCAGTCTGCTAAAGTGGAAGTGAACGTGTTTCTTTTTTAAAGTGTTAAAAAAGGAATCTTTTATCGAGTTTTGGCTCAATTTCAAATATGCATCCAATATCTAATCCAGGTTGAGATTATTAGATATGCTCATAACAACAAAGATATTTATATTAATTAATCATATTTCTACCAAAACAAAAATCTCATTTAATATAAAAAATCTAACTAAATAACAATTTATAATTTGAGTATTAAGGAATCTTATGGACTCATCATGGGTTAAGCAAAACCATGATATGTGTGGATTTGATTTTGATGGGTTCTACCCAAAAGGTCTCATGTCAATGTAAATTTTTTTTCTTTTTGTTAGGCAAATTCTTATACAAGTCGGGAGGGATCACAATGGGTAATAAAGCTCTATCAGATAATACAGTTGTATTTTCAAGGCTCGACCTTGAAACCATTGATCAAGCTAAAAGAGATCTCTAACCATCTCACCTACATATTCGATGGTAGGCTTGAACTTAAAACCATTGATTCAACTAGAAGATACCCTAACTATCTCACCTCCATATTCAATGGTAGGCTCGAACTCGAAACCATTGATTAAACTAGAATGCTCCGACGTGGAGTGTGTAGTGTGGACGACTGGACACACTAGCTTGGACTTTACTTTGGTTTTGAACCTATATTTATAAATTTTTTTAAAAATAACCTATTTTTTTCCAAACCTCATCTTCATCTTCATCCTCCTTTCCCTTTACAAACTCTCTCCTTCTCTTACTTTTACAAACCCTAAAGGACTGTCCCCTTCCATGTCTTCCATGGGCGTTTCTGCTTCTCACCTTCGGAAATGGGCAAGGACAGCCTTCATGCGCTTTCCTTCTCTGGTTTTTGTGAGCTTAAATAAAATTACCCATATTTTTAATTGGAAAAAAAAAATGAACTTCTGTATATAAAATGGATAAAAGGAAGTTAGGCTAGAAAAGCTCAAGATAAGATATATTATATGACGTATAATGAAAAAATTGTCAGCTATGTTGGATCATACAAACCAATAATTCACGTTAAGTTGTTACTGATGACAAGGAAAACCACAACTTTATGTAAAGCTTGGGCAGCCTGTCTGGTGGAAAGGGACAAGATTTGTTTAATTAAAACCCTATAATCTTTCATGATTTGAACTTACAGCATCTATTCACTTACTAGATCATAGTATGTTGTTCTATATTACTAAGTAAATTTGTCCTTACTTGACTCAAACAAAAAGAATACTCCTCTTTTATGTCAGTTTAAGCTCTTAACCACTTGAGTTAGGGTTTATTAGGGGTATAAACGAGCCAAACTTCTCAAGCATGGCTTGTAAAATACTCGAATTCAACTCGGAGTTAATCGAGTCAAGCTCGAGTAGTTCGAGTAACTTGTTGAACCGAGTTCGAATATCACAATACCCCTAACTTGAATTGCTTGCAAATTTAATCGAGCTTTACTATTTTATTAATCGAGTTGAACTTAAGTTAAACTCAAGTCGAGTCGAGTTTGAGTATAATTATTTATTTAATTTTAATCGATTCGAAGTTATCGAAACAGCTCCTGAGTAACTCGAATATTTTTCGAATCGAATTTTGAACATCTAAAAAAAAACTGAATCGAGCCTGGCCTGAGTTTTTTAATCGAGTCAAGCTCTAGTTTAGCTTCAGATCAACTCGACCTGACAGGACCCAGGTCTTATTCGCCCAAGGATTTGAACTGGATAAATAGATAATAGAAAACCAAAAGATGATTTGAACTTAATAAATATATAATAGAAAACCAACAGAGAGACAAAGCATGTTTTGATTAAGAAATCTATTGCACTAAATTTTTTTTACTTTCATTACAAAACAATGTACACTCACAACTGGCCTATTATTTCTAATATAGATGTGTAGGTACCCATAACGCCAGCTGAAATACCCATCAACACAATCCCAATTATAATCACTAACTCAACTCCAAATTCCCTATAAATGCCTGAAATCTTCAGATAGCAGAAGCATGGCACAAATTGGAAGCGGTGACACTTAAAAAAGCCCCACCAACGACATGAGAGACCCAAAATGGGATTGTCATAGTTATGATATCGGCACTGAATACCAGTACGTCCTAACTAGAAGATTATATGGTCTTTTTGTGTGGGAGGTATGGGAACCAATTCTTTCAGTGGCATTCATAATTGGTGCAATCCATTAATGCATATTTAAATGGGATTGACTAGGGTCGTATATGGTAATCTTGAGCTCAGCTTCCTGATCGGAAGGTTTAAGGTTATTTAGACTGAACTTTGAACCAAACATCGTAATTCAAACCGCCATGGCTGCAAGTGATGTCTAAAGATAAAGCATGTTGTTAGTTGACCTGTACAGAAATGTAATAGAAGATAATTCAATTTATAATTAAGTTTGAAATAAGGGATTTGGAACTTACATGAGAATTTAGCTTCTTCATGGTATGTACAAGGTAGGGAAGACTGACGAAAGGTTAATGAATGTAAGGCATATAAGCCAAGAGCAAGAGGAATTCCTTTCCCAGCTCAGATTTGTTCCTTGCTCGGAAAATCCTACTCCATCAAAAAAGCTCCATTCCATAGAATCTAACCAAGAATTATCAAAGAAGCAAAACCCCACTTGGCTGATACATAAGAAAGGATATCGAGACTGCTCAAACTTTATTAGCAAACAACTGGCCTCACAATGAACATGATATGGCTTCCTGTTTCCAGGTCGTGAAACAGATTATGCAGATTATCTCCTTCCTTAGATTAGAAAGTCTATTGACACCAAGTGAATATGTAGCATGCGAAAAGGCCAGATACACAACATGAGTTCTTCTTCCTGTCGCCACTGATGTCGATAAGTTCTGATGCTCGATGGGATGTCCATGCATCTTCTCCGAGTAAGCCCAGAAAGCTTGCAGCGGCGATGACAAGGAGAAGAAGGAGGCTCAACCATCCTCCTGATGAAAAGGCGTATGGAACGGAAAGGATCCCAACTCCTGGTCAGAATAGAATGTAAAGTTTTTCATTAAGTGGGCTTCATTAATTGGAATTAAAACTGAATTAAGATTTGCCCACTAAAGGGCATATTCGGGCTTCTTAATAAATCATATGGGCGGGCGGGTGTGTGGGCTGAGTTCGGCCCGGCCCGTTATGAGAGGGCCCGTGGTCGGAACTCTATTTAAGGAAAGCTCAAGTCCCTCCCAAACCCTAAGGTTGGCATTTATCATTCCAGCTTCTCATGCTTTTTCCGAGAGGTGACGGCAATCTCATAAGGCCAGCATAGGATTGTTTGGGTGAAGATCTTGAGATCTTGAGATCTGCTCTCATTCACGCTTCATCGGTTCAAGATCAACGTAGAAAGAGATCCATGGATTCCAAGGTATGTAATTTGCGCTTTTCCATTAAATTGATCTTTGTGTTCTTCCACATGATCTAGTTAGAAACGATCCTACAATGTATCAGAGCCAACCACGGATTAGAACTCAAAACATAAGGATTTGGAGAAAAATTTTTTGGTTTTCTGGAAAAACGAGCATTCTGTCCAGTTTCGGGTTTTTTCCATACATCCAAAATTAAATATTTTTACATATTTGGAATCCTCACGGCGACGATCACAACGGTGGGGTGGCCCGTCGCCGAAACCACCACGCCTGACGCGCTCCACTTCGCCACCATGTTTCACGGCGATTCACGCCACAAGATAGCGCCAATTCCACGCCAGCCGACCGTTCCACCCGGGTCACGACGAAGCGCCGACGCCATGATGACGCCGCATGGCCCGGGCCAAAGAATGATCGCTATGGATGTCGACGCATGCATGACGTGGCTTCACGACGTATCGATGATCGCCAAGATAACCCAACCCGTGACCCGGTCAACCGGGTCAGACCCGACCCGGTCAATGGTTAACCGAATCAACCCGACCCGGTCAACAGGTCAACCGGGTCATCGGTCAACCCGGCCCGGTCAACGGCCAACCCGACCTGGTCAACCGGGCCAACGGTCAACCGGATCCAACCGGTCAACCCGACCCGGTCATCACAGCCCAGCAGCCCCGCCACGCGCTGCCACGCGCTTCCACACGCGCCGACTCTTCTGGTGGCGCGTGAGGGCGCGTGAGAGGGAGTTTTTGTGCAATTTTTGTACCTACAGATTCGTATCGAAATTCCCTACAATGTGGTATATAGATTTGGCATGTTTGAAGCTTTTAAAGACATGAAAATACGTATAGAACCCTTAGTACACCTAAATATTAGGGTATTTTCATGTATACTTGTATTTCTCTATGGTTTCGGAAATACATAAGGTAGCTAACATGAATATCACTGCATAAGGGCTGTGTAGGATCTAAATTCATTGACTATTAATGAATTGAACATTATAATTGGCATTATATATATATTGAATGTGATACATTAAGTTTATATCCTTGGTATGAGTGATTTTTCAAGGATTCAATTGGGTTGTGACCGCCAAAGTGGCACACTTGATTGGGTTTGAGAAATATCAAACTCATATTGTTGGGGATGTCTCCTGTTTTATTATGTAATCATACTCCCAAAGGAGGTGATCATGTATTAGTTCATGGAGGGATACATGATGGCATGCAATGAGAGATGACTGATCTTAGTGGTTCATACACCCAAAGGTGGTGATTTCACAAAGGATTAGAATATGTTCTCATGGTCACGCCATGTGAGAGTTTGCTAACCGCATGTCATATTTTCTCACTTCAAAGGTGATTATGTGATGATGTATGTAATTTTCTATGAGTATTCACACATTGATCAGACCGTTAAGTGAAATAAGGTTGGGTGCCGCCATGTGGAGAGTTTGCTAAATCGCATGTCATATTTTACTAAAGGTGATTATGCGGATGATGTATGTAATTCTTAAGAGTATTCACATGATACCGACCGCATCAAGTTAAGGAAATAAGGTTGCGCTGTCATGTGGAGAGTTTACAATCGCATGTCATATTTTCTCGCCCAAAGGTGATTATGTGATGATGTATGTACTTCCTATGAGTATTCACATGATGCTGATCGTACTGTTAAGTGAAATAAGTCTGCACTGGCTATATGTCCAACTGGATTATATAGATTAAGTTTATCCCGATGACATATACGTGGCTTATACAAATTAAAAGGTTGTTTCCAAAAGACCACTACCTAAGGATGAGTCTTATGCATTATGGCATAACGACTCTTGGCCATATTCTAAGGATAGAGAAAGGCTAATAAAGACTAATATCCACCAGCTTCTTAAAATGACTTAGATATGCGAGACTGTCAGAGGGGTAAAATGACCAAGATAAGAAAGAAACTCCGCAGATTCGTAGTTCGACTTGTTGGAAGTCATCTACACCGATATAAGTGGACCTTTATGTGGCAACCTTTGTGTAGAAATTTTTATTTCATCACATTTTATTGGATGACTATTCTCGATATGGTTATTTGTACTTGATTAAAGAAAAGTCTCGAAGCCCTTGACAAGTCTAAGATTTTTCGATCAAGTCGAGAAACAATTGGGAAAAGTCATAAAGGCTGTTGATCCGACCGAGGTGGAGAGTATTATGGCAAACATGGCGACGCCGATACCTAAAGGGTCATTCGCTTAAATACTTGAGGATCGATAGTGGCACATGACATGCCCGAGTCCCGAGAGCAAAATGGTATAGCCGAAAGGCGCAATCGTACTCTTTATGGAAATGGTAAGAGTATGGATTAAGAGGACAATCTCATCTTGCTTTCTACGGGTGAAGCTTTGAAAACAAACTTTGTACATTTTGAATCGTACCTAATAAAGTCACTGCTCCATCAATTCTTTCAGTTATGACTGGTCGAAAGCCTAGCTTAAACCATCTTAAGGGTTTGGGATGTCCTGTAAGTAAAGTTATATAATCCAACATTAAGTAAGTTGACCTTAACCACTAGGTGTTATTTTTGTATCTTACCCTAAATATCTAAAGGGATATCGTTCTATAATCCTACCGGAGGCACAAGAATTGTGGAATCAGCTGCATAGCCAAGCTTTTGAGTTTGATGGGTCAAGAAAGTAGTCACAGATCATTGAGGGGATGATAATACGGGTGAGTAATGTGGTATCTTATCTCCTCCCATACAAATAATTGTGGAAAACTCCCATACCATATTGAACCCGCGAGACTAGGATCCCGTTGTCGAGACAAATTCCTAATGAAGTTCATCAAGGCTCTCAGGTGCAGAATGTGGCTATTACTACTCCAGTAAGGAGATTCACTAGGGAGAGACGCATCAGCCATACCACCTGACTATTTAGTCTATATAAGAGAGAGCAAGACTACGATATCTGGCTCGTGGATCGATCCAATAACTTATGAGAAGTCGTTGTCTCGCTAACTGCGGGTTAGATGCAATGAGAGATGAAATTCAATCTATGAGGCATAATGGAGTTTGGGAACTTATTGAATTACCTGAGGGTCATAGACCCATTGGCTGCAAATGGGTGTATAAGACTAAAAGGGACTCTAAAGGAAAGATTGAGAAGTTTAAAGCCGATCAGAATGCTAAAGGTTTCACTCAGAGAGTAAGGAGTACTATGAATCAACTTTTTCTCCAAATTTCTTCTAAAGATTCTTTCAGAGTGATCATGGCATTAGTTGCTCATTTTGGATATGGAGTTACACCGATGGATGTTAAACTCCGGCTTCTCAATGGAGACCTTTAATGAAGAAGTCTATATGTGATGCAACCTTAAGGTTTTCAGGGTAAACATCTGTAAACTCGTATGTAGACTGAAAAGTCTATTTATGGTCTCAAGCAAGCTTCTAGGGACAAATGGTAACAGTTCTTTCAGTGTTGTTGTTTCATATGGTTTTGTTGAGAATAAAAAGTATCAATGTATATACTCGCAAGATCAAGTGGGAGGAAATTCATTTTCCTAATAATTTCCATGTGGATGATACTGTTGGTGCGTGACCTTGGTCTACCGCATGAGACAAAGCGATGTTGTCAAACAACTGATATGAAGGACCTGGTGAGGCGTCTGTCTCAGGCATCGAGATTCATAGGGATCGTTTCTGCGTACTATCGGGTTTATCTCGAGGGGCATATGTTGATCGGGTTTTAGAAAGATTCAACAACTATGTAAGCCGTGAATTGCTCCCGTCCTCAGAAGGTGATAAGTCAGCCCATCACAATGTCCTCATTCGTATATATAGAGAAAGCCCAAATGAAGAATAAATTTTATGCAGCGCACTCGAGTATTATGTATGCCTGTGTACGACTAGGCCCGATATCGCTTTGTACAGACTTCTAGGCGTATATCGGGCCAAACCTATGTGACAGCATCATCGGGTTGCCGCCAAGAAGGTTATGAGGTACCAAAGAGGACAAAAGACTATATGTTGATTTACAAACATGTTCGTGACCTACACTTAGCTCTTCGGGTATTCAGATTCAGACTTTGTCAGGTCACGATGAAAAGAAGCCACCAACCGGTTATATCTTTAAGCAGAGGTGCAAGATTTCATGGAAAAGTGAGAAATTAAATTAATTCATCCTCTACCATGCAAGCGAGTTTGTAGCATGCTTTTCAAGAACTACTCAAGCAATTTGGCTCAAACCCACTTCAAGGAGTTAACCGTTTGATTTTGTGGATAGGCCCATACAGCTAGAGCCTCTGACAAAGAACTCCGCGCAGCGTTGTTTATTAACAACAATAGAGGTCTCAAGGGGTCTAAACACATGGAGGTCAAATACCTGACCATAAAGGAAAAAGTTCAAAACGGTGACGTTGCAGTGGAGCACATATCAACGGATGATATGATTGCAGATCCGCTAACTAAAGGCCTTCTCGCCCTTGTGTATTTGAACGACATGTCATTAATATGGGCTTAGGAGTATCAAGTGGGATATACCAGAATTAGTGGGAGCTAAGTTTTAAGTTGCTCTAATAAAGGTTGAATTCAATTTCATTACATTTTTTTGTATTAATTGAATATGTATCAACTCTTACATCTACAAGGTATTTAGGAATGTAGGTTTATCGAAGTTGAGTAATATAACTGTTGGAAAATATCAAGGCATCGTGTAAAACTTGAATAAAGGCTATGGGGCATTCTCGCATTAGCCTCTAATAAAGATATTTTGTTACACATTAAGCAGTTACCTATCAAGGTAACGATATATATACGTGTTCGTTGGAACCATAATGGATATTCTCTGGTGACACACTCAGGTTTGTGATGCCAATTTAAGGAGAGAGAACTTTGACTAACAAAATGGATAACACATGAAGTATCACTCATTACAGGTATTGTCCATTTAAACACACTACCATATTGAATCCATATCGTTAGAAAGTTGGAAAAGCACTCTCGTGACCATGGGAAGGGGTTGTGGGCTGAGTACATGCAATTACCGCCATGATTCAGTGTTCGAAACTTTATGGGATCGGATTGACTATTAAGAATAAATCTCTAGACCAATATATACTACAGACACAGTTGCTTCACTAATATCGCCAGTTTTAGAATGTAAAGTTTTTTCATTAAGTGGGCTTCATTAATTGAATTAAACCGAATTACATTCAGTCTAATTTAAGTAAGGTTATTGGGCTTCTTAATAAATCATATGGGCTGGCTGGTGTGTGGGCTGAGTTCGGCCCGGCCCGTTATGAGAGGGCCCGTGGTCGTAACTCTATTTAAGGAAAGCTCAAGTCCCTCCCAAACCCTAAGGATACATTTCTATCACATTCGCCTCACGCTTTTCCGAGAGAGGTGATCGGCAATCCTTGCTGGGCGCGCTACAAAGGATTGTTTGGAGAAGATCTTGAGATCTTTGAGATCGGTTCTCATTCAATGCTCTTCATCGGCTCGTGATCAACGAAAGAGATCCTATGGATTCCAGCGTATGTAATTTGCGCTTTTCTCCATTAAATTGATCTTTGTGTTCTTCCATGGCGATCTAGGTTGGTAGAAAACGTATCCTACATAGAATTGATCAGATCATGTTTCAGAGATTAAGGCTCGGTTTGGTACCAGAAAAGTAGTAAGGAAAGAAGATAGTAAGGAAAATAGAGAGAAAACAGGGAAAGAATAGAATTTCAGAGAAAAATGAAAAATAGGACTTAATAAATTATTCTATCTGTTTTATTCAAATTCTTTTTATTTGTTTGTCAATGAATTCCTTGATAATTTTTTGAGGAGTTTTGATTATATTTGATTTTCTTTTATATTTTTCCCAGTGAATTCCTTGATAGTTTTTTTCTTCCTTACTACTTTCTGCAGTGGCAGACCAAGAATTTAATTTAGACAAACATAAAACTCTAGCCTAATGATATAGAATCTTACAAATTCAAGAGAAGCATGATTAAGGTTTTGGGTTCTGAGTCCGGTTGCAAACATAGCCTAAAAGAAACTGAAATCAGAAAATTTAAAAGAAACAAACAAAACCGGATAAAGCATCGAGGCCATTGAAACAGGTCTTGAAGAAAGAGGTAGAGCTGGTATCTTGCTCTTGGCTTTGATTTTGATCATCATGGAAGAGAGGCAAGGTGAGCCCATCACGCTGTTCCGCCTCCATGTCTATTCTAGAGAGAGAGAGAGTCGCAAAAAGAAGAAGAAGAAAAAAGAAAGAAAGAAGAGTAAGAAGCTTGATGAAGAGAGATGAGAGAAAGAGAGAGAGAGAGAGAGTTATATCCAATTTATAGGCAAAAGATGGAAGTGGTGGAAAAATAAAAAAAACTGGTCTCTTGAAGCCGCCCAAAGGAAAAAATAAAATTTTGGAGAATAGGAAGCTTAAAGGTAGGTTCCAACAATGACAACAACTTTTCCAAACTCGTGGTTTAAATTTCTCAAAATCATGTGAACCATGTGATGCCCAATTAATTGCTCACTTGCATTTTGTTTGTAGTTTTGCCCATTAATGGATAGGAGCTCATCCTTCCTTTTCATTATACTGTCATACATTTTATTGGAGGAGAAATCTTCATGTGTTGGGAGAATCTGGGATCACAAATTAAATTGGTTTTTGGAATATTTTTCTTATGAGGGTAGTGCTTTGATTCATCAATGGACGAGCATTTTAAGTTTTTTTAAACATGGAAGCATTTTAATTGAAAATAAATTCTTGTAATAATAAATATCCTAAAATTTAAATTAACAAATACCCCTTTTTTAGAATAAGATAATAAATAAGATAAAACCCTAATGGTCACTCCTCTCTTTTTCTCTCATCTTTTTATCTGCTAACCTTTTTTCGTTGAGTAAAGATGAGTGATTTTGCCATTTTGTCTAAATTACCTCACATATATATATCTCTTTTATCAATTTTCTCACAAAGTTATTTTCACAGATCTAAGGTTTTACTTTTTTTTTTTTTTGTGGTTTTGTCTTTGACTCTATTACAAGGTATGGTTTTTTTGCCAACTCTAGGTGCAGTGGTTGTGCTCGCTCTTACGACAGGGGCGTATATAACTAAAACTGGAATCATATGTATTATAGTTATTATATGATTATCAAATATATAGACTTTGAGCTGATTATTTATACTATTAACTTGAATGATGTGTCATCCTCTAAAGTTTTTAACAAATTTGATTTATCTATCCTATGTGTTACTAATTTGAACCAATAAAATCATTTCTTTTTAAAAAAATAAAATAAAATTTCTTTTAAATTTGTAAAATATGTCATGGTACAATGTTTTATCGAATCGATTGGTCGCTGACTTTCTAGTGCCCAAATCTAACGACACCAACAAATATCTTCTGGCTGTAGCAATTTTAAGGAAATAATGAGATTATTTGTTTTTTTTGCAAGATGATTCACATTTATCAAGCATTTAAATATAAATGATGAAATGAGATTTATTTTTCTACTACTGGGTGCGATTTATTTTTTCTACCATTTGCATCATTTATGAATTTAAAAAAAGTCAAATATTCTCAATTTGATTTGTCATTTGTGAAATGGGAAAATTGGATTGGTGTCGAAAATAATTTTAAACAATAGAAATTCTTATTCTATTTGGAGAATTTGACAAAATTCTATTTGATTTGAATTTATGATATAATTCTTTTTGCAAATTCTATTTGATTCCGTATTAACGAAATAATTCAATTTGGAAATTCTATTTGAATGAGATCTGATTGGGTCTAAAAAGTAGGCGCGCAGGCCCACTCCCTAAGCCCAAGAAGTAGGTTTAAAAGAAGACTTATAAGGTGCCTTAAACGCTCAGCTCCTCGGGGCACAGCCCAAAACGGAGCCTACCATCCACCCTAAGGGGCTAATAACACGGACAAACTTAAAGAGCCCATATCCAGTAAATCAAATCAACTCTCACCAATAAGGGAAGTAGGATACCCCAATAACTCAGTCTAATTATCCCTATTAAACTGACAACCATAAGGAATGAAAATTACTATCCCTTATAAATCGATAAATGATAAGGAAAGAAAATCCCCATCCAATAAGAGAGAGAGTCCTTATCACCATCCAATTGGAAAATCATCCAATTATAAATACCAGGCCACCCCCGATCTAAGTGGAAAGGTAATGCTAGACTTAAGTACCGAAAATTCACTCTCTAAGATGTTGATCTTTTCTTCCCCCAGAAGGAATTGACTTAGGCATAGGAGAGGCAACGGGCGAGGCCCCGCCGATCCTCCTTGTTTCTTGTTTTTGCAGAGGAGTCCAACGTCCAGAGATAGCGGACCAGCCCAGCGATTCCAACATGCCTAGCCTCCGGGCCCCGTTGAAAAATGGAACCACGCTTAGCGCCGCTTGTGGGAACGATGGCCTTTTACAAATAAAGTTGATCTCAAGAATCGGGCGGTAATAACTCTAATACAACAAGAAGCCACGCTTAACTCCCCAAGGATGCAAGACTAGCAAGGCAACGCAGATAGTCGACCTCCTGCAGGCACGCTAGAAACTATACACGACAACACAAACGAGATGGAGGCACTCCGTCTCACCAACCAGCTCTTGATAAGGGAATTAGAGCAACTCACCAGGCAGATGCAACGCCTACGGGAAGTACGACAAGCCCATGAAGGCCATAACACCACCCCTCAGAAGAGCAACGCACTCCTAGCCTCCCAAGAGGCGTAAACAGAAGTAGACCCAAATGAGCCAGGGGGCATGAGCCTCACCTGACCCTCAGAGAGGAGCGCAACGAAGTAATACTTGGGGGGAACATCGAAAACGATGAACCGACCCCTCCTCAGCAAGGAATGGGGGAGCGATCATGGGAGCAGAGGTCTGCGGGCATCCAATGAGCTCAGCCACATGAAGGAAGTCAGAAGGGCTAAGCTTCGTGACTCTATGGACACCCCGTGCAGCAAACTCCAGTCCCTCGTTCATTAGCCGGTGGGTGCTGGTATTTCCCTTCCGAAGAAAGTTCAGGATGCCGCAAATAGAAGCGTTCAATGGAACGAAGGATCCCTACGACCATCTTAATACCTATAAGAACCAGATGGAGTTACATGGATATTTCCAAAAGACCCCATAATGGCGCAAGAGCTTCCCCGCTTAATACCTAAAAGGCCTGACGCTGGTTTGGTTTAATAGGGCTCCTAATCGTCAGTTTCTGCCTCTTCATTTAGAGAACTCTCCATCGCATTCGTCTCACACTTCATCGGAGCCAGAACATACATGAAGCTTCGAAGCATTACTACAACTATAAAGGTAACCCGAAGAAAGCCTGAGGTCTTATGTCTAGAGGTTCAACGCCGAGTCATTAAAGGTAGATGTACCGGAAGAGAAGTTCGCTATCACCACATTCATCGCTGGGTTAGGAGTACAATTGAAAGACTTGATGTTTTCCATCTCAAAGAATCCTCAGGCAAGCATGGCTGAGGTTCTCGCTAAAGCGGAGAAGTACGTTAGCGGTGAAGAAGCCCTCACATCCAAGAGAGGGAGCTCTTCAACCCACAAGGAGAAAAGTAGAACTGACAAGCAACGGGAGCGAAGCCCTATGAGATAAAGAGATCGAGAGAGATCCCCAAGAAGAGATAGAGAACGATCCCCAAAGAGGCGAGGAAGTGTTAGAGACCGCCTGGGACCACCTCAGCCCGAGCTATGGCAGCGGTATTCACCTCGGCGATTCACCCCCCTGATAGCCACAGTATCACAGGTCTTGCGCGAGGTGCAACATGAAAAATTTCTGAGATGGCCGTCCCAGATGAGGACGGAGCCTACCAAAAGAGATAACACCAGGTACTGTGAGTTCCATAGGGACCACATGCATCGAATCTGGACGACAGATACAACTCAGAAGGAAATAGAATACTTGATCTCGATCAGATATCTTTGCCGCTACATAGCCTCCAAGGTTAGGATCAAGCCGCAACACCAATTACCTTGGTAGCCAACCCAACTCAAGACTAACAAATTCTTTGGGAAACCATGATCTCGTGGAAGATCAGCAGGAGGCTGGGAGTCCACCGCCAGAAGGCACATTTGCTTAACATTGGGGGACAGAGAGGTAATGGAAGTGCAAGCAAAGGTCCAAACTACCCTCGACCTCGACACCACTATAACATCTCTCGTAATTCGCACTGAGTGATGTCAACACCCCCACGACGATCCTTTGGTGATAAGGGCAGTTATGGCTAACAAAACAATCCACCTAATCCTTGTCGACAATGGGAGCTCGACCGACATCATCTTTGCATCAGCTTTGACCAGATGGGCATCTGAAGGGAGAAGCTGGAACCACAAAGACTACCGCAAAGATTCTTCCTGGAGAGAAAGTGCTACCTTTTGGGGTCAATATTAGCCAAGGATGTAGGATCAATTTAAACCCCTCCCAAGATTCTCCCGGTGGTCTCGGGCCAGGAGTTCCCACCGTACAACCCTTTAGGGAATGTCCATAATGGAACCCCAACTCTAAGAAAGAAAGTAAACACTGCATTAATGTAATACCTCAATATATATATATATAAAAGATCCAACCGTCAAATCCACAACCGACCATCTTTGCATCGGGGGAGGTTATAAAACTACAACACACATGATAAAGACTCATATGAGTTCAATACTAAGATCAGAGCATTCTAAGAGTGTTTGCGAATTTAGGGTACAATGAATATACATTAGTCCAATAAAAGAAAGGGAGATAGATAAGATAGAATACTGCAACTACCGCAGAATCCAGAGCGACGAGAAGTCGGCGCTTAGGTAGATCTCTACTGGACCTGGACTCCAGAGAGAACGGATTTAACAATAAAACGTGAGATAATAAATCCGTTGAGTGGCATAATTTATAAGGAAAATAATGTTTTATCGGTCGAAAATTCCTTCCTTTCAAGACCTCACCTCCACTCTTCTATAAGGTCCCGCTTGGAATCATTTTTAAAACCCAAATTTATACCCAAGTCAACAATGTGAAATTCATGCTCAAAAATTTAACCGACATGATTACTATGGAAATTATAACCTGAATTTGTTCAGAAAATAAAATTTAGCATAAAATATATGTAACCATCATGTCATAAGAATAATCATGAAAATACAATAACCATAAATATTGAAATGGTTTTACCTTACTCAAAAACCAAGAATGTACCGTACCATATACCCATATTAAACCGTCGGGTAAACCCAACCCCACGACACCGTGGCAACTAATAAACCTTCGGTAAACCCGAAATCACGTGGCAACTAATAAACATTCGGTAAACCCGACATCACGTGGCAACTAATAAACCTTCGGGTAAACCTGACATCACGTGGCAACTAATAAATCTTCGGGTAAAACCGACATCATGTGGCAACTAATAAACCTTCGGGTGTAACCAACATCACGTGGCAACTAATAAACCTTCGGATAAACCCGACATCACGTGGTAACTAATAAACCTTTCCAACGATACCGCATTATAATCATTTCACAAAGTCTCAAAATCCATTTCTTAAATCAATAACTTTTCAAAAATGGTTTAAACCTCAATCCATGTACCAAAATGTTTGAATACAAATCATCCATGAACTCGCAGAAATTTCCAAATATTTAAAATGTCGACAAAATCCACATGAAATGATAACTTGTTTATATAAAAATGTATAATTATATTTTACGCATAATCAACTGCTCTGATCAAATAAGTTATATATATAATAATTAACCACAATTATATATATCATATAATAATTCCCAAAGCATTTAAAACATGTAAATCACTCACAAATCCATGATGTCAATTCCGTCCTCATAGAACGCCTTCTGTGTCTGGCCGCGTGATTTACCAGAATATAATAAAAATACCATTTAGGTTCCATTATTCAAAACTAAAGATACTGACGCCCCAAATGTCTTTAAATAATTTTTAGAACTATGAAATTATCTGGACTCCTATTGTGTCCACTATACAAGGCGCCCTACTGCACTGATACCCAAAATTGGGGCTTTTCACCCTGAGGCTAATATTTAAATTGAACTCTTCCAATAACCTTACACAAATGTCCAATTTCACTAATCCAACTTCAATTTTGTCTAATTTGACCAATTGTGCCCAATTTCAGTCCAAACCTTTTCGGTAATTACCCGAAATGACCCAAAATTGGAAAACTAACCAAACGACGTCCAAAATTTACAAACTTTATATCAATGGAAACCTATGAGACTGTGAACAATGCATAGCACTTTTACCTTGGTCCAAAGGTTGCCGTGGTGGCCGGAAAACCTCGATCCAACAATGCGCCAATTTGTTTTCGCTGTGATCTTCAAACGGTGAGGAATCACAAAAAGGACTACTGAATGAGTTCGAGGGTCCAAAAATGGGCGTGGGCGGAGGTGGCCGTCCGTCGAATGGTCGAAAATAGGAAAACTGCGACTCCACCATGGTCGCCGCCGCGTTCGCCGCCCAACCGGGCGCCGTCCGGGCGTGGTTCGCAGCGGAAATTTTGCCAGCCGACGCCGTCCGTGGTGGGGCCCTCCCTGGCCGGGCGTAGCAAGTGGGTGGCCGTGTCGCTTCCCACGCCAAAACCCGTTGTTCTAAATCAGTCGAACGACGATTCGGTTCATGGTTTTAGGAGTTT
The DNA here is from genome assembly GCA_016808115.1 of Tetrastigma voinierianum. Lineage (NCBI taxonomy): Eukaryota > Viridiplantae > Streptophyta > Magnoliopsida > Vitales > Vitaceae > Tetrastigma > Tetrastigma voinierianum. Next base: position 225,325 of record JAEQBH010000935.1, read on the forward strand.
TCAGTGGCTTTGGAGCTCAAAATGGTGTGTTTGGGCTGGGGTTCACGGCATGCAAAACTAGGTTTATATAGAGCCTAGGGTCGCTTTCAGGTAAAAACCCTAGACTGATTTGACACCGCTAAAACATCACGTCAACTCCTAAGGTCATAAATCTCTATCCGTAAGCCTGATTGACGCTCAACTGGCCATGAACTCGTATTGACGGTACCACGTAAATGGTGTCTTAGTTAACGAAAATTATTCATCTCAAAAAACGCTCAACTCGGGGCTCCACATACTAATCAAGTTGGTCAAACTTGGTTAAACGTTTAAAAACTCAGATTATTCGTACTGTCGCCATGCCTAAGGCTCACTGGGAGACCCCCATGCCAGGAAATAACGACAGTAAGATTTCTCATAGTAGATGCCCCCTCAGCTTATAACGTGTTATTAGGCAGACCCTCTCTCAACGCCCTAAAGGCCATCCCTTCCGCTTATCACATGGTGATCAAGTTTCTTACCACAAACGGAGTAGGAATGGTTCGAGGAGACCAGCGCATGGCCAGGAAGTGTTACTCGGTATCAATGAAGCAAAAAGTGGTTGACAGCATATACATGGACGAGATCGACATGCGAAACGAGGAAACACCCGACCTGAGCCCTCGGAAGAGCTAGAGCCTATACAGTTGGACGATCACCCTGAACACCTCGCCACGCTTGGCTCCGGTTAGCAGAATATCTCGTGGTTCTTATCCACTTCTTGAAACAGAACAAGGATGTCTTTGCATGGAAGCAGGAGGACATAGGAGGGATTGACCCCGTAATAATCACTCACAAACTAAACGTCAGTCGATCCTTCAAAAACCACTAAGTAAAAAGCAATAGTTTCACCCCGTAAAGACAAAAAGCGATTAACGAAGAGGTCGGCAAGCTCCTCCAGGAAGGTGCGATCAGAGAAGTGGAGAACCCTGAATGGTTGGCCAACGTCGTACTCGTTAAAAAAGCGAACGAAAAATGGCGACTCTACATCGATTTCACTGACGTCAACCGAGCATGCCCTAAAGATAGTTTCCCTCTACCTTGGATCAACCTCATAGTAGATGCCATACCTCAACTTCATGGATGCTTTCTCCAGCTACAACCAGATCAACATGGATCACGACGACCAAGAAAAGACCTCATTCGTCATGGGGCAAGGGACCTATTTCTATCGAGTAATGCCCTTTGGGCTAAAAAATGTAGGAGTTACCTACCAGAGGTTGGTGAATAGGATGTTCCAGAAACAAATAGGGACATCTATGGAGGTATATATAGACGACATGTTGGTAAAATCAACCACGGCCAAGCTCCATATAGCTCATCTAAATGAGGCATTCCGTAGACTAAAGAGTACAACACGGTTGAACTGCTCAAATGCACTTTCGAGTCTCAATAAAAAATTCTTGGTTTTATAGTCAACAACCGAGGAATAGAGGCATACCTGCACAAGATAAAAGTTGTGGCTCACATGTCAAGTTCCATCAAACATAAAAAGAGGTCCAACGCCAATCTGAAGGATAGCCGCGCTGCCGCTTGTGTCCAGTAATAGCAATAAGTGTCACCCTTCTTCCAATCCGAAAAAGCTTCCTAATGGATGGCATTGCGAAGGAGCATTCGCAGCTATAAAACTCTATATGAGCTCTCCCCATTCGTAAGTCCTCTGGAGGAGAGCTCTTACTTTGTACTGCCGTTTGTGATTTCTCAATCGGCCGCTGGCCCCGACAGAGATAAAGACTGAAAGACCTACTACTATTGCACCGAAGCTTTGAGAGGAGCATAGAGAGGTATCCAAAGAAGGAGAAATTAACCTCGGTACTGGTAACCATAGCCCGAAACTCCGCCTTACTTCCAAGCTCATACCATTGAATCCCAAATGTATCAACCAACAAAGAGGTCCCCATACAAACCGTAGACCCCTGAAGGCTAATGAAGTGGGCCATAGAGTTGAGCGAGTTTGACATTAGATACAAATCAAAACAAAGAATAAAGGCAGACTCGCGGTACTTGGCCATGGAATCACCTCAAAGAAGTTTCGCCGGTTACTTCTCAAACGACACCCGACCTCCCCATTTGGGTGCTGTCCGTAGACGGGGCGGCCAATGCTCAAGGGAGTGGTGCCGGTCTAATTTTGACCTCTCCAGAAGGAATATATATCGAATATGCACTAAGATTTGGGTTCCGAGCCTCCAATAACAAGGCCGAGTATGAGGCGCCATTACCGGGCTTTCTTAACCTCGCCATTCAATGTGGTTGATCACCAGAGGCATGCAACGACTCCCAAATTGGTAGTAAAGCAAATAGAAGACTCCATTGAAGGCCGTAGGCAAAAATGATCCTATACCTCAAAAGGCACGGAATTACTTAAGAAGTTCGTATGAGTTCAGGTCAGACACATACCAAGAGCGTAGAATCTCATGCAGCGCATGCCTTAGCAAACTCGGGCAACAACCCCAAGAAGACTCCTAACAGATCGACGCCGCCGGAAAGCACCTTCTATTCCTCCAGATCTCAACAATGAAGAGGTCTCCCCTGTCATGTCCGAGCTGAGCTGGATGGACCCCATTTGGGACTACTTAATAGAAGGACTACTACCAAACGACCCGAATGAGGCCTCTAAGCTTAGGTCGAGGTCTGCCAGGTTCACTATTCATCCGGGAGCCCTTTATAAGCGAGGTTTTTTCACACCCATCCTCAAGTGCATTGCAAAGGAAGACGCCAACTACGTGCTGAGGGAAGTACATGAAGGTGTATGTGGAAATCACATCGGAGCTCGGGCATTGGTGGGAAAAGTCTTGAGGCAAGGGTACTATTGGCCCACAATGTCGTAGAGACGCAATGTGAACTAGTCGAAATGCAGTTTGTCGTGAGCACGCCAAAATCTCTACCTCCCATTCGAAAGCATCGACTTCAGCTATGCTCGGGCCTTTCAAAGCAGTTGGGGGTCGATATAGTTGGGACCTCTCGCCCATTGAGCGCCAATGCAAATTTATCGTCAGAGCAAAGGATTATTTCACCAAATGGGTGTATCGAGCCGCTATTAATATCATTATCAAAGGTACGTAACTTCGTTTTACGTGCCATATTATGAAAGTTTGGTATCCCGAGAGCCCTGGTGTCAGACAATGGGAAGCAATTCAACAATCCTAAGTTTAGGATTTCTGTGTGCAGCTTGGGATCAGGAACGCTACTCGTCCCCAACTCATCCACAATCTAATGGACAAGCAGAAGTCACCATCAAAACCCTTAAAGGCAAATGGGTAGAATACCTCCCCGAGGTGTTATATGCATACAGAACTACACGCAAGTTAGCAACTCAGGAGACCCCATTCATCTAGCCTTAGCACCGAGGCGAGCCTCATCGAGATCGGATTAAAATCCTCAAGGATTGAATCAAGTGCCGTGAACATAACGGAGAGGCTCTTCGCCTAAACCTAGACCTCCTAGATGAAGAGCGTGATCAGGTCCTGAAACGTACAGAAGATTACCAAAGGAAGACGGCAAGGTACTACGACCAAAAGGTCAAACCCAAGAGTTATAACCATAGCGACCTAGTCTTAAAAAAGCTTCTACCTGCGAGGAAAGTTCCTACACATGGAAAGCTAGGACCCAACTGGGAGGGCCCTTATATCGTGGTCTCGCGCGGTCGACCTGCAACTACTTAACCCGCACTAAGGAGGAAAAAATTCTACCTCATTCTTGAACGCCGAGCACCCAACGCTTCTATCAATAGACCTCGCATTGTAATCTTTAATAAAGTATCACTGCCTTTCGATAATGGGGCCAGGTATCTGATTACTTTATTTAATATCCTTATGAATCAAAAAGCAAGGCATCTCTAAAGAAAATGCATATCCGACAAAGAAAACGCCCGAGAAAATTACATACTTCAAATTACGAAAATTCACACTTCAAAAAAATCAGCTTTTATTCCAACTTAAGATACGCTTGATTACAATCAAGAGGTGCTCCCTTACATCTCGAATGAACAAAAGATAGCTTCTCAAAGAAAAATCTCAAGAAAGAGAAAGGGAGAGGGAAAGAGAAGAAGAGAGAGTGCGAACGGGAGGGAAAAGGAGAAGGAAAAGGAGAAGGAAAAGGAGAAGAAAGAAGAGAAAGGGAAAGGGAAAGAGAAGAAGAGAGAGTGTGAAAGGTGAAGGAAAAGGAGAAGGAAAAGAAGAGAAGAAAAAAGAGGAAAAAATAGAGAAAGTGGTACTAAAAGTTCTTCTTTAAGTACACTGCCCCCTCCGGATGCATTCCCTAAAGATGGTTCACATCGGATCTGAGCTAGGGATGCACACATAACTCCCATAAGGCGAGGAACTGTGTGGAAAACACAACTCCTACAACGCAGGACCATAAGAACCAAACGCCAAATTTCTGGATCTCCAAGCGCACTCCCGATGGCGACCAAGCCTTGACGCTTCATCATACGCAGATTCCAATTACGCCTCAAAAAGGGAAGAAGGTTAGAAGCATGAGCTCCATCACAGAGGAGTCACAATTTCTAAGGAAGCTGGAGCGCTCGGAAAATCGCGCAATCATTTCCAATTCTCCATAAACTCCCATTAAAGATGCTCCGTCTTCCGAGTAAAGAAGTCAAATCGCCATGTAGCCACTTGGCCATGTTACCTGGGTGCCACCAACTCAGTGACATCTACGTAGCCTCAATAGCCTGGCCGAAGAGCCCAATTGCTCAACTAAGGCCTTGTGAGCCTGTGGAGCCACTCACCCAGCAGATTAGCCTGGCCGGAGCCCTAGCAGCCTCTCGGGCCAAGAGCTCAACCGCTCAACTAAGGCCTTATAACCCAGAGCTCGCCTGCCTCACATATTAGCCCACAGAGCCCGGCAGGCTTGGGCCAAGAGTTCGACTGCTCAACTAAGGCCTTGTAGCTTAGGAGCCAGTTTAGCTTAGGCAGATTAGCCCACGGAGCCTCCCAATACTCGGGCCGAAGAGCTCAACTACTCAACCCAGGCCTTAGAGCCCAGAGCTAGTTCAAATTATACAGATTAAATCTACCTGAGCCTCGCAGCTTCGTCAAGAGCTCAACCGCCTCAACTAAGGCCTTATAGCCCAGAGCGCCTCAGCCAGCAGATTTAGCCCACGGAGCCCCAACAGCCTGGGCTCGAAGAGCCTAATCGCTTCAACTTAGGCCTTGTAGCTCAGAGCCGCATAAATTTCATATTAGGCCTACGAGCCCCAATGTACCAGCTTAGAAGAGCCTAACTCGCTTCAACTTAGCCTTGTAGCCCAGAGCCAAAGTCTGCACTTGAAAAGTATATTAGCAAGCCCATCGAAGCCTCGAGCTCGGGCCAAGAGCTCAATCAAGCCAACTAAGGCCTTGTAGCCCAGAGCTAATCTCAAATTTCGGCGCATTAGCCCACTGATCCCCCAACTCGCCTTCGAAGAGCCCAACCCGGTCAACTAAGGCCTTGTAGCTCAAGAGCCAATTCAACACAGGCATATTAGCCCACGGAGCCCCAGCAGGTCAGTTTCGAAGAGCTCAACTACTCAACTAAGGCCTTGTAGCCCAGAGCTGCACCCAGGCTCAAGAGCCAATTCAACAGGCATATTAGCCCAGGGTGGCGGTCGGTTTGAAGAGCTGGCTACTCAGCTAAGGCCTTGTAGCCCGGGCCCAGTCCATTTCGGGCAAATTAGCCAGCGGGCCCAGCGGCTCAATTTAGAAAGAGTGACCTCAACTAAGGCCTTGTAGCGAGGCGGTTCGCTTAGGCGGATTAGCCCCGCGAAGCCCCAGCTATTTCCCGGTTTTGGAAGGCTTTCAGCTGCTCGACTTAGGCCTTGCCCGAGCTGGATTTAGCTCAAGTGGAATCAGCCACGGGGCCTCGGTGGCTCAATTTGAAGAGCTCGGCTACTCAATTAAGACAGCCTAGGAACTGGATTCATTTCCAGGCCCGGATTAGCCGCGGAGCTGGCTCAGTTTTGAAGAGCTCGACTAGGCTGCTGACGGGAGCCCCGGTTGCTCGGGCTGGATTGGCCACGGGCCTCGGTAGCTCGAGTTTCACGAGTTATTTGCTTTCAGCTAAGGCTTTGTAGCCCGGGAACGATTCGGCCAGACAGATCAGCCCACGGGCCTCGGCGGCTCGAGTTTCAAGACCCACGGCTTTTCAGCTGGGGCCTGACCTAGGAGCAGGTCGGTCGGGCGGAAGCGGCCTGAGCAACGATTAGGGGTAGCGAGGAAATAGAAAGTGGGTATCCATTGAGTTTCAAAGTCGGGAACGACATTACATATATCTAGGGTTCCAAAGCCCGAGTTTAAAAAAACAAGCAAATTATGCAAGGGGCTCGGGCGTCGGGTGGGATCGAAGCGGGAAGGAGAAGAAGGAGCGAGGCCTCGGACCCAGGGTGCGGCTCTCGGAACAATCGACATAAGGACTAACTAAGCCTCCTCATCGGCACAGGGTCGCCAGGTCAAGGTCCCGAGGCCGGGTGGGGCGTTGCTTGACCTGCGGAAGCCAGGCCATCAATGGCCCACTAAGTGCGGGGCCTCATCCTCAGGCTTGCTATCCTCGGGTCCCTCCCGAACAAGCAGAACTTCCTGCCTCTGGAGATCCCCTCACAAAGCATGGCACTCATCGATCAAGAGTTCAATAGAGCTCTCAGCCTCGGAAGCTTTAGTAGCGGGCTCGGTCTAGCAGCGCCACTTTATTACGCAACTCATCTCTAGCGGCTTACAGCTCTCCCCTGATTACATTGCTCATTACGGGCGGTTGCGGCTCTTCCTTGACTATTTATACCGATCCTTCACAGGGGCGGTTTGCGTTTCTTACTGGTTGCCGCGAAGCTGCGTCCTATGAAGTCTGCAGCCCATCCCTAACCTCCCGAAGCTCGCCCTCGCAACTCTTAAGCCTTCTCGAGCCTTCTTTTCTCTGCCCTCGGCCCACGCTCGTGCCATCGAAATATGTCTCAGGTCGGACTTGAGCTTCACGACCTCCTCCGTCATACTTTGCATCAAGCTCCTTGATTCGACCCGCTTAAGTGGAAAGCCACTTTGGCTTTCTAGGCTGGCGACTTTAGCGACCCTTGTTTATTGGCCTTTTCCTTTAAACTCTTAGGATGGGTGCGCCTACCAATACAACATAGAATCAATGCCTGACTCAAAACCAAGATCGAAGCGAACAAATAAGGACACACGAGACTTCTGGAGCGACCCAGAGGACTGAAGCCAGCCTCCTGTGGAGGGTATTTTGAGCCTCTTGAGATCGAATCCACCGGATAGATGAGATCGCCTTGTTGCAAGCTCGGCATTGGAAGCGAGGAATCCTCATCCCCATCGAAACTGAGTGCTTCCTCCCGAATAACCCAAAGCTATTGCGGGGAGGGCTCGGCTGACACGCGGAGGACTTCAAATTGAGATGGGCATAACCTCCAACGGAGGCTCAGCAGTCCTCCCCGAGGAATCTTTAGCTTTGGCAGCAAAGGAAGAGCGAGGTTGTGAACTTGGTGCTCATTGGAATTCGGCCAAAGATGGTGACACTTGCCCCAGCACTCGGACATGGGTGGAAGGCGATGAAGAAGACGTCCCCAACCTCGGGGACTTACCCCAGGTTGGAAGGCTCCTTTCAAGGAATCCTGGGGACTTGCCTTCCACACTCAGAGACCTCGGAATGCGTCTCACCGAAACTTGAAGCTCTCCCTTAGTGGGCTTGACGACGCGTGGCCTATCGTAGGAGAACTTCATAACAGATGGAGGTGAAGACCTCAGAGTAGAAGGTCGGGAAGACTTCGAACCTAAAGATCCTAGAATATCCGACCTGATAAGCTCGGAGTAAGCGCGCAGAAGACATTTGGCCAACTTAAAGCTACGACCACGTCTTGTTTAAGATCGAGGCGAATACTGCGAGAGCGCATAGCCAATGCAAAGTTAGGGATACCTTATAATCTATGAAAACTAGACCAAACTAAAGCAAAGCACAGCTCATGTAGATTCTCGGGATTAGTCCAGGCAGCCGGAACGCCCAGTGTGTCTTCCGTCCGGTAGGATCATACTCCAGTGCGTAAGTGACAAAAGTAGCATTCCTTCCAAAATTTGTGGGAGGAATGGAATCCCAGGATGATCGACGGAAGCATTGGAGGCGATAAGTAAAGGAAGCCCACGGCTTCAGCCATATGAAGGTCAAAACGAGAGGCATATTGGGAACATGACCCTTATCCCTAAAGACAACTAACAGCCCAATCAAAATACCCCAGAAGTTGGGCGAAAGCTGAGGGGGGCAGATGTTGAAATGCTGTAAGACCCTTTTTTATAAAGGGATGCAGGGGAAAACGGAGGTCATTCTAGAAGGCTACCTCGAAGAAGCCTGAGTCTTAGGCACGTGAGCCCAGCTTATAAGAGTCGTACACGTCCGGAGACCAAATCTGGACACTAAATGGGGGCTTATATCGTCTTGCGAGACTTCCCATATAAAGGCTCAGCACTTTAAGACCCACCCAGCGGGGCATTCTACCTGAGCTTTTAGATATTCGGACCCGGAGGGTGTTAATCTCATCAATTTTATCCTTACCTTTACCCAAAGGGGAAGGAGGTTTCCCAGGGCATCGGAAAACGACCAGGCTAAGCGATTGGACTCGCCACCAGTCGCCACAGATCGAGATCTTGTAGAGGAGTCACCACTTATCACATGAGAGAGGAATGACCCGGACCCATGGGAATACCTAAAGTGAGACGAAACCTAACCAAGCTAGCCACTAGCATACATGAGTACCACTCTAATAGACGAAAGAAGGAAGAAAGACGCATCGGTCCTAGGAACATAATGAAAAGGACGACCTCGGGCAAGGTATTACAAAACACCAAAAGAGATTCTAAACAAATGGTTGAACTGACTTTTAGAAAAAGAAGCCAGAACTTATAGAAGGAAAAAGCGATATCGGGGAACACAATGCTAACGGTCGAGAGGATGTTCGAAAGCGAAGAACTAGAGGAAATGGCTTGTAGTGAAAGTCATTATTACCACACAAGAAATTTGATGTGACAAAGCCACAACCAAGCCGACCTGGCGACTAGCCACGTGGAAGAGCCTGCTGATTCAAGAAGCGATCACGACCCTTGCCGCGCTGTATTGTAACCAAGGGCTAGAGGCGGCTTGATTAGGTGCAAGAGTAGGGCGTGCGAGGCCTTGAAGCGAGGTTTAAAGAGACTTATCGCGGGCCCTAGTAAAGCGCCCGGGCTCTAGCACGGGCCCAGCCCCGGGACCCAGGTTCGTCCACACGGTCGATAACACAGATGACCTAAAATTTATAACCGATCAAATCAAATCCAAATCATCACCCGATAAAGTAGGATAATTCCCGATAACGCTTTCTAATTATCCTTTGTGTCGACGGCGATAGGAATGAAAATATTATCCCTTATCAATCACGCTGCTTGATAAGGAAGAAAATCCCCCGTCAATAAAGAAGAGTCTTATCACCATCGATTGGAAAATCGCCACTATAAATACCGGGCCACCCCAGCTCGGTGAAGGTATGCGAGCTACGCCACGAATTCACTCTGCAGCGGTTGATCTTTTCGCCTCGGAAGGAGGCCGGCTTAGGCATCGGAGTGCTTGGGCGGCCGCCGTCCTCTTTGTTTCTCGTTTTGTAGGAGTCAGCGATCCGGAGATAGCGGGCGCGGTCGAACACACTTGGCTTAGTTTCGTGAAAAGGCATCATCAAGATCTATTCTTTTTTAAAGAAAAAATAATATTCTTGATTCAAACTTGCAATAGATCAATAGATCTAATATACAAATTTCTAAAAACCAATATAAAATAATATTCAAGTTAATAGCATAATAAATCGGCAAAAAACCTACAAATTGGACAATATAGTGACTAGAATATCTGCGACTCCAGTTCTTCAGATCCACTTTGCTTATCTGAATTGCCCTCACATAGATAAAACATCGCAACAAGACAATGAACAACACTACATCATAACAAGCCGACGATAAACCAAACGCCGATAAAATGATGACAACATAAAAAAACAAAATAAAATCTAAATCTTAATTGGAAAAATACTTTATTAAGCAAGAAAATGAAACTAACTCTTTTTACTTGCACTATGATATTGTATTATTATATTGTAAGCAGTTATCTTAGAAGGCATAAAAAAGGTTGTCTTCTAGAAATTATTTTATGAATGGGTTGAGGTTCAGTCGTGTGCCAACTTCTTGTAACAGTGATAAATATATTTTCAAAAAGAAATAAATATCATGTTGATTTACATTACTGAAATATAACACATATCACTAAGACATGATACCTAAGTTTTTATAGGCAACTTTATAAAAAATGTTGAATAAATAGATTGTCAAAAAAATTTATATAGAAATTTTTTTTTTCTTGAAAACCCTAACCTCATTTTCTCTCTACTAGCCTCTTTTCCTTTAAATATTGATGATTTTTTTTTTTTTTTGTCATTTTGAGAGTAAAAGGGTGAATAAGTATCGAGGTATGATATAGTCGAGTATAAGGGTATTTTTGTGAATTTAATCATATCGGGGGTTATATAAATACTCTACTATAACCATTGTTATAAAATGGCGTAAAAAAAATGCAAGGCTAAAGAGAATTATGTTGTCTCTTTATATATATCCTAAAAGAATGAATGAAAATAGATACTTAATGAGAATAAAGGGAGGTGAAAGAAAGAGAGAAGACTTCTCATTGAGATGATCTTACAAAGAAGTGAGAGAGGCCATTATAGGCTTCATGTATAGGGTATTAACTTTAAATGACCTCATAATGATGTTAATAATGACCACCATAAGCATGTTCATGAACTTCAAATTGAAGTTTATTCATGAATCTATAGGGATATTAAGTGATATAATGTCTATAATTCATCCACCGCAATTAATGTAGTCATTCACCACATGACCTTTCATTTATAACACTCCCCCTTGAATGACCACCATAAAGAATATGTCTCGTTAAAACCTTGCTAGTAAAAACCATGTGGGAAAACCTTGCGAAGGAAAAAGATTACAATATTCATATGATGTTGTAGATTGTTCTTACTCTGTTATGACTGCCTCATTATAAACCTTACCAGTAAAACCCAGTGGGATAAAACCTGGACGAAGGGAAAAAGAGTGCAGTACATTAACATCTTGTCATAAGCATGCTCCCCCTCATGTCGATATCTTTAAGTTGGCGCATTCCAATCTTATGTATTAGCTTCTTAAATGTTAAGGTTGGCAATGACTTCGTGAATAAGTATGCTAGATTATCACTTGACCGTATTTTTTGAACATCGGTTTCACCACTCTTTTGGAGTTCATGTGTATAGAAGAACTTTAGAGAAATGTGCTTAGTTATATTTGATTTATGCAATGCATGCAACGTTATCTTCAAATAATTTTGTCGGGTTGTCTTTGATAGAGGGGAGTCATCATGATTCTTGGATATGTTGAATCATCGATCTTAGCCATATGCATTCACGACTTGCTTCGTGAATTGCTATAATCTCTTAATGATTCGATGATGTGGTCACCATTGTTTATTTTAAAGAATCTTCATGAAATAGCAGTTCCATTACAATTAAAAACATATCCTGTTTGTGATATGGCCTTATGTGGGTCTGAAAGGTATCCTACATCAACATATCCAAACAATTGCTGCTTTGATTCCTTTGAGTAAAATAGACCCATATTAGTTGTTCCTTGGAGGTAGCGCAAAATATGTTTGATACCATTCCAATGTCTTTGGGTTGGAGCGGAACTGTACCTGGCTAATAAATTGACAGAAAAAGCAATATCTGGGCGAGTACAGTTAGCAAGATACATAAGTGCACCAATGAAACTAGATATGTTCTTGGACTAAGTAATTTTTCACCACTTTTCCGCAGAGCGAAATGGGTCATTTTTCAGGTCAAGTGAACGAACAATCATTGGCGAACTTAAAGGGTGTGCTTTATCCATATAAGAACGTCTTAAAATTTTCTTAGTATATGTCGATTGATGAACTCAAGCTCCAGTAGGGAAATGCTCGATCTGTAGGCTGAGACAAAATTTTGTTTTCCCAAGATCCTTCATTTCAAATTCTTGTTTCAAATATTCTTCTGTTCTTATGAGCTCTTCAGGAGTCCCAAGAAGATTTAGATCATCAACTTACACAGTAATAATTACAAATCCGGTTTATGATTTCTTAATAAAAATGCATGGGCATGTAGGGTTCTTTTCATACCCTTCTTTCAATAAATACTCATTGAGGCGATTATACCACATGTGTTCGGATTGCTTCAATCCATATAAAGAATGTTGTAATTTGATTGAGCACATATTACGAGGTTTGTATTATTGGCCTCAGGCAATTTAAATCCTTCAAGGATTTTCATATACATGTCATTATCTATGGATCCATATAGATAAGTTGTGATGACATCCATGAGACACATATCTAGTCATTCAAAAACTGCCAAGCTTATTAGAAAGAGGAAAGTGATTGCATCCATGACATGAGAATATATTTCAGAGTGATCGTGATTAGTCTAGGTCAGGTATTAATGCAAAGATGGGGAAAGCAAGGGCTTGCGTGTCCAGACGGTTCAACTACATGAACAAATTATCCCCAATTATGACCTAGGAGTTGGTCACAGAGTGTTTGTTTTTGAAAATATGGTGACACTACTTATACAGGGAAAAGTGTAGAATTTACAATAAATCACAAAAAGTCTCTAAGTATCAAGCCACTGGGAAAGAATTAAATTTGAGACAGCGGAGGTGGTTAGAGATATTTAAAGATTATGATTGTATCATATATTACCACCCCAGAAAAGCTAATGTGGTAGCAGATGCTTTAAGCAAAACGACAGTGGTAGCAATGTTACTTCAACATAGTGAATGGAGATTAGCAGGTGATGGAGCTATATTAGCTCAATTAAAAGCACAGGCTGTGTTAAAGCAAATGATTATAGATGCTTAGAAAAATGATGAAGAACTACAGAAAAAGGTACAGATAGTCTCGAGAAGGTGAGGGGAAACAGATTTTTCAGGAAAAGAAGCTGGAAGTTTATATTTCCAGAATAGATTATGTGTGCCAGATGATAAAGAGCTAAAGAAAAAGTTGTTATGTGAAGCTCATAATACGGTATATACCATGCATCCTGGAGGTAATAAGATGTACCAGGATTTGAAACAACATTATTGGTGGAAAGGAATGAAAAGAGATGTGACGGAGTATGTGTCTAAATGTTTGATGTGTCAGCAAGTCAAAGCTGAACACCAAGTTCCAACAGGTATGTTGAATCCCCTTCTGATTCCTCAATGGAAGTGGGATAACATTACCATGAATTTTGTGTTGGGTTTTCCCCTCATGCAACAAAAAATGACTATGTCTGGGTGATTGTTGATAGGCTCAACGTGTCGCCCATTTTATACCAAATACAGATTGATATTCTATGGATCGAATTAGCTGAGTTATATGTGAATGAGATTATGCGATTGCATGGTGTGCCGCTGTCTATTGTGTCGGATAGAGATCCGCAATTTACCTCGAGATTCTAGAAGGAACTACAGTTAGCCTTAGGTACTAGGCTGAATTTTAGTACAGCGTTCCATCTACAAACAGATGGATAGTCTCGAGAGGTTAACTCATGTACTCAAAGATATGCTCCGGCGATGTGTAATGGAATTCACTTGAAGTTGGGATAGGTATATAATTCCATTGATGGAATTTGCCTATAACAACAGTTATCAGTCGAGTATTGGCATGGCACCATATGAGGCTTTTGTATGGACAAAGATGTAGAACACCTGTGTGTTGGACAAAATTGAATGAGCATAAAGTGTGATTGGTCCAAGATGATAGTAAAAAAATACCGAAGAGAAAGCACAAGTTATCCCAGAAGGTTAAAAGGCGTTAGTGACCAAACAAAATTCATATGCCGATTTAAAGAGAGAGATATTGAATATGAAGTCGGGAGACAAGATTTTCTTAAAAGTATTGTCGTGGAGGAAAATTCTACCGTCGTCTAAAGGCAAGTTTGAAACTACGTCTTATAGTACATATGAGATTCTCAAACGACGCCCCATATTTATCGATTGCACTCCTCCCCGGAGTCACAAAATTAGCATGATGCTTCATGTGTCGATGCTCTTGAGATTTTTGATGACTCGACATACTACTAGTGCAAGAGATACAAGTACGTGATGATTTGTCATATGATGAGAAGCCAAAGGTCGTTTCGCTCGGGAGGTGAAACAGTTGAACAAACAAGTACTATTATGAAAGTGCTCAAGCAACACCATGGCAAGAGAAGAAGCTTACTTGGAGCCGCAGGCAACTATGAGAGCACAAAGATCTCGCAACTCTTCAACCGCATGAATTTCAGACAAAATTTTTAGAGGGGGAGAGTTGTAACAACCTCGAACATACCCTAGCGTTTTATATGTTTAGGTATTTTTTATGAATATAATTAGGAAATTTCCTCCTAATTTAAAAATTAAACGGGAAATAGAGAAAACTTAAATACAAGGGTAAATGAGTAATTTGTCAAGTGGGACACAAAAAGTCATATTATTAAAATATAGTATGCCAAAATAGAATTTGAATGGTTAGATTGAGAATAAGAAGGAGTTAAAGGATTAAAGTGCACAAAAGGAAATGTAAAATATCAGCTATAAGATTGTCGTTTCATTTTGGGAGACCAAAAACGTGATGAGGAAGGAAGAGGAAGAAGAAGAGAAGAGAAGAGAAGAGGAAGAGAAGATAAGAAAAAGAGCCAAAAGGTATGGAATTTCTCATGGTCTCAGAGGGAAAGTGTTAGTATGGATTGTTCCAAACCTAGGGTGTGTAGTTAGGAATTCATCCTAACCCTATAACAGGGAAAGTCAGGTTAAAACCCTAGTAGCTAGTAGAAGATGAGATGCAACCTTCCCTGGTATGGAATTTCATGGTCTTATAGGAAAGTGTCAGGTAATGATTTGTTCTAAACCTATAGTTAGAATTCATCCTAACCCTAGAATTGCGGAAAGTTGCTAGTAAAACCCTGAGTGTAAGATGAGAATGTAACCTCTTTTCAGGTATGGAATTTGTCTAGTTTTTGGTATGGAAAGAATAGATGCATGGTTTGAAACCCTTTATTTTGTCTACGTCGGCTCAAAACTCTCAAAACTCATTTCTTTCCAGGTCGGAGCTGAGAAGAACTCTAAGACTCCTATATATGTATTTTAAATGTTACTGCGTAAACCATGTTCGAGGGGTCAGACATGAGTGTTCTTTGATTTTGATAGGTTTTACAGAAAACGACTAAAAACAAAGAAAAATTCGGGCAATGCCGAGGGTCCTTCTACTAACGGCGGGCGAGACCGAAAGCGTAGAAGGTCCGCAAATTTAAGGACCCCCACGCCTACGCGAGCTCAGGATGAGGAACTCCGGCTAGTCTTCTAGCTTGCCACGGGGCGAAGCCATTGTTCACAAGAGGCAAAATGTCAGGTTGGTTTAGTTTCGCTATTCCGTCCTTCTGAGGACTTGTCTATTGAATTAATGAGGACCCTATAAGTGTATATAAGGGTCCATTCATGTTGAAAAAGGTAAAGGAAAATTGCATCAGACTCATCGCTCTACAGAGCAGATGATGTGGGCAAACTTAATGCCCTATGATAAGATAGTAATTATATGATAAGAATTTATAAATACAAGTATATGTATACTCGTTATATGAAAAGCACAAGGAAATATTTAAAAGAGATTATTTGAAAATGAATATCTCATAAGTATACATAATATCAATAGGTTTTCATGTATATGAGATATCTTTTTCCAATACCTACAAGATTAGTATGAAAACATAATAAAATTGATTTCCTGCCTATGATTGGGTAGTTCGGGATAGATAGCATGCCTGATAGGATACAAAGCAGCCGCAAAGATACGCCATATGTCGAGGCCCTGTTTGGGTCGATGACATAGATCCCGTTTGGATCATTATAGTGGCCCCGTTTGGGTCATACAGAGATCATTGTCTCATACAGTGATAAAACCTTCGGGTACATATAGATAGAGATCATTGTCTCGTACAGTGATAGTACCTTCGAGTACATACAGATAGAGAACATTAATCGTACCTTCGGGTACATACAATTCTTTCTCGTATCCGTTTCTAAGGTATTTGCAGGCATGAACATAAAAGAAAATGAAAGTATACACAAAGGAAATGTATAAAGTATATGATATGATATGAGAAGCATAGCACTGCTATGCGATGAGAGCATACAATTACAAGAACAAGAAGTGTATATAAGGGTCCATCCATGTTGAAAAGGTAAAGGAAAAATTAGACCATACCTCGTTGCCTCGGCGAAGCGATGTGATGTGGGCAAGCTTAATGCCCTATGATAAGATAGTAATTATATGATAAGAGTCTGCTACAAATACAAGTATATGTATACTTTGGTTATATGAAAAGTACAGTGAAATATTTAAAAGAGATTATTTGAAAATGAATATCTCACAAGTATACATGATATCAATAGGTATTCATGTATGGGCGAGATATCTTTTCTAATACCTACAAGATTAGTATGAAAACATAATAAAATTCGATTTCCGCCCATGATTGCAGTTGGACGGATAAGTGCGCCCTATAGGGATACAAAGCTTGTCAAGTAAGATACATTTTACATATATCTTGCGCCCCGCTTGGATCATTATAGCAACTTCGCTTGGGCCATACAGATCATTGTCTCGCATGATAGAACTCTTCGGGTACATACAGTGATAGAGATCATTGTCTCGCATGCTGATAGTACCTTCGAGTACATACAAATAGAGAACAAGAATCATGCTCCTACATATGCTCGTGATCCGTTTCTAAGATATTTGCAAGCATAAACATAAAAGAAAATGAAAAGTATACACAAAGGAAATGTATAAAGTATATGACATGATATGAGAAGCATAGCACTGCTATGCGATGAGAGCATACAATTACAAGAACAAGAAGTACATTATAAGAGTACACAAAAAATATATGAAATATGATAAGAAAAGAAACATGTTATGAAAAGTAGATATGAAAAATGGATAAGTATATGTAAAGGTTATATTTATCATAAGTATATGCATGTGTATAAACTGAGATAATTTTATTATTATAGGTCGCTCATATGTATAAATTCCCACTAAGCTATAAGCTTACACAGTGTTTCTGCTCGCAGAGGGTATAGTGGGAAGCTAAAACAAAAAGCTCGGATATGCCACAACAACAACTAAGGCCAACACATCAATAGGTGCCCACTGGAAGACCTTTTGGTATATTTTTTTTGTATATGTATTGTTTTGTAAAAAAGTAAACATTGTAAATGTTGAACATTTCCATCTATGGAGCTTGTATATATATTTTGTAATCTGTTGCTACATAATATAGTACAAGTTAAATGTTTAACATTATATGAATACGCTTAAAGTGTATAAGTTATAGTAAATAAAAGTTAGTGGTATCAGAGCCCCAACTTGGGGCGTCACACTCCTGATGTTGTCTCCTCACACACTTCTACTTCTCTCCCTACCATATATACTGCAAATGGTTCTCCTATGCATGTCTTCTCATCTCGTAATGTCTCTACACCGTACTTTTGTCTCGTTTCAATGTTTACTGAGATTCCCAACCTCACTCAAAATCTTCTATCTGTCGGGTAACTCACCGAACTGGTTTTTCTCCCAACCTTTCTTCTACTAGTGTGGTTGTGCAGGATTCTCATACGAAACAGATCACTGACCGCCTCACAAGGGTCAAAAGGTTGCTTGAGCTCATCTTTCTTTCATCTAATACTGTCCTCTCGTCTCTCATTTCTACCGCCAGACAGAGCACCCCTCCTCTTGCTTTATGGAATTCTCTCCTTGTCATGTATCTATTCTGTGGGTTAAACAACTAGTTTCTAAAGGTTTGTTAGGTTTAGTTTCAACAAGAGTTTTGATCAGATGCCTTGTCACCTGCAAACAAACTGAGATACGCATTTAATAATGCTTGTTTCTCATGCTCTCTCTCTCCTCCTTTGATCTTATTCATTCTGATGTATGGGGTACCTCTCCCATTACTACTCAAGGTGGGTCACGTTATTTTATTATTTTTGTGGATGATTTTTCCCGATATAGTTGGATTTATCTCTTCAAAAATCGTTCTGAACTTTATCAAATATATCGTGACTTTACCAAAATGATTGAAACACAATTTTCTAAACCTATCAAAGTTTTCAGATCCGATAATGCCTAAGAATATAAAGCCATAATTTATTTCTATTCTCCATCAATTTGGTAATTGCTCTCATTCTTTCTCAGGTGGTTGGCACTTCAGCAAATGGTAGGGCTGAGCGCAAACTTCGTCATATTCTTGATGTTGTTCATGTTACTACTATTGTCGCTTCTACTCCTTCTCAATTTTGGGGGGAAGCTGTTCTTACTGTCATTTACACCATCAATCGGTGTCCCTCTCCCATTGTTTAGAATCAAACTCCTTATGATATGTTGTTTGGATATTCTCCTCTGGCGACTCACTTAGAGTCTTGGATGTGTCTATATTTTCTGTTTTTCTTCAAGATCATGATAGAAACAAACTCAGTCTCATTCCTCGCTTTGTGTTGTTTTCTTGGTATGAATTGGTCAAAAGGTTATAGATGTTATGATCCCACAGAGCAAACGTCTTCGTGCTTCTCAGCATGTGGTCTGAGAACACAAAATGTTTTACCAACCATCTATCGATCCTCTCCTAACCTTTTTTTCCCGAGAGTCTCCCCACTTCTATGTCTCGGGAGTTAATAACCCCCACTCCCTTTGGTCTCTAAGTCTCCCCCTCCTATTTCTGATGTTCCTTCTCATGCATCTGATGAGCTTCTCACATCAATCATCGACGTGCCCACTGATATTGCCCTAACTGTGGATCCTGTCGGTCCTTCGACTCCCATGCACTTCTCCATTCCCACGGGTACCTTCCTCTCACCTTCTTCTCGTGACTTCCATTGCTTGCTCTACTCTCCCAGGAACCTTAGACTCCTTCATGAGGCTTCCTCTAACCTCCTTTATGGAAACAAGATGAAAGAAGAGCTGATGCACCGTGATAAGACCTAAACATGATGATCTGGCTCGATCTCCCCTCTTGAAAAACTGCTATAGATTGAAAATGGGTTTAAAAGATCAAGACTCGATCGGATGGTAATCGTTGATTGGCGAGGCACGCCTTTGTTTCCAGGGGTTTTAATTGTGAGTACGGGATTGACAGAGGAGACTTTTTGTCTTCTATGGCCTCGACTTTCCTGTCAGGACTCTTATTGTCGCTTTCATACTCAGAATGGCCACTCTTTTAGATGGATGCCAAAAATGCTTTTCTTAATGGTGAACTCTCAGAGGAAGTCTATATGAAGCTTCCTCCTAGTTACTCTCAACCTTCGAGGTTCCCCCACAGAGTATGTCAACTATGACTGACACTTTATGGTCTTAAACAAGGTCCTCGAGCATGGTTTGCAAAGTTCGGTTCTACTATCTCTCAGCGATGGTTTTTTAGGCAGTTCTTTTGATACAACTATTTTTCTGAGACGGTCTAATCATGGTATTACTATTCTCCTCTTGTATGTCGATGATATGATTATTACAGGTGATGATATGCAGGGTATTCAAGATCTAAAGCGCTTTCTTGGTCGTCAATTTGAAATGAAAGATCTCATCCCCTTAATTACTTTATCGGGTCTAGTTTCTTCTTCACAGATGGTTATTATCTTTACCTGCCAAATATACTTCGATCCGATTCGAGCCAAGATCATCGGCGTTAAAGGAGATAATGATACACCGATTGGCGTATAACCGTCGCTCAATTCTCATGATGGCGAAACCACTATCCGATGCTACTCTACACCAGCTTGTCGGGAGTTCACCCATCTCACCGTCACTCCGACATTTCCTATGCAATTCATGTAGTCAATTAGTTTATGGTCGCCCCTGCATCTCCCTCATTACGCCGCTGCCTTCTGCTCTTGGGGATTCTTCAATATCCGGAAAGTGCACCATATTCTGGGATGGTCTTTATTTTTCTTCCATTCTTCATTAACTCTTCGCCATTATTCGCATGCGTATCAAAGGTGGATCCCACTTATCGTCAATCTACCACATGATATTATTTTCTTCTAGGTGATTCTCTTATCTCTCGTATAAGACACAAACAAAGAGTCGCTTGCCTAGCACTCGAAGAAAATATAAAGCACTAGCAGCTACTACAGCTAAACTTATTTGGTTACTATAGGATCTTGGTGTTGACTGTTCCACTGCAACTAAACTTCATTGTGATAATCGAAGTGCTATTCAAATTGCTCATAATGATGTCTTCCATGAACGTACTAACCATGTTAAGATTGACTGTTTGGTTTCATTCACACAGACCTCGCTTCTGTACACTCACACTTCAGTCTCTTTCCTCTTAGGATCAATTAGTTGATATCCTCACCAAACCCCTTCCTCCAGGAACTTTTCGAGCTTTAACTTCCAAACTCATAATTGTTTCTCTTAAACCACCATGAGTTTGAGGGGGATGTTAGATTACTATATGGCAAGTTAGATTATTATGTATGGCAATTGTATATTTTCCATATTTAGGTTTGTATACCTTAGCTTATATAAGGCCTCATCTTGTATGTGTAATATTCGGTTTTTTAATATACAAAAGACTCAAGTCTTTCTTCATACCCAAAAGGTCTCATGTCAATGTAAATTTTTTTATTTTTTATTTTTTTGTTAGGCTAATTCTTATACGAGTCGGGATGGATCGTAATGGGTAATGAAGCTCAATCACATAATACAGTTGTATTCTCAAGGCTCAACCTTAAAACCATTGATTAAGCTAGAAGAGATCCCTAACCATCTCACCTATATATTCGATGGTAGGCTTGAACTCAAAACCATTGATTAAACTAGAAGATACCCTAACCATCTCACCTATATATTCGATGGAAGGCTCGAACTCAAAACCATTGATTAAACTAGAAGATACCTTAACCATCTCACCTACATGTTCGATGGTAGGCTAGAACTCGAAACCATTGATTAAACTAGAAGATACTGCGACATTGCTGATGTGTATGCAAGCATGACTCGTACACACCAGCTCGACTCTTACTTCGTTTTGAACATTTATTTATAATTTTTTTTTAAAATAACCTATTTTTTTCCAAACCTCATCTTCATCTTCATCCGCCTTTCCCTTAATCGAGTTCAAGCTGAAGCCTTAATCGAGCCGTCGAAGCCAATCTCAGATTAACTCGTACTTCCGATTAGACCCCTGTGTCTTATTCGCCTATGATTTGAACTTGATAAATATATAATAGAAAACCAAAAAATGATTTGAACTTGATAAATATATAATAAAAAACCAACATTGATTAAGAAATCTATTGCACTACAAAAATTTTAATTTCATTGCAAAACAATATAAACTCCCAACTGGCCTATTATTTCTAATATAGATGTGTAGTACTCCATAACGCAACAAATACCCATCAACACAATCCCAATTATAATCACTAACTCAACTCAAAATTCCCCATCAATGTCTGAAATCTTCAGATAGTAGAAGCATCGCAACAAAATTGAAGCTGTGACACTTAAAAAAGCTCCCACCAACGACATGAGAGACCCAAAAAATGGGATTGTCATAGCTATGATAATGGTATTGAACACCAAGGTGGTCCTAACTAGAAGATTATAAGGTCTTTTTTGTAGAGGTATGGGAACCAATTTTCCGTGGCATTCACAATTAGTGTAACCATTAATGCATATTTGGAAGTGGGATTGACTAGGTCGTATATGGCAATCTTGAGCTCAGCTCGATCGGAAGGTTTAAGGTTATTTAGATCGAACTTTTGAACCAAACATCGTACCCTAAAAACTGCCATGGTCGCGTATGATTATGCGTAAGATGAAGCATACAAGAAGGACTCACAATTAATGTCGTAATAGAAGATAATAAAGTTTGAAACTTATCTTTTTCCAAACAATCAAATTCTTCTCCTAGTATATATTTTCCATCTGCAAGAGAAGATGCTTATCTTCGCCAGATGTTTTTCTATCTTACGAATCAAAAAATGAAGGATTTGGTGACGATGCTTCTTCTTCATAGAAGTGTACAAGGTAAGTAAGACCTGACGAAAGCACAATAACGTAAGGCATATAAGCTAAGAGCAAAGGGGAATTCGCTTCCAGCCGTGATTGTTCCATTCTCGGAAAATCCAACTCCATCAAAAGTCTGCCCATAGAATCAAAACCAAGAATTATCAAAGAAGCTAAAACCCCACTCGCTGATACATAAGAAAGGATATCGAGACCGGCTCAACCGCATGTATGTTAAATCAAGCCCCACAATGAATAAGAAGCCTTGTTTCCCTGCGGTCAAAACGTGACATGTAGATTATCTCCTTCCAGGATTAGGAAAGCCTATTGACACTAAGTAGAGCTTCCTGTACAGCGGAAAATGGATACCGTAGAATCGCGCTTTCTATAATCCAGTATCTCTAATATTTTCATTGCGCTTTTATACAAATACTCATTTGTACCCAACATGCTTTACACCTTTAGGTGTTTGGACTAGAAGTCCAAAAATGTCTTGTTTCATTAACGAGTTTAATTCTGCCTGCATAGCTTATTTCCATTTTTGCCAATCATTTCTGTTTCGACATTCTTCCATATTTTGTGGTTTGGGGTTCTCATCATTTCTTATGATGTCTAAGGCCACTTGGAAAACAAAAATATTATTGATAATAACTTTATTTCAATCCTATTTTTCATTGTGTACATAGTTTATTGAGATCCTCAAAATTTCTGTACCTTCTTTGCCTCTTTTAGAGATATTTGGTCGTTTGTCACCTTTTCAGGAGTTTGTTGTTCAATATGTGCCTCTGCAGGGGTTCGTTGTTCCTGTACAGGGGCATTTTGCTTTGCTTTTGTTCTCCTCTTCTTGGGAGCTACGTCTTTTAACCCAATTGGTCTCCACTGCTTCAAGAGTGTTTTGCATTCATTTGCTTTTGTCCTTCAGTGGACCTCAATCTCGGCGAGCATTTACAATCGGGATATGTGATTTTGTCACTTTCTTTCAGATCAACAAATGCATATGATAATTGATTTGAAAGATTCAGAAATGAATGATCCTTCAACTTCCGGGCCACATTGGATTTGTACGATGATCAAAATGAGATAGTATGGATGCATTCCAATTTCTCGCCTTTCTTCCGAATCGACTTTTCTCCCTTAATTCATTGAATATAATTTATTTGGCAATGAAAATTTGCAAATTTGGCTCTAAAACATCTCCTGCTAAGGGTTCCAAATATCTTATGATGTATCGGCGAATCAAAAAACCTACATAAATCCCAAGTCAACGCTGCGGACCCATTTTGGTACGCTAGGAGATGCACTGATATATTTGCGACCGCACAACCAAAACTCGTAAGTAGAAAAATATTTGGTTGTTTACCCAGACAAGTTGTGAAGGGAGTACTAATGGTAAGATGTTGGTCTAATTCTTATTAGACTTGCAAAGATGCATAATGAAGATGTCCCTAGGTAGATGTTGGTAATTTGGTCTTCATCAGCAGTGGTCTAGCTATTAATTGAAGACATTTGATCAAAGACTCCGCTAAACCATTTTGGGTATTAACATGAGCAATAGGATGCTCAATATTTATCCCAATTGACATACAATAGTCATTGAGGGTTTGTGAAGTAAATTCACTAGCATTATCAAGTCTTATTGTCTTGATTGGATAATCAGGGAATTGTGTTCTTAATTTGATCATTTGTGCAAGGAGCCTAGCAAAGGCAACATTTCTTGTGGAAAGAAGACATACATGTGACCATCTAGTAGAGGCATCTATTAGGACCATAAAATAACCAAAAGGTCCCCATGGTGGATGAATAGGTCCACATATGTCTCCATGTATTCTTTCTAAAAAAAACTGGTGATTCAGACATGATTTTATTAAATGATGGTCTAACTATTAACTTACCTTGTGAACAAGGGTCACAAAAAAATTCAATGGGCAAAAGAATCGTCTGGTTCTTTAATGGATGCCCATGTGATTGTTCTATGATTCATCGCATCATTGAAGATCTAGGGTGACCTAGCCTATTATGCCAAAGTGTAAAAATCTTTGGGCCATTAAACTTCTAGTTAATTACAGCATATGACTCAATTGGTTTTATGGTAATATGATATAACCCAGAGGAGAATGCCGGGAGCTTTTCCGCAACAATCTTTTTCTCATAAATTATAGAGGTAATCTATAAACTTTCTTTATTACCTTCATTCATAGTTTCAATATGATATCCATTTTTGCAAATATCTTTAAAACTAAGCAAATTTCTTGTTTTGTCTCGCCATTATTCCACTTCTGGAGAGGAAATGGATATTTCCTTTTGAAATTGTTAGAAGGATGATTATTATAGTGTCGGGAATTCTGCCCACAACTACGACCACGTCCACGCCCATGGGTTTGGGACGATATCACATTCACTTCAGGGATGGAACCAGTTGGACAGAATTGGTGATTTTTCATCAAAACTCATTATTTTGTTCAGCTACTTAAAGACATGATATTAACTCTGAATATTTAGTAAATCTACGCTCTCTATATTGCTACTTCAAGAGCACATTAAAGGCGTGAAACGTTGTGAACGTTTTTTCTAGCATGTCTTCATTCGTAATTTTTTCTCTACATAGCTTCAATCTGGAGCTTATTTTAAATAGAGTGGAGTTATACTCATTGACTGTTTTAAAATATTGCATCCTCAAGTCCATCCAATCATAGCGAGCTTTGGGTAAAATCACCGTTTTTTGGCAGTCAAATCTACCCTTCAAGTTATTCCATAGAGTGAAAGGATCTTTTACAATGAGATACTCATTTTTTAGATCCTCATGGAGATGATGCCTGAGGAAAATTAGTGTCTTAGCACAGTCCTACAGGGACTCTTCATTTTCTTATTTTATTGTTTCTCCAAGATTCATGGAAGTTAGGTGTATTTCGAAACCAAGAATCCTTGATAGATCATTTTTACTAGAAATATCAAGTTTCACAAACTCAAAGTTTGTGAGATTTGACATTTTGGTAAACTTTAATATATGAAAAAAAAATGATAATAATGTAATTCTAACTTTGTTGGAGCATAATCGTGCTGATAACGTGTTATAAAATAGCGTAAAAAAATGCAAAGTTAAAGAGAATTATGTTATTCTCTTTATATATATCTAAAAAGAAAATGAATGAGAAAGAGATAGTTAATGAGAATAAAGGGAGGGAGAGAAAGAGAGAAGACTCATATTGAGATGATCTTACAAAGAAGCGAGAGAGGCCATTTATAAAGCCATGTACAAGGGTTCACATTAACTTTAATGACCTATAATGATGTTAATAATGACCAATTATAAACAAGTTCATGAACTTCCAAATTGAAGTTTATTCATGAATCTATGGGCGAGATATTAAGTGATATAATGTCTATCATTCATCACAATTAATGTGGTCATTCACTACATCACTTTCATTTATAACATTCATATTTAAGTGATAGTGAAATTTTGAACTCTTGGTCCCCGGTTTTTCCCAATAATAGCATGCACAATGTTGATAATTTGTAGTGTACTTCACCTAATTAATATGGTTTCATTTAGCAATTCAATAACACAAAAAGATCAATGGTTTCCCTCAAAATTCAGGTCACTAAAAATCTTCTCCCTTTTTGCACGCGGACTTTTCAATTAAAATATTGCAAATTGTTTGATCTTTAAAAGGCAAGAAATAACAAATAATGCATCTTCATCACATTCTTTAGTTTTTGCTCTAATCGATTATAAGTCCCGAATCGTCCTTCTCAGGATATGGCTGGTAAAATAATTAATAAGTACGATATGTATATATTGAACTTAAATCTTACAAGTTTTAATAATATTTATATTCAAATCATGTCTTCATAAAATTTATAAGCTTGTTATTCATTTGTATGTTTAGTAGTCCATAAATGTTTATTTAATCTAGCTTACATTCCCTGCATAAGTATGAAACTAATCCAACATATATATTTTTTTTCCAAAACCTTGAATTGTCATTCCTTCTATTCTTTCTTTCTAACCCTTCTTCGTTAGACAGAAGGAGTGATTTTTTGGACAATTTTTGGCCTAAAATCATCTCTTCTATCGTTTCTTCCTCAGATCTAGGTTTTCTTTAACAATAAAGTGGTTTCTTCCACACTGGTCTAGGTTTGTCTTTGTTTTTTCATGTTTTTTATCGTCGACCTATTGCGACGTATTTTGTCGCCGATTTGTTACGATGGGTAGTCAGTGGTCACGACTCTCGCGGGGTTTTCACAGTTTATTAGCTCAATGACGAAGTTCGATTTGATAGAGTCATTAGATCAAATCTCACTCGTCAATACATTGCATATCTGAAATTTTTGGCATTTTAGGTTTTTTTTATTATCAAATGTAAGCCGATCTTTTTTGTTATTAACCTGAATATTCCATCATTCTATAAAGTTTTTGACACTTTTGATTATGTGTTTTTATCGATTGTATTGTTCACCTAAATTAATAAATTTATCTTTTAACAAACAAAAAAAGGTATGAAATCGTATGTGAGAGAATTCGTAGAAAAAAATTAATTGTTCAACACAACCCATTTTTTATGAATACAAAAGTTAAGAATGATATCTAGTTTATATTGACTTAACATAAATACGTGGAAGCTGTTTATCATTTGACAAATGTAAAAAAGGACAAGGAATTAAGCGTCATTAATGTTACTTGTTATTATCTTATACTGAATACTTTTGATTTAATATGTTTGTTTATAAATATTGTTAGTATATATTCTCTTTCATTTCAATAAAAATTGGACCCATGTGTATTATGTGTCTCTATCCATGCAAGTTATAATTAATTAAGTCTGAGTCTTTCTTTACACTAATTTCCAGCCCAACTTGTCCATGTCTTTTAGACTATTCCTTCCATTTTGTGGCTTTAAAATGTCTAAATTCTATGCATGCGCATAGTCTAAATGTCTAAATGTATAAATGATTATTTTACAACTTTGGAGTCGTTTTTTTTTATTAGACCATTCAATGTCCTAAGAGGGTCCATATACACATAAAAGATGCAAAAATTAAGAGTTATTTGAGTTCTTTTAACTGAATATTTGTATATTTTCTATATATGTATGACAACACCATACAAAAAAAGAATGATCAATAAATATTATTGACACATTTTATTGAATGGGTAAGATTAATTACAAATAATAATATTGAAATTTAAAATTCAGTTTAGAATTTATATGATTGATAGGTTTTCAAAAAAAAAAAAGTATATATATATACAATAGAAAGGATAAAATTGTTAAGGGTGGAGACATGTAAACACGTGGAAATTTAGTGGGTTGTAAGGTGAAAACAACCGTATGAGTATTGCATTTCCATAAAGTCATGGAGTTTCCCTACAAACTTCCTAGGGTTACAACAATAATATCACTTTCAAATGGTAGGTCTAATCACTTCAATCCCAATACTTGAGTTTGTGTCCAATTTGAATTTAAATTAATTTCACATCATAGTATTATGGTTTCTAGAGATGTAAATGTGAATGGCGATACCTGAATCACGATATACGCTATGATTGATTGAATTTATATTTACCATTTTAGGCTCGAATCATTGTAAGAACAAAATACTATGAGTCATGTTTTTATTCCTATTTTATTTTAAAATCGAAATGAATTTGCGATTTCATTTTCGTTTGAATGAAATGGAGAATATTAGTTGAACCTCTTTTTCTCTAAATCTTCTTTTTTACTCACTCATCTTCTTTAAGTAACAATTGATAATTTTTTTCTCATTTTCAGTCTAAAACACTCATCTATACCTCTTTCTATCAATCTATTTCTTATTAAAAGAGTTATTTCACATAGTTCTGAGTTTTATTTTGTTTTTAATTATCTAGCCATCTTGTTGTGGTGACTAATTTCGTGTTGTTTTAGTTCAACGTTTTATTTATATATGAGAGATTCAAACGAGCAAAACATATTCGATCAGAAATAGATAACAAATCAAATTATACCATAATTGGAGTCACAAATATTCTAATCAATAATATATTATCAAATTTATACGCTAAGCCAATTTATTATTTTATTAATCTAAGTGTTGTTTCATCCTATATGGTTTTTAGCTATTTAATAGTTGTGTTTTTATCAATGTATTATTACTAGTTTGAATCATTAAAGTTATATATATATATATATATATATATATATATATATATATATATATATAATAAATTTAATAAAAAATCATACCACTTTATAATAAACTGAACGATGGTCGTATTAGGTTATCAAATTATATTAAATATATTGTTATTATTTTTATTTTTATATAAAACATTAAATAATTTTAGAATATATAGATTTGTGAAGGATTATAATTGAATTTGGTTTTTCTTACTGGAATGTAATAAGTATTTCTTTTCTTTTTCCCACCGAAGGAATGATAACAAAGTTATCCATGAAGAAGATGATAAGAAATTAAAATGAGAAATTGTTTTTTCAAAAAAAATTGTGGAGAAATTGATACAATGAAGTTGGTATGTGGAAGTGGGCTTAGAGTTAAAAGAGTACCTTTCCTATACACTGCTAGCAATCCCTCCCACTTGATCTTATAGTGAATTTATATTATTATTTTTTGAAAAAAATATATATATCTAATACTATTTTTTTTTATTTTAAAATTAAAAGATATTTATTATTAATAATTCACTAGAGCCGACATTGTCAATGTTTTTTTGTCAGACTATAAGGTATCTTGAGGTCAGCGCTACAATTTAAAAAAGATCTTTAAGCTTATACCCCACCTTAAACTAATCAGAATGACCCGCACTAAATAATACAAGTTTTTAACAGCCACTCAGCCAATTAAATTCACTCAAGTTTCACCAACCAATAAGAAAGGGCAAAGCTACCTTTTCAAGGATGAATAATTTTGTGCTGACTAAGACACCACTCGTAGGCCCCGCTGACACGAAGTTCATAGGACTCCGGTTTAACAAAATCCGACTTACTTGATAAAAGTTAGTGACCCCTAAGTTCAAACGGCAAAGATGTTTTAGCAAAGGTCCAAGCTGCCTTCAAAGGTTTTACCCGAAACGACCATAAGCCCTATATATACATAGCTTTGCGCTCCAAAAGGAAACCCTAGCCCCAAACACTCACTTTGAACTCCAAAACCCCAGAAAACCCTAAACCTATGAACATCAAACTGGGTCATTTCAATCTACATTTGCAGTCGTTCAAGTTTCAACTAAAGAGCCACATCTCACCAGAATCACTGTACACGCGCTGGACCATGAGGTGCGCCACCACAGGACAATGCCGGGCCATGGCCTCACGGCCAACCGCCACGGACGCGCCGGATCCGTCGGGCGAACCCCGACGGTATCGCAATCCGCTTTTATCACCTGATTTTTGTGATTTTCCGCCATTTCCGCCAGTTCAGCCACCCCCATAACTCCTTTCCTCACCCTATTTTTGGACCCTCTGAACTCATTTCCGTGGTCCTTTTCTCCGTATTCATCATCGCTTGAAAGATACGACAAAAAACAAATTCGCCGACCATAATCGATTTTTCCGCCGTCATGAAGAACCTTTGACCAAGGTGAGGGTACTGATGTGTTCCTGGTCTCAAGCCTGTTGATATGTGGTTTGTAAATTTTGACATCGCTTTGGGTTAGTTTTCCATTTTTAGGTTGTTTCGGTGTACTACCGAGAAGTTGACTCGAAATAGCATCAATTGGTCAAATTGGACAAATCAAGTTTGATTAGTGAAATCGATGTTTTTAGGAATTATTGATCAGTTCACTTTAGAAATTAGTCTGCAGAAAAGCCCCAATTTCGGTATCTAGCCTATAGGGCACACTGCAATTTGGACCCGTCTGGATTCCAATTGGGATGGTTTCATAGTTCTAAAAATTATTCTGGTGCCTTCGGGCATTCCAATGTCAGTTGGTTCAGTTATCGAGCCTAAATGGTGTTTTTATTTATATGATAAGACTGACGCACGCCGAGAGACTATCCTTCTAGCGGCAAGACCATTGGTTCAATGGTGCTGCCCACCCGCTTTTAAAATACTTTGGAGTGTTATTACGATATATATTTGTGGTTTGTTATTTTCATATATACTGCTTTGATCAAATGGTTGGTTGCATATAAATGTGGTTATCGGTCTTGTATGTAGCCAGTTATCATTTCATGTGAACTTGTCACATTTAACTGTGCTTGGAAGTTGTACTGGATTCGTGGATGTGTATGTGGTATTTAGATATTTTGGGGTATATGGATTGGGTTTTAAACCCCCTTGAACAATTATTGTTTCATGGATTGGATTTCGAAATATATGTGTTTAAAAAATTTGTTAGCGAATATAGTCATCAGGCATTTCTCAAATTTCGGCTTGGATTGATGAACTAAAGATCTTCAATGTAGTTGATTGAGTTGCGGGAAAGTAAATTCATAAATTTAACTTAGATAAGGTGACGTTAGAAAATGTACACGTGAGTAAGGCATTGTGTTGAAGGTTATAAGGGGATGTACGTAAGGACATATCAGGTTGAAGGTTATAAGGTGACGTAATTATATCAGACCAGATCGATCTCGCATTTATATTATAGTTAATCGATTGCCACTAAGCTGCGAGGTCTGGGTTTGAACCCGACTGGCCATTAGGGGTTGCCACTACCGTGAGGCCTGGGCTTGAACCCGACGCTTAGTAGCTGCCACTTGCCATGAGGTCAGGTTTGAACCCGACGTTTAGTAGTTGCCACGGTAATCGTGAGGTCGGTTTGAACCCGACGGCTTTATTAGTCACACGGTGCTGTGAGTAACGGTTTGAACCCGACGGTTTATTAGTTGCCATTTATTGAGGTCGGGTTTGAAACCCGACGGTTTATTAGCCGCCACGGCAGCTGTGATGCTCGGTTTACCCGACGGTTTGGTATTCGGTTTTTGCCACGCAGATGCGGAGGCTAGCTTCTAATCCAACGGTTATATGTTATTCCATACGTGAGGTCGGGTTTACCGACGGTTTGTGGAGCGGATATATGGTATGGTACGAGGTTTAGCTGCCACTCTGGCGATAAGCTGTGATGCTCTGCCATCGACGGCCTGGTATTCTGGTTTTGCCACGGTGACGTGAGGTCGGTTTACCGACGGTTTAAGGATGGGTACATAGTACGGTACATTGTTGGTTTATTTAGTATGGAACATCGATGGTGTATAGAGTATGGTACATTGTTGGTGTATATGGTACGGTACATAGTTGATTTTGATGGTACGGTGCATTGTTGGTTCCTGAGTAAGACGTAACCTTTTCAATAGTTATGATTATTATGGTTTCCATGATTAATTGTACAACATGACGTTTATATGTTTTATGCATCAAATTCCTATGTGATGAATGAATCCAGGTTATAAGGTTCTCGATAAGTCGCTAATTTATCGCAGCATGATTTTCTTATTGTCGGGTTTTGCAAAGTCTGGTTTCATGGAAATGTTTGCTAAACGTAAACCTTCCAAAGGAGTGGACGTGAGGTCTTGAGAGACGAGATGTTTAAAAAAATTTAAACACTATTTTCCTTATAAATTATGCCACTCACTGAGATTTATTTC
The DNA here is from genome assembly GCA_016808115.1 of Tetrastigma voinierianum. Lineage (NCBI taxonomy): Eukaryota > Viridiplantae > Streptophyta > Magnoliopsida > Vitales > Vitaceae > Tetrastigma > Tetrastigma voinierianum. The sequence continues at coordinate 257,025 of JAEQBH010000935.1, forward strand.
TCATGTTTTATTGTTTTAAATTTGTTCCCTAGGTCCGGCAACAGAAGAGCCTACCTCGCGCCGCATTCAACACCGCGGTTTCGCGGGATTTAGTACTTACCCATCCATCTGTCTGGGATTGTTGGACCTATTTATTTTTATCTTGTAACCCTAAATTCACAAAATACTCTTAGAATGCTCTGACATTAGTATTAAACTCATATGAGTCCCTATTATGTATGTTGTGGTTATGACCTACATTCGATAGGCCTGTCGTGGATGTTTCTATATATTTGAGGTATTGTAGTGCCGCATGTATTTATTTCTCTTTAGTGGGGTCCCTGCATTCCCTAGAATTGTCCAATGGGACTCCACTCAGCGGGACTACTCCGGGTACCCTCGAGCGGTATTCTGGCCTGTCCTCGCTGCCTTGGTATCGTAGCCTAGGTTTCTAAATTCCTCAAGCCACATTGTTGTGCGACTCATCTAGTGTTTTGTATACCCTCCTAACCTTATCCTTGAAATTGATTAGTTCTTCTTCCTGATGGCACTTAGAGGTTGTGTATAGACTACAAACAGTTGAATAAGGTAACCATTCGTAACCAATATCCTTTGCCTCGGATTGATGACCTATTTGATCAGCCCCAGGGTGCAAGAGTGTTCTTCAAGAGTGACTTGAGGTCAGGGTTCCATTAGTTAAGGATTAGGGAATCGGACATTCCCAAAGACGGCATTCAAGACGAGATAATGAAATAAGCATGAGTTTCTGGTGTTGATGTCTTCTGGCCTACCTCAATGCCCAACATCTTTCATGGATTTAATGAACTCGAGTCTTCCGACCATATTTAGATCGATTGTCATTGTCTTCATCGACGATATCTGGGTGTGTACTTCCGGAAGAAGTTGGAACATGAGAGACATTTGCCAGGTTGCACTTTGGGCAATACCACCGTATGCCAAGTCTATTAAATGAATTTTTCAATGAGTCGGTTTCTCGGATGCATAGTTTCTCATGGATGCATTTAGGTGGATCCCCTAGAAGTGTGGCTAAAGTGGGCAAATCGGGAGCAACCAACTACGGTGACGTAAGTAACGGAGTTTCTAGGATTACCGGGTATTAACGTAGGTTCATAGAAGTGGTTCTCAAAATACCAGGATTCACTTCATTGTTTGACTAGGAAAAGAGATTAAGCCAAAAGGTAAAGGTTGTTGGTTTGATTCTTGTAAAATGGTTCTTTCTAGGTTTTGGTTGGGGAATTTCTCCTAACCCTAGATTCAAGGATACGGGAGTGTAAAACCCTAATCCTTGGTTATTTCAGGTAAGGATTTGAGGATTTTGTATGTAGGGATATGATTCATGGATTTCTTCTTTTGAAGTTAGGATTTCATCCTAACCTTAGATTGGTTGGAGCGATGAGTTGGCAAAACCTTAGATTCTTGTTTAAGATGTATTTTGGAAGATGTTTCGTCAATGTGAGTATGGTTTTGATGTGTGTTTGAGTATTTGGATTGATTGGTTGAAACTTATGGAAAAGTGGGAAAAGCATAAATTTGCATTTGCGTGGCTAATTTTTTCTATTATGACCGCATTAGTATTTCTGGGCCATAACTTGACTTCATTTTTGTTCGAATCGGGTGACTCTGGAAAAGAACCCTTAGCACTTATCTTCAAATGAGTAATATGGAGATAAGAATACAAGAGGTGTTTTATGTTGGGTGCATTGTTTGTGTAACCCTAATAATGATTGTTCAATGTTGATCCTAGTAAGTGTAAGAAAGAGTGCACTTGGGGATCAAGGTTTATGTTGGAAGGTATAAGGATATATATATGAGTCGAAAAGGAGCAAAGCAATGTACTCACTCAGTACTCTTTTTTTTGTGACAACGGATTGTGAGAAAGCAAGAATCTTTATGACTTGTTATTTTGCGTATCTTTAGAGTAGCCTCGGGTTTTGACTTCCTTGGGAGACTTGACATTTGAATCTATGGAAAGTAAGAGGACTTTATAGCCTTCTCTGGCCAGACGTGGTTTGATGTTGTGGGAATTCTATACCATTCCGTATTTTGATTGTATGATTTTCTAGATATATATAAATGTATATTTTTATATATATGGAAATCTTTGGATTAACTGGTACATGATGTTTTTTTTAACTCTCCATGTGTTTGAATGCTTGTGAAATTGTTTTAAAGCATGACATAGGTATGAGACTGTGTGAGGGTCCGGACTGATGTAGTGGACACGGGACGATGAATAGTTCCTGGGTTGTAGTCCCAGAAAGGTCACGGTATATACCGGATGTGGGTACATATCCCTTGGTGGTAAGTCCCAAAGAATTTGTCGTTGCTCTAGGATGACGGCCAATGGGTGAAAGCCTAAAAGAGTCACCGATGAGGGGTCAGGATTAAGGTAGTATTGCATCTGGCGTGTTTCCATCATCAACCTATTATTTGTAAAATGCTCATGTTTTGAGATATCTTAAATTATGTATAATTGAAATGTTTTTTTTTTATGAGCATGGCTTGTTAGGGGATTCACTACTGAGCTGTCGAACTCATCCCCATTATTTCCCTCCACCTTAGATGTAGGTAAGAGACCAACTGCGTGACATGAAAGTTGTAATCTGTAGGTTTTTGAGGATGGAAAGGTTTTGCGCTAACCTTAGCTTGTCGGGTGGTCAGAGCATACGCTTTGACAGAATATTTAGTGCTATGTGGATATTCTAAGGAATCTTGAGCTCTCGATCGAGATCGAGCATTCTCAAGCCTCTCTCCTCGGGAAGGGGTGGTAATGCCTTGAGAGGGCTGAGTAAGCCAAATCCTCGCTACATCGGACCTTTGAAATTGCTGAGAGGATAGAACCAGTGGCCTATAGATTAGACTCAGTCTGAGGGAGTTTTCGAGTCCATAATGTGTTCCACATTCCATGCACGCAAGTATTCCGCACTTCACATGCACCGGGAGGGGCACTAGAGATTGAGCTGAGGGACGACTCATCCTATGAAGAACAAATGCGCATTCCGGGCCTGGAAGAGTAAGGAGCTCGTGAACAAGATTCATATCCTTAGTGAAAGCCCTTGAGTCCATAATCAGGGGTCGAGGAAGCGACTTAGGAGAGGAAAGACCAAATGCGGAGCCAATATCCTCATCTCTTCCATAACACAGGTACGAATTTCGTAATAAAATTTTTCTTGGGCTAGGTAGGATTGTACGACCTCGCACCAAATAATACAAGTTTTTACCAAGTTTGACCAAGTTGACCAACCAATAGTAGGTGGGGCAAAGTTGACTTTTTCAAGGATGAATAATTTTGTGTTGACTAAGACACCACTTCGTAGGCCCCGTCGATACTAGTTCATAGGACTCGGGTTGAACGTCAAATCCGACTCTACGGATAAAGAGACCCCGTTGTCTAAACCCAAGAAGGTTTTGTGTCTGCCGCCTTCAATGTTTTACCTGAAAATGACCATAAGCCTTATATATACATAGCTTTGCGTGCCAAAGGAAACCCTAGCCCCAAACACTCACTTTGAACTCCAAAAACCCTAGAAAAACTCCCCAAACCCGTGAACATCAAATTGGGTCATTTTGACCTATTTGCAGGCCGTTCAAGTTTCAACCAAAGGAGCCGATTCCGGCCAGAATCACCGCGCCGGACCATGAGGTGCGCCACCACCGGACAATGCCGGCCTTGAAATTTCACGGCCAACCGCCGCTGACGCGCTGATCTGGCTTCTGAACCCATTTGCCGGGCCGCATCCATTTTATCACCGGATTTTTATGATTTTCTCCGCCACGCCAGTTCAGGCCACCCCATAACTCCTTTCCACCTGGGACCTCCGAACTCATTTCCGTGGTCCTTTTCCGTATTCATCACCGCTTGAAAGATATGACAAAACAAATCTCGGGCCGACCGTTGGATCGAGTTTTCCTGGCCGCCACAAAGAACCTTTGGAATTCTGGGCGGAGGTGAAAATTGATGTGTTCCTGGTTTCGGGCTTTCCATTGATATGTGGTTTGTAAATCTTTTGGACATCGCTTAAGTTAGTTTTCCATTTTTAGGTTGTTTCGTAATTACCATGGTGCTGGGACTCGAAATAGAGTATCAATTGGTCAAATTGGACAAAATCAGTTTGATTAGTGAAATCGATGTTTTAGAATTATCGGATTCGCCACTTCTCGAAATTAGCTCCCGTGAAAAGCCCCACTAGGGTAATTCCGCCCATAGGGCACACGTGCAATCGGACCCGTCTGATTCCAATCGATGGTTTCATAGTTCTAAAATTATTCTAAGGCCTTCGGTATTCCAATGTTGTCAGTTCGCTTATCGGAGCCTAAACAATATTGAGATATAAGCACTCACGCCGGCCGAGACGATCCTCGTTTTGGCATAAAGACCGAAATTATTCGCGTACCGTGAGGGTTCACCGGTTTTAAAATACTTCAGTGTTATTACTTATATATATTTCAGGGCTCATATTTTTATATATACCGCTTGATCAAATGGTTGGTTGCATATAAATGTGGGTTACCTGGCCTCGTATAAAATAAGTTATCATTTACGTGGAATTTTGTCAACATTTAAACTCGTTGGAAGTCAGATCGATTCGTGGATGAGTATGTGGTATTTAGATATTTAGTATATGGATTGGGTTTTAAACCCTTGAACAATTATTGTTTCACGATTTGATTTAAATATATGTTTAAAAATTTATATGAATATGGTCATTGGTGTATTTCAAATTTCGCTCGATTGATGAACTAAAGATCTTCAATGTAGTTGATTGAGTCAGAGAAAGTAAATTCATAAATTCTTAACTTAGGATAAGGTGACGTTAGAAATGTGCCACGTGAGTAAGGACATCGTGTGGTTGAAGGTTATAAGGTGATGCACAGTAGCGATATCAGGTTGAAGGTTATAAGGTGATGTACCATATTGTACCGGAGATTAGATTCAGTATTTATATTATAGTACACTGGGATTGCCACGGTTTCGTGAGGTCGGTTTGAACCAGACGGTTTATTAGTTGCCACGGCCGTGAGGTTTGCCGAACTTTGATTGCTTAGAGAAGGCTACTTGGGTAGCAAGGAGGTCGGCTCAACTGATGATTGGTCAGTATTGCCACGGTACTGAGGTCGGCTTGAACCCGATGGTTTATTAGTTGCCACTATGGCTTGAGGTCGGCTTGGTCCCGACGGTTTATTAGTCGCCACGGGCGCCGTGAGGTCGGCTCGAATCCACGGCTTATTAGTTGCCACGATGCCGTGAGGCTCCGCTTGAACCCGACTCGCCATTAGCTGCCACGGCAGGCGATGTTTCAAGATTCCGACGGCCTGGTATTCTGGTTTTGCCACGGTGACGTGAGGTTGGTTTCATCCAACGGTTATATGTTATTCCACGGCCGTGAGGTCGGGTTTACCGACGGTTTAGGATGGATATATGGTATGGTACGAGGTTTATTAGTTGTTACTTAGTTGTGGATGTTCGCTTACTCCGACGGCTTATTCGGCTTTGCCACTGACGTGAGGCTCGCTTTTACCTAAGGTTTAAGGATGGGTTATTGCATAGTACGGTACATTGTTGGTTTATTTAGTATGGAACATCGATGGTGTATAGAGTATGGTACATTGTTGGTGTATATGGTACGGTACATAGTTGATTTTGATGGTACGGTGCATTGTTGGTTCCTTGATGAGCTTAAAAGTCATCTATTTTTAGTCCATTTTTCTGTTCTATTTTCATCTAGAAATGAATAATTAATATACAGAAATATGAAGAAACTCACCAAATTGTTATTAGCAGGAAGAGAGAAAGAAAGTGAGAAAATACAAAGAATAAGGGAAGAAAAGTGTACGAATGGGCAGAGCGGTGAATGAAAAGAATCGGGCGATTCATCGATGCAGCTGGGTTGACATACCAAATTCTCGATACCGTGGATACCAAAGAATTAAAGGAATTTGATGCGAAGTATAGTACCGACGAAGAAATACGTAACGGAGTTAAGAGAACGACGTCAGAACAAAGATTCAGGTCAGCGACAATGTAAAAACACCTTTAAGCTATGAAAGCACTCAATCGATGAAGCCACAAGACTTGTTGTCAAGTCGACGATCGATGTCGCGACATCGATGATGTCATGACAAGAGGCTGAAGTCAATACATCAAGAACCATCAAGAGAAGACTGCAAGCCATAAGCTGATGTCGCGACATGAGATCGAAGTCGCGACACCGCACCCGCCGCTTGAATAGCAAGTTTCACGGCGGAGGTCATTGCTAATACTTAAATCAAGGAGCATCGGCAACCAACAAAGCCTCAGAGAACTGTCGATGTCGCGATGATGAGATCGAAGTCGCGACATCAGAACGACTGCATCAATGATGCGTATCTTAAGAGATGTCACGACAAGATATCGATGTCGCGACAACATGAGCAACTAGTTGAAGCCTACTACTCTTTTAGATGATGTCGCGACAAGAGATCGATGTCGCGATGATCCAAGACATCAAATGAAGACCGCGATGATTCGAAATGAGGTCACGACAAGATATCATCGACGCTAGCGATATCGCAAAGAAAGAACAATTGAAACCTGCCAAGACGTGAGAAGATGTCGCGACAAGATGGTGATGTCGCATACACCAAGAATGACAAATCAAGGCAGAAGTAGAGTAAGTTTAAGTCGCGATGTGGATCGAGGTCGCGACTACGATGTCAAATGCATTAAGGAACCGGGTCGCTGGATTAACAAAGATCAGTCTGATAATTAAAAATCCACAACAGTTACATCGATTAGGCCCAACCGAAAACTCTATAAATACGCAGCGGTCCGTCGCTCTATTCAAGCAAACTGGGCGCCATGAATAGAGGTTCCATAGTCGTTTCATTTTCTTCTTTATTTTTTCTTTCTTTTATTTTCTTAATTTTTCATTTCCGCCGCTTTTGTATGCATCATGCTCGTGATTATTTTTTCGCTGTATTTCCCGAACTGATGTTATCGCTTGAGCGAAGTCAACGCAGCACATTTAATTTCTTTCAAAATTACTACCTCGAAATGTTTGAAGTTCAGATAAATTTCGAATTCGATTGTTTCCGCTTTCAATTGCGTCATTCTTATGATCAGAGGAATGTTGTATCGTGGTAATTCAAAGAATTGAGAATCCAAATTTTCCATTAAGTGAACGTTATAGTCGCAGACTTATCTTTTCTCTGTAGTCTTTTCTGCTATTTAATTTCGCTAATAAATTTACTTCATGTTGCATGTCTTCATCCTCTGGGACTTCGAATATCATTCTTATACCTTAAGATTTGGCGCCATTGCTCCGATTTCAAGGAGGTCCTCTCAGAGGACATTGTAAAGACATCTCGAGAGTAATGTACATTTCTTGAAGGTATATTAACCGCTATTAGGATCTTCTGGAAATAGGTGTTCACTCTAGATAAATCCTCTTCTCACTTGAAATCAAGAACGGGCTGACTGAGTTATCTAATTAAACAAGTTAAAAGAGTTCAATTCTCAATCTCTGGAGTGAGCGCCAACCCGCAGCGAATGAGATCTAATCAAGGAAAGGTTGATCTACATTCTAATTCCCGAGGAGGATAACTGAAGTCAGATATCCTTGCTTGACCGGGAGCAACTTGGGAGCTAAGGCTTCATACCCATAAAATGGGTATGAAGTATTGCAAAGAAAATACCTGCATTAAGGAAGTCCTCTTGTGCAGAGTTATCGAATTCCCGTATTCGAGAGAATCAGTCATAAATTGGAGCAATTAAATGCTGAGTATGGAGAGATCCAACAGACTACAACGCTTGGACATTTTGAAACCGGAGTTAATCAAGAAATTTTATTAGGAGTAATCACATGAATTGATAGTTCACTATAACTGTTTCTATTAATGTGTCTTCTGAGGATAACTGTTCAGTATTCAGTTCTTTTATTAGAAATTCATTATTCTTTATTCTTATTCTTTTAGTATGTCAGTAGTTCAGCTTATTTTCCTCAGCTCTGCGCACTGTTCCAAGACCTTAATGCTGGATCCTATTATCATTTTCACAGGGTCCAAATAGTATGGAAATCGAAAGAAGTCAGGGTAGTTGATTTAAAATTCTGAGATCTCTCGTGGGATCAGATCCATTTATAACTATTTATTACTATAATGACCGTGCACTGCGTAATATCACACTAAACCAACTTTCTTTAAAAAATGATGACGTCATCTTAAGAGATTGGTGGTTTATAATGTAGTTTTGTTTGGGTGTCAACAAGTTTTATGATACGTCGGATTAGATAATAGTCCTTGGTAATAGTGTCAGAAATTTGTACATGTGTTTTGGTCCGGTCAACAAGTTTTATGGCGCCGTTGCCGGGGATCGAAAGAATTTAAATAAATCAATATTCAGATGAAAGAAAGAAATACTAATTTGGACATTTCAAAGAAAAGAACAAAATGAAGATTTTGCCAAAGGACTTGTAGCCAATTTAATCTTAACAATCCATATTGAATATATTTTATGATTTGACTCATCCTATTAACGGAGTATGTTTTGTTTTCAAATAACTGATGCATAGGAAATGTAATGACCGATCCGATTCCAAATCGACACGGAAATAGAAAAGGACGCCTAAGCTTCTCGAAAGAATATACAGGCAGAAACTCAACCATGGCGTATGAAAGACGTGGATCAGTTGAAATACATATAGAAAAGCTAGAAGATCTCCAAACATCGGGAGCAAATGAGGATTTCTCTGAGACCAATTATACACAGAAGAATACTCGCCGATCGGTTCTCGCAGATGCTAATAATTTTGGAATTAAAGCGAAGATCGACATAATGGTCCGGAAGAAAGACCGCCACTGGCCATCCCACTCAAGATCCAAACGAAAGCACCCGTGGAAGATTCCTCAGATGGCCACATCGTTGTCGAACGGGTGAAACCGTAAGTCATAAACTCGCATCTATTCCCATTCTCTCTAAGAGATACAAAGAATACATGGTATGAATCTTTACCATGGTTCTCATGATACTTGGGAGGAATTAGTAGAGGCCTACTTTAGGTAGATCTTTTCCTTTGTACCTCACCACGTAAAGAAGAGGAAAACTGGCCTTCAACAAGGGGGAAGATGAAAGCCCGTATGTGCACGGGAAAGATTCAAACTAGCTGTTTAGAAGATGTCCACGTATGTGATAGATCCCAAGACTCGGGAGTGGACATTGTATAATATGCCGCAATGATATATCAAAAGGATCATTGATGCTTCGCTTGTGGAGCATTCAAACCAAAAGTGTCAAGAGGTAAAAGAGCTTCACTGGAAGAGTCTGCTAATGTAACATGAAAACTCCTTCCTGAGCTTCAAGAGGAAGCAAAGAGAGGAAAGGATCATGGATGAAAGCAAGATGACACCATGGAGGCCGTTGATGCCATTATGCACAGGTTAGACAAGCAAGAAAGAAAGACACACACCGCTCATGAAATAGGAGCAATTGAAAGGGAGTTAATGAAGGGGAGTGCTGAAAGAGTAACTGAAGGACTTTATGATGCTGAAGAGGTTAATTATTTGGGTGAGCCAAGAGCTTACCATTTCAAACCCAATCCTAACCTACCAGCACATTATCACCCAAAGACTCAGAACCATGAGAACTTCTCAGATGGTGGGAGGGGCTTCTCAAGGCCAGTTGTGTGAGTAACTCCTCAACAAGGGTATCATCAAGAAACAATTAAGGTTCCAAAGAAAGCAGCAGCTAGGAAATGAGCATAGAAACGACATCGGGTCGAGGAGGGCCCCATCTTTGAGGAACAGATGTCATAGCTTATGGGGATAATAAAAGTCGTTGAACCTCCATGAACAAAAGTTTGAGAATTGAAGCAAATACCAATTCTCAAATTTTTCGCACTACCAATGCATCCCCAAGAACTGGAGACACAAGTAGGTATTAGCCCTAACCCTGCAAAGTCAGAAGAAAGATACCTTCCCAAGTGATACAAGGAAGAACCCAAAGACTGCATGATTGCAAGTACCGAGGAGTGGGAAGGAGTTAGAAGAGAGGAAAGAAAAATAAGGATAAAGAACAAAGAAGTAGCAAGACCAGAAAGGGAAGAGACAATGGAGAATGACAAAGAAGGAGTAGAAAAGAAGAACATCCAAGGAACAAAGCCTGCAGTCCCATTTCCACAAAGACTGCAGAAATCAAAGATGGAGGAGCAAATATAAGGTTCTGAAAACTTTCCGCCGGAGATCGCATGCCTTTTACCGGCGGTGGACTCGTGACGCACGTATGCAAAATTCTCAAGGAGAGCATCGAAAGCAAGAAAAGAAAAATAGTAGAAGAAGGGAATAGTGAATTCATCGCCATCAAGTAAAGTGCACGAAAAGAACTACCAAAGAAAGATGAAGGACCCGGTAGTTTCACAATTTTTGTATTGCGTGAGGAATGGAATTCCGTGAAGCTCTGTGACTCGTGAGCTAGTATCAATCTGATGCCTCTTTCTCGTTGCCAAGAAATTGTTGGGAGCGATCCACAACCGTTACTCTTCAAATGGCGCATGCATCGGCGGTGAAACCCGAAGGGGCCATTGAAGACGTGTTGGTCACCGGGGCTGGGAAGTTTGTATTCCCAAGAGACTTCATCATTCGACATGGAAGAAGATCTGGCAAGTACTCAATATTAGGAAGACCATTCCTAGCTACCGGAGTGCCTTTGATTGACATGCAAAAAGGAGTTCTTATCTTAAGGGTTGGAGGTAGCTGTCAGAAACCTCGATTAAAAGTATGCAAAGTATAGATAGGGAAAAGGCGGCTACAATGAGCCGATTGTTTCTATTTCCAACCCCGACAGCCATCAATGACTGTAACACTCCGCTTGAATAATGAAAAGAGTATTAATTAAAGATGCCAGATGTCTATTCACTAATGCAGTTACTTTTCATGCTATAGAAACTGTGTTGAACTTGAAGCAAAACAGAAAAGATAATGGGGAAGATAGTGAAAAAGAGGAAATTCATCAAGAGACCAGTACAGAAGGTTTAGTTTTGAAAGAGTTGCCATGTCATTTAAAGTATGCCTACTTAGAATTACCAAAGAAAAAACCAGTGATCATTTCAGCCAGATTAAGTGAGAATGAGGAACAAAGATTAAGCCGGGAATTATTAAGGAAGCATAAGGAATCGCTAGCTTGGTCCATCAACAAGAGCTGAAGTGGTATCATCCACTCAATTTGCATGCATAAGATTCATTGAAGAGACTTCAAACCATCTGTAGAACACCGAGGAGGCCGAACTGGGCGATGAAGGAAGTAGTCAGAAGGAGGTGCTAAAATTGTTAAATGTTGGTTTTGGTCTATGCTATCTCGCATACCCTTCGTGAGCCTACCATGTGTTCCAAAGAAAGGGGGTTAACTATGGATCGAAATGAAAAAAATGAATTGATTCCAACAAGAATAGCGGATGATGGAGGGTATGTATTGACATGTAAAGTTGAATACAAAGAACCGTAAAAGATCATTTTCCTTTGCCTTTCATTGATCGATGTTGATAGGCTAGCAGACACCCTCACTTTGTTTTCCTGAATGGGTATTCAGGATATAATCGATTGCTATTGCACCAGAAGATCAAGAGTAAGACCACGCTTACATGCCCTTATGGTACCTTGCCTCGTATGATGCCGTTTGGGTTATGTAATGCTCCGCCACCTGCAGGTGCATGATGTCTATATTCTCAGATTTTGTTGAAGAAGTGATGGAAATATTCATGGATGATTTTACTGTGTATGGATCCAGCTTTGATCAATGTTTAAACAATCTGGAAACAATGCTTCAAAGATGCCAAGACAAACAAATTAGCACCGACTGGGAAAATGCCATTTTATGGTAATGTATTGTATTGTTCTTGGGCATAAAATTTCGCTAATGGACTAGAAGTTGATCATTCAAAGTATCCATTTATCAAAACTCTTTGCACCACCTACTACGCTTAAAGGAGTAAGAAGCTTTTGGGGCATGCCGGGTTTTACAAAGAGATTTATCAAAGATTTTTCAAAATAGCCGCACCATTATGCAGACATCGAAAAAGTGATACAAGGTTCAATTTTGATGACTCGCAAGAATGCTTTGACGAAATCAAGCTCAAATTGGTACATGCACTCGTAATTGCCGCACTGTATCGGGATCAGGTTTGAAATAATGTGATGCCATGGATTTGCTATGGGAGCCGTGGTCAGGGCAAAGAAAAAGCAGAAAGTATTCAGTGGCCATATACTATGCTAGTAAGACCTTCAATGAAGCACAGTGGAGAACTACTCAACAACTGAAAAGGAAATGCTAGCCATAGTTTTTGTCAGGAAAATTTAGCAATACATTTTGGGATCCCATGTGGTACTCACACCGATCATGCAAAAGAATCAAGTACCGATGCGTCGAAAAAGGAAGCTAAGCCAAGATTGATAAGGTGGGTGTCGCTGCCAAGTAAAGAGTTTGATTTGGAAATAAGGGACAAAAGGGATGTGACAAAGGATAGCCGACCACTCGCCAAGAGTAGAAAGAAGCGCTGATGAAGAAGAAAATGTACGCTAATGCAGAACTTCCCGTATGAGCAATTATTCAAGGTTTCCTTCCAACTTCCATGGTATGTCGATATATTGTGAATTATCTCGGCTTGGCGGAGTAATGCTGCCTTCAGAATTCGGGCACTTACCAACGTAAGAGAGGAAACTCGTAACTCCGACAAACAGATATTATATTTGGGATGACCCACTTTTATTCAAAAGAGGTGCTGACATGATAATAAGAAGATGTGTGCCAGAAGGTGAACAAGGCAACATTTTAAATGAATGCCATGCATCACCATATGGGGGACATTTTTCAGGAGTAAGAACAGCGCACAAGATACTCCAATCAGGGTTTTATTGGCCCACTATCTTCAGAGATTGTGCAGAGTGGGTAAAATTGTGTGATCGATGCCAAAGGATTGGAAATATCAGCAGCAGGAATGAAATGCCCCTAAAAGGTATTATGGTGATACAAATTTTTTATGTTTGGGGAATAGATTTTATGGGACCTTTCTCTCACCATCATTTGAAATCAAGTACATACCGCCAGCGTAGATTACGCCTCCAAATGGGTGGAAGCAAAGGGTTCTGCCCAAGGAACGATGCTAATACAATTTAGAGTTTGTTACAAAAAGAATATTTCGAAAGGTGTTCGGGAACCCGTAACCATCATTAGTGATGGGGGAACCCATTTTTTGCAAATGAAATATTTTTGCAGCAACCTATGATGTGTATGGATCAAGCATAATGAGTTTAGCCTATCATCCCTGCACTAATGGACAAGCGTAAATTTCCAAATGTAGAGATCAAAAGAATACTGAAAAGACTGCGGAGCTCAAGGTGAAGGACTCCGGTTTCCAAACTGATGATGAACTTCTGGGGCTTACAGGATCGGCACAAGACCCCCACAATGTCCCCATACGTAGTTGTTTTTGGCAAACCATGTCATCTACCTCGAATTAGAATACAAGGCAACGCTGGCCATTAAAAGATTAAAATCTCGATTTCGCGCCGCAGCGAAGAAAGACGGCTTCCAATTGTCCGAATTGGAAGAACTCAGAAATGAAGCCTACGATAATGCTAGAATATACAAAAGACAAGACAAAGAAATGGCATGATCAGAAAATCCTGAGAAAGAGTTTAGAATGGGGAGCAAAGGCCGCTTAATTCTGTACTGAAGTTGTTTCCGTGGAAAATTAAACTAATTGGAGTGGGCCATACACAGTATCAAGTACTACATTTGGAGCAATAACAATCAAGTCTCGATGATGGGAAGAATTCAAGGTCAATGGACAAAGGTTAAAGCATTATCTCAACAGTGGAAGAGGAAAGTGAAGAACTCCAACTCGGTTCTCGAGAAAAGAAGAAGAACCACAACAAAGAAGTCCAGCCTAAGGACTCAAATCGAGCAAATCTAATGGGAGGCAACCCATGAGGATTTCAATGTCGAATTTAAATTTCTTGAATTATTTCTTTTCTTTTAGTTGCCGTATAAATTAGGTTAGATTTATTTTCTAGGCTAGGATAGATTTAATTTTTAGAAATAGATTGTAGTTTACTAGAATTTTCGAATATTGCAAGATTTTCTTCGAATCTGGTTAAAGACATGAATAGTAAGGCAACTACAGGAGTAATTCCAAAGAACTTGCGGAGGAGTCGCGACATGAGAAAAAGGAGTAACTTCCATAACCCAACTCAGATATATATTTGAATTAAATTGTTAAATCTTTGCTTAAATATGCCCGAAGAGATGTCTACACTAAAATAGGAACAATAAGAGAATCTAAAGTTTTTGAAATCATTGAATAAAGGGCTTCGTCACGACAAAGAAGGTTATGTCGCTGACAAAGTCATGGTCTTTACAAACATTGATCGTGACCACTTTGAAAGAACAATTATGAGCATGAAGAAGGGAAATGCATACCGCGACAAAGGAATTTAAGTTTCAAAAGAAGAAGGATTTGTCGCTACATCAAATGTATCTTTGAGAACCCCCGTATTGTCGATTATTAGGTAGGTCGCGACATTAAAGTGCGACATGTGACAACCACTCACTTCAAAAAAGCCCTAAATTTAATGACCTAAAATAAAAAGAGGCGGAATTGAAGTCGCGACAATTCTTAATTGAATCATTAACTAGCCCACAACATTGATTGAATTGCAACTGTTGGAAACTATTTCATTCACTCCAACCCACATAACCATTCGCTGTCTCTCCCAAATCTCAACCTCCTCGAAAAACCCTAGCATCTCCAAACCGCCGAAAAGCTTTTTCTCTGCCTAATGGCTGAAATTCCCACCCCGGTTCCTAACCTAGACGAGATAATGAGGGAACAATTTTAACAATCGAAGAAGAAGAAACTCAAGGAGAACAGCTTAGATGAGATTCGCTCTGGGAAAGAGCAAGGTGAGAGATGCCATCAAAACGCCGGTCCCGACAACTTCTCAAGACAGAGAGCGTAAAGGGGAAAGGGAAAGAGGAGAGAAGAAGAAGTAGAAGATTTCATCCGATGAAGCTATTCCCGGGAAGAAGTACTACGCTAACAAAGGTTTTGTTACGTAAAGGAGATTCAAAAACCCCGTGACTCCTTTCTCTCAAGGAGATGATAGAGCGTAGAGGATGGAGAGTTCTCTCACAAGACACCGAAAGGTGATATACAAAGACCGTGAGAGAGTTTTATTCCAATATGGTAGGAAGGAAGGATGGAGCCGTTTATGTTGAGTGAGTCCGGGGTCTTCATACGGCCAAGGCCATCAATGAGGCCTACGGATGACAATACACAAGCATGGCTCCAAATTCAGGAAAATTTTGAAAAACCGAATTTTAGAAGACGCGCAGAAGCTCACCTACGGAAGGGCGCTAGACCAAGGAGAAGGAAAGCCAAGAACTCAATTGTGGAAGCCTCACCGGAGGAAGTCAAGGCATGGTTTTTACGCCTTATGCCTCGTGTTGGTTCCAACAAAACATTTATGCAAAGTGAGAGAACAAGAAGCTGTACTGCTGTATGCCATACTCAAGGGGTACAAGATCAATATAGGAGTTATCATAGAGAACTCTATCATGAGATATCATGAAGGGAACAAAGAGGTCCGGTTTCCCACCCAAAGAACAATCACAGCTTCTATGCTCAAGGCTGGAGTGAAAGGAATTCGAGTCGAAGAAGAAGTCCCTTGGTGAGCTTCACCACTCCTTCTGACAGGAGTTAGCAAGGGGCTAAGAAATCAGAGGAAAAAGGGAGGTTGTAGGAGAATGTAGGTGAAACCTGCCGAAGAACTGTAAAAGGAGACCCGTAGGGCCACCGATCAAGGAGAGCAGAGCACCCAGTTGACATCACCCGACCACAACATTACATGTTTGCAGCATAATGAAGGGCAGGATGAAGACAACTCCAATAGACTTCTCCTCCATCCCTCAAGCGCCCTCCTCCCGTACAAAATAGAATTTCCAACACTGAGAAAGTTCAAGAGGAGCACACAATAAGAGGACACCACTCAAGCTCAATTTGATGCGTAAAAAGAATAGAAGAAAGAGAGAAGGAATGGAACTTAAAACAGGAATTCAGAGAAGGGATGTATGAAAAAGAATTGAAAAAGAAGAGACCAACAAGTAAAAGCAAAGAAAGCAATGGTAAAAGAAAGGGAGCATGAGGTGGAGATCCAAAGAAGAGAACAACAAAGGAAGGAAGAACCGAATTGGTAAAAGAGGAACGTATGGGAAAAAATGTTGAAACAAAGAAGGGAGAAGAGTTCAAGAAAGAAATGAAGGAAAGAGATCATGATCTGTTACCGAAACTCAAACTGAGTCATGAAGCCTTCTATAACAAGCAGTTTGATCGAGATGCTCAACTCAGCATTGTTGGGAAAAGAGATAAAGAGCATGACACCACAAATTTGGGGAGCAGATAAAGGGTTTCCAAATTGGCTATACAAATTCTACAGAGGGAGCTGGAAAACAAACTGAACGATAGAGACAAAAAGCAATGGGAGACTGAATCCTATAGGCAGAAGGAATGGCTGAAAAATTTAGATTTGATCAACAATTCTAAGCAATTTCAAGTGATGACTGAATTGGAAAACACAATGAATGGCTTGGGAAAGAGGCAGGATGAGTTGAACAAGAAGGTTGATCTCTCTAATGAGATTTTCATTGAAGAACAAATGGAGAAGGAAACCAAGAAGAGAAAGCAAAGAAGAGAAATGAAAATCCTCAATTTCAAACATCTAGTACATCGGGACCTGCATCCCCCAACATTTTTGCTCCCGACTATTTCAAAAGAAAAAAATAAAAACCTTCTCCTTGCCTAACCATTCCTACCATCCTTCTCCCATACTGTGTATCCAACAGTTTCAAATGAATCAGAAATAAAATGAAAATTTTAAATAGAAGTGTTGTGTGCTATTTTGCAATTGATTGTTAATTGTTATGTTGCTTTGTGGTTGCATGATTAGGAAATCAAGGGAGGAAATAGTTCAAGAATAAAAACTGCTGAGAGGACATTATCTTAATTTAATGAAGCAAATGAGTAGGAGTGTTTAAATGAAAAAAAAAAAAAAATTGCGTATCAAGGACAAAAAGTATCTAGTTTAATTGAAACACAAGGTGCAAAATTACTTATATTTAACTCGATAAAGTCCGTATTAGAGGAAGGTAATACAAATGTATGGAACAAACATATTTTTGAGTTTGTGGTATGAACAACAAGTCAAGGGAACCTCGTTGAATATCAATTAAATTTTAACTACTCATAAATAAAAATGGGTCAAGATACCTCTTATAGTTAGTCACAACTCGACAAACTGCATTTCTAGAATTTGTTTGTCTGATATCAGCTCATGTCCATGACTCAGTCCACATTATATCATCTTCATAGTTTGAGTTTCATTCTAATGTATCCCATCCATTATTTTCATTATACCAGAGGTCTCCAAAAATACCAGATCCCAATGCTTCATTTTTCAAAAATAGGACTCAATGGAAACCTAACATCCCATTCCAAGATATCCAGATCCCAGCTGAAATCCACTATTTGGTCCCATATGAATTCAAAATGAGTACAGTAAAAGGCACTATCTTGTTTCAGTATGAGTTAATATTCGAGGAACTCAAAAAGGAATGTAAAAAGAAATACAAGGAGCAGAAGGCAATGCGCAGAAGCATGAAGGTCAAAGATATATCATCTGCAAACAACTGAATCAATTGTTCTTATGTCCCATCTATACAACCACATCCATAGAGTTATTAAACCCAGCATGCCCACATAGAGCTACAGAATCTCATACTGTCATCATCATTCATTAAGATAAAACGTTGTATATCCCCGCCCAAATTATAAGAGCAAATAGCAACGCGTCACACCATATGTTCAAGATATCTCAAATGCAGGCCGAGAGCGCACGCGTGAGTTCATAAGAGATGCGGCGGTACAGACAGAGCTAACATGGAAGATTCGCTTAACTCGCGTTCTTCATCCATCGACATCGTTCCACATCGAGGTGAAGCGTCGGGCGATCCGACGATCCAAAGGCTGAATTCACCGTCAGTTAACAATACAGCGCTTCGCGAATCGCGAACAGCGCGGTTATCATCGAACTAAAGAGCCGAGCTGATCACCACGGAGGCGAATTTAGTCCAGCTCATTCGCAGATCCAGCCATATTATCGTCACGTAACCCCAGCTACGTATAGCGTTTCGTGGCTAGCATAATGAGTTAAAGAGGCAAAATCAAATCCTGAACTGATCTGTTAACACACATAAAGTAGACATCTCCATCACTGCACCTGAAAACCAACAAAACCATCATAATCACAAAAATGTCATATATCATATTTATTGATATCAAATATCCTTTCTTTCTTTACGGAGGAGATTACAACAGCACCTCAGAGTCAGGTAAGAGCTCATTATCGTATACACGTCATCTGATCGCTGCATTCATTTGCATCAGATTTCATCCAGAATGAACAGCCTTCCGAAGATGTTACAACATTAAGAAACTCACCAAATTGAAATAACAGCGCCACTAGAAAGAAAGTAGAAAAATACAAAGAATAAGTGGAAGAGTGGCGGTACGAAACACATATTACATGCTGAAAAACACCTTGTCGACTCCACGATTTAACGGTATTATTATTCGTTCCGTCACACCGCACGAACGCGAATTCACGCGCGTCGCGGCGCCCGATCACAACTGTGTTACAAATCGAGCTGGCGAGAACGACGCCGCAGGCGCACGACTCACCGCCGGCCGCAAACATCCCGGCGCCGCAAAGGTCGGCATCCACAGCCTGCCGCACTTTGTCGCTCGCCACGATCATGTTCTTATTCAGCGACGCGCATGAGCTAAGTCACGACATCAAGAATCCACCATGAGTATAACCACACCAAAGCGCCATGCCCGCGACATGATCGGTCGCCGCAACCGCATTCCGCCCACTGAGGCAACAGAAACACGAAAGAACATCGCACTGTACTGATTCACATCGCATAACCAATGAAGTCTCCGCGAAATCGTCGCCCCCCCGGCACAGGATCGTCTTACATTCGTGAACGCATCAGACACGATGGTAGCCTTAAAGAGATGTCACGAAGCGCCTGACGTCGCCAGCAACATGAGCATAACCGCGCTTCTCCGCCGTTTCGGACACGTCGCTAGCGATCACGCCGCCATATCCGCGATACCTTTCGCGGGCTAGTACGACCGCGGTTGAGCCCGCGCCGAAACATGCTGTTGCTCACGCCGCCGGCATCGGCGCCATCACCGGCAACGCACGCGATGTTGCCCAGCGAGCGCGACATGTCGCCGCCACCCATGAAAACATCAAACCATGTCACATAGAGCAAGCCCAGGTTCAGATTTACATCTATGTTCAATCCCCACGATGTCACTAATATAGAAATCAATATTTATTTAAATTATAGATATCTATAACTGATACTGCATGTCCGCACAATGCAGGTCACATTTTATATTCAGGTCCAAACTATGTCCCTATACACGCAGGTCAGAACCGTTCATTCCATATTTACTGCGCTTCACATCATGATATTCTTGATAATAAAGCTTCATTTTCTTTCTTTTATTTTTTTCTTTTCTTTTATTTTTCTTAATTTTTTCATTTCACAAGCTTTAGAGCGCATCATGCCTCCTCGTGATTTTTATTTTTTCGTTGTATTTCCCGAACTGATGTTATCAAGCCAGCCAAGCCGAATGCGTAATTCATTTACTTTCAAACACATCTCGAAATGTTTGAAGTTCGACAAATTTCCTGGAATTCGGGACAGCTCTGGGGCTTCAATTGCGCCATTCTATGATCGAGGAATGTCAGGACGTGTAATTCAAGAATTGAGGAATCCAGCTCCATTAAGTGAACGTTATAGTCGAATTTATCTTTATGTAGTCTTTTCAAGAGCTTGTTAATTTCTAGCTTAATAAATTTACTCGTTTGGGTTTATGTTCTTGATCTTTGAATATCGCTCTTATACCCGTTAAGATTTACAATATTGCTCGATTTCAAGAGGTCCTCCTCGAGGACATTGTGTGGAAGACATTCCTCGAGTAATGTACATTTCTTTGAAGGTATATTAACCTCGTCATTAGGGATCCTTGAGCTTGTAAGTTCACTTAGATAAATCCTCTTCTCACTTGAAATCAAGAACGATTTGAATGAGTTATCTATTTAAACAAGCAAAGAGTTCACCTCAATTCGGATGGTGAGGCCAATCCCGTGTTAGCTGAGATCTAATCAAGGAAAGGTTGATCTATTCTAATTTCGAGAGGAGCACTCTCGAAGTTGTATATCCTTGCTTGACCGATAACTTGGGAGCTAAGGTTTACAAATTCATAAATGTAAGGAAGTATCAGAAAAGAAAATACCCGCATTAAGGAAGTCCTCTTTTTAAAAGTAGTTATCGAATTCTTATTCGAGAATCGTGTCATAAATTAGATAATGAAATGTGGAGTATGGAGAGATCCAAATTGCACTACAACGCCGACGTATTTCCTTTTGAAACTGAGTTAATCAAGAAATTTTATTAGGAGTAACTACAGAATTGGTAGTTCTACTATAATCAAGTTTTTATTAATGTATTTCTCGAGGATAACTGTCGCATTCGCTCTTTTATTAGAAATTCATTATTCTTTATTCTTATTCTTTTAGTATGTCGGGTAGTTCGCTTATTTTCCTTTGTTCGTTAATTGTTCCAAAGACCTTAATGCCGGATCCTATTATCATTTTGTGGTCCAAATAGTATGGAAATTGAGTAGTCTGGGTGAAGTTGGATTTAAAATTTTGAGATCTCTCGTGGGACTATGACTGACTTAAATCCATTTATTATTTGTCGACCCGTGCACTTTATCGACTAAAAACCAACTTTTTAAAAATGATGATTTACTCTAAGAGATTGGCGGTTTATACGAGTTTGTTTTGGTGTCAACAAGTTTTATGGCGCCGTTGCCGGGGATTAGATAATAGTCCTTGGTAATAGTGTCAGAAATTTGTACATGTGTTTTGGTCCGGTCAACATTCCTCAGTAAGACATAACCTTTTCAATAGTTATGATTATTATAGTTTCCATGATTAATTGTACAACATGACGTTTATATGTTTTATGCATCAAATTCCTATGTGATGAATGAATCCAGGTTATAAGGTTCTTGATAATGAAGTCAGTTAATTTATCAAGCATGATTTTCTTATTGTTGGGTTTGGTAAAGTTGGGTTTTGTGAAATGTTTGCTAAACGGGGAACCTTCCAAAGGAGTGGACGTGAGGTCTTGAGAGACGAGATGTTTAAAAAAATTTAAACACTATTTTCCTTATAAATTATGCCACTCACTGAGATTTATTTCTCATGTTTTATTGTTTTAAATTTGTTCCTCAGGTCCCAAGCCAGAGAGCCTACCTCGCGCCTTGCATTCAACACCGCCGTTCGTGACGCTGTAGTACTCTCTTACTCCCATCCATCTCGTCCGGGGATTGTTGGACCTATTTATTTTTATCTTGTAACCCTAAATTCACAAAATACTCTTAGAATGCTCTGACATTAGTATTAAACTCATATGAGTCCCTATTATGTATGTTGTGGTTATGACCTACATTTGGATAGGTCGGTCGTGGATGTTTCTATATATTTGAGGTATTGTAGTGCTGCATGTATTTATTTCTCTTTTAGGTGGGGCCCCTTTGTGCATTCCCTAGGAATTGTCCAATGGGACTACTCATTAGGCTGACCACCCAGGTACCCTCGAAGGGCATTCTGCCCGGTCCTCGTCACTAATTCTCTTACAAACCAAAAGAGATCATAAAAGCGATAAAAGTCTATCACATAACACAACTCCGCACATTTCTAAGATAGCTTCAGAAATGGGGCTCACTTAGCCCAAATGACCTAAGCCTCATTAGGTCTTGTGCCAAATGGATCACCTCACTCCGACCACTTTTTCGAACCTACTTTAGGCTAGTCCAACCGGACCCAATGTGGTTAGCGGTCAAAATAGATCGAACATTAAAAAATTAAAAATAATAATAAATAATAACAATTTTACAAATTTTATATTTTATACATACTTATAGTTTATTCTTATATTCTTAAAAGATTATATAAAATAAATTATTTTAGTTATATATATTTTTTTTATATTTTTTGTAATAAAAAACTAATATTTTTAATAATTATAAAATATTATGTAGTTATTAAAAATTTAAATAAAAAACTCAGTCAAATGGGCAGTTAGGTTGGCCCGACCTTAAGCATTAATGGGCTTAATTATTCAACTTCTTTATTCATGTCAATTTGGATCGATTCATTTTGCTCAAACCCATTATTTCACCTCTAATTCCTAGGGTTTCAATCTAAAACCATTAATTAAATTAAAAAATACTTCAATCATCTCAATTATATATTCGATGATAACGAATCAAAAGTCAGCAAGGACTATTTAGTATAGTTTGGATAATTAAAAAGTCAAGAAACACGCTTTCGATCGATTTCTGAATTGCATTATTACATGTTTCGCAGACACGACACGAAAAAGTGTAGAATAAAACACATGACCTAAGACCTGTGGATTCGCTAAAGTGTGAGTGAAGGTGTTTCTTTTTAAAGTGTTGAAAAGGAATTTTTATCCAAAAGTTTTAAACAATTTGAATATGCATCCAAAATATTTCAATCTGTGTGCCGAGATTATTAGATATGCTCATAACAACAAAGATATTTATGATAAATTAATCATATTGCTATCAAAACAAAAATCTCATTTAATATAAAAGATCTAGCTAAATAACAATTTATAATTTGAGTATTAAGGAATCTTATGGACTCATCATGGGTTAAGCACAACCATGATATGTGTGGATTTGATTTTGGATTCTACCCTGTTAGATTATTATGTATGGCAATTGTATATTTTCCATATTTAGGTTTGTATAGCTTAACTTATATAAGACCTCATCTTGTACTTGTAACATTCAGGTTTTTAATATACAAAAGACTCAAGTCTTTCTTCATGGTATCAGAGCAGGTTCTTTGATTTTTTTTTGGTTGCTCTCATGGTCTAGGCATTACAGCCACCGTATAACTTATTTTTCCGATGAACACCACCGTTTGCTCTTTATTTCCTACCTTCGCAAGCCTAAAAATGAAGTTACAAGCCACTAAGAGGTAGATCTTGTCAAGACGATCACACCGGTCTACAATAGGTCACCGGAAAAGCTCCCATGCGCTTTCACTCACCTCTTGAAGTCCGCACGTTGTCTCACGCGCCGCCTACATCAGAGCGCATCAGATCCAAACGCGCACGTGCACTTCACACGCCTTCAACTTGTAGGGCTTACGTCAGCGCCACGTCAACCCAAGTTCAACCCGTTGCTCGTGCCTGCTGACTATACCACGTTAGCTGTTGATTGCGCCATGTCAACTTGTTGATCGAAAATTTGACCAAGTGCATTATGACTTATTTTCACGTCCTGACTCCATTTTTGCTGTCTATTTTTCGATTCGAAATTTAGATATGCCAGGTGATAAGATTTCTCTTTCGATTCATGTTATTTTTTATGAAGATAATTTTGCCCAGTGGTCACAAGCCATGCGCAGTTATCTCAAAGGCCACAAGCTGTGGCTTTATGTCTTTGGTAACCGTCCTATTCCAGAAAAAGTGGACAAAGAAATTGATTCTTCCTATGCCATTCTGATTCAGGATTGGGAAAGTGCTAATCATCATATAATCACTTGGTTTCGTAATACATATATTCCATCCATCGTTGACAAGTTTGGCAACATCGATATTGCCAAAAAAGTTTGGGACTTACTTGTTACTCGGTGCTCGCAACTTCAAGCTCACACGTAAACTTTACCAGATTCCTCATGAACCAGGTGAGCGAATTACTATATATCACAGCCGGCTGAAATCCATTTGGGATCAACTAATTTCTTCTAAACCAGTTCTCTCTAATTCTATTGACACCAAATTGGTTTATGTTCACTGTGAACAAGGACTACTGCTTTTAATTTCTAACGGCCACAGGATGAGCTCAATAAGCCGTAAGTCATATTCTACATCGATCTCATCAACAGTCTCAATAAGCTATTCATACATGTCTTCGTGATCGATCCCATTTCTATTCGCACTATGTTCTGGCACCCAAACTGCTCCACAACCATTCCTGCTTTTCCCTCTCCCCGCGCTCATCTACCTATGTTTCCAAAGGCAAAGGGAATAATGTCAGACAACATAACAATAAGAAGTCTCTAGTTATCTGTAGTTTCTATAAGAATAAAGGTCATTTAGTTGAAACCTGTTACACTTGTCAGTGTATTCTTCAGAACACTGCTGCCTTGACCCAGTCTGAATTATGAGCTATGAACTCTCATTCCAAGTCTGGTCCTGCCTCATCTCTCTCTATAGAAAATCTACAGGATATGGTTAATCAAGTTCATCTTCCATCTTTCCAAGCAGATCTCAACATCGCTTTTCTACTTATATCAAGTATTCCACGTGGGCTTGATTCTAATGGTTTCTAACTTCATATGACTTCTTCTTCTGATGTTGTCTCTTCACACACTTCTACTTCTCTCCCTCCCATATATACTGCAAATGGTTCTCCTATGCATGTCTCTCATCTTGCTAATGTCTCTACACTAGCCATGTCTGTTTCCAATGTTTAACGCATTCCCCAACTCACTCATAATCTTCTATCTATTAGGCAACTCATTGAACTTGGTTTTTCTCTAACCTTTTCTTCTACTGTAGTGGCTAAAGTGTGATTCTCACGGGCAGATTGTTGGGACCAACCAGAAGCTCCAAGGTCAGTTTGAGCCTCATCTTCTTCATCTACCGTCCCTCGTCTCTCGACTCTCGTCGTCATGACGTAGCACCTCTTCATTGTTTTTATAGCATTCTCGCCTTGGTCATGCATTTATCTCTAGGGTTAAACAACTAGTTTCTAGGGGTTTGTTAGGTTCAGCTTCAAATAAGAGTTTTGATTGTATGCCTTGTCAATTTGACAAACAAACTGCTTTATCATTTAATAACAGTGTTTCTCCTACTCTCTCTCCCTTTGATCTTATTCATTCTGATGTATGGGGTCCCTCTCCTATTACTACTCGTGGGTCACATTATTTTTATTTGTGATGATTTTTCCGCATATAATTGGATTTGTATCTCTTCAAAAATCGTTCGAAATTTTATCAAATATATTTATCTTTTACTAAATGATTGAAACACAGTTTTCTAAACCTATCAAAGTTTTCAGATCTGATAATGCCCAAGAATATAAAGCCCATGAATTTACCTCTATTCTCCATCAATTTGGTATTGTTCCTCATTCTCAGGCTGGCATCTCAAAGAAAATGGCAATGAAAGAAACTCTCGCCATATTCTTGATGTTGTCCATGCTACTACTATTGTCGCTTCTACTCCTTCTCTGTTTTGGGGGGAAGCTGTTCTTACTGTCATTTACACCATCAACCGGTGTCCTTCTCCCATTGTTCAGAATCAAACTCCTTATGATCTGTTGTTTGGTTATTCTTCCTCTTATGACTCACTTAGAGTCTTTGGATGTGTCTATTTTGTTCTTCTTCAAGATGATGAAAGAAACAAACGCCTCGCTGCCAATGTTATCAATGGACTACATAAGCAGATCCAACAGTTAGTTATTCATGAACAACAACATTTGACAAACTGAAGGTTTGATCTGATTATCTGAGACTGAGAGTCTGATACAATAATGGTAACAAAATCCCTCTGATATCCAGCACTTATTACCTATTCCTGTTCCTCCATCTGATGTTCTTCTCACACCACAGTTTTCGACGATCAGATTCACGCGTTCCACCTGATTAACGAATGTGATACCTGCCATCCTTCTCAACTCCTCACACTTCACCCACTCCACTGATAACTACTTCTTCCTTCACCCTTTGTGATCACTTCGCTTGCCTCCCAAAGAACCCACTTTATGAGGCCTCTCAACATCCTTCATATGCCAAGCTTATGAAAAGAAGAGTTTGACAAACTATAAGAGATCTCCAACACACCTTAGCTGATCCTCTACAAAACCGCCATTCATTGTACCATGGTTTATGTTATTCAAGATTCAATCAAACACCATAACCATACAACGCCTCTGCTTCTCGTTGTTGTTTGTAATTTTGATATGGATTGTTTATACACTTTCGTCTCAATCAACTTCTTCCGTCAAGACTTCTGTTGTCGTTCCACACTTATAAACACTCTTTCTATGATCAAAATGTCTTCAATATAAACTCTCACATATGCTCGCATGTTTCCTCCCGGTTCATCCAGTGGTCTCGAAGCTCACTTCACATACACTGTTGTCTCAACGTCCATTGTCAAAGTTCATCCGCCACTTCATCGTATCAGTGGTTGATTTCGATACGCCTTTCAGACTACCCATCACATTACACTCTCATACGTTGTCAATGATATGATTATTACGGTGATTAGATGTCGGTATCCGCGACGATCCAAATATCCTTTATCACCGAATGAAAGATTCTTACTTCACATCATTTAATTCAAACCTTTCTTCTCAGATGGTTATTATCTTCGCCCGCATCATATATCCAATCTTATTTTTGAAACAGATTCACCGGCGAGCGCAACACATCCATATATAATCATTTCACCTGACTTACGATATTGTTTAATTCACGATCTGATACGCTCCTCTTACATGGCTGGTTTCGTGAGTCAATCATCTTCATCATACGCCTGATATCATTGTCATATTTAACAGCATTGGCACGTCGCCCACGATTCTCGATTACGTTACCGTTTCGATTCTTTCATAATCCGGAAGGCACGATATTGGACATCACGTCCTTTCCATTCTTCATTAATCACAGCATATTACAACAAGGTGATTCATCGACCGTCGATCTCGCCCATGATGTTGTTTTTTGGCAAAGATTCTTCGACTTCGGAAGGCGAAACAAGTCGGTGTCATTTAAAGATCATGTAATAGAGGAACTAGCAGTTTATCGCAAAGCAATCTTCAACCTATTGGTTATTGGTTACGCCGTGACTTCGCCCGCCATCATCCGATCGCAAATTTAAATTTCATCGATAATCAAACGTATTCAACAAACGGCGGACGCCCTTCCAGCTGAACGCAGACAAAACAATATTTCATTGATCGTCCCATCCGCCAGTCATCTGCTTCCAGTACATCAACACTCTCCACTTTCATCCAGATCACTGATGATACCTCACCCCAAACCCTTCCCAGAACTGAGTTAGCTTCCAAACTTATAATTGTTTCCCTTTAAACCACAGTCAGGATGTTAGATTACAGATGATACATAAAACATTATTATTTGCACCATAAGATCTATATTTAGGTCGCATACCCAGGTTTATACGCCTTTATTCATGTGTAATATCTTCGGTTTTTATTGACACAAAGATCAAAGTCTTCATCCAAATGAACCATCATAGCAATTTTTTTTCGTTAGGTTAATTTAAACCAATCGACCGGATCATATCGCAATAAAAAGTTCATCACATGATATGTTCAGGCTCTCACTAATCTGGAAACCTGATTAAGTTAAGAGATCCTAATCATTCACCTTCACATATTTCATGGTGTATTCAATCTCAAACCATTTGATCAAGAATTAAGATACCTCAATCCATCTCACCCATCTATTCATGGTATTGTAACTCAACCCACATTTGATTTGAACTAATATACCCATCATCATATATGATCATTGTCAATGAAAGTTTCAGACTTTATTTATTTTGAACTATATTTATAATTTTAATAATCATTTTTTCCAAACCACTCATCTTCATCCTTCCTTCCTTACAAACTTTCCTTCTTTACTTTACACTTGATCTTCCATGTCCTTCCATGGATGTTTCATTCTCAATCTTCAAAGTCAAGGTATTGTTTCATGTTTTTCCTTCTTCTTGTTTAGAGGTTAAAAACAGCTGGTTCAAATTTTAATTTAAAAAAGAATTCATATAAAATGATAAAAGGAAGAATAAAGCTCAAGATAAAGATATCTTATATGATTATAATGAAAAATTTCATTTCGCTGATCGCAACCACAATCATTTATTGTTATTGATTATATGAACACCGTCATCCGGCAGTCTTGGTTAGTCATCCCGTGAAGCGATCGCAAAGATTTTGTTTTAATTAAACCTATTTTCACGATTCGAATCGTTATCCGATTCAACTGATTATTCATAGCAGCGCGTCGTTCTGGTTTATTGGTTTGAAAATTGTCCGGGCCAAGATCGCAAACCCAGATTGTTCTTCTCGGCGTCAACAAGTCATCCACCCTTGGTTGTGGTTTTAAGCCGTGGTATACCGAGCCAAACATCGTTTTCCCACAGAGACCGCATATGTTCCAACTTTACCTGGCGCTGACCTAGTCAGCCTGAAAAAGAACTGAGCAATCTGGTCGAACCAGTTCGGGGTCAGACACACGTTCATAATTTTGAGCTGAGCCGTGCTTTAATCAGTTTCATTATTTCGCCGGGACCTGAGTCGGAATCCCCAGCAAAACTTCCAGAACAGTCAGTCAGCATAACATTTTCCATTATCTTAAACTATCTGAGTTTATTCAGCCTGAGTTCAGCAATAGCTCACTAGATCTTCACAAATCCACTTTTGAAATCATTCAAAAATAAACTGAGTTCGCTTTTCCATTTTAATCAATGCCTGGTTGTCTTCTGTAACAACTCACTGACATTATCCAGTCCTATTCGCTTCCAAGACTGAAACTCAATGATAAGATAGAATAGAACCGTAAAAGATTATCGAAACTTTGAATATATAAATAGAAACCATCAGAGACAAAGTCAATGTTTTTGATTAAGAACATTAATTTACCAAAGTACTTTATTTGTTTACAAAAACAATATATAGATCTAACCATGAGCCAAGGTCTTAAATCCAATATTCCATCGCCAAGATATTGACTTATCAGATTTTCTCCGTCTTCTCAAGGGATTCAACTATGTCAGGAGCATCACAACCTGATGAGCAAAGATTGTCACTTCTTTGTCCACCAAATGATCTTCGGTAATAATTGATTTTGAAAGATTATAAATGAATATCCTTTAACTCTGAACACATTGATCATTGATCAAAGATATATGGATTACCATATTTTTTGATCACTTCTCTGTCATTTAATCCATTTTTCTCCCTTTAATGTAGAATTAATTTCATTAAATGGAATGGTAAATTCGTTTCCCAAAACAGATCCTTATTATGTTCCAATATCTATGATAGACATAATCTCAAAACCCATAAGATAATCCTTAAGTTTCAAACATGGATCCATTTTATATGTTAGACTCATTGAATGCCAGATCCATTTGAACAACATTTGTGGGGTGACTGATACATGATCTCACAAACTGTGCAATTTGTAAGGGAAAATGATTCTTAGTTGTTCACCCAATGTTATGTGGCGAAAAATGACCGCAGATGTTGTCTTCACTCTTACAGACTGCAGCATGTTCCCCGCAGATGTTATAATTTACTTCAACGCAAGAGAGTGTCCATTATTAATGGGAAGGACGCTACAATCAAGATCTGCAACTAGTTCTTCCTAAAAGAAACATTATTAACATTATGTCAATATTTATCCCAATCATATTAATATTTTGAAGAATGAAGAAACAATCACCAAAGATTATCAAGTTCATTATCTCGGATTGATAATCGTGAATTGCGCTCTTAATTTGATCTGATTAAAAAGTATGAGTCGAAAGTTATTAATGATTTCATGAAAAACAATAACGGATACATGCATCATCTATTGAGCATCATTGAATCACAAAATAACCGTGCTATCCATATATGATGGAATAGTATCCATACGTTCACGTATCGTCTTTAAAAAACTGCATTCAAACATGATTTCGTTTGAATGATGTCGGATTATTAATCTGGCCTGCAATAAACCGCTGCCATGCCCACAAAGAATTTTCCGGCTCTCAAACGATGCTCATGACGAGTTCACGCGATTCCTGTTCATCATTAATATCCAAGAAAACATCTGCTGAGCAAAGCCAATGTGTAAAATTCGGGTCATTAAACCCAGTTAATTATCAAGATATAATCAATTGGTTATGTGAGGTGAACTATAAACTTATTATTATCTTTCCATTCATAAGAAGTTTCAATATGATATCCATTTTGGTGAAATATTCTTAAAAATCTGCCACTTTCGTTTCTGTCTCAATCATTAATCGCTTATGGAGGGATGAAAATGTATTTCTTTGAAAGGGTTAGGAAAGATGATTATTATAGTGTTCCGAATTTGCCTATGATTATTCTCACGACCACGCCCACGCCTTGGTTTGGACGATATCGCCATTCACTGCGGAATGGTTCGATCCGGGCCACGAATTGCGATTTTTCATCAAAGCTCGGGCCATTTTGTTCAGCTACTAGAAGACATGAATATTAACTCGAATATTTATATAAACTACGCTCTCTATATTATACCAGCAGGAGCACATTAGAGGCGTGAAACGTTGTGAACTTTTTTTCTAGCATGTCTTCATCCGTGATTTTTTCTTCTCATAGCTTCAATCTAGAGCTTATTTTAAATAGAGCGGAATTATACTCACTGACTATTTTAAAATATTCCAAGCTCAAGTGCATCCAATCATAGCGAGCTTTTGGTAAAATCACCGTTTTTTGGCAGTCAAATCTATCCTTCAAGTTATTCCATAGAGTGAAAGGATCTTTTATAGTGAGATACTCATTTTTCAAATTCTAGTGGAGATGATGCCTGAGGAAAATTAGTGTCTTTGCACAATCCTACTAGGACTCTTCATTTTCTTCTTTTATTGTTTCTCCAAGATTTATGGAAGTTAGGTGTATTTCGACATCAAGAATCCATGATAGATAATTTTTACTAGAAACATCAAGTTTCACAAACTCAAGTTTTGTGAGATTTGACATTTTGGTAAACTTTAATATATGAAAAAAAATGATAATAATGTAATTCTACCTTTGTTGGAGCATAATCGTGCTGATAACGTGTTATAAAATAGCATAAAAAATGCAAAGCTAGAGAGAATTATGTTATTCTCTTTATATATATCTAAAAAGAAAATGAATGAGAAAAGAGATACTTAATGAGAATAAAGGGAGGGAGAGAAAGAGAGAGAAGACTTGTCATTGGGATGATCTTACAAAGAAGCGAGAGAGGCCATTTATAGGCTTCATGTACAAGGATTCATTATTAACTTTAATGACCTTATAATGATGTTAATAATGACCACCATAAAACATGTTCATGAACTTCCAAATTGAAGTTTATTCATGAATCTATAAGAGATATTAAGTGATATAATGTCTATCATTCATCACATAATTAATGTGGTCATTCACCACATCACTCTTCATTTATAACAATCATATTTAAGTGATAGTGAAATTTTGAACTCTTGGTCCCCGGTTTTTCCCAATAATAGCATGCACAATGTTGATAATTTGTAGTGTACTTCACCTAATTAATATGGTTTGATTTAGCAATTCAATAACACAAAAAGATCAATGGTTTCCCTCAAAATTCAGGTCACTAAAAATCTTCTCCTTTTGCATGTGACCCTTTCAATTAAAAAGTATTGCAAATTGTTTGACTTTAAAAGGCAAGAACAATAATAATGCATCTTCATCACATTCTTTAGTTTTTGCCCCACTGATTATAAGTCCTGGAATCGTCCTTCTTGTGATATGCATGGTAAAAATAATTAATAAGTACGATATGTATATATTGAACTTAAATCCTACAAGTTTTAATTATATTTATATTCTAATCATGTCTTCATAAAATTTATAAGCTTGTTATTCATTTGTATGTTCAGTAGTTCATAAACGTTTATTTAATCTAGCTATATATGTTCATGTACAAGTATGAAATCAATCCAAACATATATTTTTCTTTTTTTGTCTTTGGAAACCCTAACCGTTACTCCTTATATTCTTTCTTTCTAACCCTTATTCGTTAGACAGAAGGAGTGATTTTTTGGACAATTTTTGGCCTAAAATCATCTCTTCTATCGTTTCTTCCTCAGATCTAGGTTTTCTTTTCCAATAAAGTGGTTTCTTCCACACTGATCTAGGTTTGTCTTTGTTTTTTCATGTTTTTTATCGTCGACCTATTGCGACGTATTTTGTCGCCGACTTGTTACGATGGGTAGTTGTGTCATCGACTTCGTGGGTTTTTGTGTTAACAGTTCAGATGATGAAGTTCGATCTGATAGAGTCATCAGATCAAATCTTACTCGTCAATACATTGCATATCTGAAATTTTTGGCATTTTAGGTTTTTTTATTATGAAATGTAAGCCGATCTTTTTTTCTATTAACCTCAATATTGCATTATTCTATAAAGTTTTTGATACTTTTGATTATGTGTTTTACCAATTGTATCGTTCACATAAATTAATAAATTTATCTCTTAAAAAAAAAAGTATGAAATTGCATGTGAGAGAATTCGAAAAAAAAAATTAATTGTTCAACACAACCCATTTTTTATGATTATAAAAGTTAAGAATGATATCTAGTTTATATTGACCTAACATAAATACGTGGAAGCTGTTTATCATTTGACAAATGTAAAACAGGACAAGGAATTAAGCGTCATTAATGTTACTTGTTATTATCTTCTACTGAATACTTTTGATTTAATATGTTTGTCTATAAATATTGTTAATATATATTCTCTTTCATTTCAATAAAAATTGGACCCATGTGTATTATGTGTCTCTATCCATGCAAGTCATAATTAATTAATAAAGTCTGAGTCTTTCTTTACACTAATTTCCAGCCCAACTTGTCCATGTCTTTTAGACTATTCCTTCCATTTTGTTGCTTTAAAATGTCTAAATTCTATGCCTGCGCATAGTCTAAATGTCTAAATGATTATTTTACAACTTTTGGAGTCGTTTTTTTATATTAGACCATTCAATGTCCTAACCGGGTCCATACACACATTAAAGAAGCACAAATTTAGAGTTATTTGAGTTCTTTTAACTAAATTTTTGTATATTTTATATATACATATGACAACACCATACAAAAAATGAATGATCAATAAATATTATTGGACATCGCTGGCTGAATGGTTAAGATTAATTACAAATAATAATATTGAAATTTAAAATTCAGTTTAGAATTTATATGATTGACAGGTTTTCAAAAAAAACATGTATATATATGTTGAAGTGTTGACTCTAGGGTATTCAAATATAGTAAAATTACTGGTTGAAATTTTAGTTTTGAAACATGCAAAGTATACTAAAAACAAGAATAAGTAATTTAAATGCATTGTATAGAAGTGGTGCTACAATAAAGATAAAGTGTGACATGAAAGTGTTACATGTAACAGTTTCTTATATATGCAAACTAGATACTAACCCGATTGCAGAGCAGGAACTATGATAGAACTTTAGGTAAATCAAGACTAGTGTTTGACACTATTTCCTTAAGACGGATTTCGCCCCCACTCTTAGTGCTTATGGAATATCGAGCATCTACCTCCTAGGATACAATGATCTTCACATAGATAGAAGTAGCACTCCAATCTATCTGTCCAGTGAACCAAACTATGTTGTGTACTCTCCAAATGCATCGCTTAAATGTCAACAATGCACTAAAGGCTGTCTTAGTGCACTGTTTACTGAATGAAAATGACTGAAATTCGTTTGTTATATTTTAGAATGACAATGAACCTGAGTATTTATAGACCTCTTGGTGACTTTTCGGACAGTCACTACTCTAAAGACACAACTCAAAATGAATGTCCAAACAAGACCTTTTCATGAACGGACATAACTCAAACTGAAAGTCCAAACAGCACCTTTTCATGAGGGTCACTTGGGAGCCTATTTTCTCATTCATTTCTTACTTGATTTGAGCAAATGAATATACTACATTATTCTCCTCACTTAGTAGAATATGAACCCATGAAATATTGTTCAAAATAACAATCGGGTCCCACTTTAATTTACGCTCAAAGTCAACCAACAACTCGCTTACACTTAAAAATTGTATTGGTCCAACAATCCCCCACATGAATGGAAAATTGGCTGTTAGTATGCAAATGATAATGTTGACACACTATAGAGAGTACATCTTTGGAAAGATCGTGCATCGAGATAGGTAGCTTTTGGCCTTGAACCTTCCCTAGTGAAAGCCCATCGGACATATTAGCTAAATAGTGAACTTGATGTCTTGAACTATTCAGCTGTTTGATAAATCAGATCAAATAGAACTCACACGGTCTCTTTCCTAACACAATTGGTTCTCATGATTGTGTTCATTTTCCCTGAACAACTCCTGGTTTTCATGAGTGCTTTAGAGAATTCAGCCTTTATAAATTCTCACAGAAGCGGCCCCTTCACACCCATATAGGTGACTCCTATTAGGAATATCTTGTAATATCCCACTTGGATTTTCCAAGTTATAAGAATCATTAAAAGCATAGCTTACCCTAATAAACTCTACAGGCAACACTAGTTTATCATAGGAATAGGTAGGAGAGATTATCTCCTTAGTGCTTCTTTTGAATCACGCATAATTCGGTTGTCCCTTTGAACCTAGATCTTGGGATCTCCAGTCAACTAGTTTAGGTTGCCATTAAGGTGATTCTTTTGTCATAGGCTTTAATCCCATTCCCCTCGATGTGCAATTTACTTACTCTCTCATCAAACCTTTGGTAAGCGGATCCGCTAGATTATCCTTTGACTTTATTAATCAATAGAAATAATCCCATTTGAGAGCAATGTCTATGACGTATATGTCTAGACTTACCGTTATACATGTCATTTTGTGCCCTACCAATTGCATATTGGCTATCACAATGTATACCACCGTCGACACGGTTTAGCCATATTGAATATCCTCTAGAAATTGATGAAGCCACTCTGCTTCCTCTCCCGCTTTATCTAAAGCAATAAATTCAGATTCCATTGTAGATCTGGCAATACACGTTTGCTTTGAGGATTTCCAAGATACAGCTGCTCCACCAAGTGTAAAAACATAACCACTTGTAGATTTTGTATCCTTCATTTCAGATATCCAGTTTGCATCCCTTCTAGTACTGCTGGATATCTTGTATAATGCAATCCATAATTCTGGGTATATCTTAGGTATCTGAGAACCCTGATAATTACCTTCCGATGGTCTACTCCCAGATTACTCGTATATCTACTCAGTTTACTAACGGAGTATGCTATATTTGGTCTATTGCAATTCATGACATACATTAGACTTCCAATGATACGAGAATATTCCAATTGTGATATGCTTTGACCAATATTTTTAGACAAATGAAGATTTATATCAACTAGTGTTCTAGCAATGTTGCTTTCATCTTTGTCGAACTTGTCAAGTAATTTCTCAATATAATGTGATTGAGAGATAATAGAAGCTTTCACCGTGATGTTCTAGAAATTTTAATTCCTAGTATAACATCTGCAACACCCAAATCCTTCATGTTAAATTTACTAAACAACATTTTCTTGGTAGTTGTAATAATATAATTATTACTACCCAAAATAAGTATATCATCCACATATAGGCAAACAATGACATATCCATTATTTGTGTCTTTAACATAGACACATTTATCACATTCATTAATTGTGAAACCATTTGACATCATTACCTTGTCAAATTTCTCATGCCATTGTTTTGGTGTTTGCTTTAAACCATAAAGTGATTTAACAAGTATACATCCTTTCTTCTCTTGTCCCAGAGAAATAAACCCTTCAGGTTGGTCCATATAAATTTCCTCATTTAAGTCACCATTTAGGAAAGCTATTTTCACATCCATTTGGTGTATCTCAAGATTATGCAATGTCGCACAGTTATGAGCATACAGTCAGATGTTATTCTCGTGACAAGAGAATATGTATCAAAGTATTCAAGACCTTTTTGTTTATAGCCTTTTGCTACAAGTCTAGCCTTATACTTATCAATTGATCCATTAGTTTTCATTTTCCTCTTGAAAATCCATTTACACCCCAATGGTTTACTCCCTGGAGGAAGATCATCCAACTCCCAAGGCATTTTGCATGATGGATTCAATTTCACTATTTACACTTCTTCCACGTGGTGTTTCAGAGTGGACATTGCTTCATTGAAGCTGGAGGCTCATTTTCTAACAAATATGTTAGAGTACCGACCAAAGGACTTGAAAGTCCCGCTCTTTATCGCGCCTTCCAAGTGCCTCTTCACTTTCATCGTTTATGCATCATGGTCTATATCACTAGTCGCAGTATCATGAGTTCTTTTGAGAGAACTCTCATCACATGCATTTTTACTAGGAAACATATTTTCAAAGAATGATGCATTTCTTGACTCAATTATTGTATTGAAATGTATATCAAGAATATCATATTTATGCACTAGAAAATGATATGCACTGTTATTTATTGCATAACCAATAAATATACAATCAAAAGTCTTAGGTCCTATTTTAATCCTTTTGGGAATAGGAACCATCACCTTAGCCAAACACCCCCACACTTTTACATATTTGTAGGAAGGACTCTGACCTTTCCGTAATGAATAAGGGGTGTTGTCTAACTTCTTGTGGGGTAATTTATTTAAAATATAATTTGCTGAAAGCAAAGCTTCTCCCCACAAGTTTTGAGGTAATCCTGAACTAATCAACATGGCATTCATCATCTCTTTCAATGTTCTCTTTTTATGTTCAGAAATTCCATTTTGCTGAGGTGTATAAGGCGCAGAAGTTTGGTGAATAATACAATGTTCTTGACAGAACTGGTCGAACGGTGTGTCATATTCACCACCTCGATCACTTCGTATTGCCTTAATCTTTCTACCAAGTTGATTCTCAACCGCATTCTTTATAGTAATGCTAGCTCTTTTCCAATGCTTCATCTTACTCCCAAGAAATATACATGCGAATATTCGTGCAATCATCAAATAAAAGTCACAGTATTTCTTTCCACCTCTAGTTTGAACATATTTCAAATCACTTGTATCACTATGAATTAACTCTAGAGGTTCAGTACTTCTTTCAATATTATGAAATGATGCTCTAGTTAATTTTGATTCAACACATATCTCACATTTATGATATGCATCAATTTTAAATTTAGGCAACAATTCTAAATTCATTAATTTACGCAAAGTATCAAAATTAACATGTCCTAATCTACCATGCCATATATTAGAGGAGTCAAGAATATAAGCAGAAGATGTGTTCTTATTATTAAAATCAAATACAATAGTCATTACATTCATCTTAAAGAGCCCATTGCTCATATATACCATTACATTAATCTACCTTGCCATATATTAGAGGACTCAAGAATATAAGCAGACGATGTGTTCTTATTATTAAAATCACATACAATAGTCATTACATTCATCTTAAAGAGCCCATTGCTCATATATCCCTTGCCTACATAAATCCCACTCTTAGTGAGTACAAATTTGTCGGACTCAAAAACCAACCTAAAACCCTTCTTACTCAACAACGATCCAAACACAAGATTCTTTTGAATTTCTGGAACATGAAAGACATCATTGAGAGTAAGCTCTTTCCCGAAAGTCGTCTTCAGTATAACCTTTCCTTTGCCTTCAATTTTGGAAGTGGAAGAATTTCCCATAAAGAGTTGTTCTCCATCATTAATTGCTTCAAATGAAGAGAACATCTTCTTATCCGAACATATGTGTCTAGTGGCCCCAGTGTCCACCCACCATTCCTTGGTATTTCCCACCAAGTTGACTTCGATACTACAAAGAGAAAACTTTATGTTAGTATATGCTCCGAGAGTTTTTCCCACTGGTTATATTGGCTTGGGCAAATTTTCCTCTTGTGGTTCACTTGGTGTTTTACTGCCACAATCCTTTGCATGATGTCCCTAGCTTGTTGCACACAAAGCAATTCGTTTTGAACCTCTTGGAATCACTCACTCCTGGCCCCTTGTTGGCCAACAACATACCGCCTATTTTCTTTCTGAGACTCTATCGTCTCCTCTATCCTCAATCTCACGATCAAATCTTTCAAGCCATTTCTTAAGCCAGGTTTCAAATAATTTTTGAAGTCCTTCCAATTTGGCGGTAATTTTTCAATAATTGCAGCAATTTGAAAAGATTCACTAAGCACCATCCCTTCGGCATGAATTTCATGTAGGATCACTTGAAGATCTTGAACTTGACTTATGATAGTCTTGGAATCCACCATTTTATAATCAAGGAATCTACCCACAAATCTAATTTCTTCATTCCTAAGATCCTCCTTCTTGCATTTTCTATCCAAGGATTCCCACAAATTTTCTCTAGCCAGACATTGGATTATAAATTATATAATGTGTTATCCAATCCATTGAGGATATAGTTTTGCAAAGAAAATCGAGTGCTCACATCCATCCGTTAACAACAACTTGGCAGTCGGCCTCATTCTCACTACAAACTAGAGCATCCTCACGAAGAAACTTTGCAAGATTCAACGTAGTGAGATAGAACAACATTTTATGTTGCCATCTCTTGAAATCGTTCCTGTTGAACTTTTCGGGTTTCTCCCCATGAGACACATGAGTAGGAACATAAATAGGCACCACAAAGCACAACATGATTTAGTACAGGAACATTAATATCATTTGTATCCATTTCCTCGACTAAACAAAGATTACAAACTATTCAAACAATATAAAAGCAGTAAGTTATAAAACCAGAAACAGTCTATGTTACTGTTTTGAAATTACTACTTTAATGTTTTTTGTATGGTTTATCAAAAGTCACTGTTTGGTGTAACAATTTAAATTAAACCAGAAACAAAGTCAATGTTTTTATATCAAAACCATAACCACAACAAGTAATTAAACTAATTGAAACTCTGTCTTATGAATGTTGGAGTGTTGACTCTAGGGTATTCAAATATAGTAAAATTATTGGTTGAAATTTCAGTTTTGAAACATGCAAAGTATACTAAAACAATAACAAGTAAATGTGAAACAGTTATATAGAAGTGTTACAATTAAAAAGATAAAGATATAGTAGAAGTACACGATCAGCTTCGATATATGCAACCGATACTAACCCGATCAAGAGCAGAACTCGTGATAGAACTTTTAGGTAGATCAAGGCTAGTGTTTGACACTATGTTCCAGACGGAATTCGCCTCACTCTTGTGTCATGGAATATCGAAATGCCCGTTTCTCCCAGATATAATGATCTTCACACAAATAGAAGTAACACTCTAATTTATTTGTCTAGCGAACCAAACTATGTTGTGTACTCTCCGAATGCAATGCCTTAAATGCCGAAAAATAAATCACTAAAGGTTGTCTTAGTGCACTGTTTACTGAATGAAAATGACTGAAATTTGTTTGTTATATTTTAGAATGATAATGAACCTGAGTAGTTATAAACTTCTAGGTGACTTTTCAGCCAGTCACCATGCTAAAGACACAACTCAAAATGAAAGGACACAACTCAAAATGAAAGTTCAAACAACACGTTTTCATGAACGGACACAACTCAAACTGAAAGTCCAAACAACACCTTTTCATGAGGGTCACTTGGGAGCCTATTTTCTCATTCATTTCTTACTCGATTTGAGAAAATGAATATACTACATTATACTCCTCACTGGGTAGAATATGAACCCACGAAATATTGTTCAAAATAACAATCGGGTCCCACTTTAATTTAGGCTCAAAGTCAACCAATAACTCAGTTTTTACACTTAAAAAAAAATTGTTTTGGTCCAACAATATATACAATAGAAAGGATAAATTTGTTAAGGGTGGAGACATGTAAACACGTGGAAATTTAGTGGGTTTTAAGGTGAAAACAACCCTATGAGTATTGCATTTCCAGAAAGTCATGGAGTTTCCCTACAAACTTCCTAGGGTTACAACAATAATATCACTTTTAAATGGTAGGTCTAGGCACTTCAATCCCAATACTTGAGTTTGTGTCCAATTTGAATTTGAATTAATTTCGCATCATAGTATTATGGTTTGTAGAGATGTAAATGTGAATGGCCCTACCTGAATCATGATATACGCTATGATTGATTGAATTTATATTTACCATTTTAGGCTCGAATCATTGTAAGAACAGAATACTACGAGTCATATGTTTTTATTCCTATTTTATTTTTAAATCGAAATGAATTTGCGATTTCATTTTAGTTTGAATGAACTAAAGAATATTAGTTGAACCTCTTTTTCTCTAAATCTTCTTTTTTACTCACTCATCTTCATTAAGTAAAAATTGATGATTTTTTTATCATTTTCAGTCTAAAACACTCATCTATACCTCTTTCTATCAATCTATTTCTTATTAAAAGAGTTATTTCACATAGTTATGAGTTTTATTTTGTTTTTCATTTAGCCATCTTGTTGTGGTGATTAATTTTGTGTTGTTTTATTTCAACGTTTTATTTATATATGAGCGATTCAAACGAACAAAACATATTCGATCAGAAATAGATAACAAATCAAATTATGCCATAACTGGAGTTACAAGTATTCTAGTCAATAATATATTATCAAATTTATACGCTAAGCCAATTTATTATGTTATTAATATAAGTATTGTTTCATCCTATATGGTTTTTAGCTATTTAATAGTTGTGTTTTTATCAATGTATTTTTACTAGTTTGAATCATTACAGTTATTTTCTTTTCATATATATATGAGTTTTCGGGCCTCATAAGCGACGATTTCCGTTAGAGTGATTTGATTATGAGAACACGGCCCGAAGTCGTAACATGAGTAAGTCTCAGTATTAGGTTGGAGCTTCTTTTATTAGAAGTCCTCCAATTCCCTTTATAAAGTGGAGGTTTGGGCCTGCGCCCTTGGGTTTGCACTCTGGGCCTATGTATATGTCGTTATCTACCCCATCAGTATTATTACTAGTTTGAATCATTAGAGTTATTTTCTTTTCATATATATATATATATATATATATATATATATATATATATATATATATATATATATATATAATAAATTTTAATAAAAAAATCATACCACTCTTTTTATAATAAATTGAACAATGGTCGTATTAGGAAGTTGTCAAATTATATTAAATATATTGTTATTATTTTTATTTTATATAAACATTAAATAATTTTAGAATATATAGATTTGTGAAGGATTATAATTGAATTTGGTTTTTCTTACTGGAATGAAATAAGTATTTCTTTTCTTTTTTCCACTGAAGGAATGATAATGAAGTTGGTCCGTGAAGAAGATGATAAGAAATTAAAATGTGGAGAAATTGTTTTTTCAAAAAAAAAATTGTGGAGAAATTGATGACAATGAAGTTGGCATGTGGAAAAGTGGGCTTAGAGTTAAAAGAGTACCTTCTATACACTGCTAGCAATCCCTCTCACTTGATCTTCTAGTGAATTTATATTATTATTTTTTGAAAAAAAATATATATATAATAGCTTTTTTTTTTAAATTAAAAGATATTTATTATTAATAATTATTTAGAACCATGGCTGTATCAATGTTTTTGTCAATTATAAGGTATACGAGTAGATTAAAATGCTTCGCACAAGCGTCTTTTAAGTTATATCCCAACTAGACTAATTCTCGTACAAACCGAAAGATATCATAAGAGCGATAAAAGTCTAGCATGACTGCGTTTCGGTATAAATTTGGGAAAGCAGGCGCAGCCCCTAATGGACCGGCGCATTAGGGTCTTGTGCCAAAATGGATCAAACCAATTCGATCCACTTTTTCGAACCTACTTTAGGCTAGTCCAATCGAACCCAATGTGGTTAGTGGGGATTGAATGATCGAACTAAAATTAAAAATAATAATAAATATGATTTCTGAAATTTTATATATTATCACATTACATATAGTTTATTCTTATATTCTTAAGATTATATAAAATAAATAAATATATAATTTATTTTTCTATAAACAAATATTTTATATTTTTCATAATAAAAACTAATATTTTAATAATTATAAAATATTATATAGTTATTAAAAAATTTAAATAAAAAACAGGTCAAATGGGCAAAGTAGGTTGGGCCGACCCAAGCACTAATGAGCCAATTGCCCCTAGTTCTATTAATGTGAGTTGATCGATCCATCCGGTCAAACCCATTATTTCACCTCTAATTCCTAGGGTTTCAATCTGAAACCACTAATTAGTATAGTTTGGATAATTGAAAAGTCAGCAAACACGTTTTATTGGATTTAAATGCATTATTACACATTCTCGTGCGACACGACGCCGGAAAAAAGTGTAGAATAAAACACATGACCTAAGACCTCGTGATCTGCTAAAGTGAAGTGAAGGTGTTTCTTTTTTAAAGTATTGAAAAGGAATCTTTTATCCAAAAGTTTTAAACAATTTCAAATATGCATCCAAAATATCTAATCTAGGTTGAGATTATTAGATATGCTCATAACTAAGGATAAAAATATTGGTAAACACATATATATCAGTAATTGGATTTTACGAAAATATCATAAATATCAGTAAAATATCATTGAATATTTTTATAAAAATATCGGTTCGATTAAAATTTTTCATATTTTAATTATATAGATGATGAGAAATGATTAATATCTTAATTAAGATAGATTAAAATCAAATAGATTAATAATTATTAAATTAAATATGCTATATTTAATATATTATTCAAATATTATTATGTTAAAGATATATTATTTATTTGTTTTCGTTATTATTATAAATATTATGTAGATAACGAGGAGATTCAAAATATTAGCGATATTATAATTTTAAATTTTTAAATGATATTATTTTATTTCTTTTCATTTTCAAATTAATATTTGATTTAAAAATATTATAAGTTATAATGCAAAAATTAAAATAAAATAAAATATTATAATCGGATGGAAGGAATTATAAACAAAAAATAATAGAATATAAAAAAGTTTGCACTATATATAATAAGTCACGGGTGAAAGCAGGGTTGGAGGGTGCATGATATTTTTTTAAATGGCTGCGGTTAGGGAACAAAGGAGGAAAATCGGGTCGGGGAAATTTGAGGTATAATCGAGCTATCGGGGTGGAAGTCGATAAGTATCTCCACCCCGACCAACCACGATCCAGCCGAAATTTCGGAAATTTTGTTCCTTGCTCATAACAACAAAGATACTTATGATAAATTAATCATATTTCTACCAAAACAAAAATCTCATTTAATATAAAAAATCTAACTAAATTACAATTTATAATTTGAGTATTAAAGAATCTTATGGACTCATCATGGGTTAAGCACAACCATGATATGTGTGGATTGATTTTGGGTTCTACCCAAAAGGTATTATGTCAATGTAAAAAATTTTCCTTTTTGTTAGGCTAATTCTTATAAAAGTCCGGAGGGATCATAATGGGTAATAAAGCTCTATCATATAATACAGTTGTATTTTCAAAACTCAACTTGAAAGCGATTGAGATTAAGTACAGAAGAGACCCTAACCATCTTATCTGCATGTGTGCGATAGTGAGAACGAACTTCGAAAGCGAATTGATTAAGCTAGAAGATATCTATGCTCACCGACTTACATATTTGTAGGTAGGTTCGTATAAATATATTAGAAATTAACCATCTAATGATATAATCCAATCTTATATGTGAGTTTGCCTTTCAATTCGTGTTTGGCTAAAACATGACAATAATGTAACAATTCACAAGACTAAGAAATTTAAGGGTTAATATTAAGTAAAATATTAAGTAGAACATCTCGTATGTTAGGTGGAAGAACCATTCCATAATTTTATGTGGAACCGATGTAGGATCGTATCATTCCATGCCCCTTAAGAGGGCGACATCAGGAATGGTGTCCACGCTAAGGTAGGTCGGCTCTATTAGCGTTAGCCGAACGCGCTTTGATGCATGGATTGGCTACCGATGAAACGTTAATAATGAGTGGCCCGGCGGTAAGTCGAAAATCTGGATTTGATGGTGGGGCTAAATGGCTTCCAGTACCATTATACAACTTTATATGAAACTGATAGGAATCGTATCAATATATCAGAGAGGGAATAGAGAAAACTTTTGAAATGTTGAGAGGACAAAGTCCAATCAAAATCTGAGTCGCCCTTGGGTCATAAGCAAGAGAGGATAAGACTATCATGGGCCATGGCTACCTGGAACCAGACAACGTGGTTTGGGCTAGGCCCAACCCAATAGCGGCCCAACATTATAAACCCCCTAGGCCTAACCCCGTAATGCACAATCCACAATCCGCAACTAACATTGATGATTATAATGGGAAAAAACTTAAAATAATATTTCGGTAAAATTAGTATAAAAATCCTAAACTTTCTTTAAATCCTAAACAAAAAGTTTGTATTTTAAACATAACAAAATTCATGAGTTTGTTTTTTGCCATCACGAAACAGCTCACGGCTTGTCCCTACAATGTCCTGCGAGCCGCGATGAAACAACATTTATAACTATAATTAAAATAAAAGTTAGGGATATAAAAGCAAAGTCGTGAAATTCTTATATTTAAATGGAATTTTGTTCGAATTTAAATCTGAAAGTCGTAAAATTTCGAGTTTTAATCTTGAATTTTCCCCTAATATTTTCATTCTGATAAACATTTATATAAATATCGCATTTTGTTTTTCGTACATTGTTTAAGTATTACGTTTGTAGTGCTGTTACATTTTGGATTCGTCTTTGGAGTTATACGTATACTATCCT
This sequence comes from Tetrastigma voinierianum, assembly GCA_016808115.1. NCBI lineage: Eukaryota > Viridiplantae > Streptophyta > Magnoliopsida > Vitales > Vitaceae > Tetrastigma > Tetrastigma voinierianum. Next base: position 301,743 of record JAEQBH010000935.1, read on the forward strand.
TTTTATCAGCTTGGATCAATCTGCAAGGTCACTTTTTTTTTTTAAATTTATAAATAATAATCACCACTAAAAAAAAAGGCTTCATCATTGTTTATTCCTCGCACTAACAAAAAGCTTAAATAATTGTGTGGCCAAAGATTGAATGATGGTAGCACCACAACTTCCAGTGGTGCAGATCATGCAAATATATGTGGTGGAGGATTTAAATAATTATGATGAAAGACAGACATTCATCAACATTCTCCATAAAATTGTATGCATGCTCTTTTACAAATACTTCATTAAAATGTCTATAAGATAATTATCAAAAAAAAAAAATTATTACTGTTGATTAATTGTCAAAAGGTATGGCAAGGGGTCTAAACTTCAACATTGGGATACATGTTTAATGATGATTTATATGTAGAAAACAATGCAATTCCAACAACTTTTTCTATCTCACCAATTCAATCTTCGAAAGCATATCCTCTAATGTTCCACCAAGCAACAAAAATTTGTCCAAATATGTTGAAAAAAGTTTATGCTTACCCGTCAATAAAACATGGTTTAGTGGTTAAAGGGTCGAATGGGACATAAGGAAGGACCATATTCAAGTCTCCATGGAAACTAAATACCATAAAGATGGAAGTGGTGGAAAAATAAATAAAAACTGGCCTCTTGAGCTTATCCTTCCTTTTCATTATACTGTCATATATTTTATTGGAGGATAAATCTTCATGTGTTGGCAGAATCTGGGATTACAAATTAAATTGGTTTTCGGAATATTTTTCTTATGAGTGTAGGGCTTTGATTCATCAATGAACGAGGAGTCCTAAGTTTTTTTTTTTTAGAAAGCATTTTAATTGAAAAGAAATTCTTTGTAATGATAAATATCCTAAAATTTAAATTAATAAATACCCCTTTTTTAGAATAAGATAAAACCCTAGTCGCCACTTCTCTCTTTTTCTCTGCTAACCCTTTTTCCTTGATTAAAGATGAGTGATTTTTTGGTCATTTGGCGGCCCAGAATTACCCTCTATATATCTCTTTTATCGTTTTTATTTACCGATAAAGTTGATAGTTCGCATGAATCTAGTTTACTTTTTGTTTTTTTTTTTTTTTTTTTTGTGATTTTGTCGTTGGCTTGTTAGGGTGTGTGGTTTTGTCACCGACTTATTGCGACGTGTGGTTTTTTTGCCAACTTGTTATAGTGTGGTTGTGTCGTCTTACGAGGGTGGGCGATATAACTAAAACTATAATCATATGTATTATAGTTATTATATGATTATCAAGTATATAGATTTTGAGCCCATTATTTATGTTATTAACTTGAATAATGTGTCATCCTCTAAAGTTTTTAGCAAATTTGATTTTATGTATCTATCCAATACATTACTAATTAATTTGAATAAAATTATTTCTTTTTTATAAAACAAAAGAATAAAATAATAAAAAAATTTCAATATTTGATTGCTTTTAAATTTATAAAATATGTGTGGCCAGTGCGATGTTTAAATATCGGATCGGTGGTAGCGGCACTACAGTGCACGAATCCACTTGACACCAACAACATCTTCGTCGGTAGCGATTTTATGAGTAATGGACATCGTTTGTTTTTGCAAGATGTATTTTTGTGATGAGATTGAAGATGATATATAAAGATGTATTTAGAAAATGAGATTTATTTTTTCTACTATTCGGTTGAGATTTTTTTTTTTTTTTCTACCATTTGCATCATTTATGAATTTAAAAAAAGTCAAATATTCTCAGTTTGATTTGTCATTTGTGAAATGGGAAAATTGGATTGGTTTCGAAAATAATTTTGACACTAGAAATTACTTAACTCTATTTGGAAGATTTGACAATATTCTATTTGATTTGAATTTATGATATAATTCTATTTGATTCCGTATTAACGAAATAATTCAATTTGGAAATTCTATTTGAAAGAGCTCTAATTTTTTTTAAAGAAAAAAATAATATTATCGATTAGCTTTACGATAGATGAATAGATCCGATATCGTATTCTTCAAAAGCTAGTATAAAGCATGCTTATTTTGAGAAATATCTGCTGATGGGTTTTTCGACGTGTTTAGGGTATTTTGTAAGCGTAATTTAATTTGTTAATTGAGTTAAAATGCAAAACACGAAACTAGAAGCTAGGAAATTCTGAGATTTAAGAACAATTTTGTAATTAGTGGGGCTTAAAAGTCACAATGTGAAAGAGGCTAATGGGCCAAGAAGAAATAATAGGAATTGTTGTGTAATTCCTAGAAGATGAGAAAGTAAAATAAATAAAAGGAAGTTGAAATTCAAGTAGTTAAGAGTTGAAAGACTTAAAGGCAATTATTGAAACTAACCCAAAAATGGAGTTTTGATGGCCAAACAAGGCCTAAGAAAACATGGAATTTAAGGCCAAGTGGTCTCAATTTGGGAAGGCTTCAACGGATGGGAGAAGGAGAAGAGAAGAGGAAGAGGAAGAAGAAGAGAAGAAAAATGAGGGATCAAAGCCAAAAAGGTATGGAAACTATGGATTTTAGCATGTTTTTGGTATAAGAATTACTTGAGTATGGATTGGGTTTCCACGTTATTAATTTGATTCCATCTCTCTAGGGTTTGCTAGACAAACATTCTAACTCAAGATTTAAGGAAGTTTGGTTGAAAAACCCACAGTTGATAATAGTGAGATATGGAATCCTTCAAAATTCCAAGGATTTGTAGAATTGGGTGAATTTTGGTATGAATCCTAGGATTCTTTTACAAATTAAAAGTGTTTGTGGAGTTCTTGGGAGGGATTCCATGTTAGTTTTTGATGAAGGATGCATTAGGAGTGATCTAAGGATGAAAGTGTATGAAAAATGGGAGAAAATACCCATTCTGGGCACTTTTCGGAGACTTGTACCGGTACAATTTGAACTTGTACCGGTACAATTTGAACTTGTACCGGTACAATTTCGGTTCTGGTCATTTTTGGCCAAGTTGTCTGCGTCTGACTTGAGCGCTCTTAGAGTCTGACTTGTTACGTTTGCATTACAGCCCAGGTTTTCGTAGTATGCTTATCATTTAACATCAGGTTAGTGATTCAAGTGAAGCTACGTAAAATAGACTTCAAGGAGAACAAAACTTAAAGAATAGGCATCATGAAATTCTGATCTAAGTAGCCTAAAAAATTTACTCAAAGTGGGACCGTATATGAAACCCAGTCGGTTCGACTTGAACATAGAAAGTCAGGTCGTTGGACGTGGCGGTCCGGTGCTCGGTGGGTGATTCAGTTGGAATAGAACCCTTAGCACCTTAACTTTAAAGGAGTACAAAGATCTAGTGTCAAATATCGAGACAAGGCACTGGAAAATTAATATTGCAAACTGTTCCTCGGTAAAATCGGTAAACCGACTTGTTGGCATGAAAATGCCATAATTTGAGTTTGGACGATCCGATTGGATTGATTCCAATTCATGGGTAAAATATATTCATAGAAGAATAAGAATACATGATTAAGGTGTGATACATGCTCATCATACCTTACCCGGTAGATGGAATACGATAAATCGTGAGCGTAATGTGGCTAACAATGTCTATTATAAGATAGTAAGTTATTGAACTCCTTATAATTGTAAAACCACCTAAGACCCGGTTATTTAATGACACGGCACTCCTGTCTGATTAATGCCCGGTACTCACGGTAGTGCTTACGCACTCTGTCCCAGACTAATTGCCCGGTACTCGATTAGTGCTCACGACACTCTTGATTAGTCTTCTGGCACTCACGATTGAATGCTCGGCACTCTGATTAGATGCTCGGCCTCTGATTAGTGCCGGTGCCTCTGATTAGTGCTCTGGCCCTCCTGATTAGTGCTTTCGGAAACCTCTGATTAATCTTGCGGTACTCTGATTAGTGCTGGCCTCCTGTCTGATGTAATGCTATGGCACTCTGACCGATATTCAATGCAGTCTGATTGGTGCTCACGGCACTTCTATATTGTATAGTATCTTACGTGCTTAATTGTGTTGTCTACTCATTCGTATTCTTGCAGTGCAGGTAGTCAAACGGTTATATGATAGGATACTGAATAATGAATAAGAGTAAAGATCACAGATGTATCTCTTGTATAAGTTATGTAGTACCTCTGGGTACTCTGTATCTGAGTAAGTTAAATGTGCATCTAATTAAGTTAAGTAGTACTGCGGGTACTCTGTGTTGATTAAGTTACCTGCCTTGGTACCTACGGGTACTCTGTATTTGAATAAACCTGTGGTACCTACGGGTGCTTATGTATTTGAATAAGTCTGTATCGATAAGTCCACGTATGCGAATAAGTCTTGTAGTACCTACGGGTACTCACAGTATCTGAATAAGTTAGTCTACGATTAAGTCCTGTCTCTGCTTAAGGTTACGTAGTATACGGTACTCACGTATTGATTAAGTTCTGTAGTACCTATGGGTGCTCGTATTTCATCAAGTTACGTAGTGCCTAGGTACTCATCTGATTAAATTAGCTGTGGTGCCTACGGTACTCCTATGTAGATTAAGTTAATGGTACCTACGGGTACTCCTGTATTTGATCGCCTGTGGTACCCACAGATGCTCGTATCGATAACATAAGTATAAGTTCTTGTAGTACCCAAAGATTTACTCTTGTCTCGATAACATAAGTATAAGTTACGTATTAACCCACGGGTACTCGTGTCGGTAAAAGCGTCTGAGTTACGTAAAATAAGTATAAGTCAGTGAATGCCTCACAGGTACTCGTATCGATAAGCAGTATAAGTCCGGTGACTAAGGGTACTCTGTCAGTAAGATCGATATAGGATTCAAGTAAGATAAGTATATGCTTTGTAAGACATGTATAGATCACGAAATACATGTCTAAGTTACTGTAAAGACCGATATAGAGGATAGTAAGATAAGTATATGCTCGTAAGATCGGAAATTATAAAGATTCAGTAAGATAAATTATATACGTAAGACATGTATAAGATCTGAAATACATGTCAGTTACGTAAGACCGATTATAATTAAAGTAGATAAATTATAAGTTACGTAATACTTTCATTATAAGATTTGAAATCTGCGTATAAGTTTTGTAGGTAACACAAATTGCTTACGTATAGAATAAGTTACTGCATTGTAAGGTATACGTTCGAGTAATTCGATACCCTCACGAGTACCCTCCAGAATAAGGGTAAACTCATTAGTATAAGGATAGGATTACTGTAACTCCCTACGGGAGTCTGAATAAACATAAACTGTTAAGTATAAGTTACGAATGAGTATAAGTTACGTAACTCCTACGAGTCTTGAATGAACATAAGTTGTGATAAGCATAAGTTACGCATAGAATAAGATACGTAACTCTGGGAGATCGAATAAGCGTAAACTTTGTTATAGAAAAATACCATTATAAGCTCATAATATAAATGCATGAAATTTATATTATCTTATTTATTGTTTTATCTCGTTAAATGTGTATGCATAAGAAATGTTTCTACATGACGTAAAGCTTAGCACGGGTTTCATCAGGTGTAGAATCTGAGAGAAAGGCGTCGACAAACATCCGCATATAAACTGGGCTGACACACCGGGAAGGGGTTCACTACATGTAGGTTACGTATACGATTTGTAATGTAAAAGTTAGGTTTTGTATATGTAAATGTGACTCGATTATATGTGCAGATTTTGATGGGCCAATACTCCGGTGGTGATTCTTTTGATTCACATGTAAAAAGGTGGTCATACCCGCAGTCTTGGATTGGCTTTTTAAAAAAAAAAAAAAAAATCGGGTCAAGTCCCGATTATTTGGTTTCGCGTCCGAAAAGCGGGCGTGACAAAAGCTTGATATCAGAGTTAATAGTATAATAAATAGTAAGGATGGATATCTTTTCCTTTTAAGTAAGAATAAATGATTTTTTTTTGTCATATTGAAAGTAAAAGGGCGAAAAAGTATCGGAGGTATGATATGGTTAGAGTATAAGGGTATTTTTATAATTTAATCATATTAGGGTTATTATAAATACTCTACTATATAACCATATTTTAGTGATAATGAAATTTTGAACTCCCGATCCCCTTTTTTCCACAATAATAGCATGCATAATGTTGATAGTGATTTGTAGTGTGCTTCACCTAATTAATAAGGTTTGATTTATCAATTCAATAACACAAAAAGATCAACGGTTTCCCTCAAAATCAGGTCAATAAAAATCTTCTCCTTTTGCATGTGATCCTTTTAATTAAAAAGTATTGCAAATTGTTTGACTTTAAAAGGCAAGAACAATAATAATGCATCTTCATCACATTCTTTAGTTTTTGCCCCACTGATTATAAGTCCTGGAATCGTCCTTGTTGTGATATGCATTAAAAAAATAATTAATAAATACGATATGTATATATTGAAATTAAATCCTACAAGTTTTAATTATATTTATATTCAAATCATGTCTTCATAAAATTTATAAGCTTGTTATTCATTTGTATCTTCAGTAGTCCATAAACGTTTATTTAATCTAGCTATATCTCTTCATATACAAGTATGAAATCAATCCAAACATATATTTTCCTTTTTTCCTCTTTGGAAACCCTAACCGTTACTCCTTTTATTCTTTCTTTCTAACCCGTCTTCGTTAGATAGAAGGAGTGATTTTTTGGACAATTTTTGGCCTAAAATCATTTCTTCTATCGTTTCTTCCTCATATCTAGGTTTTCTTTTCTAATAAAGTGCTTTCTTCCACACCAATTTCGGTTTGTCTTTGGTTTTGCATGTTTTTTTATCATCGACTTGTTGCGATGTATTTTGTCGCCGACTTGTTGGGACGTATTTTGTCGTCGACTTGTTGCGATGGGTAGTTGTGTCGTCAACTTTGTGGGTTTTCCTGTTGACAGTTCAGATAACAAAGTTTGATATGATATAATCATCATATCAAATCTTGCTCGTCAGTACATTGCATATCTAAATTTTTGGTATTTTAGGTTTTTTTTTTATTATCAAATGTGAGCTAATCTCTTTTGCTATTTAACCTGAATGTTGTATCATTCTATAAAGTTTTTAACATTTTTTATTATATGTTTTTATGGATTGTATTATTAACTTAAATCAATAAATTTATCTTTTAACAAAAAAAAAAAAAAAGTATGAAATCGCATGTGAGAGAATTCGTAGAAAAAAATTAATTGTTCAACACAACCCATTTATTATAAATATAAAAGTTAAGAATGATATGTAGTTTATATCCTTACACAAATACAAGCGGTTTATCATTTGACAAATGATTATCATAGAAGATATTTTGAGGTGAAGTTCGTTCCTCCACAATACTTCATTGAAACATTTTTATGAAAAATAGATTAGTATTAAAGCATTACTTGACTAATTAGTCAATTAGTCTACATGCCTATATCAGTTGTTTAGAGCATTCAACGTTTAAAAATAGAATATGGGAAGGGGAGCGATTTGAGTCTAAGTAAGGACAATTTACTATATTGACTAGCTTTAAAAAAAAAAACTTTGAAAATCACTTTTAAATGGTTTAAAGCAAGTGTGAATGGTATTTTAAGTCAAAAGTGTTTCTGAGAAATATAGGGTTTGTTTTGTTCTTATTTTTTAAAACTGTTTTTTGTTCTTAAAAACAATGAGAATAAGGAAAACAATGAGAATAAGGAAAATAGTGAGAACATGTTTAATTCACAATCATGATTTTTTTTTTTAATTTGAAAAACACAAAAACACTAAATTCAAAAAAACAAGAATATTTTCAGAGAATACCAAAATAGTGTTTTTTGTGTTTTCAAAAATAGTTCACAAGAATATTTAAAAAAATAAAGGAATCAAACAAGACTGTTTGTATTTGTTCAATTCTTATTTTAAAAACAGTTTTTGAGAATAGTTTTTGAAAACACAAATAACATCATTTTGGTGCATGTTATAATATTTACTCATTATTCTCTAGATTTAATATTTTTTTTGTTCTTTGTGTTTTTCATAACAAAGAAAATAGAAATCAAAGGTGTTCTTCTTTTTCTCTTTAATTTTAGAATAAGAAATAATTTTAAAATTTTGTAATAAAAAATGCTTATAGAGATGTTTTTTAAATTGATTTACTATTTTTTTTGAAAGGGAATCCCATAAAATATCTTTAAATTTTAATTAAAAAAATAATAATTGGAGGATGTAGATAGTTGGTGTGTTTGGGTAAGTAGAGAACTCACATCAAACATGTTAGTTGAATGAAAAGACAAATCGGAAAATTGGTGCTGGGGAAAAGTTCAACCAAAGGTCTTTTTTTCTTTGGTTGTGAAAATTTTTTAACCTTAGCTGGTAAACATTAGCGCCATCCTATGACTTTTCAGGGAGTTGAGGAATATAATAAAGGGATAGTGGGTATTTATATTATTTAATTTTTATATTTTTTAATGTTATTTTAAAAAAAATTATTTTTAAAAATGGTATTTAACATCATGATGCCATCGAGCATTTTCTAATAATAAAATCTTTTTAGAAAAATATATACATTTAGATTCAAATTCCAGCTAGAGCAATTAAAAATAGGTATTCCTCTAAAAAAAAAATAGAAAAATTAAATAAAATATTACAAGCGAATTTTTTATTTATTTTTATATATATATTTTTCTTATTGGATCATGAAAAAATAAAATCAAATATAATTCATATTTATTTACAAAAGTAATTAAATTCAAAATTATTTTTAAAACGAATAAAATAAGTTGTAAAGAATATATAAAAACAATTATTAACTTTTAATTTTTTTTAAAAAAAATTCACCTTACTTTTGTATTTTAGGGCTTCAACCGAAATCACCGATTAAGTTAAAAAACTGCTCCAATCATGTCACGTAAATATTCGGTGATAACGAAGTCAAAAGTCAGCAAGGGGACTATTTAGTATAGTTTGGACTATTTACATATTCTCGGGAGACACGACGCCGGAAAGACGTCGTGATCTGCTAAAGTGAAGTGAAGGTGTCTCTTTTTTAAGGTGTTGAAAAGGAATATTTTATCCAAAAGTTTTAAACAATTTCAAATATGCATCCAAAATATCTAATCCAGGTTGAGATTATTAGATATGCTCATAACAATAAAGATATTTATGATAAATTAATCATATTGCTATCAAAACAAAAATCTCATTTAATATAAAAAATCTAACTAAATAACTATTTATAATTTGAGTATTAAGGAATCTTATGGACTCATCATGGGCTAAGCAAAACCATGATATGTGTGGATTTGATTTTGGGTTCTACCTAAAGGTCTCATGTTAATGTAAATTTATTTATTTGTTTTTTTTTAGGCTAATCCTTATACGAGTTGGGAGGGATCATAATGGGTAATAAAGATTACATCGCATGTCTGATTGTGATACCAGTACAAGCCTCGAAGCTTCAATTGATTAATTTAGAAAGACACTTTCAATATTTACTCATGATGGTAGGCTGAACTTGAAATGTTGATTAAGCAGAAGATCACACTGTATCTATAACACATAATATTCAATGGTAGAATTCGAAGCTGAAAGCAATTGATTAAAGAAGCTAGAAAGATCTTATAACAATTACTAATGTGTATGTAAACGTGACTCAAGACACACTAGCTTGGACTTTAATTTGGTTTTGAATCTATATTTTTAATTTTTTTTTAAAAATAGCCTATTTTTTTCCAAACCTCATCTTCATCTTCATCCTCCTTTCCCTTCACAAACTCTTTCCTTCTCTTACTTTTGCAAACCCTAGGACTGTCCCATTCCATGTCTTCCATAGACGTTTCTGCTTCTCACCTTCGGAAATGGGCAAGCCCAGCCTTCATCCGCTTTCCTTCTCTGGTTTTGTGAGCTTAAATGAAATTGCCCATAAATTTAATTGGAAAAAAAATGAACTTCAGTATATAAAATAGATAAAAGGAAGTTAGGCTAGAAAAGCTAAAGATAAGATATCTTATATGACGTATAATGAAAAAATTGCCAGCTATGTTGGATCATACAAACCAATAATTCACGTTAAGTTGTTAGCAGCCCATCTGGTGGAAAGGGACGTAAAAGATTTGTTTAATTAAAACCCTAGTCTTTCAACATTTGAACTGACATCTATCCACTTGGATTAGATTATAGTATGTTGTTCTAATATTACTTATAAATTTGTCCTTACTTAGACTCGAACCCAAGATTATTTCCCTTTCTATGTCAGTTTAAGCTTTTAAGCACTTGAGTTAGGGTTTATTAAGGGTATAAAAGAGCCAAACTACTCAAGCTTGACTCGTAAAACACTCGAATTCGACTCGGAGTTAATTAGTGTTCCGATAGTTCAAAATAGCTTGTTGAACGGTGAATATCACAATACCCCTAACTTGAGTTGCTTGCAAGTTTAATCAAATTTTACTATTTTATTAATTGAGTCGAACTCGAGTTGAGTTGAGTTTGAGTATACTTATTTATTAATTTTTTAACAGATTCGAGCTTTATTAGTCGAGTTCAAGTAGCTCGACTATTTTTCGAATCGAATTTTGAACATCTAAGAAAAAAAAAACTTAATCGAGTTCAAGTTTCGAGTTTTTTAATCAAGTCAAGCTCGAGTTTAGCTTTGTATCTACTCGACTCAATTAGACCTCTAGGTCTTATTCGCTTCCATGATTTGAACTTGATAAATATATAATAGAAAACCAAAAGATGATTTGAACTTAATAAATATATAATAGAAAACCAACAGAGGGGACAAAGCATGTTTTGCTTAAGAAATCACTTGGACGACAAAAATTTTACTTTCATTACAAAACAATATACACTCACAACTGGCCTATTATTTCTAATATAGATGTGTAGGTACCCATAACGCCAGCTGAAATACCCATCAACACAATCCCAATTATAATCACTAACTCAACTCCAAATTCCCTATAAATGCCTGAAATCTTCAGATAGCAGAAGCATGGCAACAAAATTGAAGCTGTGACACTTAAAAGGCTCCCACCAACGACATGAGAGACCCAAAAGTAGGTTGTCATAAGCTATGATAATGGTACTGAACACCAAGGTGGTCCCTAACTAGAAGATTATATAGTCTTTTTGTGGAAGTATGGGAACCAATTTTCGTAGCACATTCACAATTGGTGTAACATTGTACATATTTGAAGCTAGGTTGACTAGGGTCGTGTATATGGCAATCTTTGGGCTCATCTTCTCGATCGGAAGGTTTAGGTTATTTGTGACTGAACTTTTAGACAAACATCAGGTACCTAAAACCGCCATGGCTGCATAAGTAGTGATTGCAGAAGATGAAGCATACAAGAAGGACCTGCAATAAATGTAATAGAAAGATAATTCAGTTCTAGATAATTAAGTGTAAAATCGCTTTATCTTTTTCCAGAAATTAAATTCTCCTCTCAGTATATATCCATCAGGAAGATTAGCATCTTCAGCAGATGTTTTTCTATCTTACGTAACTAAAAATGAAGGATTTGGAACTTACATTAGAAATTGATGCTTCTTCTTCATAAATTAACACAAGGTAGGGGAAGACCAGGATGAGCACAATAACGAAGACATATAAGCTAGAGCAGTAGAATTCCTTTCAGTTCAGATTTGTTCCTTTCTCGGAAAATCCAACTCCGTAAAAAGCTCCATTCCATAGGAAGTGAACCAAGAATTGTATCAAAGCTAAAACCCCCTTGTTGATGCAGAAAGGATGCTGAGACTGTTCAGCCTTCAGGCAGAAGGCCAAAACAACTAAGCCCACAATGAATATGAAGCCTTGTTTCCCTGTGTTGGGAAACAGATTATGTAGATTATCTCCTTCCAGGATTAGAAAGCCTATTGACACCAAGTAGAGCTCGGTGTACATGAAAATGGATACCATAAATCTTCCCTTCTTCCCGAAAGCTCGCTCGCCGACGTCAGGATAAGTTTGGATGCTTGGATGGACGTCATGCATGCCTGAGATGTTTCATGTAGAAGTTGCAGCGGCGTGACTAGGAGAAGAAGCAGGCTCAACCATCCTCCTGATGAAAGGGCGTATGGAAGGGAAAGGATCCCAACTCCTGGTCAGAATAGAATTGATCAGATCATGTTTCAGAGATTAAGGCTCGGTTTGGTACCAGAAATGTACCAAGGAAAGAAGATAGTAAGGAAAATAGAAAGAAATAGAATTTCAGAGAAAAATAAAAAATAGGAGTTAATAAATTATTTTATCTGTTTTATTGAAATTCATTTTTTTTGTTTGTCAATATATTTTTCACATTGAATTCCTTGATAATTTTTTTGAGGAGTTCTAATTATATTCGATTTCCTTTTATATTTTTCCCCATAGAAATCCTTGATAATTTTTTTCTTTCTTACTACTTTCTGCAGTGGCAGACCAAGAATTTAGTTTAGACAAACATAAAACTCTAGCCTAAAAGAAACTGAAATCAGAAACTTTAAAAGAAAAAAGAAACAAACCGGATAAAGCATTGAGGACATTGAAACAGGTCTTGAAAGAAGAGGCGTGAGGCTGAACATCTGCTCTTGGCTTTGATTTCGATCATCATGGAAGAGAGAGGCAAGAGTGAGCCCATCGCTGTTCCTTACTCCATGTCTATTCTAGAGAGAAGAGTTAGAGAGAATACAAAAGTAGAAGAAGAAAGAAAGAAAGAAAGAAGAGTAAGAAGCTTGATGAAGAGAGATGAGAGAGAGAGACTTATATCCAATGTATAGGCAAAAGATGGAAATGGTAGAAAAATAAAAATAAAAACTGGTCTCTTGAGCTCATCCTTCCTTTTCATTATACTATCATACATTTTATTGAAGGATAAATCTTCATGTGTTGGGAGAATCTGGGCTTACAAATTAAATTGGTTTTCGCAATATTTTTCTTATGAGTGTAGGGCTTTGATTCATCAATGGACAAGGAGTCCTATATTTTTTTTTTAAAGCATTTTAATTGAAAATAAATTCTTTGTAATGATAAATATCCTAAAATTTAAATTAACAAATACCACTTTTTTTTTGAGCAAGATAATAAATAAGATAAAACCCTAGCCACCACTCCTCTCTTTTTTAAATGAGCCTCAAAGCTCGAGTGCAGGTGACAGCAGTCCTTTGCGGAATATTCGTGGATGTTGGAGTTTAAGACCTTGCATTCGTAATCGAGATAGAGTCTCCTTTGTGCGGGAGCTCTGCAAGGTACAAACCTGTCCCAACAAGTTTTACAATGACCACCTACCACAGGTTCCACATGCAAGTATAATAATGGCCACTTGGGCTAGTAATACTCACAAAATATCAACCAACTATCTTACATGGTTCAAGAGTTAACATTATCTTAATACAAACATATATTAAGTTTGTTCTAATACATGTTATACAACAATATCAAGCCATAAGTCGGCTTTCTATTCACAACACACGGCCTCTAGTAAGTGCAGCCTTCGATATTTCTATACGAAATGGTGATCCCTCGACGGGGTGAGCAAAGCCCGATCAGTGATAATTTCTTACATGGGTTATAAGCAGGTGAGCGTGCCATGGCAAACAATCACATTCAAGCAATTACATGAACCTGCTTTCGAATGTCTACGCTATTAATCCATGTCGAGTCCTCACCGACTCCCTCACATATGTCTAAGCCGAATCACGAGTAAAATATCTATTTTCAAAACAAAAGCTTTTTGTTCTCGAAAACTCACTACCGAGATTCGGTAAAAATATTGGACCCTCCGGCGGAATTATTTGGATAACTCTCGGAAGCGATTGGCAGTCCTCATTCGAAGTGATACGTTGGGCGTCCCTCGAGGGGCAATTCTTGGAAAATCTTAAGTCGAGAAATTCCTTTCCCTGAAACATTTCATTTTTGTTTCATTTCATGTCATGCACTCACAACTAATATTCTCGGCTGCCCCAATGCATATGGAATGCATTATGCCAATTCCAAATAATTTATGCTATTACAATTCACATGCATATATTAACATAATTTACTCACAACAATCATGTTATTCAATTTTCACATCAATAACACCAAAATTAGCTCACATGGGCTAATTAGCAAACACAAGCAATTCATTTTGAATCACTCAACATCATAAAAATCACACCAAATTCATGTTACTATTCACACAGGCAGTGAAACCCTCGGGTGCATTGTTCATGACCACCTAAATAGGAATTTTCTCCCTCAGGTTCAAAGCTTTGAGACCCGAATTCTGACTAAACAAGCCTCAGAACATTCCTAATCATTTACATGGCTCTTAGCAAAAGAATAACACAAGTAGGAAAAGATCCCTACCTCTTAGAGTTGTCGGAACTCCACCAAATCGGTGTCCACGCGTAGCCCTCGCTGCGTAGAACGACTTTATGCCCTAGCTCGAGTCGGCAGCGGTCAGAACGACTTTAAGCTAGAGAGAAGAGGGCTCCTTCTCTTTAAGCGAACAAACCAAGCTCTTTGCCCGTTTTTCTCCAATTTACGGAGAAGAAAACTATTGCAAGTTTGTCTTTATTCTACCATTAACATTTCAAATAATTCTCATCAGTCCATTTTCTTGATTTTTTGACACTTGGCACAATCACAGGCCATCCATTTCATCCTCTACTCATACGACATGTGTCGGAAGTGGTGCATGTGGTAGGTGACTTTTTTGTCACATCACATGTCTCTTATACCCGTTTGCGCCTGCCCCTAGTGCCTCGGCGATGAAATTATTTGTCTGAATTCAACGAGAATCGACGTGGTAGCTAGATTTCATGAGCGATTCCAACGGTGAAGTTTGTTTCATCATCGATTTAGAAAAATTTCGGTTTGACCCGAAATACCATTTACCATTTTCAGAAAGTGAAATTTTCTGGGTCTTATATTCTCCTCCTTAAAGAATTTCGTCGAAATTCTAGACAATCTAACAACTCACATGCATATACAACGTACACTATATACCATGCATGTAAACTAGTCATTTAAGTATTAAGCGACTAAACCACGTACCTTCATCCCTAAACAAGAAGGATAGGTGGCCATCGTGTCCTCGCGCTCCCACGTTGACTCCTCCGCTCCACGGTGGCACCTCACACTAGCCACCTCATAGTCTTGCGATCACAAAGAGCACAGTCCGGCTATCCATAATGCACTAGTCCTCCCTCGAGGTCCCATCAGGTGTCAACCTCGATCTCTCCCGATCCACTCGTGAGTTGGATGCGGGTGTACCTCAGGAGCATGGACGTGGAAATACCTCATGGACACTGACATCTTGGGCAAGCAGTGCCTTCCACAGTGCCTACCCTCTCGGTATCTCGAGGGCCCAATAAACCTCGGCGATGGCTAAGTAGCTTAGAACCTAACCACTCCTCTGCTTGGGGCATCACCTTCAAGAGAGCGTGATCTCAATCTCGAACTCCTAGGGTCGGCGTCGTACATCGACGCAAGCTCTTTTACCGGCTGGCGGAGTGAGAAGGCGTTGTGTGTCAGCTCACCTTCTCGGAGGTGTCTTTAATCAGATCAGGACCAGTGATGGAGCTCTCTCCCACCTCGGTCCAACATATCGGTGATCTGCATTGCCCCCCATACAATGCCTCATATGGTGCCATCTGTATACTCGCCTGGTAATTGTTGTTGTAGGCAAATTCCACTAAGGGCAAGTGCTCTTCCCAGCTACCCTTATGATCCAAGACACATGCTCGTAGCATGTCCTCTAACACATGTATGATCCTCTCTAACTGACCATCTGTCTGTGGGTGGAAAGTTGTACTCATGGTCAGCCCTGTGTCCATAGCCTTTTGGAAACTCTTCCAAAAGTGCACCGTAAACCTCGGGTCTCTATCCGACACTATGGATACCGGTACTCCATGTAGTCGAACTATCTCTCGAATATACAACCGGTCCAATCTCTCCAATGTGAAGGTCATCCATACGGCTAGAAAATGTGCGACAGTGAGTCGATCCACTATCACCCATACCGCATCATGTCCTTTGCGATTGTCCCGTGGCAAGTGGGTCACAAATCCATCGTGACGTGCTCCCTTCCACTGGCCACCTCGATGGCTGATAGCCTGTGGCTCCAGGTGCTTTCGGCCTTAACACAGCGACCGCGTGAGACATTGTCGAATAAAGTCCCCTATGTGTCTCTTCATCCCGCCTTAGTAGTACTGGCAACGAAGATCTTGGTACATCTTCGTGCCACTTGGATCTACCGGCCGTCGAGAAGCGTGAAACTCCACTGAGAATCTCCTCTCTCAAATTAGTCAGCGGGAACTACTACCGTCCTCTATACGAAGACTATCATACGGTAATGACGGTCCGACCCTTGTCACCTGCACGACTATACCCGATCCACGATGGACACTATCTCATGTGCGCCCTGGGACTCAATCATACGCTCAAAAGAGCGGTGTAGCCACTAAACTCCCCCATTACCTAAGCTGCTTCGGCAAACTATGCTTTAAAGCGTCCCACGGTCTCGAGCATCCGCCATTCCCGAGAATCTATGCAGGTCAATGCTCCGTGACTTAGGCGAGGCGCATCAGCCACCACATTTGCCTTACTAGGATGGTAATGCAAAGTGAAGTCATAATCCTCTAGGAACTCCATCCATCTGCGTTGCCTCATATTGAGGTCTCGCTGCGTGAAAATATACTTCAGACTTTTGTGGTATGAGTACACCTCGAACTCCTCGCCATATAAGTAGTGGCGCCAAATCTTCGAGGAAGACTTCGACCGTAACTCCGTGTCGTGTGGGGTAGTACGCTCATGATTCTTCAACTAGAGAGCCATAAGCTACTACCCTCCCCAGAGGCTTGCATCAAAACACATCTAGTCCAGGCCACAGAGGCATCCACATTTTCTTGTGTACCCTGTCCCACGTAGGGACTATCGAGATAAGGCTATGTAAAGCCTCCTCTTCAACTCCTGGAATTCCTCCTCGCATCGATCATCCCAATCAAACTTGACCTCCTTAGAGATTCGATCTCGTTATAGATCTGCATTGGTGGGAGAAATCCTCGATAAGATCTCACAGCATTACCGGTAATCCCGAAACTACGTATGTCGAAGGCGACGATCTCTCCCAGCTCATCACGACCTCGCGACCTTCTGAGTCCCTCTTGACACGCTTGATCTTGCGACACCATGTCCCAAAAAATCTCACCTCAATAAGCCAAAACTGCGCACTTGCGAACTTGGTGTACGGTTGATGATCTCTCTCGACAAGCGTAAAAAGCGATCCTCAAGAAGTGATACTCATGCTCCGTTCGACTAGAAGTAGATCAAAATGTCATCCACAAGACTACGATAAACTGATCTAGATAGGGTTGGAATACCCTATGCATGAAGTCCATGAATGCGCTGGCATTCGTCGATCAAAGAGGGCATCCGCGGTAAGCTTCGAAGTGCCCATAACATGTCTTTGAGCAATTGTCTTAGGGATTACCTATCTCTAACGCCATTGATGGTAACGATGCGAAGGTACATCTTGGAGTAGACTTCGTGCTCCTCTCTCAATTGATCAAACAAATCATCAATCCTCGGCAATGGGTACGATTCTTGATCGCGACCACATTCAGTATGCAGTAGTCGATAGACGATTGAAGGGTCTTGATCCTTCTTATGAAATAGAACCGAGCGCCCCTTGGTGAAGTCTTGCGTCTAATGAACTCCTTGTCCGGTAAGCTCCTATGGGTGGACTCGAGTTCTGAAACTCAAGCGGTGCCATCTGTCTTGGAGTCATAGAGATGATGAAGTACGAGTGTAACTTCGATCACCGTCCTGACCCTACGTGGGAGGCAATCCGTAGCTCATCAGGAAAAACATCCTCATACTCTTAGACCACTTTCGGTAGATCTAAGTCTGGTCTCGCATAGATCCTCGGCGTAGGCTTCTTTGGAGCTGTCAAGCGTCACGGCCTTGGGCTCGTATCTTTAATGCGGGGTAAAATATAAATGCTTGTCCCACGAAACACAACCACGATGCCAGATGCTGCGTGTGGCGGTAACCCTATCTGTCATGTCGATAGCGACCACTGTAAGAAGTTTCAAGCCAATCCATCGGGATGACGTCGAACTCGACATGTCCATGATCCTGAGTCCCGCTGTGGTAAGGAGTCCTCGAGATCTCTAACTCATGGCCACGATATATCATCCCTATCTCGCCACAATCCCTAGGGGAGAACTCACATTCGAGGCTCCTCTAAGGCCTTAACCTCTAGCCCAGCTGTCTGGCGATCACGGCATCTCTAAGGTGTAAACCTGACCTCGAGACACTATTCACATCTTAGAAAAATTTCATATACTATGTCCATGCATTCATTGGTAATCTGAAGACAATAATTTTCATATTACAAATCATATGCAACAAAAAAATTTATTTTATAAAATTTTACTTTATTTTATTTTATTTTAAAATTTATTTTATTTTATATATATATATTTTTCATTTCGGTAAATTAAAACTATTTATTTAAATATTTTTTCTGTTTTACACCTTGTAAAACCCGGAAAAAATTTTCTCCTCAACACACCATTTTTTTTTTTTTCATGTTCAGTAGCCTCCTTGCTACTCCTAAATGCAGTAGCTTAAACACTGCAATTCATACAAACTCAAAATTTTCAAGAGTTTAATTACAAACTCTTTTTCTTATGCAAAAATTGGAATTTTTCTCCATAATTTCACAACCACAATATGTTCATGTTCAAAACTGGAGCTACTATCCAAAAAAAAAAAGAAAAATTTCGTTTAATTCTGGACTATTTGCCCAAAATTCCTCAAACAACTTGTTCTCACACTAAACCCTAGTGTTCAACATTTTTTCCTAGGTGCTATTCACCAAGCACACAATTCACACAATTCACATAACATACACAAGATTTCATACAACACATCAACCATCAAAGTGCACAAGGAATGTGTGATCTAACCCGTGCCCATCAAGTCCTAGGTATTCGTATACCTATGTTCTACACTCTAAGACAATGGCCTAAGCCCAAGTCCCTCAAGCCCTAGGTATTCGTATACCTAAGCTCTGATACCAAGCTATGAAGCTAGTATCAGGACTAAACTTATGGATAATGCGATAGGAGCTCCTAGGTAATTGTTTACCTAAGCTGCGATACCAGCTATGGCCCCGAACGGGGTCCGTTGACAACCCGTCAACCTGCGGAATATTCGTGGATGTCGGGTTGCTCGACCTTTACTCATGAAAATCGGTGAGTCTCCTTTGTGCAGGGCTCACCAGTACAAACCGTCCAACAAGTTTACAATGACCACACAGGGTCCACATGCAAGTATAATAATGGCCACTTGGGCCCTTGCATCAATACTCACAAAATATCCAACCAATTATCTTACATGGTTCAAGAGTTAACACATTACTCTTAATACAAACATATATTAAAAGTTTACAATTTCTAATACATGTTATACAACAATATTAAAGCCACAAGTCGACTTTCTTCTAACACGCGGCCTCTAGTGAGTGTCGCCTTCCCGATCGTTCCCTGTACCTGAAATGGTGATCCCTCAACAGGGTGAGCAAAGCCCAGTAGTGATAATTTCCTACATGGGTTACTCACGCCTAAGTGCGCATGCCGCGGCAAACAATCACATTCGAGCAATTACGTGAACTACTCAAATGTCTACATGACCAATCCCATGTCCCGAGTCCTCAGGCTCCTCATATGTCTAAGCCGAATGCGAGTAAAATATCAAGTTTTCAAAACAAAAGCTTTTTGTTCTCGAGAAAAATCACTACGAATTCGGTAAAAATGATAGACTACCTCAGGGCGAATTCTTCGGATAACTCTGGAAGCCAGTCATGGTCCTCATCGAGAAGTGATCTATTGGGCGTCCCTCAAAGGCAATTCTTTGAAATCTTCCGTCGAAATTCCTTTCTGAAACATTTTCATTTTTTGTTTCATTTCATATCCTTTTCCACACCTAATATTATAGGCTGCCCCAGTGCATATGGAATGCATTATGCAGTTCAAATAATTTATGCTAATGCGATTCACATGCATATATTAACATAATTTACTCCTGACAATCACTGTATTATTGATTCTCACATCAATAACACCAAAATTAGCTCACATGGGCTAATTAGCAAACACAAGCAATTCATTTTTTAATCACTCAACATCATAAAAATCACACCAAATTCACGTTACTATTCATGTGAACAGTAAAACCCTAGGGTGGCATTGCTCACGACCACACAAATAGGAATTTTCTACACTCGGTTCAAAGCTTTTGAGACCGAATTTACGGCTAAAACAAGCCTCAGAACATTCCTAACCATTTACATGGCTCTTAGCCAAAGAATAACACAAGTAGGGGAAAGATCCTATCTCTTGGGTTGTTGGAACTCCACCCAGTCTGGGTCTGCGCCCTATTTGCGTAGAGAACGACTTTGCTTCTTTCGATGAGAGCGAAGCGGTCGAGCGACGCGCAAATCACAGAGAGAAGGAGCTCCTTCTCTCACTCTAAAACTAGACAAACCAGCTACTGCCGTTTCTCATTTTTTTTTGGAGAAGAAAACTGTGCAAGATTTGTCTTTATTCTCTCATTAACATTTCAAATAATTCCCATCTTGCCAATTTTCTTGATTTTTGACACTTGACACGATCTGAAGTATCTATTTAATCCTCTCTCTACTCATACAACACAAACTGTCAAATGAATTTTAGCCTTATTGAATTACTTTTGTCATCACATGTCTCTCAAACCCGTTTTGCGGCACGACACGTTGCCGCCAAAAGCGTGAAGTAAGCCATCTTTCGAATTCAGCGAGAGGTGGCGTGGTAGCTAGATTTCGGGAGACGATTCCAACGGTGAAGTCCAGTTTTGTCATCTGAGATCTAGAAAAATTCTGGTTTTTGACCTAAATTACCATTTTACCATTTTTCCAAAAATTGGAATTTTCTCGGGTCTTATATTTTCTCTGCTAACCCTTTTTCCTTGAGTAAAGATGAGTGATTTTTTTGGTCATTTTGACCTTAAATTACCCTTTTATATATCCTTTTATTATTTTATTTCTCAATTAAGTTATTCTTTCACATAGATCTAAGGTTTTACTTTCTTTTCTTCTTTTTTATTTTTTATTTATTTTGTCACCGACTTGTTGCAACGTGTGATTTTGTTGTGGACTTATCATGGTGTATGGTTTTGTCTTCAACTTGTTACAAGTGTGGTTGTGTCGTCTTACGACGGTGGGTGACTGAACTAAAACTAGAATCATAGGTATTATAGTTTTTATATGATTATCAAATATATAGATTTTGAGCAGATTATTTATGCTATTAACTTGTATAATGTGTCATCCTCTAAAGTTTTTAGCAAATTTGATTTTATGTATCTATCCAATGCATTACTAATTTGAATAAAAATTATTTCTTTTTTAAACAAAAGAATAAAATAATCAAATTTTGTCAATATTTGATTGCTTTTAAATTTATAAAATATGTGCCTTGTGCAATGTTTTAAATATATCGGCCAGGTGGAAAGTGTCCGTCCCAGCGCACCAACAACATCTTCATCGACAAGATTTTATGAGTAATGGGCATCGTTTATTTTTGCAAGATGTATTTTTGTGATGAGATTGAAGATGATATATAAAGATGTATTTAGAAAATGAGATTTACTTTTTCTACTATTTGGGTGAGATTTATTTTTTTCTACCACTTTGCGTCATTTATGAAATTAAAAAAAGTCAAATATTCTTAGTTTGATTTGTCATTTGTGAAATGGGAAAATTGGATTGGTTTGAAAAATAATTTTAAACACTAGAAATTCTTATTCTATTTGGAGAATTTGACAAAATTCTATTTGGATATTCTATTTGATTTGAATTTATGATATAATTCTATTTGATTCCATATTAACGAAATGATTCAATTTGGAAATTCTATTTGAAAGAGCACTATTTTTTTTTTTAAAGAAAAAAATAATATTGTTGATTCAAACTTGCAATAGATCAATAGATCTAATATACAAATTGCTAAAAACTAGTATAAAATAATATTCAAGTTAACCAGCATAATAATCGGCAAAACTTTCTGAATTGGCATATAATGGCTTCAAAATATCATAACTCCAGGTCTTGGGGTCCGCACGCTTATCGAATTGCCCCACGAGATAAACGTTGCAACAAGACGATGAATAACACTATGTCATAACAAGCCGACGATAAACCAAACACCGATAAAACGAAGACAACATAAAAAAGCAAAATAAAACCCAAATCTTCATAAAAAAAAACCAATTTATTAAGTAAGAAAATGTAATAGCTCTATTTTACTTGTAGTATGATATTGTATTATTATGTTAGCCAAGCAAAGTTGTCTTCTAGAAGTTGTAAAAAAAAAGGTTTGTCTTCTAGAAATTATTTTAAGAATGGGTTGAGATTTCCCTTGAGAAGCTAGCACTCGCTTATTGTAATGGTGATAAATATATTTTCAAAAAGAAATAAATATCATGTTGATTTACATTATGAACATATAACATATGCTAGAAATATGATATCTAAGTATTTTTTTTTATAGGTAACTTTATAAAATTGTTGAATATATAGATTGTCAAAAAAAAAATTTATAGAATTTTTTTTTTCCTTGAAAACCCTAACCTCATTTTCTCTCACCTTTTTCTCCCTATTAGCCTCTTTTCCTTTAAGTAAGGATGGGCCTCTTTTTCTTTTAAGTAAATTTTCTAAACAAAGGTGTAATTTGGATAGTAAGGGAGCTGCATCAGCTGTATTTAGTTTGGGTTCAACAAACGTAGGCTGTGGAAGAGTGGTAGTGGGAAAAGTTCAACCAAACGATGGGGGATCAGGAAACTCCAAGAGGGGTGGCTAATAAAATTAAATTTTTCTGAAAATATATCAATATAGAAATAAAGTATGAACAAATTATATTAATAAAAGTTTAAACTTGAAGGATAGAAAAAGTGCAAATCAAGCTACACTTTATGTTTTTGTCTTTGCCGAGATAATGAATTGATTTCTCTGACTATCCATATTTTGAAAATGATTCAAATGAGTTTGTTGTCAATAGAATCAAATATCTCATTTCTATGTATACAACTAGCTGTCATTTAACCATTCACCCCTCATTCTATTTATGAATCGGTTGTCAAACTTATAGCGAGAAAATATACTTTCTTTCACTTGAGATGTTTCTGCTGTAGGATAAGAAGTAATGTCATTCAACTAAGCGATAAACCATCGGGAAAAAGCTCACCATATTTCATAGTTTCTTTCATCTTCTTTGGCACAAATTCCCAAGTCTATTTCCACATTAAAAACGACCATGTTCGTATCACTAAGAAAAGATTGAAGTTCTGAGAAAGAAATGCGCCCGGTACTTGTGAAGTCTTGGATAAAGAATCGGCGAATCATGGTATGTGGTATCAAAATTAGAGAATTCATTCTTTGGATCCAAGACATGCAATGCATTCAGTAGAATTCATGATTGCTTGGAGAAACGATAGATTATCTCTTGTATGGTGAATCAATAACCTAACAAAATATTAATAATGTTAAATTAAATGACTGAAACTGACTTTATTTAAAGAAATAAATAAAGTAGGAATTTTTGGGCTATACCTCACAAAATATTTTCACTCATTAATGATGATAGTTTATGACGTTTGTCCATCCTGCTTTCATTTGAATTAGTCTTGAGTACTATGTCTTCCATATTAACTCATTAGAAATTTTATTAACAGCAAAATGAAAATGAATCAATGCATTAGGAAGAGGGAGGGGCGGAAGTGTTTATTCTTTTTTTTAGTGGGATTTAAAAACAACATCTTTTTGGTCTTAATTAAAAAAAAAAAAAAAAATTAGCCCTCCTTTAGTTAATTAAAAAAAAAAATCGGCCCTCCCTTCCGACAATAGGGCGGCCTGCTTCGCGGATCACTTGCTGCAACCAAAGTTCCTTTTCTTTGGTTGTGAAGGTACTCAATGTGAGGCTTAGGCTGGTAAACATTAACATATCTTGACTTTTGAGTTAGAGGAATATAATAAAGGGTGTTGGAAAGTGGATAGTGGGTATTTATGTCGTTTAATTTTTACATATTTCAATTGTAAAATCTGGGAAAATTTAAAATTTTCTAAAAAAAATGGCAAGAATAGTAAAATTACTGGAATGACTTGAGAGCTTAGAAATTATCTAAATCTAAATGGCCAGAACAAACTCGTCGTTGGATTTGTCTGCCGAAATCGATGACCAAAAAGTTTCTTTAAGATTACGAGGCGGTCAAAATTTTATGATTTTACGGGTGATGAGTCTGTGATTCGAGCGGATTTTAAAATCTCGGAAGTCATGAAGTTCATTTAAAATAAATTGAATTAAAAATAAATGAATCGTTTCGAGATAGAAACGAACTCGGGACCAGAGTGGACATGTGGTACGACGTGGGCTACTTAACAAACTTAAGCTAATTGGAATAAATAGAGGGCAAAATGGGAAAAAGCCCATTTCTTCTTGGTCTTCATGTGCAGGAGAGGGAGAAGAGAGGGTGTAGAGAGAAAAGCTCTGACTTCTCTCTAAGATCTACGGAGCTCGGGTGGTCGTCTCTCATTGGGCCAAGACTTAAAGTCGGAGTACCGTCGAGGGCAACGCATGGACAACAAAACCATGAGTTTTCGTCGGAGATTCGAGCAAAGAGTTCGGGAGGCCGTGGGTTTCGAGCTTCCGGGTCTTCAAAAAGCTTCGTCTTTGCTCCAAGAGGTAGGGAACCTTCCTACTCGGGTTTATTTTTCATCTAGAAGTTGTTTTGGTCTTGGTTGAGCCATAGGGGCTATTTGGATGGTGCTCTCAAGCACCAAAGGGAAGGAAAAAAACTAATTTTTTTTTCTGGGTCTTGGCTATGATGTCAAGTTTTTGAGGTTGTTTTGAAGTTGATTTTGGGCTTAGTTTGGGACGGGTTTTGTGCCATGTTTATGGCTGTTATGTGATCCTCCTCAATTGAAGTGGTTTATTATTAGTTGAAGGATTTGTTCCCATGACATGAGTTTGGGTGCTTGCATGTATGGGAGCTCCAAGGTGCTGGGGCATGATTGCATAGGTTCCACCTTTCACGTATGTCATTGTTCATGTGAAGCCTCAAACTTTGGACGGTCATAACTTTCTTGTCCGAACTCTAATTCGTACGTTCTTGGACTCTATGGAAAGCTCTTTGAGTCTAGAATCCATCCATATATATCTTAATGCAATTTGAGCTCATATTATGTCTGAAATGGCAAACTGTAGCTCCACCACTAGAGTCTTCCACCAATGTTCACGTTTTATTCGAGTTTGCAGCTTTTGCATAACTCATCGTTAGGACTCCAAATTTGGTGTTAATGAGACTCTATGAAGCTCCTTGAGTCTAGAATCAAGTCATATGCCTGTGAATGGCATTTGATGTCCCTGGCTATGATATCGTGAAATTAATACATTGAGAATTGGTGTATGTTGTTTCAGCCAATTATAAGTAATTTGATAAAATTATCCATGAGAGGCTTAGGGAAATGCATGGGTTTTGTGTATGATTGAAGCCATTGCGCTTGAAGCGGATTGTATACTATTTGTGGACATGGTGTCAGAATTAGACCTAAGAAGGATAAGTAAGTCCTTACCCGATTGGTGTGACATGAATCATAATGTGTGTGTGTGTGGGTATGTTGGCATAAAGATTGTATAGTTCAAATTGGAATTTATGTGTTCGGTGATATAAATGTCGAATTGATGCATGGAGTTAATATGCATGAGTAGGCATATGTGCATATAGCACACATTATATATGTAGCATGTTATGAATAGGCAAGGGCACATTTGCATTGCATTTCATATGCACGGGGACATCGTGTAAAACGGGTGAGTGTGCATGGTTGTTTTCTTTCACCATTCTTAGTGAACGGGTAGTGGATCCTATACATTGGACGATGTCTAATAGGGCTCCACGGTCTTCATGGTTATAAATCAACACTATGTATGGTGGTAGTAAATTCGGAGTTCGGTCTAAGGACAATATCTACAAAAAGAGTGAAACTGATTGTCTTTATCTTTGTTGTTTTAAAGCTGTTTCGAAGATTGTCCAATGCTTTTGTTTTAAAGAGATTTCAAAGATTTGTCGTGCTTTGTTTAAAATATTAAGGGTGTCAATGTTTTTATTTATGAAACAAAAAGCTTTTGTTTTGGATAAAAGACCATTGGTTGAAATACCAATAGTGAGTTTCTCACTCTAGGCATAAGCATGTGTGAGGGAGTTGGGTTGGGACTTGAGTTTAAAAGGGAGTCGGTAAGGGCTTGGTACATGGGACATGTTGAGTCACATCTCATTCATGACATGGGTTTAATTAGGATGGCATCTTCTGGAGGTGTTTATTTGTTGCATGACCATTGCATGTGTACTTAGGTGGGGAGTAGCCCTTGTAGGATTTTACTCTGCTAGGCATTGCTCACCCTGTCATAGGACCCCCTTTCAGGTACAAGGAATGTGCAAGGAGACGTCTCTCACTAGAGGCTGATATTGAGTAGAAAGCCGAATTGTGGCTTTGATTTATATTTTGTAAAACATGTATTAGATTGCTTAATTTTGATATATGTTTTGTATAAGGGTGATGTAATTTAAACTCTTATAGACTATGGTTTTATAGTCATGTGCTTATATTTTTTAGTATGGATAAATGGGCCCTATGTGGCTATTTTTACTCGTATGTGGACCAAGTGAGGTCGTCGTATAAAATTGGGCCATGTTGCCATGGAATTGCATATGTTGTATTTTGGGTAGAGCTCCCCGTACAAAGGAGACTCTGCTTGATTTTTGTTAAATCTTGGGTCCTAAAAAAAAGGAAATCAATGGTGTAGTGTTGAGTTACCCGATATCCACGAATCTTCCATGGGTTGACGGGTTGTCAATTGATTCAGGGATTTGGGGCGTCACATCAACACCCTTTATTATATTCCTCAACTCCCTAAAAAAGTCAAGATGATGGAAACCACTATAATTGTATTCTACTCTTCGAAGATACATCTCTCAGAGACAACTGGAGGATTCCTCAACTCTCTGTATTTCTGTCATTATATCTTCTATTTCACTATTATTTATTTGGCTCATTATTTTACCAAAAAGGTTATTCATTATTCATTTTTTCTTTGATTTTTTCTAATTTATTATCTATTCTTTTTACAGCCTTAAATATTTCTTCCATCAATATTTCCATTTTTTTGGATTCCATGTTATTTGGTTTTTATAACCCTTTCTTTCACAAATTTTTTCTATTCTTTGTATAGTACGTATTCTTTTATTTTTATTTTATCTTTTGGATATAAATTTCTTATTTCCCTTTGCATTAGGTTTTTAATTATTATTGGATGTTTCTCCATTTCTACAAAGTTTTATTTTTTCTATTACTTTTCTTGTTTCTGGATCTAAATTAGCCTTAAAGGGTAAATATTCATTGTAATTTTCTACTATATCAGGTATTATTATATCTGTAAGTTCTATATATTTTTCTGGACTAGCTTTTATAGAGAGAGGTAAACTACTTTCGAAACATTCCATAATCATTTTATATATTGTGTTTTATTTTTTCCATTTTGCTACTAGTAAAGTCTTTATATAAATTTTTTCTTTTTTTAAATATTTGTCTATTGATTTTTGTACAAACGTTTTTATTGTCATTTCACTCATTTTTAATTGTCTTCTATGTTTGGACCTTCTATCTTATTTAGATTACTATAAAATATTTCACTGAGATCATCTTCCTTCTTGAATGCTATTATTTACCAAATTTAAATCTAAAGTGATAACCATCAAATATATTTTTGTTCTATCTTAGCTTTCATTAATATTTCTTCTTTCATTTCTTGAGGGAGATTTAGTTGTATAATTGTCATTGACTCTTGTATAGATATTTGAGGCTTAGAGATATACAATGTTTTTAATATCCAATCATTTGTTAAGAATTCTAAATTGTAATAAGTTAAAGATTCTATTAACACTATGTCATTTAGATCATAATCATCTTTTTTTCCCTATTATTTTCATGATTTATTAAACCTTAATACAAAATTTTTTGTGTTAGATCCTATTTTAGGATTTTCGTTATGTTTTAGACATAAAGTCTTTATTTGACTTAGAATTTATTATTTAACTAACTTACTATTGCAAGTATCAATTTTAGGTTGGATTTCTCTATCAAGATTATTGTTTTACCAGTCATAGTTTTTCAAATTTTCTTCGAACACTTTTTGTAAAACTTTTCAATTTGTACATTTTATCAAACTTTTAACTTTTGTAAATACTATGCAGTTTTCTTTTACTAATATTCTTTTACTTTTTTACCTGATTTATCTTTTATGTCAATTTTGGTTTTGGTTTTATCCTAAAGATTATAAGAAAGCTTTTATATTAGTTAGTAATCTAATTGTCCTATCAAATTCTTCACAATCACAGAATTCTTTCATATGATATTGAATATGATTTTCTGTTAGATTTATAATTGTTTTTGTGATTTCAGTCTTAATGTAAAACCCGAGAAAATTCTAATTTTCTAAAAAATGGTAAAATGGTAATTTCGGTCAAAATCCATAATTTTTTCTAGATCTCGGATGATGAAACGGACTTCATCGTTGGAATCATCTCGTGAAATCCAACTACCACGTCGAATTTCGTTAAATTTCGAGACAGTCGGAATTTCACATTTTTTGAGGCACCTAGAGTAGTACGAGACACTTGGCGCATTTTGAGTGGCTCAAGATGAGACATGTGTCAAGTGGGGAGCTAGTCAAACATGAGCTCAAGTATGGGGCCATGAGAGACCCATGGCATCATGTCATTGGAAGGAAATCTATGTTAGATGGATAAGGGATAAGGTGAAATCCAAGTCAACTAATGAGGGGTTGACATGTGGCAAGAGAAAAGACAATTCTCTTGACCAACCAGTTTAAGAGGGAGGCAAGCAGAAAGGAGGGAGAAAAGAGGAGAGATTTTAGAGAGAGAGTGTGTCTACCTTCTCTCTAGATTTTCCAGTGATTGTTCCGTCAAATTCTGGCGAGACAAGAGGCAAAGTTGATCCCCAAGGCAAGGGCTATGCGTGGGTACCGATTTGTGGAGTTCTACAACTCCAGGAGGTAGGGTGTCACACCCCGAAACCCACCTTAGGGGCATGTTGTCAATTCACCTCCGAGCCTTGACTGGGTTTGAAGTGTTGAAAGCGACACTAACCTTTCATATATTGGATTTTTGTCAATTACCAAACACATATTCGGAAGTAAATGCACAACCTTAGATTCTTAAATTCTCAAATTCAAAATTACATGTGGACAAAAATTACTTCTAAATATCCAAATCTCATATGTATCAAAGAAGTACAATTACCAAGTACATTGGAGTAGCGGAAAAAATCTAAAATCCTCAATATTAAATTCCAAAACTAAAACATCCACTATCAAAATCCATTGTCCAAATATTTGTAAGCTTAAACAATTAGTCTTAGAAACAAATTTCAAAATCTCAGCTTCGACTTTGATACAACATCAGAATTTGAAGGATCGATATCCAAGTAACTTCTCAATGCAGAGAAAGATCCAAATAAATATAACTACGAGTTAAACAAAAATCCAATATAAAATCCTAAGTCAAATTCTAATGGCGAGAGGCCATTCTCTGCGTAGCCATCACTCCTTGCGAGGAAACTAAAAATTGCACGAAAGATATCAACGAATGGGAGTAAATTTAGCTCAATAAAAGTACTAATACGAGTTTCATGGATCGAAAAGTTTTCAATCATATAACAAATAAGAGATGTTTTTCATTAAAACTTTTGATTCAAAAATAAGTTTTAACATTAACAAAATATACTTCAAAACATTCACATCCATTTGAATCAGTTTCATATCCAAATGTGATCGAGCAATTTCATATCAATTTTGATTCAAACACTTTCATATCAAATCCAAAATCAAATACATTTCAAATATATTTTTCTCTGGTCATCAAATATCAAATGGTGCCTAGTTAAGTGGGACTTTCAAATGGGTGGCTAGCCGCAAATTGTTCCTTTTAAGGTGGACGAAACCAAACACTACTAGTACTAGTAACCTCTAACCAAACCCCTAAGAATTTGAGGTTAGATAAATTACATTCCCCACCCAGAAAGAAAATGTGGAGTCAGCTATTATATCTAGTTGACAAGGGCCGAATAGTGTCCTTTATTATATCCATTTGACAAAGGCCAAGCCAGTCGTCAACTATTATTCCCGTTGACAGGGCCAAATTAACCAGAGTCAAATATTTCATTCAAAAGTTCAAATTACTAAACATCACATCTCCACATTTTATTTCGTACACAAAACAAATCTCAAAAGTATAATCATACAAAACTACTTTTGATCATGTATAATCAAATAAATAAAAAATTAAAACTTTTACAAACCAAGATTGTATATAATTCAATTAAAACAATTTTCATCTTCAAATGAGTAAAACAAACAATTTTCTTTTTAAAAATCTGCATTATCCTTACACGTAGATATATATAAAAATAATAATTTTTCGAAAAGCTGTTTTAGAATCCCTTACACGTACATATATATACAAATGATAATATTAGAATCCCTTACACGTACATACATATAAAAATAATAATTTTTCGAAAAGCTGTATTAGAATCCCTTACCTCAAAGGAGTACTCTACAACCTTGAAGGAGTTAATTCGAAGAATTTCACCTCAATGAAATATTTCTCCTAGAGAAATTTGTTCTTCGAACCCTAGATCCGAAAGCCGTACGTCCTCTGGAATTCTTTCGACCGAGGAGAGAAACTCAAAGAAGAATAGAAAAGATTTCCTTCTCTTATTCCAATTTATACTAGGGTATCTATTAGGAAAATTACCTTTTTACCCCTCGTTCATTAAATTAATTAATTAATTACTAATTGAATTACCATTATTATTTTCATAACGTCTTTTCATTAAAGTAATTGTTAATTACTATTTGAATTACCATTATTATTTTCATAACGTCTAATTGGATTATCGTATTTCCATGCGTCATTCAATTATCATTATTATTTTCATAGCGTATGCTATAAACATTCACGCCATTATTATTTTAGTAAACATATCTATCTGGTCGCATCAAATTATTATTTTACGTGGCTTATACCTATAAAAATTCTTGTTATTATTATTTTCCCTAACTTATACCTATATTGTGGGGTCCACACCCTTCGTGACCACGGGGTGCCCTTCAGGTGGCCCACTCATAGGATATCCTCATTCCCACTGAGTTCCTTTCGCCTCCCCAGAGATTCGAACCCAGGACCTAGGGTCTTTAGTCCAATGGGAAGCATCCTGCAGTGCCAGCCAGGCTAGCTCGGTTGGTACGAAGATGCTTCCCCGACAGACAAGACCTATCTGAGTTAAATCTCTGAAGGCGGCGTGGGGTGGCTGTCTGTGAGTGAAGCCGCTGGCAGCTTCCCGTGATCATGAGTGTGAACCTAAGCGCCTTTTATTGTGGGGTCCACACCCTTAGTGACCACGGGGTGCCCCGTTGGTGGCCTTTGTGGGGTCCACCATACGTAACCTTGGGTGCCCTTGGGGTGGGTCCCGCCACGGGAATATCATGCCCTCCCTAGGCATTTTCTTTCTCCTCATTAGAGACTCGAACCCGGGACCCGGGGGCTTGGGTCGTGGGAGGCGTGCTGGGTTGGTAATGGGAGTGTAAATTGAACATAAGCTTCGGTCTGGAGACCAGTGCTACGGGAGAGGAAGAAAAGAAATGATATTCTGTGAGTGGGACCAGCACCAGGCTACGGGTGGACACGGTGAGCCTGGCTAAATCAGGACCCCATTCTCTAAATTCTATTATTATTATTTTCCCTAACTTATACCTATACAAATTCCTGGGTGTTACATTCTCCCCTCCTTTATAAAAGTTTAGTCCTCTAAACTTGACTTACCATATTCTTGAAATAATTGAGGATGCTTTTCTCTCATCTCTTCTTCTAACTCCCAAGTGGCCTCTTGGATACTATGATTGCTCCATTGGCCTTTTACCAACTTGACAACGGCCGTCGTAGAACCTTATTCATCACATCCACAATTTGAGCGGTTACCTCTTCATGGAATTAGTCCTCATAAATCTAAATAGCTCCAACTCCACAACATGAGGAAGCATCGAAAACATATTTCCTCGAGGATTTGAAACATAAAACACATTATAAATCTTAAACGGTATGGGGAAATGAGCTACTTTATATGCTAAGGTACCTACTCTCCTAATATTTCATGGAAGACCCCACAAATCAAGGAGGCTGAGTTTTCCTTTTCTCAAACAGTTTTCAAACTTCCAAATATCTCAATTTAACTCAATAAGCAAACTTTAAGATAACATAATCACCAAATTCAAATACCGAATATTGCTTAGGATTATCAACATAACACTTGTGTGTACCTTGATTTTCTTCCAAATTCTCTTCAATCGAGATTATCCTTTCAGTAGTCAATTACACAAGTTCATGTGTTATTATTTTATTATTATTATTTTTTCTCCAATATGATCATAACACATAGGGGATCCAATATGATCATAACACAAAGGGGATCATAAACTTCTACCATAAACATTTCTGAAGATATAATCTCATTGCTAGCTTAAAACTATTCTACAAGAAAAATTTAACTAAAGGTAGAACTCATTAGATTACTTTCAAGTTTAAAACAATATATCTCAACAAATATTTTAACTACTTGATTTTTCCTCGATTAGTCATTAGTGTCACAGTATGAAAGCTACTATCAAAACTAACTTAGTGCTTCGATTTTTTTTTTTTTTGACAAAGTCAAAATCTAAAAGTAAAATAAGAATTCTTATTACATACCATAGAATCCAATATTTCATACATTATCAAAATCTCCTTAATATCGAGAAGCTAGTCTAATAGAAAAATTATTAGACTTTATCCATAAACAAACCATCATAATGAAACATTGTCATCAACTAAGGTTCTTGGTAACCCTATCACAAAATCTATGGTAATAAGTCTCCACACTTATTTAGAAATATATAGTAGTTGCAAAGTACTATTAGGCCTTTGATGTAAACCCCCATATACGATCACACTAAACCCAAAGTCACAAATAATGTAATACCTTACTTCATATATGAACATCAAAATTATCTTAAATATTTATACTTTTGCATCCTTTAGGAGGATTAGATCGTAAGCTTAAGTAATAAATCTCCTTCAAAAGTTGACTCTCTCTTTATGTCTCTCTATTATTTAAGACATTAAGTCTAATCCCAAATTTCAAGATCTTATTATCTTATTAAAACATGATCAATTGTTCCAAAAGTTCAACTAGTTTCAAATAATTCCTTATAAGATCTTAATTCTCCAAACAAATTTAGTTTCACTATAATGCTCAATATAAGAACTCTAAAATCCAAAGGTATAACATAGACTTGTAAACATCTCAAATCATACAATAATCATTTGCGACAACCTTAAATGATTTCCAAGGAATCAATTGTTTTCTATTTGAGGCATAAATCACAAGATTCTCATTGTTTTATTAGTACTGAATAATGTCATCATAATCCTTAAGTAATTGTATCAATATCTTCTATTTCTTGCTTAAAAATCATTTTAAGAAGATAAAGACTTCAAACTCTCATAAACTATGAGTATATCATAATAAAAAAAAATGTCTTCATATCTTAAGCGCAAAAATCATTTTACCTAACTTCAAATCATAACAGTATTTCTCTATCTTAAAATTTCAAATGTCTATAAGTATATAATAAATTTTCCATGTTGCATAGACACAACATAAATCCTAATGAAAGGCATCATTATGCAAAACTAATCTTTTGAACCCTGATGAAATAATCAAAATAAAGATTGCTTCTTAATTTTGCTCTTTAACTCTATGAAGCTATCATCATAGTTATAAGACCAATCAAACAACTTCTTTCTATGTCGGCCTGAAAATATAGGATAATCTTAGAATCTCTTAATAATTTATTTGTAATTACTCAATAAATCCCAAAAACTTCAAACTTTAATAACAATATCAGGATCTTTCAAATTTCAAATTGTTTTCATCACTCATCATGACTTAAAAGACTTAACAACGTTTACAGGCAAATAACTACCTTTTAAGACTTAGTTTATGCGTAACAATTTATCCACATGATTCCCTTCAACTAAACTCAAGATAACTAAGAATATGGAAAGACAATATTTTCCCAAAACAATCAACAAATAAGGTAGTAAGCTCCTTAAAATTCATCCTCAAAAATCAAACAAAAAACCTTAATGTTTAAGTATTAAGTCAATTCAACAAAGCGCTTCTTACCAATAGATAAGTATAACTTCAAGCCACCATATTGTCCGCAATGTGACATGTTCTATAAGTGACAATTCAAATCATACTTCATCTTGATAAGTATATTCACTAAACCCAACAAAACAATACAAGAAGAGTGTAGTGAACTTTAACTAATTAAATGAGAAATCTTTTATCTAACATACCTTTATGCGAGTGCTAAGAATACTCAAACGGATATGAACTATCAACTAACATGTCACTCAACTATCCCCATACACAAACTTAAACAAGTTTCCGTTGAGATAATAAATCTGGCTCTGATTCCACTTGGAAGCGGGGCACTAATACTTGGTTTACCATGAGCACCATCACTCATATTCCTCTTCCTTTGTTATTTACCTATCTTTTGGTGAAGCTCTTCATTATCCTTCTCTGCAATAAGGGCTCTGTCTACCACCTCTGAATAAACACTAAGCTTCAGAATTGATATCTTATTCTTCAGATAAGGCTTCAGTCCATCCTGAAACTTTAATGCTTTTTCCTCCTCTGTAGCAATCAACTGTGGGGCAAAACGTGATAGTTCGATAAACTTAGCCTCATATTGGGTCACTGTCAAATCTCTTTGTTCCAAACGGACAAACTCTCCTACCTTTTGTCATTGGAACCTTCTCCCGGGAAAAGTACTTTCTTATAAAATGCCTCCAACAAAGCGTCTCTCGAACAATAATAGGCCCCTAATCCTCCTAAGCCTCTTAGTCTGTGAGCCACGATGATCCGCCTCTTTGTCTAACATAAATGTTGCATAAGAGGGTTTTTTTTTTTTTTTTTTTTTGCTCCTCGGAACAATCAGCTGACAATAAAGAATTTTCTATCATCATAATCCAAGCCTCTGCCTCTATTGGATTTGAGGTATCGAAAAACAGGGATCAGCTTCTTAAAGTCATCAGAAAGACTACTACTAGATGAGGATTGTCCTTGACATTACTTCCGCGCTGCGACGCACGATAGCTCTGGCACGCACCTCATGATCCCGGCCAAAGTCCTATCATCATTAGCGACGCTATTTTTAGGAAGGTGCGAAGTCTCCTTAGCGGCATGGTGTTCTATAAAGCAAAAGGTGATATAACTAATTTAGTCATTAAGAAGCGAGTAAGCAAGTTAAATTGTAGGGAATTAAAGGAATAAGACTAGATGAGTTGAAACTTGAGAGTAATGCATCACTCATCTATTCCCAAAGGTAAACTAAACGGTTCATAAGATCATAACCTATAGCTACGATACCACTCTGTCCGCATGAAACCCACCTTGGGGCATGTTGTCAATTCACACCTCGAGCCTTATTTTGAGAGGTTTGAAGTGTAACAGCCCAGTGGCACTTTCTTATGGCGGATTTTTGTCGAATTACGGATATATTCGAGTAAATGCACAACCTTCTAGATTCTTAAATTCTCAATTCAATTGCATGCGGACAAAAATTACTTCTAAATATCCAAATCTCACTTACACATGTCAAAGAGTTACCAGTGACCATTTTGTTCAGTAGCGGAGCAAATCTAAAATCCTCAATATTAAATTCCAAAACTAAAACATCCACTATCAAAATCCA
The DNA here is from genome assembly GCA_016808115.1 of Tetrastigma voinierianum. NCBI lineage: Eukaryota > Viridiplantae > Streptophyta > Magnoliopsida > Vitales > Vitaceae > Tetrastigma > Tetrastigma voinierianum. The sequence continues at coordinate 337,604 of JAEQBH010000935.1, forward strand.
TTGTCAAATATTTGTAAGCTTAAACAAATTTGGTACTAGAACAAATTTCAAATCTCAAAACTCAACTTTGATCTAACATAGAATTTGAAGGATCAATATCAGAAGTAACTTCTCAATACGGAAAGATCCAAATAAATACAACTACCAGTTAAACAAAAATCCAATATAAAATCCTAAGTCAAATTCTAATGACGACCATTCCTCTGCCTAGCCATCACTCCTCGAGGAAACTAAAAGTACCTGAAAAGATATCAATGAATGGGAGTGAGCTAAAAGCTCAATAAGAAATACTAATCTGATTTCATGGATCAAGAGTTTTCAATCCTTATAACAAATAGGAGATGTTTTCATCAAAACTTTTGATTCAAAATAGAGTTTGAACATTAACAAAATATATTTAAAACATTCTCACATCCATTTCAAATCGGTTTCATATCAAATGTGATCCAAAAGCAATTTCACATATCAAATTTCGATTCAAACACTTTCATATCAAATCCAAAATCAAATACATTTCAAATATATTTTCTACGGTCATAAAATATCAAATGGTGCCAGTTAGGTGGGACTTTCGAATGGGTGACTGTGTGAATTGTTCCTTTTAAAGGTGGACGGAACCAAACACTACCAGTACTAGTAACCTCTAACCAAACCCTAGATGTTGGGGTTCAAATCAATTACATTCCCCACCAAGAAAATGTAAAGGTCAACTGTTATATCCAGATTTGACAAGAAGTAGAATAGTGTCGACTATTATATCCGGATTGACAAGGGCGAATAAGGTATCCATATTATTCCCGTTAATGAGCCAAATTAACCAGAGTCAAATATTTCATTCAAAAGTTCAAATTACTAAACATCACATCTCCACATTTTATTTCGTACACAAAACAAATCTCAAAAGTATAATCATACAAAACTACTTTTTTGATCCATGTATAATCAAATAAATAAAAAGGTAAAACTTTTCACAAACCAAGATTGTATATAATTCAATTAAAACAATTTTCATCTTCAAATGAAGTAAAAACAAACAATTTTCTTTTTAAAAATCTGCATTAATATCCCTTACACGTAGATATATATAAAAATAATAATTTTTCGAAAAGCTGTATTAGAATCCCTTACACGTACATATATATACAAATGATAATATTAGAATCCCTTACACGTACATACATATAAAAATAATAATTTTTCGAAAAGCTGTATTAGAATCCCTTACACGTACATACATATAAAAATAATAATTTTTATTTGTGGTAAGTCCCTTACACTCAAAGGAGTGCTCTGACCTTGAAGGAGCTAATTCGAAGAATTTCACCTCAATGAAATATTTCTCTAGAGGGTGTTCTTGATACTAGATCGAAAACCGTACGTCCTCTGGAATTCTTCCAGCCAGAGAGAAACTCAAAGAAGAATAGAAAAGTTTTCCTTCTCTTATTCCAAATTATACTAGGGTATCTATTAGGAAAATTACCTTTTTACCCCTCTTTCATTAAATTAATTAATTAATTACTAATTGAATTACCATTATTATTTTCATAACGTCTTTTCAGTAGTAATTAATTAATTACTATTAATTACCATTATTATTTTTCATAACGTCTAATTGAATTATCATTATTTCATAACGTCTAATTCAAATTATCATTATTATTTATAACGTATACTTTATAAACATTCCTGCCATTATTATTTTCCGTAACTTATATCTATACAAATTCCTATCATTATTATTTTCTGTAACTTATACCTATACAAATTCTTGTTATTATTATTTTCCCTAACTTATACCTATACAAATTCCTGTTATTATTATTTTCCCTAACTTATACCTATACAAATTCCTGTTATTATTATTTTCCCTAACTTATACCTATACAAATTCCTGGGTGTTACATAGGGGTTTTCTCCTACTTGATTTATTCTTTGGCTAAGAGCCATTCAAATGGAATGGATGGCGTGAGGCCGTGAGTGGCCGTTTGATTAGTCCCAAAACCTAGGGACTGAATGTTAGAAATTTTGGGACTGACTTCGGATCATCCCAGACTGATTTGCGGATTGTAAATGGTCCTTGTATGCTATTATTGTATGTTATTGCTTGGTTTCTAAATAACATGAAAATTGTGTGTTGTTGGTGTGATGCTTTAGGCAGCTCTAAGATGGACTGTCGGATTGTGTATTAGCCCATGTGAGCTAACTTTGGTGTTATTGCTATGAATGAATAATATGCTGCTTTTGTGTGAATTTCGTTAATATATGCATGCATGATATATTAACATGAATTATTGTGAAATGGAATATTGCATTTCATATGCATTGGGAAACCTAGAGTAATAGGTGTGAGTGCATGACATGAAAAACATGGTTGTCAAATGAATTTGATGGGAAGATTTTCCAAAGAATTGCCTTGGAGAGTTGTCCAACAGTTCATCTCGGAGGAGGACCCATGTGACGCCCTAAAACCGGGGGGTCCGTTGATAACTCGTCAACCCGCGGAATACTCGTGGATGTCGGGTTGCGAAATCTGACAATCGGGCGAGTTTCCTTTGTGCGGGGGCTCACGAGGAGTCCTGACACTGTCCCGTCAGCCGAAATGACCCGGCGCGGGGGTCACATGTGCGAGTAAAATAATGGCCACTTGGATTTGCATCAACCTCAAATATATAGAGTACCTTTGACTATAAAACCACTTAGTCCATAAGGTTTAAATTACATCACTCTTATACAAATAATTACAACCATATATATTTACAAAATATATGTAAAGCCACAATCAGGCTTTCTTCATATGTCTTGCGGTCCCGAATGCGGGTCGTGATCACTTTTTGACTTTGTGATTGAAAGAGTCCTACAATGGGGTGAGCAAAGCCCGGTGGTGATAATCTCTTCTGAGGGCTACTCCCACCTAAGTGCACATGCAATGAAGTCGCATAATCAAACACACATCACATTTGCAACATACACATGTCTACAGATAATACACATGCCATGAATGAGACTAGGCTCACCGTGCCCATGTCTTAGAGGCTCCTTGGCTCCATACTTTCAAATATGTCATTGAGTAATATATCGAGTTACTCACCATTTCGTCTCACATGCATCGCCAAGCTGTGACAAGCATCCTTTGGTATTACCAATGACCCAGTATCGAGCCCTCATGGCTCCATTGCAATGCAAGTGTTAATGTTGACAAATCCAGTCGATCGGAGCTCCTATCCACCTGACCACCACACACCCACCCACAAGTCTATGTGATAAACATGATGCGTGTGTGTCTTCTTTGGGCAACATAACTTCACGGGTGATACCGCGAGGTCCTCTTACACCCATCTGAGAACTATGATATCGCGAGGTTTCTTTTACCCATCGCCTCGAGTTCTCAACGACTCCACTCGAACATGCGTGCACGCCGCGAATGAAAACCATTTCCAAACAAAGGTGTTGTTTTTAACTTAGTGGACAACCCTCGGAGTATAAATAATTGGACCGACTCGAATGAATTTATTTTGTGGACAACCCCTCAGATGTATATTAATTGGGCGGACTCAGACGATTGATATTATATGGGACAACCCTCAGATGTATATCAGTGGGCGGAGACTCAGGCGATTGATATTATATGGACAACCCTCAGATGTTGTGGTGGACACACTCAGATAAATAATATTGTTGAGTGACCCTCGAAACAATTCTCTCAAGAAACCACCTCATGCACTCACTCCTATTGTTCTAGGGTGCCCCAGTGCATATGAAATGCCATGAACCATTTCCATTTCCTTAACCCGTGCGACTCATTTGGACATTGTCCTATGAATCAAGCCCACTAATCAACACCCTACACGATGTAGATCCTGGCAGGTGTACTCACGACACCATCAAGCACCTAACACGGTGTCGATCTCAACTATGCACTCGCACCTAATTTCTAGGTTGCAGAGTGCATATGTAATGCACATGATGCCAATTCCAACACATTCATGCTAATATATTCATGCATATATATTAACATAATTAAATCACATAAAACATCGTATGCAAATTCTGATAATTACACCAAAATTAGCTCACAGGCTAATTAACAAACACGAGCAATTCATTTTGAATCACTCAACCATACACATTTTCACACAAAAAAATATTTTCGTGTCACTATTCATGTTACTATTCATATTACTATTCACGTTATTCATTTTCTAGTAATAACACACAAAATGGCCCAAATCTCGGACCCATATAAAACAGGGCACCTCTTGGTCCCTTCATGGTTCATCACCGAATATTGTATTCACCAAACACAACTTACAAAACCTAAGACATCGGTCAGGGAGCAAAACCAAACCTGTTCGGTCAGGGACTGCACAGAAATGATACCAGAATTACGTCACGTAAGCAGTCTCGAAAATCCGACTGACTGTCAAAAATAATTTGAAATTCTGCCCGTACTGTCCAAAAATAGTCCCAAAAATTCCTAAAAATTCCTATACTCAGTCCAAAAATTTGAGGACTGAAATTTACGGCCTTTCACGGCTCTGAAAGCCAATTCGAACCATTAAATAGCCTTTGAACAAAAATAACTTTCTAGTAGGAAAATTCCTACCTCGTGGGTTGACAAAACTTAGATTTTGGTGCCAGGCGTAGCTACTGTCGCGTGGATCGAAACACGCCTTTAGCGATGAAAACCTACGGTCCGATTTTCGTAGATCTGAGAAAGAAGCAAAGAGAAAAAAATAAAATATTTTCTCTCCGACACTCTCCTCGAACACCCTCTCACCTTTTGATTTTTTTCCATTTTATTATTATTATAATAATAATAATAATAATATATTATTAGTAATGTATTATTATTATCATTTGAATACATGGTTCATATTACTTCATTCGGGTCCATTTTTATCCCGAAACAATTTGTTTCTTTTTAATTCACTTTATTTTAAATGAACTTAGCCCAAGTCATTTCCTAACTTCCGAGATTTTGTAAAAATCTCATCCTTGAAGTCATTGATGGTTTATCACCCAGAAAATTATAAAATATTCCACTTGTCTTAGAATTCGACGAAACTTTTCTGGGTCACTAAATTTCGCGAGACGAATTTAACGGCGCAGTCCATTTCGTCATCCGAGATCTAGAGAATTTCCGGTTTTCAACCGAAATTACCGTTTTACCCTTTTTCAGAAAAATTGAATTTTTCTCGGGTTTTACAACCCATGACTATTTCGGAGAGTTATCCAACAATTCACCTCGGAGGGTTGTTCAATAGAATTTTATCGAAAAATTGGTATTGTGTTTTCAGGAACAAAAACTTTTTGTTTTGAAAACAATATTTCTCACACTTAGCTTAGACATGCGTGAGGGAGTCGATGAGGACTCGAGCCATGGGATTGGGCATGTAGACATTCGAGTAGGAATCATGAATTCACTTGAATGTGTGTGTTTACCATTGCATGAGCACTTAGGTGGGGAGTAAACCTCGTAGGAGATTATCACTACTGGGCATTGCTCACCCCATCGTGGAATCCCCCTTTCAGGTATAGGGAGTATTTAGGAAGACGACGCCCACTAGAGGCCGCTTTTGAGAAGAAAGTCGACATGTGACTTTGGTGATATTTTTGTGAAACATGTATGAAACATTATGATTTAAACATGTTTGTGTAAGAGTGTAATTAACTCTTGAAACTATTGTAATATAGTTGGTTATATTTTGGTGAGTATGGATGTATGGGCCGGGTGAGCCATTTTTACTCATAATAAGGTCTCATGATATGAGACACACAGGTTTCCGCAAGTTGACGGTGGTCAACAGGACCCCCGGGTTTCGGGGAGTCACACTTAAATTCTTCTATCTTTTGTTTTTTAGTTAGATATATCATGCTTATGTTATAACAAACCTTTTATTCATAACTGATTCGTTTAGGCCAAGTAGGTGTTCGGAATCAACAAAATTTATATCCTAGGATTCCTATTATTGACGTAGCAAAGCTACTACAGTATAGTGGCTATAGGGTCGAACACAGGGATGGGTTTTCTTCGTGAGAGAAGAGTTACAGTGCATAGAAAATGGTGTTTTCTCTTTGGATTTATAGGGTTTGTAAAAAAAAAAAACAGTTTGGGTGAATGGTTGAAAACTAAAAGCCTTGAGTAAAAATTTGAAGTTGTGAGTCTTTCGAATGTTATGAGCTTAGGGTTATAAGTTTAACCGACATGTCCTCGGATCTTTTCCTTGCGTTAGGAGCTATGACATGGGTATTTCCAGACCCGATCTTAATTGGCTTTAAAACCTAAACCCTTAAAGTTTTCCACCTCTGAAAGATGTATGGCATTTGATTGGGCATAAAATGTCCCTAATAATTGAGAACATATCTCAAAACTGCCTACAATAGCTAACCAGGAACCTTCAGCGGGCATCGGTGGATCCACAGTGATAAGTATCACTTGAACCCCAACTTACCCAATACACGTTAGGAGAGCATGCGTTGGGTTTAATAAGGTGAGAAGCGAGAACCTGAAATACCCTTAAATGCTTACATGAAGAGCATGAACATACAACTTGCTTCAAAACCAACACCCGGTGGCCTTCTCCTTTAGGATAAGAGGGGTTTGGGTGAGCATCCCATGATTTGTCATCATCAAAGGAGTGTTTGGCATCTGAAAAATGAAAATAAGAGAAAGGGAGAAGAATGCGACAGTGAGAAGCGTGCCAGTTTTGTGGTTGATTGATGGAGTGAGAATTGATTGATTTACAAACAAGATTGAAACATATAGGTGCACTTTCGATACTAAGGAAATTACAAAAGTATACAAAATGAACCAAAATTACATCAAGGGAAAACTTGTATAAAACCACAAAAGCGAGTCAAAAGCGTTCAGCAGCGGGTGGGAGCGAGTGTTGTAGTGCAAAATTTAGCAACTGCGAAATTTGCGAGTTCTGGTACCGCAACCACTGCAAGAACTTCAGATGAGCTCTCCTTCTCTTCAAAATTTTTGCTCCAAATTTCCTCTAGTTCGATCGTGCATCTTCGAATTTGGCTTAGGTTCATCGTGTTTGAATCGGATTGAAGATAATGAGGCATTTGACCTACAAAACTACTAAAAATAGCTACAAAATGTGATTAGTGGCAAAGCCGAGACCCCAATGTATCAATTGAGTTATTAAAGTCGATTAGTATACAAAAAGTGCTTGAAACCTGCTATAAATGGGAACAAACTAACACTATTGATCTTAAATAATAACTAATCATTCATCAAAATATTCAAGTATCAATTTGTTCCAGATCATAAACTTCTATATTATCTTCTGAGACTCTTATATAATTTATTTTTAAAATAAATAATGTTATTTTCTAATCTTGATTTTGTTGTTCAATTTCATAAGCAAAAAAATTTCACCATTATTATCTTATTATTATATAATCACTTGTTTATTTTATATGAACCCTAAGGGCTCTGAATACCCATTATATGAGACTCTATAAGTCAATAGAGAACAACTAATTGGGCAAATTACAAATAACTCAATGGGATAGAATTTGTTGGACTGAGAATACTTATATCTGCGGATAAAGGGGTTTGAAGTAGTAAAAGTTAACTGTCTCCTCAATTTACTGTTGGCCAGCCAAAAGGTATCTGCGTGGGGCTCTATACCTAGATATACCATTCTTATACTCCTTACACCCCTATTTTCCTGGGATGTTATCGATCTTATCACAGAATATCCTTTCTCCATTTATTGCACCTTTTACAATATACCTTTGGGTTCATGATTCTATTAATCTTTTCTTTAAAAATTCTATTATGGAGCCTAGAGTATTAGCATCTTATGTTCTTATTTTTTCATATTCTTCTTGGAAATAATTACTCAATTTTCAAGTAATTTCTCATAAATATGTATTATTCAGAATTGCAATAATTCATAATACCTATCAAGTAAATGTAATACCATTTCTAAATTCAATGTATATTCATATGTTTTTCATTTACAAATTTATAAGCACGATAACTAATCCTAAGCTTCTCTTATGTCTTTTCTTCTTTACTCTATACTATCATTAATCATATTATCTGAAATTATTCTCTATATCTAATAAATATCTGCACTTGAATATACTCTTTGAAAAGCTAGTAGTGTAATTTGTAATTACATTGAAAATAGGGGCTAATAATTCTTCCCACCATTTTCTAACACATCCTATTAATGTTTCTATTATTATTTGGGTTTTAATATTATTATCCCAATTTGTTCCTTGTTTCATAAAATATAATGTCATTTGCTTGGACCATTGCTATTATTTAATATCTTTTTGAAATATAGGTATACACCTATATTTCCTAATTCAATTTTTGTTTCTCGTGGTTCATATTTAGGTATTCTATATTGTTTTTCAAATGTATTTGGGTGTTCTTCTTTTATTTTACTAGGTCCTCCTACATGTCCTATAGAATTCACATCTTTTGTTTCATTTAAATTCATTCTCTGTATTTTTATCATGATATCTTCTATTTCACTATTACTTATTTGGCTTATTCTTTTACAATCTCTTCTTCTATTATTTGTTTTCCTTCTTTTATTTTTCTTTCCTTTTCTAATTCTAGGTATTGGTCTAATAACTTTTCATCTAGGCTTCCTTTTTCTATGTCTTCTCTTTTTATTGTTCTTTCAGGATATTTTCTAAATATTATTTGTTCTACTATTTTTCCAGTTGTTCCTCTAACATATTTTGGATCTTTCCTATACTAATAAGAGTATTTTGTTGTATTTCTATATTTATCATTCTATTTTCTAATTTGTTCATTTTTTCTTTGATTTTTTCTAACTTATTATCTATTCTTTTTACAGCCTTCAATATTTCTTCAATCAATATTTACATTTGTCTGGATTCCATGTTATTTGGTTTTTATAACCCGAAAAAATTAGAAATTTTCAAGAAAATGGAAAAATAATAATAATATTAATAATAAATTGCTATAATGGTTCAAGGAAGCCTAGAAAATTCTCTAGATCTCGGATGATGAAGCAGAATTCTTGTAGTTAGTTCGTCTGTGTCTAGTGGCCAGGAAAAAGTTAGTCGAATTCTAAGACAGTCGGAATTTTGTACGATTTTTTGGGTGGTGAGTCGCTAGTGACTCCAAAGATGAGATTTTTACAAAAATCTCGGAAGTCTGGAAATGGTTTGAGCTAAGTTCATTTAAAATAAATTGAACTGAAAAGAAAGGAATCGTTTCGAGACAGAAACGAACCTAGGATCGAAGTGGACACGTGGCACGACGTGGGCCACACAAGTAACTTCAATGAAGTTAGAACAAAAAGGAGAAAAAGGGCCATTTTTAGCAGGAACTGGCAGAGAGAGGGAGAGAAGAGGGAGAGATAAGAGAGAGGCCCCACCTTCTCTCTACGATCTATGGAGATCAGTCGATAGTTTTTTGACGGGCTAAGGTTTAAAGTTGGAGTACTCGATGAGAGCTACGCGTGGATACCGGAAACTCAAAGAGTTTAGCCAAGGTTTCATCACGAAGGTTAGTCAAAAAGCAGGGTTTTAGAAATGTCGGGTAGAGGACTTCCTCTAGAAGTTTGCTCATGCTTTGGGAGTGAGAACAGCTACTGCTTTTCCATCTAAGAGTAGAACTTTTGGTCTTGATTGAAGCCCTAGGGCTGTTTGGATAGTGCTGCAAGGCACCAAAAGGAAAAGAAAAAAAAAAAATGTTGCGTAAGTCACTTTTCATGTGAAGCCTCAAACTTTGGACGACCATAACCTTTTGTCGAACTCCAATTCTGTTCTGGGCACCTGGGATGCCTCTTTGAGTATAGAATCCATCCATATATAGCTTAATGCAATTTGAGCTCATATTAGGTCTAAAAATGATGAAATATAGTAGCTTCTACTGCTATAGGTGCTGCAATGTTCTTCGATTTTTCTTCGTAACTGAGCGCATAACTCTTCGTTTCAGGACTCAATTTGGTGTTCTTAGACTCTATGGCAAGATCCTTGAGTTTATAATCTGGCCATATGCCTGTGAATGGTAGTTGGTGCCCACATATTGTTCGAAATTTTGATTTAACTAGCACCAAGTGGCGCAAAATTTAACGATTTCCCCAGCTGGAAATGATGTCTTATTTATCCTAATACATTAAAAGGAGTGGTGTATGTTGTTTGGTAATTATATGCATGTTGATATATATCCATGAGGAGGCCAAGGTAAATGCATGAGTTTGTGTAGTATGATTAGAGCCATTGCGTGAAGCTAGTTATGGAAATCTTTGTGGACATGGTGTCACAGTGTGTTGTGAAGGATAAAGTAAGTCATTATGGAATTGGTGTTGACTTTGCGGATGTCAATATATGTGTTAGGTATGTTATGGCGCCAATTGTATGATTTAAATTGGAATTTGTATATATTCCATTGATATAAATGTCCAATTGATGCATGGGTTAATATCATGGAAGTAGGCATGTGTGCATATATCTGCTCTATTCTTTCCTCTCTTCAACACTCATTACTTCGATAGGCAATGGCACATTTGCATTGCATTTCATATGCACGGGGACATCGCATAAAATGGGTGGGAGTGCATGGTTGTTGTCTTTCACCATTCTTGGTGAATAGGTGGTGGACCCGATACATTGGATGACGTCCAATAGAGCTCCACGGTCTTCATGGTTGCAAATCAACATTGTGTATGGTGTTGATGGTGCGGGCTCGGTCTAAGGATAATGTCTAAAGAGTGGTATTTGGAGGCCCATCGATACTTTTTGTTTAAAGCGGTTCCCGGAAATTTATCGATGATTTTGAATAAGCGGGTTTATCAAAAGGCGCTCTAATGCTTTTTCATTTATTAACGGTTCGAGGGTATTATCGTGTTTTTATTTACTCAACAAAAACTTTGTTTGCGATTAGAGGACCATGGATTGCTGATACCAAGGCGAGTTTCTCACTTTGGGCATAAAGCGTGTGCTTGGGAAGGACTCTGGTTGAAGTCGTGGGAGACTCGGTGTACATAGGACGATCATCTCATTCGTGACATGTAGGTTTCCATTGTATGAGGATGGCATCTTCTGTAGGGAGTGTTTGTTTGTTCGCGGGACCATTGCCAGGTGGGAGTAGCCCTTGTAGGTTTCACTAAGCAGTAGCTCTACCCGTCAGTAGTTTATTTTTCATGTGCAAGGGAATGTATAGAGCGACGCTCTATAAGTCGATATTGAGAAGAAATCAGTTATGGCTGATTTATATTTTGTAAAACATATATTACAGAATGCTTAATTTTGATCTATATCTTTTGTATAAAGAAATGATCATTTTGACTCTCATGGACTATGGTTTTATAGTCACGTATTGGCTTATATGTTTAATTATTATGGATAAAATGGGCGCTACGTGGCCTTTTTGCAATATATGTGGGCCACGTGAAGATGCGTTGTATAATATTAGGCCATGTTGCTGCTATAATTACACGAGGTTGTATTTTAAGAGTAGAGCTCCCCAGCTGCGAGGGACTAGATTTTAATTAAATCTTGGGTCTGCGGGAAAAGGGGACTCAATGGCGATGTACGGTGACCGGGTTACCTGACATCCCGCGGAAATCTTCCATGAGGACGACGAGTTATCCGCGGACCTCTGATTTGGGGCGTCCATGAACACGGGTCCGTTGACCAACCATCAACTTGCATTCGTGAATGTCGGGTAGCTGATACACCATTATGTCCCATTCATCGAGATCCACATGTTCAAAAAAAATCAGGCATAGTCTCCTTTGTTCGAGGAGCTCTATCCAATATACAACCTATATAACAATATATCCATGTCCCATCCAAGGTCTCAACAAAAGTAGTAATGACCCCACAGGCCTATCTATCCATATCCACAATTGTCCATAAGAGTTTATTACAACACTCTTTACACAAAAACATATATCAAAACAATTTGTTGTAATATATTTATAAAAGTAAGAACCAAAGCCACAACCCAGCTTTCTTCACAATGGTGCCCTCAAGTGAGCGTCATCTCCCTGCACACTCCCTGTACCTAAAAGAGGGTCTCATAACGGGGTGAGCAATGCCTAGTAGAGAATAATTCCTACAAGGGATACTCCCCACCTAAGTGCACATGCAACATGGATGAGAATGTGACATATACCACTGCACATCCCGTGTTAAGTCCTCATATTTCCCTCACATGCATATGCAGTGTGAAAACGCGTCATTGCTATGTTCCATCGACCCGACCATTTTCAAAACAAAGCTTTTTCATTTTATAAATCAAAATCCATTGGACAATCTCCTATATCAACTTGTTCCTTACCAAGTTTCATGTGTTTTGTGGGTAGCGAATTTTACGAGTCTCACGCGGGCCGCGCTGCTAGCCAGACACTTCGCGAACTTTCATCGGCCCGGATACATATGTCTAACCAAAGAATATTTCTATACCAACGCACACGTATTTTCATTTCTTTTTCTTTATACTAAAATGCTGAGACTCATTTGGGCTGTTGTCCCATTTTATAAGCCCACCATTGAACACAAACGCCGAGTGTCTACCATGTACTCACGATATCTGCATCAAACGCAACGCGATTATTCGATTTTTAACCACGCACTCACACCCCATTGCTCGATGTCCCCGTGCATATGCAATGATGCCATTGCATGTTATATCATGTCACATGCATAATAGATGCTATGGACAACACAATCCACACCATTCTGGAATGTCATGGACAATCACATCACACCGCATATGACTTTTTATAAATCATTTCATTCATGTCAACCTATCGCGAGAAGCGCCATACCCGGCATTTACATTCAACATGTTATACCGATCAAACGCATTGTGCCACACAAACAAACCATGTAATGGCCATTTCACCTCTTTCAATTCATCACATGTCAATATGTTGGAGTACTCATATTGACATCGAAAATAAGTCTTTCATTGTCAAGTAATTAGCGCGCTCTAATCAAGCCATATCATGGCCATTGCACACACCAATTCATCACATGCTAACATATTTGAACAAACATATTGACATCTAAACATGTCACTCTTAATCAAATAATGACACACTCAAACAAGTCACATAATATTTGAAACACAAGCCATAATAGACCACAAAATATTTCCAAATTCAGTTCGAGAGACTGATCCCTAACGGGTCCCAAAAGCCCAGACTAAGCGGGTCAAGCATTCGCTATACTTGGTCGAGCGGACCATACCTTAAGTATGCGGGTCCGATTGATGATTCGAAGCTGGCATCAGGATTCTGAATGGAGGCTACAATTTCCTTGAAGGATAATAGTCAAATTCTCTTTTTGACAGCTCGGTCCCAATCACAGAAATGTTCATTCTGCTGGGGCAGCTTGTGGCAATCCGGATGGACCATAACTTGGGTTATAGATGTCCAATTTAGGGGATTCAATAGCCTAAAATCAAGTTCTCAGATAGAGATACAATTTCCTTGAAGGATACTTTGGTGATTCTCCATATAACCTAAAATCCAGCCCTAAAAATGGACATCATATAAGGTTAAACAAGGCACTATTCAACCCATTAATTTACTTAAACAACCTTAAAGGAAAAAAAAAAAAGGGCCAAACAGCCCCTTAGGGCATTAAAACTCAACCAAACAGCCCCTAAAATGGAAAATAAACCAAAGTAGGAAGGATCCCTACCTCTTGGAGAGTAGAAGAAACTCTAGGAAGTCCCGTGGACACTTCTGAAAGCTTACGAAACATATTAGTTCCCAACTCCTCGCGAATCCTTGAAATCCCATGGTTTAAGGTACCGCACTTATATTCGTCGAGTAGATGAACTTTCATTCTTAGCCCAACCAATCTTAATGATCGTAGAGAATTATTTGTCTCCTTCTCTCTCTGACTTTCTCTAAATGAAGTCTTATACTCCATTTGCCCGAATGGTTTTAACTGTTTTAACTTAATTCTTAGTTTGGAGACATGGCCCATCAGCATATGTGTCCGTACTCAATGAATTATTTCTGCCTTGAAACAATTTATTTCATCCCGGTTCAAGTTCAATTCATTTTAAATGAACTTTACTTGAGTTATTTCCTAACTCCCAAGATTCTCATAAAAATCTCATTCAGATCCTTAGATACATTATTTCCACAATCTGTGAAAAAAAATAGTGTCTAGAGATTTGATGAAAAATTTCTGATAACGGATTTTGTAGAAGCGAATCAATGATGAGTCCATTTTGTCATCAAGGATCTGAAAAATTTACTTAAAGCTTCATAACCATTTCATCGATTTTCTTGTTTTTTGCCATTTTTTAGAGAAAAAATAGAAAATTTTCTTTGTTTCTATAATATAGAAACTCTCTTCCCATGTCATCGCCTCAGTTCAGTAAGGCTTTGTTAATCCCACCATGCCCAGGATTCACCCTCTGTGATCTGCTTCAGCCTTATCTATTGCATAGAAGATGAATCTCCATAAACTTTGAGGAACCACTGCTCCTTGTCTAACTAGTGAATTGCATGTGCCAACTACTAATAGACCTCACATCCCTGAACTAATCCGTTCATTTAATTTTTCAAACCTAAAGGTTATGTTCTCTAACCCTAGTGTTAAATCTTTCCATATATCAAATCTTGCATATATTCACCTAGTTGCAACTTACCTGGCATGACATGTTGAACACAAACATATAATGCCCATGCAATGATCAACCACTTTATGGAGTCCTAGGTATTCGTGTACCTAGACTCTCTTGATCGGCCAGACAAGCTAAATGTCGGGACCATATGGATCTCATGCAGGAGCTCCAGGTAATGTTTACCTAAGCTCGATACAAGCTGTGTGGCGGCTCTAAATCCAGGGATCGTCAGAGCGAAGCATCAACCCGCGAAGATTCTGAGTGTCGGGTAACCACCGTGAGTCCCCTTTTTTCTTAGACCCTAAGATTTACTTGAATCGGGTAGAGTCTCCCTTTGTACGAAGGCTCTACCAAAAAAAAAAAAAAATACAACATGTGTAATTGGCAGCATGGCCCAATATTATACAACGGCCTCATAGGGTCCTGAGAAGAGTAAAAAAGGCCATGGGACCCATTTATCATATAAACCCATAACAGCCACATGACTATAAAACCATAGTCCATAGAGTTTAATTCAGTATCATACAAAACATATATCAAATTGCTTTAGACCACCATGTTTTTACAAAATATAAATCAAAGCCACAATCCGTCTTTCTTCTCAATATCGACCTCTAGTGAGTGTTGTCTCCCTACACATTCCATGTACCTAAAAGGGGGTCCCACGACGGGGTAAGCAATGCCCAGCAGAGTAAAATCTTACAAGGGCTACTCCCCACTTAAATTTGCATCAAATAAACACTCCCTTCCAGTGATCATCCAGAATGAAACCCACATGTCATAAATTGAGATGACTCTGAATAGATGTCCACATGATTGTTCGTACTGACTCCCTCTAAACTTGAGTTCAACCCGGACTCCCTCAATACATGCTTATGCCTAGAAGGAGAAACTGACCATTGGTATTTCAACCAGCTGGTCCCTTGTCCAAAACAAATCTTTTTTTTTATAACTCAAAAACATTGGACACCTCAACGAAAAACCGCTTTAAAACAAAGCATTGGACACCTCCAAAACCTGCTTTAAAAACAAAAGCATTAGACACCTCCAAATGCCAGAAACAAAAGCACACATCTTCTAAACCACTTTGACTTTAAAGATATGTTCTGGATTATTTCCGCACCATCAACACCACATACAAAGTGTCGATGACATCATGAAGACCGTTGAGCCCTATCGGGACGCTAGCCCAATGGTCAAGGTTCATCACCTGTCATCAAGAATAGTGACAACAAACCATGCACACCCACCCATTTTTAAGACGATGTCCTGCAGAGGCGTAAAAATGCACGCAAAGGTGTCATTGTCGTTATTCATACCATGCTACATATAATGAGTGCTATATGTATGGTGCCTACCATGATGATAACCATGCATCAATTAGAATATCATTGAACATAAATTAATTAAATCATACAATTTATGCCGCACATCAACATATATTATTGATGAGACTAGAAGCCATCACTAATCGCATGATCATATTTATCTTCAGCCTAATTATGGACACTACAGCCCACAAATAGTTTACAAAACTATAAGCCATACAATGGGTCTCAATCATACACAAACTGCAAAGATTTCCTTATGCTTCCATTGATAATTATATCAACTTTGTATATAATTACTTCAAACAATATGTATCAATTTCAATGTATTAGACCGTGCATATCATCACAAATCAAGAAATTTGCACACTTAAAATAATCAAATTTTTCTTAAAACTATGTGGGCACCAAATGCCACACATCCATGTGAAGATATGCCCACAGATTCTAGACTCAAGGATTTTTCCATAGAGTCTAAGAACACCAAATTTGGAGTCCAAACAGTGCGTTATGCAAAGTTGTGTGCAATATGAAGAAAATCAAGAACATTGTAGCAACTATAGTTAGTGTGAGTTTATTGGCTTTCAATTACTTTTAATCCAACATGAGCTCACAAACAGATTATCTGAGAGTATGATGTGATTCTAGACCAAAGGACTCTTTCCATAGATTCAAGAATGTGTGAATCTGAGTTGAAGAAAAAGTTATATTCGCCCCAAAGCTGGAGGTGTAATTATTCTAGTTTGATAACCCATGCTTTTAACATGTTTAGGTATTGTAGGCGACAAGTTAATGGCAGCTTCATGAGTTAATGCTAAATATGGAAACGAGGAGACCAGAAATTACAAGACTTAAGGATAAAACTTTTACTGTCCTGCAAGGCTTAAGTCAAGCACAAGATTTATGTCAAACTAAATAACATAACTGAAGTAATAATAAGATTTAAGGACAAAGAGAAAATAAGATAAAGTTAATATGGCGGTAGGAGACAAAATAATCATTATTGTTCCTCAAACCAGAGATCCGTTGTGTTGAAGAGAAGAATATAAATGAGAACAAATAAGAAGAGAATAAAATAGGAGGGTTTCAAAAAAGAAAAGTGAAATTCTAAAGTTTTGTATGGATTCTATGATTTTTGAGCATGATATGATATGGGAGGCAGTGAAGGACTCCAAGGTTTTGTATGGAATTCTAGAAAGTCTATGAGTCTTCAAACTTGTAGCTTAGTTTATAACTGATCCTCAACCCTCATGTTTGTAATTAGATTTGATCTACTATGGCTGCTTTACCCACATTAGATTCTGTTTCAAGAAATCACAAGACATTCTGTGCTTGAAAGATGTAACAAGCATTTTAAATTGAGCAAAAATGATATTTCAACATTTGAATTTGGAGTATTTAAATATGTATATAAAGTATTGAGCTGATTCAAGTAGCAAAATATGGGTACAGAAGAAAAACCCACATTTTGGGTAAATTTCTTGAGAACCCAGACGGTAGTGTTCTATTTATTTGATCCTGTGCCTGAGGGTTTTGCCATAACTTGCTTATTTCTGATCCGATTTGAGTGATTCAAGTTTCAGTTAAAATAGACTTCAAGGAGAACGGAACATCCTGAAATAGATACCTTCTAAATTCCTGATTCTATGTATCTCAAAATTCACTCTAGAAGCAATATGTTCAAGTCACCCTGCCTCCAGCTTTTTAAACATATGGTCCTGCTGAGCTTGGGATTTGTAATCTGTGAGTCTCAAAGTGTTCATTTAAAGATTCATAGTTGAGGGAGAACCTTAAAATATTCAATGTTTTTAAAGAGTACAAAGAGATAGCACAAATACAAAGTTACATCCCGGAAAATGAGTATTATAAACTGTCCCTAAATTTACCCTGAATTGACTTAGTCAAGCATAGAAAATGTCATAACTTTAAGTTGATGATCTAATTGAATGATTCCACTCTAAGTAAAATAGGGGGTCTATATAGTACAGAATATGAATGATAGTAACACATAAGATCATCCTGTATTAAGTATATAAACCATATATGAATAGAAAAGGACAAGAAAAGTATGGGAAATGAAATATGTAAGATTGTCTGGTTAAAACATTAATATGTTATGAAAATGAAAACAAAAAGGGAAATATGAAACATGAAGATGAAAGGTAAATGTCATGAACATAGAATGTGATAAAGATAAAGCTATGAGTTCTGAAAAAGCCCATATGGATAGTAAGCACTTACCCAGGACCGGCAGTTGAATCCTTGTGGATCTTGTATGAATTCCCTCCCTATTAGGGTTTGAGGTGTTAGAGAGAGTGTATCATTTCCAAATAGAGCATGGAGTCTCTCCCCTTGATAATGATTGTGTGACTGTATGAGAGGCAAGTTTATATTCCTACTTTGGGTGATTTGGGATTGATCAGAGATGGTTTGGGGCGGTCGTGTTTGTGGCATGTTGTGGCTCAATTGGGAGGAGATATTACCGCTTGGACAAGGGTCGTTCAGATGGTTTCGTGCCTGAAAACTGCATGTAC
The DNA here is from genome assembly GCA_016808115.1 of Tetrastigma voinierianum. NCBI lineage: Eukaryota > Viridiplantae > Streptophyta > Magnoliopsida > Vitales > Vitaceae > Tetrastigma > Tetrastigma voinierianum. The sequence goes on from JAEQBH010000935.1 coordinate 356,071, forward strand.
CGGAGCTCGTGAGAAGTTTCTGCACCGCTTGGTGCCACGCTGCGGGCAGGATCTTGCACACGCGAGAAGGATTCCACGCTATAGCGTATTCCCCACAATGTCAACCCTCCAACTTCTGATGCGTGATAACTTCTTCGCACAGTCCATGTTCTAGACTCATGTGAAACCATTGAGTTCTTCCGTAATCCATCCATATAGATCTTGGATGGCTAATCCTGAGCTTATAATAAGTCCCAAATGACAAAGAGAAAAGGTTTTCGCATCGCGAATGTTATCGCAAAGTTGTTGATTTTTCGCAGCCGTATAACTCTTCTGCAGACTGCTGCGCCTTTGACCTCCGCGAAATCCATCGAAGTCGTAATCCATCCATAGATCCTGGCTGTTAACAACAGCTATAATAAGTCCAAAAATGATGTTGATAAGTGGTTTGTTGTTACTCTCACAGTTATGCAAGTTTTGTCGATTTTCTTTCCGCTTGCAATGTGCATAACCTTCATAGACCTCGCCAAAGTGTTAATGGATCTTTATGAAAGTCACTAGCCCAGAATCTAACTATGCTATGCTTTAATGGCATTCATCAATATCTAAATGATTTTGATTTTTAACGCGGTACTAATAGTTGCTAAAGTTAAATGAATGGCATAAAGAAAGAGAGATATAACCAAGAAATAAAAATATAATGAGATTTTCTTGATATGAGAGAGTAGAAGGTAATAAAATGATAAGTCAGAGAACACATGTAATTGTATGACCGCCAAGACCTGGATATCATTTGACGATATGACATATATGATCGCTGCTTCGACACTTCAGCAGCACACCCCGTTACGTAAGGTGCACATTCTCGTTTTAGTACTTCCTGCAGAGTTCTTGATATGGCACGATCTCTGGCGGTACTGGTACTGTTGGTGCACATCTCAGATCATATTGCACTCTTCAACGTACTTATCGTTGCGTCCACTCACTTCTATATTATCTGGTAGTCAAACGTTATATGATAAGACTCCCACAAAGAATAAGAGTAAAGATCTAATAAACTCAGAATTTCTTATGGTTTGACTGTACTTCTAGATCCATTGTCCTCTCAGAGTACCTAATGTACCCGTATGAGTATAAGATAAGTTTGATATAAGTTAATGTGTGTAAGCGCCTCTTGAGAAGATTTTGAACCAGTACTTATAGGTACTTCCGTGATAAGTCTCGCACGCACGCCCTTAACATTCTGTGAACTCCTACTGGAGATCCACAGATAGATGCAAGCACCAAAGACGTAAGTACCTCTATATAAGATGTTCTGTAACTCCCATGGAAGATCATGCAAGAAAGCTTGAGATAAATATGAGAAAGACAAGTACCTCCGCCATATGTATAAGCTCATCGATATGAGGAACAACATGAATAAGAATGTGTCTTCAGAGATATGGAACCCAAGATGGAACTCATCGCACTTCCATAAGTTATATAAGCTCGCATTTGTATATAACAGTCATGGAAATATAAACCAGTGCAAAATTTAGCCAAAAAGGAATTCGTGCCTCAGTTTCATTATATATGTACGTACCGTTTAGACCTATACTCTGGCTGAGATGTAAAATCTAAGTAAGTCATGCGGACAAGTGTATCGTAATTATAAATGACATTAATAGAAAATGACCCGAAACTCAGAAAGTCACACATATGCAAAGAGATCAAATGGATGCCTTGCCATTGTATGTCTAAGCTGTTCTCACACGATCTGACCTATTATATCGGCATTTATATTTGAACTCTCATGAAGATTTTGATGACTGTCATATATGTTTATCATGATTCGCCAAATGCATGTGTATCGTATAGGTTATAAGATATGTTTCCCACTTTAGTACCAAGCTTTAATCCGGCAGAAAGGCAGGAAGATCGCCCAAAGTTCCGCACACGGGCCAAACACACTAGTGGTGTCACCACATAGGCTTCAGAAAACGCCATTGAAAATGTAAGTACGCCAGATATGAAAACGTGGACCTCAAGATATGCATAGATTTTGGAGGACACCAATTCGTGTAGTTCTTTATATGTATCCGATATTTGATTATGTTATAAGATGTGGGTCATACCCACAGGTAGCGGAGTTCAGCTTAAAAAAAAAACAGAAGAGTCCAAGATATAAGTTCTGCACCCTCGAATTAGGTCTGATCCCCTCCACCTGGGCCGGACCGGGAATGGAGGCATGCTGTGAGGCTTCACATGAATAGTGACCACATGAACATTTTTTTTTTTCGGTGCTCAAGAGCACCATCCAAACAGCCCCTGTAGTTCAAGACTAAAAACTGACTCTAGAGGAAAATAAACCCCAGCAGAAGGTTCCCCTACCTCGGGAGCAAGAGCAAACTACTTCAAGGAAGTTTTGCGAACACTTCCTGAACCCGAAGCTTTCGACTTCTTGAACCATCCATGTGAAACCTTGGCGAAACTTGGATTTTCTAGTATCCACACATCACCCTCATCGAGTACTCCGACTTTAAACCTTGGTCTGTTGGAAGACAACCACCCGATCTCCGTAGATCGTAGAGAGAAGTTGGAGCTTCTCTCTATACACCCTCTCTTCTCCTCTCACTCTCACAACCAGACCAGAATCTGGTCTTTTTATGCCCAAAAAATCATGTTTTTAACCCCTTTTGTCTAACTTACTTAAGTTGGACATGTGGCCCATGTCATGCCACGTGTCCACGACCCGTTCGGTTTCGTTTCTGTCCCAAAACAATTTACTTTTGTCTCAGTTCTAGTTCAACTTATTTTAAAATAAACTTTATTAATTCATTTTTCACTTTCGAGATTTCTTTTTCTCACAAATCTTGTTTTTTGGGTCCACCAAACACCCAACGCCCCAAAAATCGAAAAAATCTGATTGTCTCGGAATTCGACAAAAATTTTCTGGGTAACTAGATTTCACAAGATGAATCCAACGATGAAGTCCGTTTCGTCATCCGAGATCTAGAAAAATTTTCAGGCATCCCTGAACCATTTCGACAATTTTATTGTTTTTACCATTTTTCAAAAAAAATAAAATTTTCCCGGGTTCTAGATATCTTATAATGGAGTTCTAAGCTTTCCTTAGAGAATCTTATATGTAAGATAAGAGAGTGTTTTTATGAAATAAAAGTTTGAAGTTTCCCTAGATACTTTTTCTGTGTGTCAATCTATATAGTGAGTGTCTTTGATACTAACTTGTCCAATCTGAAGTAAACCGGGGGCAGATTGGGAAGAAGGGATTTGCTGTCGGTAAGATGCAAAGCTCATTGGATTGCTACATATAACTAGTAACTGAGGAGACTATGTTAACTTTTACTATTTAAACTCTTATTTGCATATAAGTATTCTGTTTGACCATCATAATTTTTATAAACATATGGGCATGTTATACTTCCTATTATTTCACACTTATCATTTGGATATAGTTTGCAACTTCTTTGTATCTATTAAAATTTTTGTTTCTTCAACTTCTCTTTCTCCTTTGTAATAATTTCCTTTTATTAGGAAAGGTGAATGTACATCTTCTCTTATCCTTTGGAAACTAGTTCTTCTTGTATTATTTCTGATATTATTTCCTATGAAGGAATTTCTCTAAATATGGGTAAATCAATTATTTGTATACAATCTTCTTTAGGAATATCATCTTCAAGACTTAAAATGTAATTTGCTGGAATTTCTATTCTATCTAACTTTTGAGGTTCTATTATCTAGACAATTTCTCTACATTCATCACTAATTTCTATAAGTAAACATCTTATTAAATCCTTCCATAATTTGAGTTTGATAGTGTATATAAAGCACTATAATACATTGTCATTACATTATTACCTTCTTTCATAAAATCATTCCTTAAAAATTTGAAATATAAGTTTAGACTATAATCAAAATCTTTATCTCCTAGATTAATGTTATATTTTGGATAACATGTGAACATTAATTTCGTATATGCTAAATTTCCTTGGATACTTCCTAGGTGGCTTTCATGTGTTTGTATCAATCTTTTATCATGTAAACTTAGAACTATTGTGTATTTAGATTTTCAGGGAATAACGATTTTATTATTATATGTACTCTTGCTAAATATACATACTTTATTTTTTCTCTTACTTTTTCCTTTTTTATTTTACTTAATGTTTCATTTATAGTCTCATTTGTCAATAAATTAAGTTTTATGTTTCTTTTAGCTTTGTTGATTGTTATACTTCTTTCTATCTTTTGGTATTCATGGATTGTATATTTTCTATGCATATATTTTTTATTTAGGTATCTTGTGAAATACCTTCTCCTGGGGGCTTTTAAAGTCAAAATTTAGATTAAGTTTTACCAATTTTTCTTATGCAAAACTAGGAAAATATTAAATTTTTCTTTAAAAGGGCAAAATAGTAAATTTTCCTTTAAATACATATTTTAAATCTAAAAATGTTCTAGATCTCGGATGAAAAAACTAACTTCACCGTTGAATTCATCTCGCGAAATCTAGTTATCCAAACAGAATTCGTTAAATTCCGAGACAGTTGGATTTACCCCGAAAAAAAATGAGATTTTGTGAAAAATCTCTAAAATTGAAAATAAATTAATTACAACACAATTAAAAGAAATAGAACTTGAACCGAGATGAAATAAATTGTTTCGGGGCAGAAACGAACTCGAATGAGTGATGGACACATGGCATAATGTGGGCCATGTATCGAGCAAGGACAAGCAGAGAAAAGTCAAAGAGAGTTTTGGGAGAAAAACATCACATTTTCCTGGTTCCTCATGAGAGAGAGAGAGAGAAAGAGAGAGAGAGAGAGAGAGAGAGAGAGAGAGAAGAAAAAAAGGCTATGCTTCTCTCTATGATCTACGGAGATTGAGTGGTCGATCTTGTCGGGTCAAGAGTTAAAGCTCATCTACTTGGCGAGGGCTACGTGTGAGCACCAAAATCAAGGAGTTTTGACCCAGTTCTAGATTTCAGATTTTCGAGAAGTCGAAGGTTTCGGGTTTAGGAAGTGCCCACGAGACTTCCTAGAGCTTCTTCTACACCTCAAGAGGTAGGGGTTTCTTCCTACTCGGGTTATTTCTAGCCTAAAGGCCATTTAATGGCATGGGTTTTCTTTGGGGTCGTGAGTGGCCGTGCAGTTTAGTCCCAAAATTTTGGGACTGAATGTTGGAATGTTTGGGATGTTTTGTACGGTCCGGGTATGTTGAATTGGTTTGTTCAGGGTAGTATTTCGGGTTTTGTTGTGTGTTTTGGTGTTTAGGGTTGTTTTTGACCTAATATGGACTTGGTAAAAGTGGTGGCGGGATTGTTCAAGGGTGTTGAGATTTGTATGATGCCTTGTTGAATTAGAGTCTTAAATCAAAAGGATCTTTTTGTATGTTATTACCAGTGAGGTTGAATTAACATGCGGTTGTGTTGAAAAAAATATATATGAAGATATATACATGTAAGATATATTGACATGATAAATTTTGGGACTGAATTTCGGACTGTTATTGGACTGAAATCAATGTTGTTCAGGCTATGTGAAGGATGGACGTTTTAATTAATTGTTCTTAAATTTGTTCGAAGAGCACATTGGGGGGGGCGGCTAACCTGTGCAAGTATCGATTTTAGGTTGGATTTCTCCATCAAAGTTACTATTTTACTGTCATAGTTTTCAAATTTCCTTCAAACACGTTTGTAAAAACTTTTCAATTTATTACTTTTATCAAACTTTTCTGCTTTTGTAAATGCTATGCAATATTCTTTTACTAATATTCTTTTACTTTTACCTGATTTATCTTTTATGTCAATTTGGTTTTGGTTTATCCACAAAGATTCTAAAGCTTTTATATTAGTTAGTAATCTAATCCATTCTATCAGATTCTTCACAACCATAATTCTTCCATATGCTGTGAATATGATTTTCTTATTAGATTTATAATTGTTTTAAGATTCAATCTTAAATTCTTCTATCTTTTGTTTTTAGTTAGATACACTAATAACATGTTATATAGACTTTTATACGTAACCATTGTGCATTACTTCAAACAATATTATATCAAATTGTTCCAGATCATAAACTTCTATATTATCTTCAGAGACTCTTGGATAATTTATTTTTAAAATAAAATAATATTATTTTTCTAATCTCTTTGAATTTTGTTATTCCAATTTCTTTAAACAAAAGAAATTTCAGCATTAATAGCTTATTATTATATGATTACTTCGTTTTATTTTATTTGAAGCGTGACTTTAGTCGAGGGTCCGTTGACAGCACCTCAGCCGGAATTTTATGGATGTCAGGTAACCCGATACCACTCCATTGAGTCCCCTTTTACCTAGGACCCAAGATTTAACAAAAAATGGGCAAAGTCTCCTTTGTACGGGGAGCTCTACCCAAAATACAACCTATGCAATTTCATGGCAACTTGCCCCAATATTATACAACGACCACATCGGGTCCCGGCTATCTCAAACATGCACAGGTCCCTCCTTGAAGGTCCCTTTCTGCATCAACGATAAGCTAGCCCCAATCTAACACTCGAGTCAAGTGTGGGGTGTACCTCCGAAGCATGGAAACATGGAATACTTCTTGGACACCTGATAACCTTGGCACCAAAACAAATCGATACGTGACTGTACCCACCCTCTCGAGTATCTCGAAGGGCCTGATATACCTAAACCTTGACTCTCCTTGCTTAGAACCCTGGCCACTCCCTCTCTTAGGTATCACCTTCAGAAGACGTGATCACCGTCTCGAACTCCTTTATTCAAGTCCACTATCTCGGGGTGCTTCCTGCAATTAGAACTAGTGGTGAATCTCTCTCCCACCTCCGTCCGACAAACAAGGAATCTACATGATCTCCTACACAAAGGCATCATATAGTGCCTCCCATATGTTCACCTAACACCTGTTGTTGCAGGCGAACCCAACCAAGGCTAATTTCCTTTACCACTATCCTTGTAATTCAAGACAAAAATGCTCACAGCATGTCCTCTAACACTTGTATGGCCCTCTTCGACCGGCCGTCTGTATGTAGATGAAACATGGTGTTCATCCTCAACAGCGTTCCCATGACTCTCTAGAAGTTCCTCCAATAATGAGCCATGAACCTGGAATCTCGGTTCGATACGATAGAGACTGACTCTCCATGTATTCGAATGATCCCTCGCATGGCCAGTGATTCCTCTAATCTGAAGGTTATGCGCCTGACGATAAGTGTGCCGAAGCAGTGAGCCAGTCCACTATTACCACGCAGCTGTGTTCTTATGATGTCATTGGCAAGTGAGTCCAGGGTCCATTTGACATGTTCCTACTAACTTTCGGCATACATACCTCAGAAACTACACTATCATATGCTCCCGATGACTTCTTACTTAATGCATGACCACCATAACGGGCCCCGAGAGTCCCGTTGTGTAAATAAAAAAAAAATACACTATAGACTCTTGAGAGTGCAGGAAATGCATAAAATGTTCTCCATATAATTAATTGGCTCGAATCCTTAGGGTATAAATTTGTAATTACTTGACTCCATGTCATGTATGGGGTAATTCCGCTCATGATTCTTCAACTATTGAGAACCATAAGCTGCTACCCTCTCGGACTGCATCAAAACACATCCCAATATGTCATTCGAGGCATCACAACACATTGTGTACCCTTATCCCCTTTCCAGGACTCTCATAACAGAAGATGAAGTAAGCCTCCTTTTTAATTTCTGGAATGCCTTCTCACACGGGTCACCCCACTCATACTTGACCTCTCCCCGGGTTAACCTTGTCATATGTGCAGTTACTTTTTTTTTTTCCACTATGCTCATGGCTATACTTGAAGCCGATACTACATGTCTTAAATCTCGCCTTTGTTAGTGAGCTCCTTTGTTGAATTTGACATTCAGCGTGTTCTATAGCGTGCGAGAAGAACAATCATCAACGATTTTCCTGATCCTCCTCTATTTGGTAGATCAAAATATCTCCACAAAGTACTCTGACACGTCTGATAGGTTGGCAAGCCACATGCACGAGATCCACTGAATGTCACTAGTGCATTCATTAAATCCGAAGGGCATCACTGTGAAGTTGAAGTGCCCATACCACGTCTCTAACACTATGTTAGGGGTGAATACGCCTCCCCGACTCATCGGAGGATAGGCGTTAGAGATCTATCTTAGGAGAATATGGCCCCTCATGCACAGTCGGATGAATCATTAATCCTTAGCGAGAATACAGTTCGTGATCGTGACTTTGTTCAATTGCTGATAGTTTATACAATCGAAGAGTTTGTCTCTCCTCTTCACAAATGAAACCCAGAGGCGCCTCCTTGGTGAAGTGCGGTCAATATAATCATGTCTTACAATTCACGTATCTAGACTGAGTTTCTTCAACCAGTTGGCGCCGTCCTGTGCGAAGTTATAGAATAGGCATGCATGAGGTGTGTGACTAATCTAGAAAAACATCTTCATCTTTCATGGACTGCAGGGGAGATCCAAGTCTGTCTCACCGTTCTCGGTGAGCACTAGCCAACCCATCAATTGCAGTGCCATCTAGAGATGTCGTGCACGATCGGGAGGCGAGACGCCGTGCTTGTCCCCTGAAGCGTATCACAGTGCCATCTGATTCATTGTGGCGGTAGCCCTCCTGGCTCACAAATGGAGTGACAACTCGGTTTTATCGTCAACCAATCCATCCCCGAGGATGGCGTGAGCTCGGCTATGTCCATGACCTCGGGTCCTTTGGTGAATCCTAGGATCTCTATTTCGTAACTGACATATCTGATCCACTCCCCTTTAGTCCCTAGGGAGAACTCACATATAGGGGGACTCTGCAAAGGTCAAACCTCGTGACTCGCACACATGATGCAGCGATGAATGAATGCGATGCACCGGAGTCAAATAATACCCTTGCCCATAGGCAAGATATGGCTATACGTATGGGCCCGGTGATCCGCTAGCTCGATCGGTGGTATGATAAAGCGTAGACATGTCCTTGAACCTGATGTCCCGAAACATGGATGTCCTCGACCTTGACCCATGCCACAGCCCCTCGCGGTATGGGAGTAGGAGGTGCTCGTACAACACCACAGGGACCAATCACTGGTTCCTCAACCCATACTAGGGGTGGAGGAACAAGCGTATCCTTTATCCACTAATGATTGGGATTGCCTTTATCCGAAACAGGATCCCGCACCTTTAGGGCAATCCCGCTTCCTCATCCAGGCTGATGGCGAAATAACAAGCTAACATCACTTTGTTGGAGCCCTAGCTTTGACCTTATTACACAGTGTTATTTGCTCTGAAACCCTCGTGAACTAGAAGTCTTTGGCTTCTTTCCCGAGTTAGAAGAAGACTAAATCTCCTTCCTCTTGCCACCAACACCCGCATCTCGGATGCTCCGTGCGTTCTCATCTCTCGCTCCCATTGGTCGAAATTTGGCCTAACCATTGAGTCCATGTCTTGTAGGCTATGTCTTACAATCTTGCCCCAAATGGACAATATCAGCCCTTCCTCAAACCTCCTGACTTTGGTCGTGTTAATGGCCACATAATCATCCCGAAACATACGACTTTGTGAATCGGCTCGTGCTTGAGTCTGATCATCATCCACATCTCATTTCAGGAACTCTTGGCGTTCGCATGTGTACTTCGAGCCAAGAAAATACTTCCCCATGAATAGTTTGCGAAAATCATCATATGTAGTCTTCAAGTCCTTGGAAGTAGACCCTCCCCACCGGATCGACCTCACCCTCAAGATTTGGAATGAAGCCGGCGTAATCCACAATGTGAAGTATTAGAGGTGATCTCGTGGCTGAAGATCCTCTCGATATGTGAGGAACCAATGAGGTAGAAGCTCTTATTGGGTCCCCTCCTCCTATGAACGTCGGAGGATGATGTGCCTTGAAACTCTTGAGGTAATTACTGGCACTTCCCTAACCTCTAGTTACGTCGGCACGTAGCCGGTGGCTATTGCGGCACCACGTAGCCTCATGAAGGCCTGCGATCAAATACGGGTGGTGCTGGACGCACCTAAGTGGGTGACCTCTATACTTACTAACCTCGACTTGAAATTTACACATGTCAAACAATAAAATAGTTATTAAATTTCCATGTTCATTATGTTTTCCAAACCCCTAAGGTTACGTTTTCCAACCCTAGTGTTTCTTGTTTTTCCACATACATACTACCACGTATATAACTCACGTAATTTGTAACACATAATCACGCACATACAATCAAAGCATACATAAGAAAGCACCTGATACATCTTTGTAGTCTAATCCAGTCCAGTAGACTCTAGGTAACCTCCACCTAGACCTTGATACCATTATGATCTAGACATCAAATTCCAGAGCATTAGGTAACTATAACTCCAAGCTCGGAGCACATAGCTATACCAAGTTGCGGTGTTCCTGCACATCGACAACGTATCTAGACCCATTACCTGCACGAGCCCTAGGTATTCGTATACCTAGGCTCTAATACCAAGCTGTGACACCCCAAATCCTGAGGGTCCATTGACAACCTATCAACCTGCGGAGAATTTGTGGATGTCGGGTAACCCAACACCACTCCATTGAGTCCCCTTTTTCCCATGACCCAGGATTTAATGAAAATCGGGCAAAGTCTCATTTGTACGGGGAGCTCTACCCAAAATACAACCCATGCAATTTCACTTTTTAGCCTTTATTCCCGATATTATACAACGTGAACACGGGTCCACATCCCGAGTAAAAATGGCCACATATGGCCCGTTTATGCATATAAATACAATCATATCAAGAAGCCACGAGAGTTATTACGCCATCTTAATACAAAACGATATATTAAAACTAATATCTGCTAATATAATATAGAAACATGAATCAAGGTCATAATCAGGCCCGCTTCATAATCCGGCCTCTAAGGGCAAGCGTACGCCTCTACATGTCACACATGCACGAAGAGTTCCCACGGCGGGGTGAGCTAGCGCTAAGTAGGGTAAGTTCTCTGAAATTTATTCACGCTTTTAAATGCACATGAATGGTCAAGCGACCCGACACACCAACCTAGGACATGATCCTAGCACAAAATCCTATTTGTCATGAATGAGACGCAACTCATCATGCCCCATGTATCAAGTCATGAGCTCCTCTCACACATGATAGAGACCCCATGCGTGATAAAAACCTTTATTTTTCGGATCCATCAATGATCATTTATAAAGTCATTTTCATTTCTTTTCAAATCAAGGCTTTTAGACCCGATCCTTATAAAATTATTTATTTCATAAAACAAAAGCTTTTGTTTTATAAACTCATACCACTGGTTTTATCCTCACAGTGCCACTTAATGTAATCCAATTAGCCGTGTGTATATGCATTTATTGGGCCCGCAGTTTTTGGGTCTCACCTGGAACCCTGTGAAACCGACATTTTCTCGGGTCTATCACCGACCCAGGTCATGTCTAACGCAAAGTTACGGGTTTTCACACGAGGGGTAATACATCCTACTTAAATTGCCAACCTACGGGTATTAATTTCATCTTTGTCGTAGTGAGACTCAGCGGACTTTGTCCGTTTACCGATCACTCATCGACACCAAACACAATGTTGATTGTCAAACATACAAACCGTGGCTCTCCATTGGACTTAAAATTCAAGGGTACGAGTGTCAAACAATAGGATTTATGAGAAAGATTTGAAGAGATATATTCTTATAAAGCAAGAGGAGGCAATATATAGATACAATTACACCTTACTAAAAATTAGGTCCCTAAAAGGGAAAAACAAATTTTTTCTATATCTATATACAAAGATTGTCCAACTATCATAATTTCTAAGTTAATTACCGAATCAATCTAATGACCATAAACTCATGCAGACTTACTCCCTCAAGTTAGTGCGTAGATGCTACATCGCTATGACATCCAGATTATGCTAGAAACACGCCCCTTTGAAACTGCCTTTGAGCATATCCCATAGCAGCTAGTCGGGCTTTATATCTATCAATACTTCCATACGGTTTGAGTTTCATAGTGAACACCCATCACATCAGATTGGATTCATTCCTTTAAAGCGATTAGACAGTTCTGATGGCATTCTTTTGTGACCTCCGTCTCTTCGTTCATTGCCTTTCTCCATTTTGGATGATAATGCATCACGCATTACTAGGAATAGAAACTGGACAATTGATTCTTGATGAAATGCATACGATTCGGTCAACTTCCCTGAGATGACACATAGTTGTTAATTAGGTATTTAGGTCTTGGCTTCAAGATCGAGGGTTCATCGCTGTTTTTCGAACTCCTATTCAATCTTTGGATATCTAGGAGCTGCTTATTTTCCTCTGAGGAACATATGTTTCATTAGACTCTCCAAACACAGGATTCATACTTACTTGAGAAGGAACATTACGGGTTGATTCTTGGAGTTAATAGGTGGCCAGATGGGGCGACTGAGGAGTATGCAGCGGTGATTCCTCTCGGTTCATGATTGTGATCACGACCTTGTTGCCTGACATGCTTAAATGTTCATTCACCTCTTCAACTCCAATAAACTCATCCACCTCCACCACTGCATTTGTTGAATATTCTCACGCATTCACCTCTTCTTGATAAAGCTCGGCACCTCCTCCATTACTTCACTTGGAGCTCTCCCCTGAAGGGAATTTTTAGAAGGAACTCCGGAGTAATAAGGCTCTAATTCTCAGAAATAGGCATCTAGAGTCACATGTAGCTTTTAGGTTCGTGGATCCCTTAGCACATATATCACTTTTGAAATTGAGTAGCAGCGAAAACACATCGTTTTGCACATGGATCAAGTTTATTTCTCAAGATTTTGGGAATGTGAACATATACGGTACATCGAAAAACTCGGAATTCAAGATTCAGAATATGGGGAATTGAAAGTAAGGATTGCAATTTCTGTTGAGGGGGTTTGAGTCTATTACTTGAGAAGGTGTTCGGTTGATGGGGTAGGCGGCCAATTTCAAACTACCTAATAAAATCGAGGCATATTTCATGCCAAAAAAAGGGAGCCACGCACTACCTCAAAAATTGTCTATTCTTTCTCTACGCAATCCATTTTGTTGTGGAGCATAGGTGCATGAGGTCGATGGCGAATTCCATGGTTTCTCAAAGATTCAGGAAGAGGCATCTATAAACTCGAGTACCATTTAATCGGTTGCCAAACCACGAATGCGCTTTTGATGGGTGTGAGTCATTTGAAGTGCAGGATACTGGGCCTGTCACTTTTAATAGTAGGGACATCAGTCATTCCTAGTGCATTCATCGATAAATGTCACAAAGTAGCAGGCTCCAGGATATAGAGGAACCTTTAGGGACCCAAACATCGGAGTGAATAACTTGAGGTTGAACTTTTATTCAGACTTGGTGAATAAGAAAAGCGGTGGCTCTTAGCCAGTTCACAAGTGTCACAATGAAATTCCCTATCATTCAATCCTGAAAAAAGTTGTGGTTGCAATTTCTTAAGATAACGAAGAAAGGTGTCTGTCTACATTCACCATAACCATATAGTTGCTCGAGCCTTATTTTCTTTGCTAGTTTGGTTACAGTGATTTTGATCCCATTCTATCAACTCTAAGTAGTAAAAGCTTGCCCGTCCTAACACCATAACGAGAATCTTAGAAAGGGTTAGAATGTCACAGAAAGACACAAAATGAGGGCGAGATTCTGATACGAGAGAGTTAAAATGTAATTCATTCTTGAGACAAAGGGTTGTATTCGAGATGGAACAACAAGGATGAGTATCTAATATAGGAGTATTAGACAAGAGATAACGAGATCCTTCCCAGTAATAGGGAGGTGCTACCATTAGCGGTGAAATAGCGATTGAGAAGAAGGGAGAGCAGTTTTAAGCGATTTGAGTCTCGTCATGTGATCAGATGCACCTGTATCAATAATCCAAGTTCTATTCTTAGAAGTTGCAGAAATACAGATGCTTTACCAATAATACCTGGATGGGCAACATTTACAGTAGGCAGCGATTGATTTTTCTTAGAGCGATCATTCATCCCATTAGCTTTCGACAATCTTTTTATGAGGCTTCTTTGAGAAGTCCCACCACTCCGGATAGCCAATAATCTCCGTATGTGACTGTTCACGAATGACCCTTTTCCTATAGTCAATTGCATACCAAGTTGTTGGCCTTCCCTGGATGATTGATTGTTTCAATTGGCTGATAGTCTAGGCGGCGATCCTTGTCGAGTTTGGTTGTGACATGGCCAGGAGTGCTCGGAGATTGAATGATAGCTCCCCATTATGTCTTTGTTGATATTCTTTCTAGCCTTATGCATATATTGCTCTCCATATCAAGTTTTGGGTCTTTTCAGAAGATTTCTCCTGAAACACAGATCAAACTCGGTCGAGTACACTTAGAAAATATGAACTCGAGCTAGCCATTCACGGAGTGCAAGCTGAATTACCTTATTTGTTCCTTCCCCGAGAAGGTAGTTCTATGATCAATTTCTGGAAAATAGCAACAGTTCATTATAGTATAGTTGATAATGGTTGACCATTTTGCTTGGTAGAAAAAGATCTCTGATTCAACTCAAAAATACAGGTTTCGTCTGATCCATCATAGAATGTTTTTGATACGGCCTCCCATATCTCCTTGGAAGTGGAGAGACGAATAAATCGCTGCATTAGCGACGGACTCATTGAGTCAATGAGCCAACGTTTCACTCTCTGATTTTCAGTAATCCATGCTCCAAGATTGGGATATCCATATTCTGGTTTTTTGGTTTCTCCGGTGAGATATCCAGCTTTGTTGTGAGCGCCAATACGCATCTCCATGAGTTGAGACCATAATGAGTAATTAGTCTCTCATCGAGGGGATGATTCGGTTGAAGCGGGAATTGTCTTGGTGTATGATAATCTCTTTGTGTTAGGATAAGTTCGTTTGATGCACTGTAGTGGTAGCCGTAAACTCCACTGACCCGGTTCTGAGGAGTGATGAGTTTCGAGGAAAATGTATACGATTGTTTCTTGCAGACTCTTTAGGATCAAACACATAAATACCATGTCAAACAATAGAGTTTCTGCAGAAAGATTTCAAAGAGATATATTCTTCTCTAAAAAACGAGAAATAATATATAGATACACAATTACATCCTAAAATTAGGTCCTAAAAGGAAAAACAAATTGTTTCTATATCTATATACAAGATTAGTCAACTATCATAATTTCTAGGATTAATTACACAGAATTGTTTCTATATCTATAATTAATTAACTCTATAATTTTCTAGGATTAATTGCAGATCAATCCTAATGTGCGTACGACTCATCACGGACAATGAGTCCACAACCCATTCACAAAAGGATGGTGAATGACATGACTATGCACTTACGCCCATACCATCGCGATGTCCCACAGTGCACCGATTACCAGTACAATTGTGCACATTGCACTCTAAGTCATGCAATGTATAAATACGTCTACATGGACACCCTATACATACACTGTGGGTGTACCATGGACACTCATGTCTAAAGCACCTGAAAGTCCATACATTCATTAAACGTTAATATACATGCAATCATACTAACATTTATCACATTCATGTCAACACATCAAACAAGCATGCATCAACATCATTTCAGCTACTACTTGACAAGTAATGTCATACTCAAATCCTAGGCTACATCATAGGCGCATAATGCCCAATCGCTAGCCTGGCATCTCCATGTAATAGCCATGTCCACATGAAAACACATCACAAACCCAATATATTGGAGCACACATATTGACATCTAAGCATGATACCTCTTAACCAAGAAATATCATTTCAATCAATCACACAAACACATGTTAAAATTTCATCAAGTAACTACCTAGGCAAGTAATGACACACCTCATTTCCTAGGCTAATTCATATATCATGCACTAAGATTCCTGACTGCCATGTAATGGCCACTTGACTTCCTGACTCTCACATCACACAGCTTGACAATTAGTTTACTTGTTGTAACAATCAATTTTTCAACAAGGATGTGAGCACCAATTGCCATTAAAAAGAATATGATCAAATTCTAGACTCGAGATATTTCCATAGAGTCTAAGAACATCAAAAACGGAGCTTGAACGAGAAAGTTATGGCCATCCGAAGTTGGAGGCCTCGTATGAATAGTGACTGATGCACGGAACCAGCAGGGGCCTACTATTTTTCATCATTTTCGGACCAAATATGAGTTCAAATTATATCAAGCTATATATGGATGGATTCAAGACTCAAAGGGCTTTCCATAGAGTCAAAGAACACCCCAGCTTGTAGACTCGGACAGAAAGTTATGGTTGTCGAAGTTAGAGGCCTTACCTGAAGCAGTGCATCTAGGCGTTGCATGAAACCACGAGTGCGTTCCACCAGGCTCCTTTAAAGCTCCATGCTATTTTCCTACCCAAAATCATCCCGGAAATAACCCTTTCACCCGGCAACAAACCGCCCCAATTGAGTCCATAATTCAGCCATGACTTGTAGCATAAGCCCATCCCAATTCGGCTCAAATCGACTTAACAAGAATAACTCAAATTAGAAAAATACGATTTTTGTGTTCGGGAACACAATCCAAACAGCCCTTAGGGCCCAACCAAGACCAAAACAGTATTTAGATAAGAAATAAACCCGAGTAGGAAGGTTCCCTACCTCTTGGAGTGAAGACGAAATTTTTTGGAGTCTCAAAGACTCGAGACCCACGGCCTTCCCGAACTTTCACTTGAATCTTCCACGAAAATTCTTGATTTCGGTGTCCACGTGTTGCCCTCGACGAGTACTCCGACTTTAAGTCTTGGCCCGACAGAAACCGAGCTGCCAATCACCGTAAATCTTAGAGAGAAGGTAGAGCTTCTCTCATTCAGCTTCTTCTCCAAACTAAGAATCTTTTGGTGAAGCAGCGTGTTGCTAGGTACCTATGCGTAGCTCTTGTAATTAGATGAATTTTAATCTTGAAGCTCGGCCAGTTCAGCTTCCACTTTCGATCTTTGTGTAGATCATAGAGAGAAGGAAGAACTTTTCTCTCCCCTCTCACTCTCTCACGCGTCCTGTCAAAAGAATGGGAGCAAAATCTGATTTTCTTTTTTTTTCCTTCATCTTTTCCCTTTTTGTCCATTTAATTAGATGCGGGGCCCACTTTGGGCCACGCGTCTATGACCCGTCCAGGTTTGTTTCTTTCCTGAAACAATTTTTTTTCATCTCACTTCAATTTATTTTAATTGAACTTAACTCAAGTCATTTTCTAACTCTTGAGATTTTTAAGAAAATCTCGTTCCTGGGGTTACTAGATACCTAACTTCAAAATTTCATAAAGAATTCCCTACCTAGGAATTACATTGAAACTTTCTAAGTTACTCGTTTTAAGTGAGACGGACTGTGATCCGTTTTGTCATCAAGAAGCTCTGAGGAATTTTCTAGGCTTCCCTGAGCCATTTCAAAAATTTATTATTTAATTTTATGCTTTTAGAAAATTTTAAATTTTCCGATGTTCTACAGGAACCTAAGGCTCTGATACCATTATGTGGGGATAATACCTTTGGATTAAAAAATCTTTCGCCGAGTTTAGGAAAAATTGATAAAATATTCTTTGATTATTCATCTTTTATAATAGTATACATTGATGATATGTTAATATGCTCTAATAATGAGAAAGATCATGAAAAACATTCAAATATTTACATAACACTTTATGTATAGTTCTTTCAGAAAAGAAAGTTGAAATCAAGAAAAAGTGGATAATATACCTTTGGGTGTAAAAATTAAATGACATAAATACCCACTATCCACTAGAAATTTATCAGCATTATTATCTTATTATTATATGATTACTTCGTTTTATTTTATTTGAACCTAAGGCTCTTATACCATTATGTATGGGTTTTTATAAAATCAATAGAGGGTAACCAGCGGAACAATACAAATAACTCAAAAAGGGATGAAATTTATCGGACTAGATAATACTTATGTGCAGATAAGAGTTTAAATAGTAAAAGTTAACACTGTCTCTTTAGCTACCTGTTATATGTAGCAAACTAGTGACCTTCCCATCTTATCGACAACAAATCTCTTCTTCCCACTAACACTCCACGGCTTCACGATGCTGAGACGAGTCGGTGCTCCAGACACACCTTTATATAGATTGGAAACCACAAAGTATACAAGGAAACTTCAACTTTTATTTCATAAAAATTGTAAAACCTGAGAAAATTCCAATTTTCTAAAAAATGGCAAAATCGTAATTTTGGTAAAAATCCAAAATTTTTATAGATCTCCGGATGACCAAGCAGGAGTTTCCATGCAGATTTAGAGATCGTCTCGCGATCTAGCTACCATGTTGAATTTCGTCGAATTTTGAGCCGGAATTCGAATTTACCGCGTTTTCGAGCCTGGAATTATCGGGTCTTGAGTAAAACGACATGTGATGTGATAAAAGTCACCGATAACATATACTCATGTGACACATGTTGCATGAGTAGAGAGATGATGGAAATGGACGGCCGAGATAGTGCCAAGTGTCAAAAATCCAAGATTTGAGGACATGGATGGTATTAAATGAAAGTTTAACGAGGAAAAAGACAAAATAGGAAATAGTGATCATCTTCTCCCTTTATTTGAAATCCAAAACGTGAAGGATGAGAATGGGGATGCAGTAGGTACAGATTTGAGGGTTTTAGTGAGAGAGGGAGTTCTTCTCTCTAAGATCCTAGACGATTGGACCATCGGATTTCTTCGAGCCAAGAAGCAAAGTGGTCTACGCAGCGAGGGCTTCTCATGGGTACCGGTTTTAGGGAGTTTCAAAAAACTCCATGAGGTAGGGGTTTTATCCTACTTGCTTTACCTCTTGTTTAAGTGTTTTGTGATGGTTGAGTACGATTGAGGTCGTGAGGGGCCGTTTGATCGGTCCAAAAACTTGGAAGCGAAATGTGAAAATTTTTGGGACCCATTTGGGCGGTTCGTGACTGTGTAAGGACTGTTTTGGGTGTTTGTGTCATAATTTATACAATAATTTGTGTTTTGGTGAGTAGGAGACCGGAAATGGGCATGGAATTGGGTTCCACAAAGTGGAGCCGAACATTGGTGAGTGGGCTGCCCACGGATAGCCCACTGCTCTATTTTTGGGACTGTTAAAAATAGTCCTGCTTGGCTTGAACTGGACCAAAAACGTCCATATGTGGTGTATATGAGATTGGTTGAAATGAATGGCTTGAGTGGTATGGGAATTAGTAGGTTAATGCATAAGCTTGAGGTGTTAACAAGATGTCACAATTATATGGAATATAATTGTGTGTATAGGCTATGGAATATAATTGTGTGTATAGGCCATTGGAAATGGGGTTGTGTTTAATTTGGGTGATGGTTGACCAAAATTGATATATATATTGGTGTAAATTGTGTTGAATTTGCACTGTATAACATTTTGTATGTGATTTAAAGATGTTAATATATATGCATGTGAATATATTTGCATGAATGTGTTGAAATGGCATAATGCATTTCATATACACCGGGGTAACCTAGAAATTAGGTGTGAGTGCATGACATGAATTTTCTGAAAAACGAACATGGTTACGAAAGGAATTTCACAGGATGATTTTCTAGAGAATTGGGTTGGGTGATGGTCCAATAGATCATTTCGGATGAGGCTGGCGAAGCCCATTCAGTTCCCCAACTAATTCGCCTCGAAGGGTGAGATCCATGGCCCTGCCAAGGCTCGGTGAGTGTATTTTAAAGGCAATGAGTTTTGTTTTGAAAATGGTATTTTCATCACGTAGCCGTGAGTGTGAGGGTCGGTGAGGTTTCGAGGACATGGGAATGGACATGTAGACATTCAAGTAGGATCAAGTATTTACTTGGTGCGTGTTTAAATTGGATCATTCTGCGTATACGGCTTGGGTGGGAGTGCTTGTTTAGGAGTAATTCCCTTTGCGGGCGATAGCTCACGATCGGGAATATTATTTCATGTACGAGGGAGCATTCGAGAAGGCGGCTCATCTTAGAGGCGATTTTAAAAGTCGGGTTGTGGCTTTGATGTTTTTGGGGATAATATGTATTAAATTTATGAGATTTTAATATGTATTTGTATTAAGAAATATTATAACTCTTGAACTATTTGAATATAGTTGGGTGTATTTTGATGAGTATTAGTTTATGGGCCCAAGAAGCCATTTTTACTCAGATATGGGTCTCGCGATACGAGAAGTGTAGATTTTTCGTGGGTTGACGGGTTGTCAATGGACACCCCGGATTTGGGGCGTCACAAAAACACTCTCTTATCTTATATAAACACATAAGAAAAGCTTGGGAACTAAATTACAAAGATATAGATCGATGATGGATGGGTTTTTTAAGTGCCTTCCTAATTGAGAAACATTCTCAATTTATAGAGGATTTTTCTACTGTTATTGGACTCCTTATATTGTTCAAAAACGTGTCATTCTGCTTTTGTTTTTTAGCCATACATCTGTTTTTCTTATCTTTTATCTTCTTTGATGTGCAATCCTTTTCTTCTCTTTTGTCTTTTCATTTGTCATCTATCTTTGAAAAAGTGGACATTTTCTTAACGGTTTCCATCACCTTTTGTTATAGTTATCTTCATTTTTTTTATTTATCCTCTAGTTGTCTCTAAGAGATATATCTTCGAAGAGTAGATTACAATTATAGTGATTGGCATTTATTGTCAAACCACTTAGCTGTCATTTACATTTGTAGTGGCAGACATGTCTTATCAAGCCACTTAGGAAGTTGGAATTACATTTTCTTTCCAAGAGTTATCTAGCCTTCATTATCATTTTTTGTCTTTTTCATGAAACTTGTAGCTTCATTTTTTTGTCGCAAATCATTTAGTATGATAATATTGAATTCGGCTCATTGATTTTTTTACATTTATCATTCTTTATCCTCTGGTTTCCATACGCTAGGACTACCATCAGGTTGTTTATTTGCCGCGGTGGATTAAACGGTCTTTTCTCCGTATCTGGCATCGATTCTTGGCCAACTACGCTTTTCTCCTGTCTTTCCTTGTCTTTTCCGTTATACGTTGTAATATCCACACATCAGGCCCACTACTTATCACAGGCGAGATGAGGGCCTGGCCTCTGGACTAGGACTCCAGCCACACCTTTTCGGACATTAGTGGACTAGTTTTTTGATCATGAATCAATGAAATAAAAATTCTAATAATACCACCGTAGTGTTGGTTAGCTTCTCCCATACATATTTTTGGAGTCCATTTTACTTGTCCAGCAAATAACTTTCCTTATTATAAAAACTTTTACATTTACAATCTGAGAATCAGTCAGAAACCTACATCGAGGGACTTCTCTTTGTTGTGTTGTACACAGCTAATGCGGAATGTCACGAGGATCATCTATTCGATACATCCTGTGAGTACCTACGAATAAGCTTTAAGCTATAAAACATAGCTTAGTGGGAAACAGATATGACCACTTGAAGTGGTCCACATTTATAGAATACTCATATCATAAAGCATATGTCAGAGTTTACGTATACATAATTCTATAACAGAGTTTCATGTACATAAACCTTGTAACGGAACTTTCATATCTCCCGTAGGAGTTCAGAACAGATATATTATACAGGGAGTACCCGAGGGTTCTGTAAAACTTGAGGAAATTCAAATTTCCTGAGAAAGGGTAAAAAGGTAATTTTGATTGAAGATCCGGAATTTTTCTAGATATCGGATGACAAAACGAACCTCGTCATTAGTCGTCTCAGCGAAATCCCCAGCTATCACGTCCCGTTTTGTGAATTAAGGATCTTCTGCCAAAATTTCCGTTTTGAGCGCAGAGTGGCGAGACGCGGCACCACGATGGGTGAACCATGATAAACCTGCTCTGATAAGAGTTCTTCTCGAACAAAGGGCTGAAGTGGGACCTTTAGAAGACGTATGTGGCAACCCATGATTGGTGAGTGCGTGATGGATCTTAGGATAAGGTAATCAAAAGACGTTGGGGTGGCGACCGTGGCAACAAGTACTCGACGATATGTCTTACGAGCGTGATGCGGTTGAGAGGAAGAAATAGAAAGAAGGAGAGAGCTTTAAAGAGAAGCTCTACCTTCTACCTCTGTTTCATTGATCGGGTGGCGGTTTCAAGCAGCGAGAGGAAAAGTTCTCGCTGAGGGAACGGCATGGGGAGCCAGGTTGTGTGGAGTTTTTGAAACTTCAAGATGTGGGGGGTTTTCTCTAACGGTTATTTCTGTTGTGCAGAAAATGGTTTGGGTTATGAGCGAGAAATGGCCAGTAATTCAGTCAAAGGCTTTTTGATCTTTGATGGAGCCTAAATCTGGGCATAGTGGGGCCACCTTGTCGCGATCGGAATTAGTTCTGTGGCGAAATTCGTCCATGGGTATTTGCTTGCATGTTATTGCTTGATTTAGGTGCGTGTTTTGATAATGTGGAAACGTATTAGTTATTGATGATACTCCTTTGATGATGTTAACTGATTGTTTTAGATTATATGAAATCATAATTGCGTCGAATATGAGGATTGAATATATGAATTGGCATGATTGCATTCATAAACATGTAGCATCGTATCAAGTCGGGTGCGGGAGAATTGTGATGTTGAGATCCTGCATTTCTTGTGAATGGAGTGTGATGGGCTCGGAAGTGGGTGGCGTCAGGGTCAGACTCTCACGATCCATAATTGGGGTGAATCCCAACCCCCTAGGGTGAAGAGGATCCCGGAAATTCACGTGCGTTGACCTTGATCTCTGACGGTGAAGGTCAGTAAAAATGTTGGAAGGCCTTATCGATCTTGCGATTGCGACAACGATTCAAATGTGTATTGGAGTTGGTCGATGGTGAGTCAGGTGGAACACCAATGACTATTTGCACTTGTAATGTGTGAAGTGATGCGGGACTCGGGGTATGTCGGTGAGTGGTTTCATCTCATGCATGATAAAGCATTCCATGTAAATTGCAAATTATGGAATGTCGGATTCTGTTGTGCTGTATGCGCATTTTAGGAGGAGTAGCCCTTGGCAAGGCTAATAGTTTACTCTGCGATCATGAGATCCTTTTAGGTCTGTGAGGAGTATTGGGAAGAGCGGCTATACTAAAGACCCTTTGAGAAGAAAGCCAACATGTGGCTTTGTTTATATATTTTGTAAAACTGTGACATTCATTCTGCTCTTTGTATAGGAGTGTGTAGTTAACTCTTGAAACTATTGTAATATAGTTGGCTACTGTGAGTGAGTATGGATATGGGCCCGGTGGCCATTTTATTATGTTTGATTCTTGTGTAGAGACACTCATTTTGTGGCATTAGAGCCCTCAATGGCCTATATATGTATTCCTTGAGTTGATGGTTGTCAGCGGGGACCTACTTGGAGTTTGGGGCATCCGCAGTACAATCACGAAACAAAGCCCGATTTCTTATGCATACTTCTTATTCATCGTTAATTCTTTCATTTGTTTCGCATCATATTATTGATATGCATATAGCATGCTTTTGAGCGGTGAACAATGAATGAGAGGAACAATCTGATAGGTGCGAGGTATGACCGCAATCTGGGCATAATGCCTACCCACGTAACATAAGTGGCCATTGCCCAGCGAGTCTTGAAACTAGCGGTGTAGTCTTGCCCACGCCTAACGAAGTGTATTGGCACCATTAAGCGGGTCACCAGGAAGCAGCGATCGGGCGTGCTGCCCGTGCTTGGTGTTGTAACACTAGCAAGAGTATCGAAACACTTATCAGAGATTCCTATTCATTCACTATTCGGTCTTAAGTAGAAAATGCGATTATGTATTTCCGCGTTTGGCTTTACTCATTCTTAATCGTAGCAAATGAGGGTAAGACACAATGTTGCCCACCGGGCCGGATCGAGTGCGGAGATATTTTTGTAATGGCGCCTTATGCGAACTCTTTCATTCACTTATTAGGATCCTCATTAATCGATGGACGATTGTTAGACTTGCGGAAGAGAAACCAAAGCGAATTTGGCGGTGCAGCGAAACTGTCTGCTACGCTGGCGGAGGTTTGTTAGAACCTTTGCTGCTGACGACTCAGAGAAGGATAAATTTACAGGCTCGGTCGCCTGGCGTGACTCGCTGGCGTAGAATGGCGAAACGTCTCTTGATTTTGGCCATTTTCACTTGAAGTCTTCATTAACATGTTCATAACAAAACCATAAGCCCAGCAAATAACTATGTTATGTGTTGAAGATTCCAGTTTCAACAAACTGGCAAGTATTTCCAATACCAAAGTTTCCAAACAATTCCAAACTAGCATCCTTACTATAGTTTCCTTACACAAATAGTTTCCATACCTAGATCTTTCTCTTCTCTTCTTCCTTCTTCCTTCTTCTTCTTATTTTCTCTCATTTCTCTTCTTCTCTTCTTTTTCCTCCCATAATGCCCTAATCTTCTCACCCAAAATGAACTATTTTTGGTCTCCATGATAAAATATGCAGCTCTCATCTTTAAGTTAATTTCTCATTTTTGCTATGAATAACCTCACCTTTTCATTTTCAATTCTAATAATAATTCAACTTTAACGTACTACCAAAAAAATTATGACGGGATTAACTACGGAAAGTGGCGAGGAAATAATCCCTAGCCCCACAATTTGCGACGAATAGCAAGAGATTTTTATTTTGGAATTAATGACAATTTTAAACGATTTGTGGAGGTGAAATGAAATTTTACCTTGAGACAAAGTCTGCTGTCATTGCGTTGATTTTGGCGTAAAGATTAACGGCAAATTGCATAACTTTGAGCAGTTTTCCCTAGCTAATTAGCTAGAGAACAAATCCAGTATTCAAATCATGAATCCCGATATTTTTACAATTTTTATATATGTATAGTGCTTTTCCTAAACCCAATCTTGGAAAAATGTGTCATCACTGGTACATTTGTTTCATAAAATGTATGCATTTAGCTCTGATTTTCGCTATTAACTGGGATAGCATCAGTTCTTGATACATTAATCTTTTTTGTTTTTTGGATTTATGTATTTAATGGTTCTGTCTGGCCCCAAAACACTTAGGAGCAAAATCAAGTAAGCTATTGGTGCCCTTAAATTTTATTTTCACAAAAATATATGCATTTAGCTAGGGATTTTCCTAGCTATTTAACTTCAAAGTTATTACAATGATTTGTTTATCAATTATTTTTGTTTTATTTTATATGTTGGCTGGGTTCAATTCTATTTAAATATCAGGATCATCGAATCCAGCTATTGGTGCCCTTAAATTGTTATTATACATGCATTTAGCTAGGGATTTTCCTAGCTGTTGCTTCAGGATTATGTCCATCGTTAAGTTTATCTTAGAGATTATTTTTGTTTTTATATATATTTAGCTAGGGACAATTCTGCCAAAATAGTTAAGGCCAATTAGATCGCTATTTATACTTACGATTTTATGCATTTAGTTAGGGATTTTTTCCACACAGCTATTTAGCTAGGGATAGTGTCTGGATTGTTAAAGTCTATAGTAATTTTTTTGTTTTTGTTTTATATATATTTAGCTAGGGATTAGTTCCTAGCTAATAAGCTAGAGGAAAATATATATATAAGCTATTGGTGCATAAATTTGTATTTCATAAAATGATATTGTATGCATTTAGTAGGTTGTCCCTAGCTAAATAGCTTCAGGGATTTAATCCAGTCGCTATTCTTACCCTCAAAATTCTTCTCATTTAAATTACGTATTTAGCTAGGGATTGTCACAAAGCTGTTTAATAGGGATACTACCATAGACAGACTTAAGTAACTTGTTTTTGCTCTTTGTATGATTGAGTTTTCCTAGCTAAATAATAGGAAATAATCTTGTCATTATAATTTACTCTCAATTCTTTTTCAAATTCTTGAGTTATGAGATTATTCCTATTGCCCAATAGATTATATTAGATATTAAATATCTTTGAAATTTTTTTTGGCTCTATATGCATGAGGTTATACAGCAATTAAACAAAGTTTAACTATAGTGATTAGGTTCAACAAACGACATCATTTCCTTCTCTGTGTTATACTTAAGCTTACAGTTCGTCACATCCCTTTCTACTTTGTCTCACGAAAACAAAGAAACCATTCTACTTCTCTCCACTAGTCTCGACTACAATTAGGTTTGTTCCCTTCTCATTCATTCCACTTCTTTCGTTTCAATTACTACAGATTCGTCTCTGCTAGACAAGTCGTCTGCGATCATTCGAAGCACCAAACCAAACAAACAACATCTCTCTCTCTCTCTCTCTCTCTCTCTCTCTCTCTCTCTCTCTCTCTCTCTTCTCTCTCTCTCGGTTCTTTCTTTACCACTAGAGCCCTCATTTAACTCTTCTTGCTACCGGTGGGTTCTGTAGCACTCTCTCCTTCAAAATCTCTCTCTTTATCGCCTCCTCTCTTTCTCTCTCAATTTGATTTCCACAAGCGGTGGTTTATATAAGATTATTGGGTTTTTCACTCTCATTTTCTAATTTTTCTTCTTCTTTGTGCATTTATCTTTATATGATTTTGACTCTCCACATGAGTGAATCAACTAATTGAGAGACATTGCCCATGATACTTACTTTGGGCTTATTGTTTCCTTTTCCATTGAACCTCTAATTAGATTTGAATGAGTGTACCTCTGTCTCTCTCTCTCTCTGTGTTCCTTTGCTCATTTTAATTTCATGAGAAAATGGTAATGAGTTTGCAATTTTTAAATCGGTAGTATGAGCAAAATGGTGCTTTTGTTAAAAGAAATAACTTTTATTTTTGAAAACAATTTTTATTCAATGTGATTGGTTCAAATCTAACTACATCCCCAATTGGTGGAAATACATTAACTTTAATATTGGTGAACTTTTGCGAGGAATCACAAGATTGTGCCGTTTGTTCCTCGATGAAGTCCAGCATCACGCCAATAGATTTGTTAAGTCATTTCATATGATATAGCGTGAATCGAGAGGAGTTAAGCGTGAGCGATCCGTTTCGAGTTTGCTCTGTTTTTTCTTTTTGGCATTTTTAACTATGTGATTTTTTTCTTTTCGTTTCATGCCGTTCCATTCTGGATTCTTTATATTTATTTCGGGTGAGTTTCTTCATTTGTTGGCATACTTGACAGTATTCAATTAATCCTTCATTAAACACTCTTTTCCACTCGATTGTCTTTTTACCATCTTGTGTATTCTTGGTGTTTCTTTCTTTGTAAAAGTAGTTTCTTTTGCTGTTTTTTTGGTAGTTCTTTAGTTCATATGATGGTGTGTCCTTAATTTTATACTTCAATTAAGCTGTTTGTTTATCATATCTCACGGCCTTTACTCTCTTTAAGAAAAAAGGGTGATTGTTGACATCTCTTATGCTTGACTTATGGTAATTTATGTTAAACTCTTACATTAATGATCATTCTTGACATATTCAAATTGTGCAGACAAATAATGTTTTTCTATAAAAAATTTCATCATATACAACTAGTGATGATAGATAATTTATAAGTCAATAAATAGTCAATATTTATTGTAATTTTTAATTAAGCTCCTCTATATTTTTAAATCTGAAATTGGATTCGATAATTTTTTTTAGTAACTTATTCAATCTTTTTTTATATCAATAATAAAAATTTATTTTGATAAACTATATTTAATTCACTAATTAATCAATACCAAAGTAAAATTAATTTTTTTTTTTAAAGAAGATCCAAAAATTATTTTATTAGAAGTTGATTCTAATAAATAAAATTTATTTATATCTAACTAACAAAAAATAATTTAATGAATTTTTAAAAACTAATTTATATGTTTTTAAAATAATTATTTCATTAAAATACTATAAAATATTAATTCAATGTTGTAAGACCCGAGAAAATTCCAATTTTCTGAAAAAAGGAAAAAATCATAATTTTGGTAAAAATCCGAAATTTTTCTAAATCTCGGATGATGAAACGGATTTCATCGTTGGAATCGTCTTGTGAAATCTAGCTTCCACGTCGAATTTCGTCGAATTCCGAAATAGTCGGAATTTGCACGTTTTTCGAGGCATTGAGTATCGGGTGCCGTAAAACGACATGTGATGTGACAAAAGTCACTTATAACATGTACTCTTGTGACACATGTTGCTTGAGTAGAGAGAATATGGAAATGAATGGAACTGGATTGAGCCATGTGTCAAAAAATCTAGAAAGAAGGGACACATTGGGAATTAAATGGAAGTTTAATGAGGAAAAGACAAAACTTGGAATAGTGTTGTCTTCTCCATTTTGAAGAGCAAAAAGGGGCAGTGGCTGGACGTGAGCGGAGAGGTGCATAAAGTTAGGTTCTTGAATTTTAGAGAGAGAGTGTGCAACTTCTCTCTAGGATTCCGGACAATCGGACCGTCAGATTTCTTCGGGCCAAGAAGCAAAGTGGTTCTACGCAGCGAGGGCTTCGCGTGGGTACCGATTTTGGGAGTTTTCGACAAACTCCGTGAGGTAGGGGTTTTATCCTACTTGTTTTACTCTTTGTTTAAGTGTTTTGTTAATGGTTGAGTTGGTTTGAGCGCGAGCAGTGGGTTGGTCGAATCCCAAAAACTTGGGGCGAGTTGGTGGAATTTCTTAGGCGGGTTTTGGACAGTGTAGTCACTGTTTGGACGGCTAGTGTTGTGATTTATGCAATAAATTGTGTTTTGATGGTAAGAGGCCGGAAATGGCCATGGAATTCGGTTTCAAAAAGTGGAACCGATGTTTGGTGAGTGGGCTGCCCATGGACAGCCCACTGTTCTGTTTTGGGACTGTTAAAAACAGTCCCGATTTGTGTGTGTAACACCCCGAAATATACCCTAGCAGTTTTCGGACATTGTTTAGGGTTTAATAAAAATTAAATATGAATTTTTGGGAAATAAAACAAGAAACCCAGAATTTGTACAGGATAAAACAAGGGTACATATGTAATTTTCCAAAAAGAGGCACATAAGTAATAAGATAAGAAGGCTATGGATTTAAAATAGAAATATGCCTAGCAGTTGCAAAAGAGAACTTAAGGACTAAAAGTGAAATAAATGAAAACTTAACACAAAAAAAATGGGTTTTTGGGAGCCAAACATGGCCTGAGAAGAGATATTTGATTTAAGACCAAATTTGGTCTCATTTTGGAAAAAGAAAACCGTGGAGAAGAAGAAGAAGAATGGAAAGAGAAGAAGAAGGAAGAAGAAGAAGCCAAGTTTAAGGTATGGAATCTAACATTGAGTATGGATCTTTGGATTTTTGTATGGAAATTATGAATTTTGTATGAGATTATGTGTATTTGGACCATGGTAGGGATGTTTATGGTTTGAGCCTAGGGTTTTGATAGGATTTCATACGACCATAGATTTCTTGAAAGTAGGGTTGGTAAAACCCTAAATGGTACAAGAAAAACATATAATCCTTACTTTGAGGTTGGACTCATGGTTTAATTGCAAAGTAATGGAGTTTATGTAAGACCCGAGAAATTCCAATTTTTGGAAAAAAGGCAAAATCGTAATTTCAGTTACAAAATTGTTATTTCGGTTAAAAATCCAAAATTTATTCTCTACGAATGCCGGATGGCAAAGCGGTTGTGCATTGGGACGTCTCGAAATCTAGCTAACCGCGTCGAATTTACCGTCGGTCGAGACGCGATCGGAGTTGGCATTTTTCGAACATCGGCGTTTAGGATCACCGTGTGTCGATTCGATAAAGACGAAAGTCACATATAATACGTACTCATGTGTCATAAGTGGCATGAGTAGAGAAATGATGAAAATGGATGGCCGAGATAGTGCCGAATGTCAAAACTGGGAAAAGAAGGACATAGATGTCATTTTGAAATTTGATTAAATGAGGAAAATGCCAAAATAAGGAATAGTGCATCTTCTTCTTCCTTTAAACCAAGACAAAACGTGAAAATCAAAGGAAGGTCCGATGTGAGAAAATGGGCGTTTTTAAGGAAGAGATTACGACTTCTCTCTAGAATGTCGAGCCAATCCAGGCCAGTCGACAGTCTTTGGGATGAGAAGGAAAGCTGCTCTACGCGGAGAAACCTACGCGTGGGTACCGGATTTAAGGATTTTTAGACAGAGCTCGAGTAGGGTAGGGGTTTTCTCCTACTTGGGTTTTACACTTTATTTAAGTGTTTTTGATGTTTACGTTGGCTTGAGGCCCAGGCGAATTTGTTTGATGATCAAGAAAACTTGTAGTGAATTGCTTGAAGTTATTTAATCCAAAATGTCAGCAGTAGTGAGGAAGTACATTTGGAGTGTTTTATTTCACAAATTATGTGATAAATCATGTATTGATTGGAATGGTAGGGAATGACAGTGAAACCTGGTTATTAAAGTGAACTGTGATTGAGTGATTTTTAGGAATAATGTAGAAAGGTTTCACTATTCAGAGAATAGTGTTCACAAATAAATTTTGTGAATTAATGTGTTTGTTGATCGAGTAATTCAAGTAGAGATTGCTGGAGTGTTTGATCATTAGCCCGTGAGCTAATTTTGATGTGATGAAATGAGAAATTCACATGCCTTGATTGTGTGATTTAATTTTTATGTGGGCCTGTGCATGTTATATGTTGCATGTGTTATAGGCTTGTAATGGAATTGGCGTCATGCATTCATATGCAACTAGGACACCACTATAGGACGGTGAGTAGAGTGCATGAGATGAGTCTTAGATAAAATGGTTTGGTTATGCAAAACTAAAATGATCGGAGGGTAGTCCATACTAAAAATCAATCGTCGGAGGCAGTGATTGATATATACACATCGGAGGATTGTCCACAAACAAATAAACATAATAATTCTCATACGAGGCTTAAGCCCGAGTGTGAGAGTCAGTGGAGACTAGTGCGAGATGATCAGTTAGACATTCAAAGTAGGATCATGCATTTGCTTGAATGTGTGTTTATTTTGAGCATTGCATTTGCCCAGGTGGAGAGTGGCCCATAGGGTTATTCCATTCTTGAGCATTAGCTCACCTTGAGGATACTACTTTACGACGGGTATAGGAGCGTCTGAGAGACGGCTCGTCTAGAAGAGTGAGTTTTAGAAGTGGCATGGCTTTGGTGGTTTATGTATTGGAATTTTTAAAATTTTAATATATATGTTGTATAAGAGTAGATCATTAACTCTTGTAACTATGATATATAGTTGGTATGTTTTATGAGTATTGTTTAAGGGGCCAAGTGGCCGTTTTACTCATGTTGTGGATCATATTGGATATATGTTGTGAGTGATATAATCTCACGGGGCCCAAGAGGTCATTTATTTGTATAGTTGTATTGAGACCCCATGTGGTGAAATTTGTGTATATTGGGACATGTGATGATACAGGTGTTGTATTGGGGTAGAGCTCCACCGTCTGAAGGGGCGCGATTTTAGTGAGATGTCGAGGTCTTTGGGCATTCCACGATGTCCGTGGAGTTGTGGTGGTCAACGGACACCTCGGGTTTGGGGCGTCACAGTTTAGGTTAGAATAAACCCTAACTAGTCCTTGTGTTTGGTTTGTGTATGGGTTATGACCCATATTAGAGTTGTTTTGGGAGTAATTCATGAAAGGTTTTTGAAGTAAGATAAGTATTTGAAAGATGAATTGAGTAGAATGGGGTTCTGAAGATAGATATAAATTGGTTTGATGTATATTGATTATTGAGTTGGTTTGGGTAGAAAAGTATGGAAAAATGGGAGAAAAACCACTATTTCTGGGCATTTTCAAGGGGTGGTACCTGTAACACGATCCAAAAGTGTCTGATGCGATGCGCAGAAAGGTGTATAAGAATTTTGGAAGTGTCACATTGTAGTATTTTGGAACTAATGTAGGAAATGATAATTTATGGAACCGAATTTGTGGTAGTAAAACAAGAGATACAGATTGTCATTATGAGATTTAAATTAAAATCAAATTAGAGATGGAACCTTGTCTAAAATAACATAAATTCTGATCCCACAATATTTAAATGTGAGGACTAAATTGCAATTAAGGAAGTGGAAAATATAAAAAATAGGAAATAAAACCAAAAATTCATTTTGGTCTCAAGTTGCCTATGGCTTGCCAGGAGAAGGAGAGGCAGAGGGAAGAAGAGGAAGAATGAGGAGGAGAAGAAGAAGATCAAGGTATGTTGTCTTAGAATCAAGTGTATTTTGGATTCCTAGGGCTTTGGTGTGGAGATTAGATCACTCCTTTAATTACAGAGTTTTGTGGAAAAATCGCGCCAAACACTTTGAATTATTAGGGTTATGAGAGTAAAGCGATTGGGAGAAAATAAACATGGAATCATCAAATTATGTGGTTTTATAAAGAATTGGTGGACCTTAGGTAGAGTTCTTGGATTTTCACCTAGGTTTTGAGGTTTGAGGTTCCATAGCACCAATTCAAGTGTTGTGGAGTTGTTGTAAGATGAATTCCATGTAAATTCTTGAGTGTTATAGTGAAGTTGTATGAAGTGAATTAGTAGCAAAGTGGCAAAAGCAAATGCAGGCCGATTTCGAGGAGGATGTACCGGTACATGTACGGGTGTCTGGGGTACACCTGGCTTGACATGTGCAATTACATATTTCAGCGTATCTGCATTACATGCCAGCGAGAGTGCAACATGTCTGGGTGCATGTTCGAGGTGTCTGGAGTACATGTATTGCCCTAAATGCCCGAGGAATGCTATGTTTTTGTATAATTAAGCTTAGAATTCGTACCCAGATAGTTTAGGAACCTTATTAAATGATTAAGATAGGTTGAATAAGATTAGAACTTCGACGAAAAAAGCGTAGCGTACCTCGTGTAGGAGCAAGTGTGAAGCTAAGTATAAGGAGTAAGTTAAGTTGGGATTAAGTAGGCGATTAATGTCGTCGTATTAGATTTGAGTTGTAGGTTAAAAGCGAGAGCGGGAAAAGTGTGGGCTGTGCTCGGAGTTATGAAACAAAGGGTGATGTTCTAAACTCATTTCCAAATACTAGTGTATTATTATTATTATAATTTTACCTTTGGTATTTCATGGTTTTGATTGCAAACCATTTCAGAAGCAAACAGTAGTTAGAAAGCAAACAAATGGTTTAAGTTGACCATAGTGAAAGCAAGCATTGGTTTTAAATTGTAAAACCATTTTTCAAACAACAGAAAGCAAATAAGTAAATGGTTTTGAATAGATTGAAAGCCATTTTCAAGCAAGCGATAAGTAAGCAAATGGCTTTGAATAATTAGAAGCCATTTTCAAGCAAACAAGCAAGTAGGCAAATGGTTTTGAATAACTAAACCATTTTTCCGAAGCAAACAAACAAAGAAAGAATATTTGCAACAGGCCTTCCACAGTTCTAAGCAAACAAAAGCCCAGGTGAAGGTATTGTAGTGCACGGTGGTGTTGGGATCTCATTGTGCATTGTAGTTTTTGCACGGTGGCAGGCTTGGGACCTCGTCATGCATTTAAAGGAGGCTAGGTAAATGCAGGGTATATAAAGGTCATGAGCTCTAACTAAATTATGGTGATGGCGACCTAGGTCAATTCCACCATATTTAGAAGGTGATGGGACACGAGTCCTTCCCATACAGTTGATATCAGGCTCCGTGCTATAGAATTACGACAAGCAAAAATAGGCCCTCCAGTGGTTGATGTTTTATAAGCACTTGATATACAGTTTGAAAAATCAACCATTGGTTCTGATCATGAGCTTAGTAGGTTTAAATGACGGTTGAGGCCCGGGCTCGTTTGAATTTCAAAGCGATCAGATTGAGCCGTGCTCGTGGAATTTTAAAGCAAGCGGTTGAGCCAGGCTCGTTTATTTTCAAGCTGCGGTTGAGCCAGGAGCTCGGAATTTTTATAGAAAAAGTTTTGAGAAACTTTTAAAAACCAAAGGTTTGTGTGAAAGGTTTTAAGAAACTTTCAGCGAGAGAATGCGAGAAGTTTTATAAACTTAAGCCAATGATAAGAGTTTATAAGCTTTTAAAACAAAGCACAAAAATAAACACACAATTCTTAAAGCAAGCAAGTACAAAAAGCAACAAAGAAAAGTTTCTAAACTTTAAAGTAAGAAGCAAGGTTTCCTCTGAAAATAATTGTAAAAGAAAGTTTTTTGATGATTTCTGAGGATATTTCTCTTTTCCACAAACGTCGATTTTATAAAAGCATACACTCACTGAGCTCGTTTAGCTCATTATTTTCGTGTTTTAAAAACTATTTTCCAGGTACAGGTACGCAAGACGCTGGAGCACAATAGGATTTCTCCTGACATTGTACAAGTGCTGTAAATTAATTATATTTTGTAAGAATATACTTTGAATTTGTATAATGGAACATATGTATGTACATAGAGTAGTGTTGAGAGAATGTGTTGGTATGTCAAGGCCATATTTGGATATAAGTAAATTTGGATGTATACGGTGGATTTGAATTATACTATGTGCAAAATTCGTCATGTCAATAAAGTTTTTCCACAAGTAAGATCCTGTCCAAATCCTAAGTTGAAGAAATAAAAATAATTTTTTTATATACGAGGGTTTAAGCAAGCAATACGACTGGGCTTCATTAGTGATTTAGTCATAGGAGGTAACGGCTGGGGATTTCAGAGGGCTCCGCACACCGTCAACACAGGGGTGCTACAAGACCTGCACCATGGGTGTTCTCTGCACATTTTGTTTTGGACCAGCTTTAGTATTTTGTCATTTCTTATCCGAATTGAGTGATTCAAGTGGTTGGTTAAACTAGACTTCAAGGAGAACAAAACACCCTGAAATAGGTACCTTCAAATTCTGACTTTATTTCACGTAAATTCACTCAAAGGGGCCATGTCCCAGTTCAATTTATTCAACAGAACATGAGGAGTCTCAGTTGTTTAGGACATACCTTTAGCCAAAACTGACATGCAGGTGATTCGCTGGAGAAGAACCCTTACCTTAGCTTCAAATGAGTACAAAGACCCAAAGGTCGTAAATATGGATCAAGACCTCACAAAATGGGTATTTTCAAACTGCCTTGAGCAAGTAAATGGTGCAACATCCACGGCATGAATGCTATAACTTGAGTTTGATGATTCAATTGAATGATTCCAATTTCTATAAAGCAGAGATCATAGATAACAAGAATACAGATTGACGTGCGAATACATAAAGGCCATACTGCACAAGCATATGAAATGCCATATGCAATGTGCATGAAACGGAAAAAATATAGGAAATGCACATGTATAGATGTTCAAGGAAACATGAATATGGTAGAAATATAGAATTTTATGGAACTGGCAAGGAAACTCGCTTTGATTGCAGATAGAATTTGTCTAGACTACAATGGATTAAGAATACATGTAGGGAAATCAAATCCCCAAACCCGTATTGATGAAATAAGGTTAGAAGAACCCCATTTATTATAATGAATGTTTGTTAGTTTTATGTTAAATTTGTTGTGTGTTGGGCTTGGGTTGATTGATTGTGCTCCTCAATTGAGGAATATTTGTATTAAGGAAATATTAGTTCTTGTGGGGAGATGTTGTCCAAATTTCTTCAAACCCATGTTTTTGTTTCACATAACTTGGTCACACTCATCCGAATTGAATATCTAAACCCTGGGTAACTAGACTCACAGAGAACACATCCCTGAAATAGTGATATCCAAATTCGAACCCTTTTAGCTCGTGAAATTAACTAAAGTGGAGCATTTCACATGGTCGCAGCAAGCCCGAGGCACCGTTCCTTCGAGCAGATTTTCTGGTTGTGTCCTCCATCTCTCGACGGCCATAACTTCTTCGGGTCCAGTCCGGCTTCGGGGTGTTCTTGGACTCTATGGAAAGCCCTTTGAGTCTAGCATCCACCCATATATAGTTTAATGCAACTTGAACTCAGATTATGTCCGAAAATGACATAAAACAGTAGGCCCCTGCTGGTTCGGCGCACCGGATTTTTTGGTTGTGTCCTCCAACTTCGGACGGCCATAACTTCTTCGTCCTTTTTACATGAGCTTTATATTTATCAGAAAAAGAAAAAAAATTTTTAAATGAGCTTTTTGTTTCTAAAGCAAAATCAAGATGCCAATTGTGGTAGGGAATCTTATTTTCATGCACAATTTGGTGTTAAAAAATCTGTGCAAATACACAAGGATGGTGTCCATGTTCTGCTGTGAAATAGAAATAAAGCTTTCTTCCAGTGCTCTGAGGAATGGAGATGGAGTTAATCCTTTATATGCTTCTGTAGGTTGATGCAAACTCGTTGTATTGCTTCGCAGCCGTGAACTATCCACCCAGCTTCCTCCATTAAAAGTCTGAACTACAAAGAAGGAGATTCTGAAATTTATTACTGTATGTTGTTCGGGATTATTATCATTGTTAATTTGAAAGTTAGGACCTCGTTTGTTTGGAAACTCAAATATTTTAACTGCTCATAATATTTTTAAGTAATGCTTAAAATAATTTTATATATATGTGTTTTATTTTAATTATTCTTTATATTTAATCATTTTTTAAATTTAAGAAACATGAGAACTACAAATAAATATCATTAAACAGACACTTATGTTTTCTGTAATTTCCTTCTCATGGTAAATATAAACACACTCGGGACACCCACCTTTCTTTCTCAAATTCCATTTAATCCATTGTTACAAGAACAACGTAGTGCCGCACGTCCATTTGCATTGCGCCATGTATTAATTGAAATCCATATGGCTAGAATAAGAAATTTTTATTTGTGGGTTTTATTTCATTCAATCTTTCTTTTTTTCTCTTCCTTCTAAATTCTTGGTTTAATTTTTTGGTTCAATGGATTTGAATTACAAATGATTAAGAATGAGGTTTATCTTAATCATTTTTCTATTTATTTCTTTCCTTCTTTATTTTTTCTTGCTTTTGGAAATTTTTTATTTGATTTTCTAGTTCACTGCAATGGAGCTGCAAGGAATTTCCCTACTTTGCTGAGATTCTAGTAGTGGTTCTAGCCACTCGCGAATGGGTTCTATTCTTTCAGGAGCATGCTTCGGCAACACCCTCAAAGGTAAGGCAATAGCAATTAGGGTTTGGTAGGGACGCTTTAGCTATTCAAGTGGGTTGTTTACCTTTCTTTTATCATTCATGTAATGAAGACTATCTATTTATTCTTTGCTCTCTTCGTCCTTAATTTCTAGTTAAGTAGTTACTTATGGAAAAAGGATTGAAATCTAGATCTTTGATCTCTCATTGAGCAGTGAGAAGCTTAGTCCTTCAAACTTAATCCTTTTCTTTTTTTGCTTAATTTTTTGCCTCCACTTTATTTCTGTTCTCCCACTTTACCTTTTGTGTGGCTTGGATTGGTACACTGAAGACATGCCCCTTCCATCTAGCAATAAAGATGATATTTTTTTCTAATTTTATATTTATATTTCATATTTCCATTAATTCTGGCTTCACTATAATGGCTTGTGAACTCAAACCACCTAGTCCATTTGAACTTTAAACTTTATATATAATGGACGAGTAACCAAATTATTCCTTTTTCAATTTGCTAATTAAAGCTCGTTTTTCATGCAAGATTCGCAAACGCATTTGGCCTAGATATTCACAATATTTTATCTTCGCATATTCATCTCAGAAGTCATTTTCTTTAATTAATAGTACATTACAAGTCATTGTATGTTTATTCGAAGATATTATTCAAACCGAATAAGGAATAGTGGTGAAAAATTTGGTCCTTTATGGCAAACCTAAAATGACCCCGAATGTTAGCTTTAGTATTTAACCTGGTATTTTCAATCGTGTCCAGACTTAAACATCCGATTCGTAGCTTCATTCGCAACAACTGCTCATAGGTTAACAGTACTATGAAACAATATTAGTAAGTTAAGCAACAAGAAATCAACATCCATGCAGCTAATAATATATCATAATAGCAAAACAGCCTACAAATGATTTTTTTCTTAAGTAATATATCTACTAAGTATCATAAATATAACACATTTGTTTTAGGGCAATTGCGTAACATGAAAATCAAACGCAAAAACATTAGTCTTGGATAGTTAATTCCTCGTTAATGTTATATACAAAATAACATGTCTTAGGATATAATGCTTGAAAATCAAATTACCTCTTGATATCTATACAAAATGCTATATGCAAATTCTCCCGCAACAAAACTTAATTTACCAAAACAAACATTAAAAATTAAAAATTAGTTTTTTCTATTTTAGAAAATGAAAATTAAAGGCAAGTAAATAGAAAATTAAAGTACAAGATTAATTAGTTAATAAGATTAGAAATAAAAATTAAAAAATTAGTTTTTCATTTTCCTATTAACTAAAACAAACATTAAAAATTAAAGTATAAGCAGCATATATATAATGAATAATAGGATTATTCAATATCATTTAGTTAAGATTAGGAGTTTAAAATGAATAATAATTTTAGTAATTGTTAATATCGATAGATTTAAGAGCTTTTTAAGAATTTTCGCACTTTATTCACTTAAACAAAATTATTTTAGGTTTATTTTTCACTTGTTAATTGTCTTTGTTTTATTTGAGTGTATATATTTATCAGGCTTAGATAATATATAATAAGCTTTGCTTTTTTATGTGTATCACCATTTGTCGGCCCGAGGATAACTGGGGTTAAGGTAATGATGGTGACTATAAATATTAGAAGTGTAATATCATATTGTGCTTTATAACATATATTGCTTTGTTCTCCGTGTGTAATGCTCCGACATTTGTCAAACCAACATAATCAACATCGAACGGCAATGATGGTGATCATAAATAATAGAAGGTAATATTTTTCTGTTCGTATCATCATTTGTTGCTATTTGTATAATTTGGTTCATTTTTATCGCATACACTCTAAATGACCTATTTCACTAGAGGAAATTAAGTATTCGAGGGGGAAACTCTTTGCTGAAATTTTTATAGATTTATAAGACAATATAACTAGCACTTAAAATACATTGCTGTACATTTTTAGTCA
Source organism: Tetrastigma voinierianum (assembly GCA_016808115.1). Taxonomy (NCBI): domain Eukaryota; kingdom Viridiplantae; phylum Streptophyta; class Magnoliopsida; order Vitales; family Vitaceae; genus Tetrastigma; species Tetrastigma voinierianum. The sequence continues at coordinate 394,870 of JAEQBH010000935.1, forward strand.
GATCCCTGTCAAATATCTTACCACTCGGAAGGTGAGAATTCACCTAATTGTCCAATTTGGACAGCTTGGGGAATGGCATGCCTCATATCTCAGAGATCTACAGTTTTACATGTTTGGCTTACATATAGAAATTGCTAGTTTACATACAATGGAATTCTCACCAAGATTTGACCGGCTAGAAACTCATCAACTATTGTAAATAATCCAGACGGATGGACCCGAGATAAAATTAAGTGTCCATGTAATAAATCCGCAAGTCGCAATATGTCTTCTTCTCGTGATGCAAACGGCTGTTAGATACCATGGGCAAATGATGTTTTGGTACCAAACTATTTGTTTGATTTATCAAGGAATACAACTGTCAGACAATGACCAAATGAGGGTAGTTAATCATACGTAGTGAAGAACCATCAAACACATACCATATAATGGTCATGGAAGCCATTGCAGCATTTCCAATATGGATATATTATGATGAACCACCTAATCCTGAAGCTCAGAAATTTTATGATATGATAAAAGCTGCAGATAATGAGTTGTGGCCTGATTGTAAAATGCATTCACAATTGTCACTTGTGGCCCGACTTATGAGTATGAAGTCAAAAAATCATATGTCTGAGAAATTATTTGATCAGGTGACAGAACTAATGAAAGAGATTGTTCCGGATAATAATCATATTATTGGATAACCACAAGACTAAGAAGTTACTACGTATGGGCCTACCAATGGAATACAGATTGATTGTTGTTTCAATGGATGTATGTTATATTAGCGCCGATATGACTTAATTCAGCTGTAAGTTTTGTGATCATCCCCGCTTAAGAAGCCACCCCGTGCTGCGCAAGTTTACGTAAAAACGAAAGTTGCATATAAGAAGATGCATTACTCCTTTAATTCGACATAGAGACTATGCATCAAATGCCACTGATTACGATATGAGGTGGGTGGCATTCGAGCATGAGGTCAACAAGGGTGATGCGTCATCCATCAGATTCACTTGCTTGGAAGCATTTTAATCGCATACATCCGATTTCAAGGCCGAAAAGTCTAAATGTGAGATTGGCCTCTCGCATCAAGGTTTTCACCATTCGCCAATCTAGACAATAATAGTATTCTACATGGGCCGATAGTGACACCTTCACTCTGGCTTCATGGTCGTGTACGGGTGAGCAATATATGTTTCTATCAACATTGTCTCTGTGGCTAAAAAAACCCGAAAGACAAGTTGGATGTTTTCTTACAGCCTCTTATAGCAGAGTTGAATCATTTGTGGGATGTTGGCGTGAATACATATGAAATCTCAAAGAAGCAAAATTTCAAGATGCGATGCCTCTTATGTGCATTGGGGCAGTAGTTTACTTTCCCGCATATTCAATGTTGTCTAGTTGAGTACCAAGCAGATCTGTGCGGCATGCCCGTATTACATGGACAAGTCTCGAGCGCTTTTACTCACAACAAGAGGTCAGCTGTGGTTTGATAACCACCGTAGTTTACCTCGCAAATCATCCATTCCGTAGGAACAGAACCGCATTTCAAAAATAAAATGTAAAGGACAACACTTCCACCATTGCTCGCTCGTGACAGATATCTTGACAGAGATTCAAAGCTTAGTCCGGGAAGAAGGTAACCGAAATGGACGCTTTACCGAACTAATGACCAATATGCAAAACATGCGGTCGAGGAACGCAAGATTTTCTAGATCCGTCTTATTGAGGTCCAACACCCGCCATAACTGGATGTAATGGCAGTAAAATGTGTTTGATGTTTTTCAACATCGTCTAATGTAGATTCATAAAACAAAGGACACTTTTAAATCAAGACAAGAGTTAAATGATTATTGTGTAAACGGAATGAGGCTACAGGAAAATACCCTAAAGCTTGTTACACACTTGATAAGAAGGCATGACAGACATTGTGTGAATGGGTTAAAAATTTGAAATTCCTTGATGGATATGTGTCAAATTCCTTGAAGCTATTTGGAATGAAAAGTCATGATCGTCTGGGCGTATTTATGCAGATTACCAATTGCTTCGTGAATCTTGTTACTACCTGTCATTCATTTCCCCAAATGTTTAGTCCTACGTAACTTAGTTTGTTCTTCAAAGAGCTAACCGCAACCACAATCAAAACAGATGACATGGTGAGACTGGAGAATGACATACCTCTCATTCTTTGTAAGCTTGAACGGATATTCCCACCGAGCTTTTTTGACTCAATGGAGCATTTGTCGGTCCATCTGGGCTTTATGAAGTAAGCGATACGTTAGTGCAATATAGGTGGATGGTATCCTTTTAAGAGGTAACAAATATAAGTAGGTGTGTTGTTATATTATTTCAAGTACAAATTAATATTGTAATTGATTTAATCAAACCTAACATAATGTTTGTAGGTATCTCTCGTAGTTGAAATTGAATGTTAGAAACAAGGCAAAAGTTGAAGGTTCAATTTGCAATGCATATTTAGTATAAGAAGCCTCATCCTTTTTTTGTTCTATTATTTTGAGGACCATGTCAATACAAAGCATAGAAATGTGCCTCGTATCGAGGATGGTCGCAAGGTCGGGTAGAAGATGAATCGAGACAAGCTATCTATCTTCAACTTTTAAGATCACGCGGAAGAGCAAAGAAAAGATGTATGACGTATTTGAAGAGTACAAAGGTACTTCTGAGCTACATTTTACTTAATTAGAGAGGTTGCACCATATATCGAGTATGTATACCCAAATTAAGGTGTATAATCAGATCATTTTGTCCCGAATAGAATAATTAAAAACTGATATCCATTGTTGTCCCTCTATTTATATTTGTGCAAGAGCTAGGTTGATCAATTTAAAACATAGGCAATCCAACCTCTCTTCCCACCTCATGAGGCCGATTCTATGCTAGAAACTCTAATTTGCGAATCTGGTTCAAGAACTATGTGAGAATTATTAAGCCTTAATGTTTTGAATAATTTGATTTATTAGTATCTTACATTTTTTAACATCATTTATTGAATATATGCAACAGACAAATGATCCTTCAAATGGAGATTCCAACACATTCATACACCCAAGCAAAGGCCCGCTTAGATATGTGACTACCCATCCTCGGTATTTTCATTAATGGATATAATTAATAATAATATGGCACGATTCTTCCGAAGCAACTAACAAGTGGGAGGCGATTTAAGGTTCAAATTATAGTGTGCAGATGAGAGGATTATTATGGTCAACTATCGTGGTTGTTGAGTCGAGTATCCTTGACTCAGTGCAATAGAATTGTATTATTCAAATGTGAGTGGTTTGATCCTACACTAAATGTGGTACAAATATTCATCTCGGATTATAAGCCAGTGGATGTTAACCATAAATCCAGATGACCAAGATGGAGCCATTATTGCGGCGCCCAAGCCACCAAGTATATTATTGCACATATCCGAAGTTTATCTCGATAAGAGTGATCAGGCCGCTTGCAAAATCAAAGCTCGAACAACATGAAGTACCAACATCTCAACAAAGTAAGGCAAACTTAGCTATCGCACCAAGATTTCAAGAAGATACATAAACAATATCGAGCCTGCGCATATAGATGAAGATCCAAAAACTTATGTGACTAAATGGCGGCCTTAATAGAAAATTGAAGATGATCATGTTCAATCAGTACGAGTTGGAATCCCATCAATCGATGAAATGTCGACATCCTATTAGAGGATGATAGTGATACCGATAATTAAACTTTTATAACTGTGTTAGGAATATTATAGTTTCAAAGACTTTCTATATTTTGTTGCAATCCAATTAAAAGTTATTCTAATATGCATGGTTGTTCATCATACAACATCAATCTCCATGCTTTCAATATATCCTATTATATGTTCTATGTATTACTTAAGCAGACAGACGGCGCATAAAGGACGTGGACGTATGGAGGGGCGAGGCGACGGATGGTGGACGTGGACGCCAGCATGGACGAGATTCATCTAGTATTTTACGTCCTTGCCAGGCTCGCACCATCTCCTACCCACCCTATCCACATCATCATCACCATCACCATCATTGACACCCGCACCATCACCTTTACTGATATATGCCACCACCCATTGTCCCTCCTCCACACACTTCGATCCATCACCATCATCTGGCTGACTTCACATTCTACATCATCATGTTGCCCTCTCTTTTATGCACTCACTTTAATGATCATCATCTCTCTGCTTGGTCCTCCGCAGCAAAGGTTAGTAATAGAGATTGTGATGGAGGTATACCATATACGCATATTACTTTAATAAAAAATATGATGTCCTCATAGTGGTTTTCGTTTTTATATATAAGAGAATTGCTCTGCTTTCAATGTTGTATGTTTATTTTTATAGTTTCTTTCCATCCTCAAGTGTTCGGCTTATTACAGTAAGTCTTTCAAGAAAATGGTTGATTCCAAAGCATTCTCGTGGGAAGAAAGTTTCTAACTCCACTAAAAGACTTTACTTTGACGACTTTCAAGTATAAACAAAGAAACAAAATTGCAAATTAATTATCTAATTTGTTCAACTGTTGGTTACTAATCTGCCATCAAAGTATGATGTGTCCATTATTAATACACTTTTTTTGGCGGTTTTTTTATATACTTAATCGTGTCTATGGGCACCCCGGGTCACTGACAGACAGTCATTGTGGAGAGCAAAGTCATTTAATGGTACTGCACTTCATTCATAAATGAAGAGGTAAGATAGGCCCGATTTATACCCGGGAGGGCTTATGCGGACTAGAGTGGCTTCGCATCGAGGAGCCGTATGAAGAAAATCAAAGATAGCCAGTAAGAACTGACGGAGTGAAGTAGCTGGACCAGGTACATGCATGTCTTGCCACACAGGAGGGTCAAAGTCGACCATTGAGCACGCTCGAGATTTGGTAACATTTTTAACTTTAAAACATTTAAATATTTAGCAGTTGGCCTAATAGCCGAAAAATTCAAATCCTTGTATGGTTTTACAATTTTGGCTAAAATTTTCTTCCTTGTCATTTTTTTTTAAATATAACTTAAAATTTTAGATAACATATTTTATTAGTTATTGCCTTTACAAATTTTAAATACTGTATTCTCTAATTTGCAACATATGCTATATTTTTCGACTTGAATAAATTCATACTTAGGCTAGAGAATTGGTCGAGATCCCACTTTAGATCTTCAGAAGATGCATGTGAAGAAAGCAGAGGTCAGCTTTGTTGACAACAAGTCTCAAATGATTGCAAGTATCTCTTATATTAATAAACTATTTGACTAACGCAAAGAATGTTGAAAGTTAAGTGTGGCATGAAAAATATTGTGGAATATTTAATTTATTTATATCTAGTAATCGTAATTTATTTTCAATTTTATCAATAGACCTCGTGAGGAACGTGTGATAGCCGCTTCTCACCCATTCAGGGTCTCTATGGATCTTCTCAACCAACTTACTAGCTTAATCCCATCTATTCGGGAGACCATAGAGGTAAGAAGAAGTAGCTTAGTGTCTCGGCATCGCCGAAGGGAGTGGCTTTTTGTTCTAGCAAATGCGGTTTAGTTCCCATCACAAAGAACAACGGACAGAGGAGGTCGAGCAAATGAGTAATGGAAACAAATGAACGTATTGCGTTTTATGAGACAGAATGAGTTATGGAAGGATCAGCAGATTACTCTTTTGCATGATGAAATGCAGCAAATGAAAGAAGTGAATAATGAGATGAAAGAAATGAAGAATGCAATGCAACAAATAGAGACCAATATGCAATCACGCTAGCGGCCTTGATGTGATTGTGGTGGGGACACGGTGTTCAGAGCACCCACCGCCGACACTTACCACAGATCCATCATTTAATGATGAGGATACGAATTAGGTTTAGATGATTAGAGACTCATGTTTTTATTTTTACTTTTTACTATTAACACAATTGTATCGATTAATTTCGTATTGCTTGACTTATAGTTAATTAAAAAAATTGCTTTTAGTATATGTTTTTATTCATTATTAATATAAAATTTAAAAGTATGTATTCTAATTTTTTTAAAAATAAAATAGTGAAAATAGCTATGGAATGATCCTTGAAGTTATTGCTAGTATTTTTACAATTGAATGAAAATAATGACTTAATTAAACCTTGGGAGGGACAATTCCGGCCACTATTTTCATTCAATTGCAAGAAAATAACTACAACAATAGCTAGGACTATTCCATAGCTAGAGATAATCGTAGCTATTTCCCTTAAAATTGTGACAAGAATAGCGACTCGAATCTGTCCCTAGCCAAATTCAGTTAGGACAATTTCAACGTTATTTCCATCAAATTCACAGAATATTATGAATCTGTCCTTAGCTAAATTAGCTTAGTGACAACTCCGTAGCTATTTCTTCTTTAAAACTTAATGTAAGAGGACTGAATTGGTCCACACCTAGCCAGGGACAATTCCGCAGCTACTTTTAAATCTTAATAAAATAATGATCGACCGGTCCCTACCAAATTCACTTGCGACAATTCCGTAGCCTATTTCCTTCAAATCGTGACAAGAATAGTGATCTTTAACTATCCCTAGCTAATCTTAGCTAGTACAATCTGCAGCCATTTCAAAAATCCGACAAGCATAGCGATTTAATCGTCCCCACAAATTAGCTAGGACAATTTTAGCTATTTCTTTAAAATTAGACAGATAGGATTAATTGTTCCTAGCTAAATTATTAGAGACAATTCCAAGCTATTTCTCTGTAATAATAGTAATAGAGGATTTTACCCTTTTCCCTAGCTAATTTAGCTAGGGCATTTTCCGTCGCTATTCAATCAAAAAATATTAATTGGTCCTCTAAATTACGACCAAAATTAGCAAGCAAAAATATATAATTAGCTAGGGAATTTCTGTAGTTAAAAAATAGCTAGGGAAAATTTTTTTCTCATTAATTTTTTGCGACAAGTACTTTAGCTAGGGATTATTTGTCAGAACCGTCGCTATTCTATTTTAGCGACGGAATTTCTTCAAATAGCTAGGGAAATTTCCCTAGCTATTTGGCTTTTTTTTTGTAGTGATATACTCTTCATGTTTTATGACCCTTGGATCCTCAATTAGCAAATTACCAATTTACCCTTATAACTTTTGAATAAATTTCAGGTTTTTATCATTTTTAACCTTTAGCAATATTAATTTCTGAAAATACAAACTTTACTTTTCTTATATTACAAAACTGTTATAACTACTAGGGTCTAATTCGGGGTGTTACAATCCCTGTTTTTTGGGTTTAAAATCATTTATTTGAAATCTTGATTCTTCACTACTATTTATTGTAATGAGATGATAGGTTTTGATACATATTCCGTTGTCTTCATTATATTAAGGACTAATGGTAAAGACTTTATAGAAACTTGATGACCTAATATGTTACATAATTGATTTCGAGGTGTCATTAAGTATTTCATCACAATTGAAGCTTAAATAGATTCGGTTAACAAAACCAAAATCCATAGCATCTTGAACAAATAAAGGATCAATCTTTTTTGTAATTATTATTCTTGGGTAGATAGACTTAGTAGAGGTCTAGTAATACCCATTACCATTAGCGTTGTTATAGATAAATTTGGAGAAAGTCAAATAATTTTTTTCCCTATTAGACAAGATAAATGATGAAGTATTTATATATGTTGTTTTGAAAAAAAGGATATCACGGGAATTTTCTCCTTTGAGAGGGAGTTTGTCCTTTCGAGGAACCGTAACTCCACTGGGAGGTGTTTCAGTTTTGCAAGATCATATTCTTTCAAGCTTTTATCCTTTTAAATGATAGGCATTTCCTGAATACCTTTTGAGATATTTTTGCCTTTAGACATGGATATATCTCCTGTCCTAATGTTATCAACAATTGTTGTTGCCTGGCTTTTTCCCGAATGGGACGACATATCCAACCCTACCTTATTGATGTTTTTAGTCTTTGAGGAGATTGAGGAAACATAATCTGTTCTCATTATCATTTCTCCTAACCTTTCAAAACATTTTTCAAGGAGATTTTATGAAATATATGATTTAGACCTTATATCATTGATATCTTTTTGTAAATTTATAACTTTTTCTTCAATCGAAATTAGAGCATTATAATTTTCTAAGACCATATTCATTCCTTCAGCCATATCGATGGCGATATCATGCAATTCCTAGATGTTATTCGACATTCCTACTCAAAAAGTCTGCAAGAAAATTGTCAGTACCTTTTATATGTACAATCTTAAAATTATAATAACTAAGAAGAGTTTGTCATCTAGACAATCTTCTAGCTTGTACTCATTTTCCTGTGTTATTTTTTATAAATCCTGCAACTTGAATATTATCACCTCTGATAAAGGGTTTAGGGGTAATAAGAATACCTCAAAGTTATTAATTTTTATTATTGCAAGTAACCTTTCTCACACATCATACTAACTGACATTAATAAAGGTTCCACTTGCATAAATCCAATATTACTCTCCTAAATCTGTTTTCAAAATTGATGCCCAATACTTATCTAAAGCACTATTTGTAGTATTAAATTATCATTTTCATTTGGCAATCTTAATTTAGGTAAATTTGAACATATGTCTTTTAATCTTTGACTACTATGTATGTTTTTCACTCCATCCTCGCTTGGTTTTTCTTTGTTAACAACTCGTAATTCTGCCTTTCTTTAACTAAGTCTTTTATAAAATTAGAGGAGTAATTTAAACATCCTAATTTTTTTTTTATCATTTCTTTAGTTCTTAATTCATTAGGGAAATCTTTTATTTTGTCGTCTAGTTGTGACTGTAATTTTATGCCTTTAGAATCTATTATCATTCCTAGAAATTTTATTTCTTTTTTCTTGATTTCAACTTTCTTTTCTGAAAGAACTATACCATGTTCTTTAAAGAGTATTATGAAAATATTTAAATGTTTTTCATGATCTTTCTCATTATCAGAGCAAATTAACATATCATCAATCTATACTATGAATAATCAGAGAATATTTTATCCATTTTTCTCTGGAAAACTTGAGAAGCATTTTTTAATCCAAAAGGCATTATCATCCGTTCATAATGGCCTCTAGGTGTACTAAAAGTTGTAATAGGCATACTATCATTATCCATTTTTATCTGCCCAAATCCTGATTTACAATCAAATTTCTGTAATATTTTTTTCCCCTAGCCAAATTTATTAATATTTCCTTATTTGGGATATAATATCCATCAGATTTAGTATTCTTATTTACTTCCTTGTAATTTATCACCATTCTGCTCTTTTATCTCACCCGTGTTTTCTGCCATGTGCCAAGGCTACTATGTGGACTTTTACTTTCTTTTATTAGATTCATTTGCATTAATTTACTAATTTGTATTTCAAAGACTTCTATATCTTCTTGTGAATATATCATTGGTCTGACTCTAATGATCTATCATTTCTAATTTACAATAGATTTTTGTTTTTTCCTAATATTTTAAAGGGTTATTACTAAAATTTTCTTTCAATTTCTCACATGTGTCATGGACTATTACTTTATAAGTAATAGATGTATTTATTTTTTCTGTTCTCCATTTTCTGGCTTTTTGGTCATAATTTATCCTAAAAGACTTTAATATTCTAGGTACTCTTATCCAGTGGTTACAAGGTGTTTTTGTAAAACCCGAAAAAAAAAAATACATACATACATATATATATAATAATTCAATTTTTCTGAAAAAGGCAAACGCACTTCCGTCATACTAGTACAAGTGGAAAACCCGAATTTTTTTTAGATCCTGATGACAAATGAATCACCGCAAATTCATCTCGTGAAATCTAGTTACCTAATTGAATTTCGTTGAATTCCGAGTGGTCATAATTTCATGTTTTCGAGAGATCAGGCTCCAGATCACATGGGTGGTGCCGCATGGCATGACCAGGGCACCATGGGAGAAGAACACATGACATGAAAGCCAAGTGGTGGCAGAGAATTTAAAGCATGTGTCTATATGACACATGACACATGATACATGGACCATGTGAAGACACATGGCCATGAGAGAGAATGAAGGAATGTGAGTGGAAGTTTCCTCTCACTTGGGATAAGACCAACAAAATGAGAGAGAGGAAAAACAATTTGGTGGGATGAAAACCAAAAAGGAGGAAAAAGAAAAAAAATAAAAGGAAAGGAAAAAGAAAAGAAAAGGAAAAAAGAAAAATAAGGGAGAGGTGTGAGAGTGAGAGGAAAAAAGAGACGGTGAGAGGAAGAAAAAAGAAAGGAACAACGAAGGGAACCGACGGTCGAAACGCGTCGAGGCAAGAGACAAGAGACAAAGTTGGTCCACGCAACGAGAGCTACGCATGGGTACTAGAAACTGCAGTTTTTGTCGCGCTCTAATAGGTAAGGGTTTTCTCCTACACTGGTTCTTCTTTATTTAAGAGTTGTAAATGGCCGTGTGGTTCAACCCAAACATGGGATTGAATTTTTGGACATTGGGATCAAGCCGACAACCTGCAGACTAGGTTTGAAGGTAGGTATTCGTCGATTTTGGTACTGTGACGTATTGGAAATTGTGGATTTTATTGAACTGCCATATCAGCTGATGAGTTTTTAGAACTCCGCTAATGGCCAAATTTATAGCCGCTAATGACAATTTTGAAAGTTAAAAATAAATAAAGAACAAAACAGTAACAAAAGCCAAATTTTTACTTAGTCCGTGATATTTCCATACAAGTATGGCTTAAGAATGGCCGGCTCAGGTGGACTTTTTTTTTTTTTGTTATCATGAAAATTAAAATAACACGTTGAATGGATTGTAAATATGTGGATATATGTGTTATATATATTAGCATGACGGATGTAAATTACATAAGCCGACATAATTATCCAGTGGTACTTGGTATGAAGTAATGATGATAAATATTCATGTAGTGTTCATTTGTACTATGTAACATGTAGATACATGTACTGCATTTTGAATCGCATACAAGGACATCGCACAGCCCGTGTGTGCATGGTTATAACTATTCATCATTCTGTGAATGTGGGTGATGAGTTTCCTGCAATGTGGTCAACGTCCAAAATGAGCTCCCATGGTTGTGGCTAGCATGAAAATATGTGTGCTGGGCATAACAAGAAGGAGAGGATACCCGCCGGGTGAAAAAACCCTGACCAGTTCAAACGCAACTTACGTGGAAAGTCCAAAAGCGTTGAAAGGCGTGGCGGTGTCCTCGCTGAGAACCTAAAAATCCGCGGGCCCACAAATGCATAAACACACCGGATTTGATTAAATCAAATGGACATTTGAGGCATATCCACGGTTTTGTTTTATAAAACTAAAAGATTTTGTTTTGAAATGTCATAGGTGGAAACACGAATGATTTAGCTTTCTAAGATTTAAGAGGACGTGAGGAGCTCTGCGAGGACTCAAGACATGGGCATGATGAGTCACATCTCATTCATAACATGTAGAATCCCTCGCATGGACTTGCATGTTTTACTCTGGAAATGTGTGTATTATTGTGTGAACACAAAGATTTATGTGCAATTTTAGGGAAGTGAACTTGGTAGGTGTTTACTCTACTAGGCTTCGCTCACCCCATTGTGGGACCCCCTTCTAGGTTGTGCAGGCAACTGACCCTTATCCAAGACCGCAAGCATGAAGGATGCCAAAACGTGGCTTTGATAAATGTATTTTATTTTGAGCACACTTATGACATGTATATATTTTTATAGAAAAGAGTTGTAATTAAACTCACATAGACTGTTTATGAGATATTCTAGTGTATGTTATATGGAAATGATTGCCTATGCTCGGAAGGGTATGCAGGTTACTATATGTCTGCTCAGGCTACAATCCCAAGAAATGGGATGCAGTCATGTGACATCGAGTTACCCAGTGTTCATAAGGTATTTCTCAGGTTGATGGGTTGTAAACGAATTCTCGGTTTTAAGTGACGTCACGCCTTAAGATCGGTTCAGCAAATGATCACCCAGGAGCCCAGTGTGTGTATCCACAAGTATGGTCCTCGATACTAGCTCTCATTTCCTCACCTAGCATCAAGAGTCTAGGTACACGTAATACCTGTGACTATCGGGCATGGGTTAAACCACTATATAGCATTATATGCTCTGCTCTAAATATGTTTCAATGCTCAGGTGTTACAAATTAGAAACATATGTATGACAAGATAAGACAAAGAAAGGATGAACACTAGGTTGGGGAATATAACCTTGCGTTCAAAATAAATGAATACGATAGTTCAGAACCGAGAATTATTGTGGTTAAAATATCCACCACTAAGGAAAGAATTTGGGCGAGGTTAAGACCTCAAAAGTCGTTGTATTAGAATTCTTCCCTGTGACTAGTGAGGTTACGATGCCCGATTATGAGCAGAGATCTCCGTGTGATTTTTTCACTATGGACTCCGTGGGTCATGGACATGTTAGGTTGATGTCATCTCGGGACGGACTAGTTGACGGCACATCGAATGCCATCGTCGCGGATCGAGATACATCGCCACACACATGACTCCGCATTCTCGTGTTACGCCTGTGACAAACACGATGCTTTACCCTAGACCATGTATGACTCCAGATGAAGACTGATCATTGGATGGCCTCGCTAGTTAAGCCTTTACCTCAGAGGACGAGGTGAGACAAGCCGATCACTCGCAGCCAGAGCATAGTGACGTTTTTCCAACGAAATACAGGATTAACTCCGCAGAGGGATTGTAATTCGTATCGAGTTACACCTTGGTATCGCCACCCATTTCTACGACTCTACACAGTGATAAGACTTGGCTGAAGCAGAAACTCAAGGTCCAAATACATGAGTTGTTGGATAAGGGTTTCATTAGACCAAACACTTCACTTTGGTGCGCTCCAGTTCTTGCTAAGAAGAAGGACAAGACCCTTCGACTATGCATTGATTATCAATAGTCGAACGTGGTTACGACTGGCGAATCGTATCTTTAGCGTGTGATGATTGATGATTTGCTCTGACTCAATCGAGAAGGGCACGTCTACCTAAGATGACCTTCACACTAAGTATATCATCATTTGAGAGTTAAGGAGGCAAATATCCCCAAGACAGTTAAGCTAGAAGCAAGATGGGAATTTCCGAGTTCACAATGACACTGGGTTTCGACGTAATAATGCTCGCGACATTCATGGATCTCATCGTAGAGGTATTCGACCCTACTTAGATTGGTTCGTCAGTAGTCTTTAACAGACGACATTTTGATCTACTCCCGATCTAAGGAGGAGCATGAGGATCACTTGAGGATTGTTCTCCAGGCCTTCAGAGAACATCGATTGTACACTAAGTGTAGTAAGTATAAGTTTTGGCTTACTGAGTTGAGATTCTTGGGACATGTAGTGTTAGCTTCTAGTGTATCAGTGGACCCCGGATAAAGGTCGGTAATTATGAGTTGGGGAGAGAGTTGAAATCGATCACGAATGCGCAGTTTCTTAGGACTAGCAGGGTATTACAGGAGATTCATTGAAGACTTCTCTCGTTAAACACATGAGTAAATTGACTCGGAAGGAGGTCGAGTGGTCAAGATAAGCACGTGAGAAAACCATTCTAGAAGACAGGCATACTTTCTGTCTATTCACATTAGTCTGGGAAAGAGACAGAGGTACACAGTGTATTGTGATGCTTGGAAGAACGGACTGGGATGCGTTTTGATAAAATCCAGGAGGGTAGTAGCTTATGGTTCTTAGCAGTTAAAGAATGATAGAAACGAATTACTATCGTGACATGGGAGTTAAGCGACCATTCAGTCTTACATATAGAATTTGGCTCCGCTACCTATATGATGGCGATTCAAAGTGTTCACGACCTAAAAGTCTGAAGTATCTTTTACTGTGGGACCTCGACATAGACGCATGGATGGATGGAGTGTCGAAGGATTATGACTTCACTTTGCATTGCCATCTGGTAAAGAGCGAATGTGGTGGCTGGCCTTGCTCGGTCGAGAAATTATATTAGGGTATTGTGGTGTGTAGCTTCTAAAGTGGCGGATGCTCGAGGTTGTTAGGACTGTTGGAGCTCTGATCTGGTCGAGCTCGGGGGTGTCTTGGGAGTTTAGGTTCTCTTCCCTCACGACCGAGTGGTCAAGTCACAGAGAGCGGGGCGTAGAGATAGTGTCCCATCGGAGTGGATCTGATCGAGGTCTGGTGACGAGAAGGTTGGGCGTTCATGATGGTAGTCTTTGGAATGGGGGCGGGTTGTAGTTCTGGTTGGCATATCACGGCGAGAGGAGATCCTCAAGGAGTTTCATTGCTCTCTATTTGCAATGTATCCAAGTGACATGAAGATGTACCATGATCTTCGTCACCAGTATTATTGGAGCAGGATGAAGAGACACGTTTGGGACTTTGTTCGACAATGTCTCACGTGTGTTGATGAACAAAGGCGAGCAGAGCCTTGATTACTACTCCGGCCATTGGGGTAGTAAGTGGAAGTAGAGACATATCACGATGGATTTTGTGACTCAGCGCCGCGGGTAATCGGCGTGATGCGATGTGGGTGATAGTGGACCAACTCACTAAGTCGGCACATTTTCTGGTCGTACGGATGACCTTCACATTGGAGAAATTCTGCAGGTTATACATTCGAGAGATTATCCGGTTACAAGGAGTGCCAGTCTTTATTGTAACGGACCTGGATCCTAGGTTTGCGACTGACTTTTGGAAGAGTTTATAGAGAGCCATGGGAACACAATTGATGATAAACCTTGCTTTCATCCCCTGACAGGCAGCCCGTCAGAGAGAAAGGACTATACAGGTTTTAGGACATCTTTGCCCGAGCATGTGTCCTGGATCTTAAGGAGTAGGCTGGAAAGAGCATTTGCCCTTGAGAGCTGGACCCCAGCCTTTACCATGGGGAGTTTATCAAAGGTCATCATGGTGTTCATGTCGTAATAAGATACACTCTAGATCCAACCATCGGTGTGGTTTGGGACCGCTGGTTGTTGATGCGAATCGGGACCTTCGAGGAGGGACGATCGTGTATGGATGACGGGTTTTACAACGAGGCTTTGCATTAGGGCTAGTAAAGGAGTTATAGCAAACCAAGGGATTAAAAGGAGGCAACATGGAACATGAGGACACGATGTGCATACCTATCCTTTCTTGTTTAAGGATGAAGGAGTCGTGGTTTTAGTAAGTTGGTGATTAAATGGCTGGATTTATATGCATGTGATTGTATGTATATGTGTATGTTAAATTTGAGATGAGAATTTTTGAGAGAATGTAAAACCCAAAATAAATAAATAAATAAATAAATAAATAAATAAATAATAATAATAATATATAATAATTCAATTTTTAAGAAAATGGAAAAAACGATCAATTCTTTAAGTAATAATTTAGTAGAAAACCTAGAAATTTTCTAGATCTCGGATGATGAAGCGGACTTCATAGGTTGAATTTGTCTATAAATCTAGTTACCAGTTAAATTGATTTGCATTCGAATGGTCGAATTTCAAATTTCGGCATCGGGTGTCGGTGACACATGAGGTGAGTGCCACATGGCATGATAAGGATACATGGCACCCATGGGAGAAGGACACATGGCATGAGGCGAGTGGTGTGGAAGGTGACACTGGCATGTGTCCATGTGACACTGTTTATGATACATGGACCATGTGAAGACACATCAGCTGCTGAGGAAGAATGGAAGAGGTGAGGATGAAGTTTCCTCCTACTTAGGATGAACCAACAAAATGGAAGAATGAAAACAATTTGGTGGGATAGAGACAAAATGAAGGAAAAATAAAAAAAAATCAAAGGAAAAGAGGAAAAAAATTAGAAAAAGAAAAGAAAAGGAAAAAAGAAAAATGAGGGAGAGTGCATGAGAGTGAGTGGAAAAAAGAGACGGTGAGAGAAGAAGAAAGGGATGGCCTTTCTGCTGGAGTCTCCGTACGAACTATTAGTCTAAACATGTCAAGAGCGAGGAACCCAAAGTTGGTCAGCGCGGATGAGGCTGCGTGTGGGTACTAGAAACTACGGTTTTTGTTGCGCTCCAAGAGGTAGGGGTTTTCTTCTACACTGATTCCTCTTTATTTAAGAACCATAAATGGCCATGTGGTTCAACCCAAACATGGGACTAAATTTTTGGACATTGGGACTGTTTTGGAATGATCCGAGGACTAGAATTTTGAGGTCGTTAATCAGGGCGATTTTGATTCGAGAGCGATTAAGAATCACCGAAGGATTTTGTTGTGAAGCGTTTGTCGAGCAGTTTTAGAGGCGGTTCAGGCTGGCAATGGCTAAATTTATGGCAGTTAATAGCATTCATGGTTGAAAAAATACAAAGAAATAAAGCGGAACAAGCTTAAATTTCTATGTAGTCAATTGTTCAGTCGGTATAGTAAGCAATAGCTAGATTTAATGAATTTGTTTTTTTTTTTTTTTTTTTTGTATTTTATTTACGGAAATTCTAAATAACACGTAGAATGGGTTGTAAATATGTGGATATATGTGTGTTTTATATATTAGCATAAATGGATCATTATATATTTTCATAGCTAATTATCCATGGTAACAACGTAAATCACGAGTTTATAGAATTATTCCATGTAGTGTTCATTGTACATATAACATGAATACATACATTGGCATTTTGCATCGTATATGCACGGGGGAATCGCATTGAGTTGGGTATGTGTGCATGGTTACAATCATTCATAATTCTTAGTGATGGGTGGTGGCTTCGATAATGGGGGCGATGTCAAAAATGAGTCTCATGGTGCACCAGCATGAAAATATTGTGTTAGGCATAACAAGAAGCGATAAAATACCCTCGAAGATTTGGCAGGACTAGTTGACGACCAAACGGTGAAAGTCAAAAGCGTTAGGAAAGGCGTGCGGCGATCACGGTGAACCAAGAAAATCGTGGCCATGATGCATAAACACTACGAGATTTGATTAAATCAAATGGACATTGGAGGTGTCAATGGGTTTGTTTTATCAAACAAAAGATTTTGTTTTTGGAAAAGGGTCATTGGGTGAAACACGATGACGAGTTTTCCCATTTGGCATATGCATGTGTGAGGGGAGTCGATAGGAAAGCTCGAGGACATGGGCATGATGAGTCACATCATTTCATAGCATGTAAGAATTTTCAGGTATGGACTTGTGTTTTGCTTAAAATGTATTATTGTGTGAACGCGGCATTGCATGCATAGGTGGGAGTAACCCTTATGAGGAGTTTACTCACTAGGCTTTTATCCTTGTTCGTGAACCCTTCCGGTTATCTGGTGACTAACCCCTTGTATCAGGGACCCACTTAAGCATAGACGAATGTGGCTTTGATAATGTATTTTATGTTGAGCACACTTATAACATGTGTATATTTTTGTATAAAAGAGTTGTAGTCAAACTCGTATAGACTATTTGAGAGATAGTCTAGTGTATTTTATATGGAAATGATTACTGTGCTGGAAGTGTATACACGAGTTATGTAATACTGCTCAAAGATTCTGATCCCAAGAATGGGATGTGGTGGTGTGACAATCTGGTTTAGATGTTCATATTATAGGTTGACGGGTTGTCAATGAGACCCCCAGGTTTTGGGGTGTCAAAGTTTTAAATAGTATAGTATAAATTGTTTGTTGATATATTGAGAATTGTTGTACAAAGTCATTTCCTAATATAATATCGCATTCTATATTGTTATATTGATAGACTTTTCCTATGTTTATTATTTTATTATGAATCATTATTTCCACATTTTCTTTTTGTTTTGTAATCTCTTCTTTATTTCCAGTTACACCCTTTATAGAGATTTTAGTTTTTTTTTTTCCATTCTTTTAATAAAAAGCTTTTAAATATTGTTATTTCTAATCCTATGTCTACTAATCACATGTGTATAACTTGGTTTAAAATGTTACCGCATTATAAATACCATAGTAGGAATGTAATTTCTTTCATTTTTATCTTTCTATGAAAATACATATGTCTTCACTATATATTTTTATTTCTTCTTTTGTAATCTTATATTTATCTATTCTATCTATCTAGGAACTATTTCCTAAGAGAATATCATAGTATCCATTTCCTTGCATTTTGTTATCTTTATAGCAATCCACCAAAAAGGTTATTCCTTGTAATCTTATGATATTTTCCACTACATTCCATTCAATGTTTGACCATCATAATTTTTATAGCTTATATGGGCTTGTTATACTTCTTATTATTTCACACTTATCAGCCTAGATATGATTGCAACTAGCACCTATATCTATTAAAATTTTTGTTTCTTCAACTTCTCCTTCTCCATTGTAATAATTTCCTTTTATTAGGAAAGGTGAATATACATCTTCTCTTATTCTTTGGAAACCATTTCTCCTTGTATTATTTCTGATATTATTTCCTATCAAGGAATTTCCTCTAAATATGGGTAAATCAATTCTTTGTATACAATCTTCTTCAGGAATATCATCTTCAAGACTTAAAATGTAATTTGCTAGAATTTCTATTCTATCTAACTTTTGAGGTTCTATTATCTCGGCAATTTCTCTACATTCATCACTAATTTCTATAAATGGTTTATCTTGGTAAATCCTTCCATAATTTGAGTTTGATAGTGTATATAAATCAGCATAATACATTGTCATTTACGTGTACCTTCTTTAGTAAATCATTCCTTAAAATTTTGAAATATAGCTTAGACTATTATCAAAATCACTTGTCTCCTGATTAATGTTATATTTTGGATAACATGTGAACATTAATTTTGTGTATAAATTTCCTTGGATACTTCCTAGACTAAGCTTTCATGTCTTTTGTATCAATCTTTTATCATTTAACTTAGAACTATTGGTGTATAAAATTTTGGGGAATAAATTTTATTATTATCGTACTCTACTAACTCTGCCTCTTTATTTTCTCTCACAGTTTTCCTTTTTATTTTGCCAATGTTTCATTCTGTGTCTCCTTGTCAATAAATTAAGTTTATGTTTTCCTTTAACTGTTGATTATTTCTTCTTTATATCTTTTTTTGGTATTCATGGATTGTATATTTTCTATGTATATTTTTGTTAGATATCTCTTGGTTATCCTTTTCCTAGGAGCTTTAGATCCAAAATTTAGATTAGTTTATGACAATTTCTGTTATCAAAATGAATTTCTGTTCTATATCCTTCTTAGTCTTCCTTGCTTGCTAATCTTCAGAATCCCAAGGAATGTCATCTTTCTCAATTATCTCTTTACTCATTCGTATCCTTTAGGAACTATTATCATTTTCCTTCTCAAACACTACTCATTTCACTATCAAAACTTGGTATGCTTTCTAAATCATCTCATCTTTATTTTTTCCCCATAAGATAAATGTTTTTTTCTCCTTTTGACATTCATTACTGTAATGTCCTAATTCTCCACATTTCCAACATTTTCATTTGCTTTTGTCTTTTGATGTATTTTGCGTAATATTTAGAAGCAGAGGACTTCTTCTAGCATGGGAAGCGGGAAGGAGCTTCCTACCCCTGATTTCGAGATGGGCGTGGGTATTAGAGCAGGCTAGGTCGAAACTGCAACAGACGGGGCCCGATGATATGTTATTGTGTCATTCAGCGGGACACATATGAGGCGGGATTGGCTCGAGCAGGATCCCAGGTTGTGGGACGTGGTCTAATCATCGGTAAGACATGCGAGGGACCTGTTTGTTCATCTTACCACTAGTGTGAGCCTAGAGGAACCGATGTCAGTCGGTCTTCACCTGTGGCGCATACCTTCCGCAGAGGCAGGCGGAGGCAGTATGGGGTGAGGCGGGACGAAGAACTGAGCAGGGACTTCGGGGACCTAGGGGCGTGTCTATACCATTACACCACATCTTGTGAACTGAGATCGATGATTTATCTGATATAATTTATGCTATCTGTGAGCCAAGGATCTTGCTGATTCTAGTGTGGCATTCATTCATCGTTGCTCATGCATGTGTGAGGTGGGCATAAGAAGTTTGAGATCTTGGAAACACCGTTGTATGAGCTCTCCCCAGGAACTAGGGTAGTGTGGATACGATATGTTGGGATTAAAGTTAAGGATATCTGGGATTCTACTCATTGTGATTATAAGATTAGCGTAGACATGTGTCAGTTTGATGTCTTCCTAGGGATGGACTTATTGACAGCAAATCGAGTCATCATTAACTGTGATCGTAGGAGAGTTACTACCTACACACAAGACGGGGTTTATGTTATGTTTAGGGGATAAGCTGATTCTTTACGGGATGTGCAGGCTCAGTGATGGACGGAGTTCACAGTTAGTTGGCTAGCAGAAGCCTTGCAGCGGATGATGAGGTGGGGGCAGGATTTGGATCTACCAGTGGTTTGTAGTATGAGGATGTCTTCCCCGGGATGAACTCTGAGGGTTTACCTCCACAGGGATATAGACTTTGTCATTTGAGTTAAATACATGATCGTCGCCCATTTCTATATGACTCCTCATGGGATGCCTGGGTTAGTTCGCGGGAACTCGAGGTCATTTGCCCAGGAATTGTTGGGTGATGGTTTATTAAATAGACATATTCACCTTAGGGCTCCAGTGTTGCTAAGAAGAAGAGCAGAACCCTTGACCCATGCATTGGCCCATGAACAATTGAACAGGTTACAGGTAAGAATCGATATCCATTACCGGAGTTGATGATTTGTTGGATCAAGCTTGAGAGAGTCTGGGTCTGCTCCAGATAGACAGAACCAGGATTATCATCGGTTGAGATTGGGAGAAGCCGAATATCCACTAGGCCGGCGTTTACGGGGCCTGCGGTATGGGCATTTCGAGTTCCACGGTGATGCCATTTGTCTTTCACGAATGCTCAGTACATTCATGGATCATGCGTAGGGTATTAGATCTGCCAGATCGGATTCGTCATAGTCTTTGTGAACAACATTTTGATCTACTCCCAGTCAGTCTTTGAGATATGCAGTGTCTCAGGATTAGTAGGGTATTATAGGAGATTCATTGAGGACTTCTCTCAATTAGCTGCACCTATGATGAGATTGACCTGGAAGGATGTCAAATTCGAGTAGAATGACCTGTGTGAGAAGGCATTCCGAGGGTGAAAAGGAGACACACCATAGCTCCTGTGCGATGATCCGGAAAGGGATGAGGTACAGTGTGTGTGATGAGCGACTTTGAATAGTTTGATACATCCGGGATGGTAGTAGCTTATGGTTCTCAGCAGTTAAAGAATCATGAGTGGAATTACCCCACGCATGACATGGAGTTGACGGCCATAGTCTTCGCCTTGAAGATTTGGCGCCACTACCTATATGGTGGCGGTTAGAGGTGTTTCGGATCTGAGTAAGTATACCTTCTACCAGCCGAACTTCAGAAGCGCTATGAGGCAAGCGAATGGATGGAGTATCTAAGGATGACTGCTTTGCATTACCATCTGAATGTAAAAAAAAAATGTAATTGGTTGACATGTAATCAAAGTGCAAGAATTACTAACTAAGTGTAGCTTTACGGGAGTGGCGGATGATCAAGGTTGTAGGGCCGGTTTGAGAGTATGATTATAAGATCCAAGCTTCAAAGGTGTCTTAGGGGAGTTTATGATACGCCTTCACACGGAGCGGTGATTGAGTCCCACATACAAAATGCAGAGATAGTGTCCATCGGGGACAGGGTACAGTCAGGTTCGGGTGACGAAGGTTGGGACATTCACACAAATGGTAGTCTTTGGTATAGGAGACTAGTTATGGTTCCCCAATTGATAGATCTGAGAGAGGAGATCTTCAGAGAGTTCCATTACTCTCGATTTGCGGTGATGCGTGTGAGAAAGAAACGAAGATGTACCATGATCTTCATGCCAGTGCATAGTGAAGGGATGAAAGAGAGACGTTGAGGAATTTATTCGACGATGTCTCACGTGTCACAGGTAAAGGCTAAGCACTTGAGGCCAACAAGGCTACTCCAGCCATTAAAGGTAGCAGAGTGGAAGTTGGAACATATAACGATTGATTTTGTGACTCACTTGCCATGAACATCGCAGAAGCATGAAGCGGTGTGGGTGATAGTGGATCGGCTTACTAAGTCGACACACATTTTAAACGTCACGGATGACCTTCCTGCTGGAGGAATTCTACGGGTATACATTCGAAGAGGTGTCGGGTTACATGAGTGTCTGTCTTTAACTCATGCTCCGGACGGGATCTACAGGTTTTACGGCTCACTTTTGGAAGGATTTCGAGAGATCCGCCAGGAACATAGTGTTAAACACTTCTTTTCATCCACGGGAATGACGGCTTGATGCGAAGGACCATACAAGTTTAGAAGACATTTGCAGGCATGTGTCCACAGATCTTAAGGGTAGTTGGGAGGGCATTTGCCCTTGGTGAGTTAGCCTCTATGAATAGTTTATCAAGCGGAGCATCTGATTGGCAGCCTATGAGTTGCATGTGGGAGCGTGTAGATCTCAGATTTGTTGGATGGAATTTGGGAAGAGATCCATCAAGGTCGGTTTGATTAGCTCTCAGAAGGTGGATTTGATATGGAAGCATCTTCCTCACGACTTAGGCGTGAAAAGCTACATGATAGGCAGCCTCGACCTCACAGATTTTGGGGTAGGTGATCACGTCTTCTTGGGGTGATGCCTAAGAGGTGGTGGGGTTTGGCAGCTGGCAGGGAAGCTATAGCTGAGATACATCGGGGCCTTCGAGATACTCGAGAGGGTGGGTATAGTTGCGTATCAATTGGCATTGCTGTGGAGTTATCGAGTGTCACGGTGTTCACGTCTGTATCAAGTGCACTCGGATCGACTCGCGTGATGGAGTTGGTAATTGGTTGTTGATGAGGATGGGACCTTCGAGGAGGGCGGTCGTGGTATGAATGAAACGAGGAGTAGGTTTGCGGCCTTGAGGCTGCGAGGATGATGGTACGTTGTATAGTAATTTGGAAATAAAATGACTATTGCATATGCATGTGATTGTATGTATAATATTATTAATAATTTAGAATGAAATTTTAAGGGGAAGAATGGCAAAACTTGGGAAAAAATTCAATTTTTCTGAAAAATGGCAAAATGGTAAATTTTCATTTAAATACAAATTTTAAATCTGGAAATGCTCTAGATCTCAGATGATAAAATTGACTTCACCATTAATTCATCTCCATGAAATCTAGTTACACTAAATGGAGTCGTTAAATTTTAAAACAAAATAGTTTCAAAGTGCCAGGGCATACACAGTGTTAGGTAGACCCCGAAAAAAACAAGATTTTGAGAAAAATCTATAAAATTGAAAATAAATTAAGTAAAACACAATTAAAAGAAATGGGACTTGAACCGGAATGAAATAAATTGTTTCGGAGCAGAAACGGACCCGAATCAGTGATGGACACATGGCCTTGATGTAGGCCGTGTATCGAGCAAGTTAAGCAAAGAGAAAAGTCAAAGGGATTTTGGGAGAAACATGCATTTTCTAAATTCTTACGTGAGAAAGAGAAACAAAAGAGAGAGAGAGAGAGAGAGAAGAGAAAAGAGAGAGAGAGAAAGAGAAAGAAAAAAAATAGTCAATTCCTCTTCTCTTCTGATCTCAGAGATTAAGTGGTAGGATCACAGCCAAACAGAAAAAATTCAATTTTTCTGAAAAAAGGTAAAATGGTAATTTCAGTTGAAGCGGGAGTTGCTCTGGGTGGATGTGAAACGGACTCCATCGTTGAATTTGTCTCGCAAAATCTAGTTATCCCATCGAATTTCATTAAATTCCGAGACAATCGAAATTTCAAGTTTTTTGAGACATCAGGTATCGGGTGACACATGGCATAATCATGTGGATGCCACATGGCACCCTAGGGGAATGACACATGGCATGAGCCATGTGGTGAACTTGGGATAAATGGCTCACATTGAGCCATGTGTTAAATGATGTAATAAAAGGGAAAGAAAAATAAAGAAGAAATAAGGAAGAAAAAACATAGAGATGACATTTGGCATGTGAGGAAAGTGGGGGGAAGTTTCCCCCACTTTGATCAATTTATTAATAGAAGGAAATCAAAGGAGTAAGGAGGATGAGAAAGAAAGAACGAAATAAAGGAGAAAATGAAGAAAAGAAAGGAAAAATGAAAGGAACGGCTGATGGAGCAAACTAGAGAAGGAATTCGGTGGATAAAGAAAGAAAGAGGAGGAAAGAAGGAAAACAAACAGGAGAGAAAGGAGAGAAATAAAAACGGTGAGAGAGAGGAAGAAAATGGGAGGAAATAAAATGGGAGATTTTCCCAGCATTCCGACGGTCAGAGCTCGACGGTTCGAGAAGAAAAGTTGATCCATGCATCGCAAGCTACGCATAGGTACCAAAATCTTGGAGTTTCACCAAACTCCACAAGGTAGGGAATTTTAATACTTGGATTATTTCTAGCCTAAAGGCCATTTAATGGCATGGACGTTCTTAGGCCAGCGTAGTGTGTTTTAGTCCCCAGAATTTGGGGTGAATATTGGAAACCCCAGGATTAGTTCGAGCAGTCCGGAGAACTATGTAGAATTTGGTTTGATCAGGGGCGCATGTATTCGGGTTTTGTTGAGTGTTTGGAATCACGGTAATTAGATGATGAATGGAACCAAAGCGGTTCGTGAAGTGATGAAGGTTAAAAGAGTGCCCTGTTTTTATAGGTGAAAGTGATTAATTTGTGTGATTTTGTGATTTAAATGTCATACTGTGTGAAAAATTCATGTTGATATATGCTCATGTGATGGATCTGAATTATATAAAATAAAAAAAAAACACACGGGATTTGATGAAATTAAATAAATATTGGAGGGTTGTCCAATGGGTTAAGTCATTGGGTGAAACACCAATGACTGGCGTTCATACTTGGCGTTGCATGTGAGGGAGGTCGAGACTTGGAAGTTATAGGCATGAGAGTCTCATCTCATGCATGACATGAGAAATATTCCATATGGGATTGCATTTTTACGTATGGAATGGTTTTGATGTATCGCATGCCTTACTGTGTGCATTTAGGTGGGAGTAGCCCTTGGAGGAATTTTCTGCTAGGCATTGCTGCGTCTGGGACCCTTTCATGTAGGGTAATGCGGGAGCGGCCTTCCGAAGCGGTCGTGATTTGCGAAGGAGATTCGACATGTGGCCTTGAGTAACATTTTTGTAAAAAGTGTTTTGTATAAAAGGATTTTTATAAAATTCTTTTGGACTATTGTATAAATAGTCGGAGCATATGAGTATATGTATTAAGAGGGTGGTGATCGGACCTCTATGGTATAATTATTCATTTTCTTTGTATTTGCAGATTTAAATATGAATGAATGGGTCCAGGCGGAGGACGTGTGGAAGTGATGTTGATAACTAGGTGTCCATGGGGTAGTTGGTTCTGGTCGGTGCAAAACTTAGGTGCAAGATGACCTAAGACAAAATTTGACGGAGTTGACAGTTGTCAGCAGACCCTGAAAAGTAGGCGTCACGGGATCTCGTTGGGCCAGAGTTAAAGCTCATACTTCGAGGAGCTATACTGAGGCCCGAAATCAAGGGTTTCCACCTAGTTCCGGTTTGAATTTTGGAAGTGAAGGTTTGGGTTTAGGAAGTGCCGCGGGACTTCCTGAAGCTCTTCTAATCCTCGAGGAGATAGGGGTTTCTTCCGCAGGTTATTTCTAGCCTAAGGTCATTTAATGGCATGGGTTTCTTTGGGAGCCATGGTGGCGTGCGGTTCGATCGAATTTTTGCAGGACCGGCTATTTGGGATGTTTGGGACTATTTTCCGACCAGTCGGGTACGTGTTTGAAGATTGGTTTTGGTCCCGGGATTGATGTCTTCGGGTTTTGTTGTGTGTTTTGGTGTTTGGGGCTGTTTTTAGCCTAATTTGGAAGTGGTAAAGTGGACTAAACCGGGACTAATAATTTAGAGGATGTTGAGGTTATATGATGCCTTGTTGAATTGAGGTCCTAAATCAAGGATCTTTTGTGTGTTATTGCTTGGTAGTTGAATAACATGCGGTTGTGTTGAAAAAAAATATGAAGATATATACATGTAAGATATATTGACATGATAATTTTTGGGACTAAATTTTGAACTGTTATAGGACTGAAATCAATGTTGTTCAGGCTATGTGAAGGATGGTCGGTTAATGGTGTGGTCCAGCCGAGTGTTGGCCTGAAGATGTAGTCAAATTCGGGGTTGTTTTCGGACCGAGTTTCAGACTACTCTATAGCTGAAATTATAGTCGTTTATGACAGTTCCAAAGGTTGTTTTAAACTAAACTAAAACTGAAATTATGGGCTATGTGAAAACTGGATTCATGTGGCGAAAATGGCACTGTTTGTGTTCTTGAATTTGTGTGTGTTATTTTTATGTGTTATTGCTAGAAAAATGAATATCATGCTAAATGTGTTGTAATACTGTTGATATAATTATCCATGATACTTAGTATAAAGTATGGAATGTAAATGTTTCATGTAGTGTTCCTTATACATGTAACACAGAGGGTATGCATTAACATTTTTGCATTATGCGAGGACACTACATTGTGTTGGGGATGTGTGCATGGTTATGATGATCATCATTCTTGGTAGATGGGTAGTGAGCGATAATGGGACAACGTCAAAATAAGATCTCTTCAACATAGCATAAAAATACGTGTGTGGGGCATAGCGAGGCGGGATAGTGCCTGGGTGAAAAACACGGTAGTTGCTAGGTTAGACATGATCCGTAGGCGGTGAAAGCCTCATAAAAATGTTGGGAAGGCATGCGGCGATTACCATGGAGTGGCACGAAAATCCATAGCTTACGAAATGTAAACACATAGAAGTTTTTACAAAATAAATTAACATTGGAGGTTTACCCAATGGGTTTTGTTTTATATAACAAAAAGATTTTGTTTTAGAAAAAGGGTCATTTGATTAAACATCAATGATGGTTTTTTTTTTTTTCACACTTGGCATATGCATGTGTGAGGGAGTCAGTTAGGACTCAAGACATAGGGCATTATGAGTCTCATCTCATTCACGACATGTAGTATTCCATGGTATGATTACATATTCTCTATGGAATGTGATATGATGTGATTATGGCATTGCATGTGCACTTAGGTGGGGGGTAGCCCTTGTAAGAGTTATTCTCTATTAGGCAATGCTTGCCTCGTTGTGGGACCATATTTTAGAATCAAGTCAGGTACAAGCGGCTGACTCCCGTCCGGGACCGCACAATTGAAGAAAGTCGGTTATGGCTTTGTTTTTTTTTTTTTTTTTTTTGTCTCTTATTTGAGCAAAACTTTAGTTCTGTATACATTTTGTATAAGAGAATATAATTTAACTCTTGTAAACTATTACTACATATTTTGCATGTATATTATTCGGAGTATGGTTGAATAGGCCTGAGGGGTCACTATTACTCATTAATGGACCCGGTGTGGTCATTGTGTTATATTGGGCCCGGAGGGGTCATGTTTGTACAGGTTGGATTCTGGATAGAGCTCCCTGTACAAAGGAGGCTCTATCCAATTTTTTTTTATTGAATTATGGATCTCGATAAATGGGACATGATGGTGTGATATCAAGTTACACGATATCCACGGGTTGACAAGGTGTCAACGGGACCCTCGGGTTTTGGGGTGTCAATGGGTCCTTGGATACTTCCTAGGTGGCTTTCATGTCTTTGCATCAATCTTTTATCATGTAAACTTAGAGTATGATTGTATTTAGATTTGAATATGATTTTATTATTATCTATACTCTTGCTAAATATATATACTTTATTTTTTTCTCTTACTTTTTCCTTTTTTATTTTACTAAATGTTTCATTTATAGTCTCCTCTGTCAATAAATTAAGTTTTATGTTTCCTTTAGCTTTGTTGATTGTTATACTTCTTTCTATGTTTTGGTATTTATGGATTGTATGTACCTATCCATATATTTTCATTTGAGTATCTTAGTAAATGCTTCTCCTGAAGGCTTTAGATCCAAATTTAGATTCTAGATTTTCTGTAATTTTCTATTATCAAAATGCTTTTTCATTCTATATCCTTCTTGATCTTCATACTTCTTTCTTCAAATTCAAATGTCATGCTCTCAATTATCTCTTTACTTATTCTGTATCAC
Source organism: Tetrastigma voinierianum (assembly GCA_016808115.1). NCBI lineage: Eukaryota > Viridiplantae > Streptophyta > Magnoliopsida > Vitales > Vitaceae > Tetrastigma > Tetrastigma voinierianum. The sequence goes on from JAEQBH010000935.1 coordinate 422,864, forward strand.
TTTCTAAAGAACTGTTATCATTTTCACTATAAACACTACTCGTTTCACTATCAAAACTTAGTATGTTTTCTAAATCATCTTCTTTATTTTTCCCCATAGTGTCATCTTTTTTTCTCGATGGTGATAGTGTGATGTGTGATTTGTATAAACCGTATAGCGCCCTATGCGCCCAAGTGCTACGTCGTATCAAGTAATATAGTTTACCCTGAAGAATGCGGATGTCGATCCCACCGGGAGAAGTGCGTTGACTCTTTGATTGTACTATGATATTATGCGGGACTTAACTCTTAAATGAGCCTTTAATTAATGGACTTGAGCTAAATCAAATTAACTTGTGAAGTACTTTTTGTAATAGGAAGGTTTTGCCTCCTACCACATTTGATGGATTATTACCTAGAGGAATTGCTATTCAGTCTATTAATGATTTCTTGATGACGGGGTGATCGTGCCTACGAGATACCCTCTCTCTCGAGAATATATCTGGCCTTCCTCACTGGTAAGGGTTGGGTGGGAAATACTCTGCATTCTATACTCGAGAAACTCTTAAGTAAGCAAACCTAATGCCACACCGAATCGGGATATCTGATCGCTGGGATTGTAAGTCAGCTCTACTCATATCCTGGGGTGCAACATCTCTCGATCTCGGATACCCGACAAGATCATGTGTAAATGTTGCGGACATCACCATGAAAATAAACCACTGAACATGAAACAAATAGATATAAATAATAAATAAACTAATAATAGTAGATTTAAACCGCTAATCATACAACTAAAAAGCATAGTTGACAAAACCCTAAATAAATCTATAATATATTGAAATTTAATACAAACATGATTTATATAAATCATTAATGGTTTTGAGAAGAAATACAAAGAAAACAGAGTCTTTTACAGATCTCTCGGGTTGCTCTTTGCTTGTTTTCAGCACTTCGTCCGTGCGTCTTTGGTAATCAGGTAGGTATCCCATGCTTTTTATAATTCTGATGCAAGAATCGCGGGAACATCGCGACGTTGGGCCGCTCTTTGAGTTTTATTGTTGTTGACCAAACGTCGCGAAGCGTTTACAGCGTCTAACGTTGGGCGTCGCCAAAGTTCACTTGTCGCCAACGTTGTTACGAGTTTTCTCTTCTTCTTCTTTGCATTTCCAAAAACTACAAACCACCTATTCTTTGTAATGCACACAAGATCAAAAATCAGATATCGGAACGTATGCACTTATTGTATATAAAATGAATTAAAACATAGTAAGGATCTTGAATATGACATGTGTTTACGGGCACTCATCACATTGAACTTGGCTTCTTGCTTGTCACGCGAAACATACTCTAAACTAGACACCTGAAAATAACATACTAAAACTCCAACGGCGATTGTGATGCAAGTACGCTGAGGAAGGATCAAAATGGACTGACTAACAAATCTTGCCCTTTTATTTAAATTTCAGAGGATCCATAAGGTTGTTTGACTTTTGAAAGAATTCAGCTGCACACGGTTCGGTTGACAAGTGACTCAACCTCCTAAGTTTTCAATAGCCTTTCCCAATGAGTCTATGTGCATTTGATACATGATCTCTAGCATATAACTTGATTCCGGTACCCTTAAACTTGAATTCAACTTACCTATTTGGAAGAGTCTAACTACGGAAGGATAAGAATTCACCATTTTTATTCAACTAACCTACCTACTCATGAAAGAAATACCAGTGCCCGTAAGTTTATGTTGAGTGTTCTGTGCGCGAGGTCGTTAGTGACTCCCCACAGTTGGTTAAGGGCACTAGGCGTGATTCCCATAAGACTTCACCACGAACACTGCTTGAGCCTGTGGCGGTGGTGTGGCTCGGCCAGGTTGGCTCGGGGCATTAGGCTTTAGCCCCTCGGGCCCGTGCGGGGATTTCAGCTAAGCTCCCGCATTACTGTTCCTTTTTCTTTTCTTTTTTTTTCTTTTTTTTTTTTTTTTTTTCGTTTAAAAATGGGAATTTAAGAATGGCAATCACCTCTTTTTCTAAGGTGTCCGATCACTTTGGTGTTTAAAGAAACGAGTTTGTTGAACCTTAATGGCCAGGTTCGAGCCTGAGCATACCCTAAAGATCGCATGTGTGTGGAGTGCGGTAGACTAATCGAGAATTGGTTTCTTAAATACCTAGGAGGTGACTCACTCTGTCCCCTCTACCTATCAGCTATAGGAATTCGAGCATCTAGCACAGCCACGGATCCTTTCTTGATTTATCGTGTGTTTTCCAAAAAGATTTAGAAAAAGGTCGGGATCATGATTAGAAATCATGGCATCACTCACACAACTTCCTAAAACAACCTAAGAGCAAGACAAACTAAAATAAGGGCCACAGTAAAAATGAAAACGATAAAGCACAAGCAGACAAAAATCGAAACCTTGAAACATAAACACGAAGAAACCACTAGCAGGAAACACATAAATAAGCATGAGAAATAAAGAGACACTAAATGAGAAAACACAAAATAGAGCGATCACCCCAAGCAAGAAGTGCGGGACCGGTGTCTCAGTATGGAAGAACAAGAGGGGGTGTAGTGAACTTCCCCAGTGATTGCGTATCACTTCGTTTTGCGATTGGTGGCAGGAAGTGAAGCGGAGAGTGGGCCAAAGCGGTCAGGGTTTGCCGATTGCGGAGGATGGTCACACTGGTTATTGCCAAATCGTTTTGCTGCATCGACTCGGAGGGTATCCATATCTAACCGCGGGACAGGATGCTCTGGGTCTCATCTGTACATCCATCCCGGTAGTGGTCCTGCACTGGTCCTCTGGGGTAGTAGAAGGATAGCCGGGTCCCTCCTCCGGGGAATGGCGTGGTGGTAGGGGTTGCGTTGGAGGCGCCTGGCTTCTCCTTGGTGCCTCACGGGGATCCCGAACGCTGGCCCGTCGCTCTTGGCTTATGGTGACCTGAAACGGTCCGACCAGTTAGCGGATAAGCGAAACCAGAGGACACTTGATCGAAGCCATTTATCCGACCACATTTCATTCATAAACGTTTTCATTCTCAAATCTTTATGGAAGCGGTTTCATTTTGGGACAAGCCCATAAACATTTACAAATTCAATAGGCCCATAACATTTAACAAAATACATTTACAATGAAGGCGTTCCAAGCCTTTTCAAAATGGTTTACAAAATGGATGTTCAGAGTTCAAATTGTTTTTACAAAATATCAATGTTCAAAGAAATGGAGTGAATGCATATTAACCGGGCATACTGCTGTTATTTCTTTTATGACTCTGCTCTGGAGCGCGATTATTCCGATCACTATGATCACTTCGGTACGTGCGTTGATAAAAGCATCGTAAACATTTCGCCCTTGGCGGTTCTACAATTCCCGTTCTTGTTTCCGTTTAAGTCAAATCATGAAACATATATGGTTCATTGATCATGAAACATATATGAAAGTATTGACTAAACAATACTTTCAAATCTTTTTGGATGATCAATGTCAAATACAATACATATAAAATTTCATATACAATCATTTATGGTTCATTGATCATCCCAAATATACACTTTCATATGTTATAAATCATTTATAACCGAATCATGCATTTCATAATGCCCTTTTCATTTCAATTTACAATCATGCTTTTCAATTCCAATATGTCAACAATTCAAATCAATTCAGTTTTGCCCTTAATAAATTTAACCTATAGTTTCGGTATACAGGATATCGGAATCACCGGCATAGTCCCGCTAGGCTACAGGCCGGTATAAAAAGCGATTTTATAACATAGTATGGTCGCTGAATCATGACTAGTTATTAAAAATCGGTTTATAGTTTCTGTCGATATTGTCATTGGCTGCTGTCGGAGTGACTTATCGTCTGTATTCGTAATCACTGGCAATTTGACCGTATTAGTATACCAATCTATCCTTAATGCGAAAAAACAGTTAATACTCTATTAAGGGCATTCAAATCCTTTATAGAAAAATACAGTACAATATGTACATTTGTATAAACATTTCATTTTCAATACATATGCGGTTTTCATATGCAAACATTTCACAATCAATTAAAATAAATCAATATGCTTTTCTTATGTGTTTAGAACAAACATTTCAAATCTTGAAACGAGAATAGGAAAAGATAGAACAAACCAATCTATCTCTTTCTTTTTGCCTTGTCTTCAATCTCGGTCCTAGGTTAGGTGATCCTCATCGGTCCCTAGCAAATCACACACATCACGTTTAGTGAACTAGCACTAATCACACTTAACAAATTGTTCGCCTAGGAGGCAAGGTACGGTACGTTTTTCACTTAGTTTCATTCTTATTTGAACCCCCATTAATCATTTATTAGGGTCCTTAAACTATGATTGGCACAGATATTAGACTTTAGGAAGCAAAATCGGGGTGATCATGATGAACAGTGTGGGGTGGCCTTTATGGCCCTTTAGCTGGCAGGTGGCGCAGAGCAGCCTACGCATTTGCGAGGACTGCGCCACGACGGTGCTCTTCGGCTGATGAGGGTGCCCTTCGCTGGCGAAGGAATTGTTCTGAATTCGGTTTCTTTCTTTTGCTTTATTTTCTCAAAATCCTTAGAAGCAAACTAAAAACATGGGAATCACTCCCAATGACATCCAAATACTATCCTAAAGCAACCATGAGCAAAACTCATGGATGGATTAGGGTTTTTCTAACCCAAACATCAAATACAACTTTCTAAGGCTTAGTTACATACCTCAAATCACTTAGGAACTCTTTGCCCTAGCTTCTTCCTTCCTCCTTCTTGCAAGATCTTGAGCAAAAAAGGGAAGAATCACACCAATCTTTTGATTTTCTCACAAAACCCTAGCTTTCTCCTCTCTCAAGCTCTCCACACATTTTTGCACAAATGTGCTCTTCAGGTACAAATGTGGTCTTCTTCTCCTTTTCCATTAAAGCCTTGTTTGGCTCACACAATAAATCCCATTTCTCATTTTTGGCATTTTTCTCACTTATTGGTTTTCATTTCACTCTCATTTATTATTTATTTCACATTAGCATTTAAGCTATCATTTGACCCTAAGGTCCTCATTTTACAAATTTTCAAATGTGCCCTTTTTCACTTGGGTTTATTTTCGGGTTCAATCAATTTCTTATTTTAGCATATAATATTTAATCATATGCTCACATATTCATTTCACTTTTCGCAATTTAACAATTTATCATTTTCTTAGAAAAACCAGAAGTTGGCTTCGATATACGAATATATAATAAAAATTATTATAAAACTCTAGGGTATTTTTGGGGCGTTATACAGCTCATCCTCATCGGAGGGCTCATTTCCCGAGTCGTACACCTCCTCTGGCCTTGGTACATCCGATTTATCTTTCTTAACCAATATTGCCTTGATCGGGTGTATCCAAGCCTCATTATCCTTCAAGGGCACCCTAGCTTACTTGCATAGGTTGTAAATAAGGAAGGGGTGCCCGAGATTCATCTTGGCATCCTTGTTATAGAGGATCACATCCTCTATAATCTTACCAACATCAAAGGGTATGTCCTGGATAATGGCATAGTTGAGCAAGGCTCGCTTGGTCGTCACTTCACACACATTAGTCGTCGGAATGAGACTCGATGTGATGAAGTGATCTGCCATACTAGGATTATGGGCCCGAATGTTTGGCTTGTGAAGTGCATGGCGTGCTTACCTTCATTGTTAAGTTTCCGCTCCGCTACCATGGTCAACATTCACAGGACCTTAGTTGGTTGGGTTACTCATGGAAGACCTATCAAAGGCCTTAAGTTGGCAGGTTCTGAGTTACATTCTGCCTAGATTGATAGACCGCGCGAAGTCTACCAACTTCTGCGCTGAACCTTTTTTCAATACATGGGAGGCAAGATTGGCGTAAAACTCTCGTACCACACTTATGGCAGCTTGGCTAGGAGGTTGGCATATTGCCCGTTATCCCTTATTCGTAATCGTTTTACGAAAGAAGTCATTGGGGTGGTGAAACCCCTTCTCCTTAATGAAGGACCTATTTTTAGAGATGAGGCCAAACTTCTCGGTCGCGCTTTCATTGACAAATTTGTAATGATAGTAACTATGCGCAGGCTCATCACTCGCCCAACCTCTCTTTGAGGTCATCTTTTACTTCTTACTCGACATTCGGCACCTACAGGGTTGGGTTGAGATAGTGGCCAAAGTCTGTCTCACCTCTTCTTAGCCTCTAGACCTCCTAACACCTGTGTGACACAGTGGGACCAAACTATCCAAATGAAGCCGCTCAACAATTCACTTAGGCAAACTGTCGAACACCTAGGTTGCACTTTTGAGATGGGGGTCGTGACTCTAATCTATGGCTGCCATTATCTCAAACCACTCCCTAAGGTTCCTTCATAAGCCCCAAATGAGACACAAAAACAAAACCCTCACTACAAAAGTGAATCTTAGCCTTCGGCACCCGCCCTTCAAGCGAGGGTAGGGCTCTAAGCGAAGTGACACTGGTGATTGGTGGATCGAGGGAAGTTCGTAGGGCTTGTGGGGGTTTCCTAGGACTAGTTGGGACAAGCTTAGCTGTGTTTTCTAGGATCTTCAAAAATGGAGGTGTGTTAGGGCTTTTCCAGGGTTTACGAAAGAAGAAGAATGAACACATCTATTCATAAAAATAGGGGAAACGTCGTGACGTTCAGGTCCAACGTCGCTATTGTAGACCCTCAATTTTTTCACTCAACACTTGCATTTATCCTATGGGTGTCACACTACCCATCGTTCTCATATAGCACCGTTAAGGCCCTTTAGGCTTAGTCGGTCTCCAAGCCTCGGGTGGGTTGGTATGTGGTCGCTGCATAGGTAGTTCACTTGGTGTCATCGTGGTGTGGGTTATTGGCTGATTAGTGCCCCAGTCTTGGCCTTTGAACCACATATTAGGTGGGTTTAGTGCTTTTATTTATTGATCATGTCATTGCTCTGGTGAAGTGTTAGTCTTCTTAGTATCCGCAATCTTGGTTTAGGTTATTTTTGGTTGTTTCTGCCGAGGTTTTTAGGCGTACTTTGGGAGTTCGATGTCGAGACATATGATGAATCATGAAGATTGAGAACTCCCGGTGTGACCGTGAACGGACAATCAAAGAAAGAATGAAGAAGCGAAGTGGTGAAATCAATGCGAAGGAAGCGTGTGGCGGTGGTCCGATTCCAGGGGAATTTCGCTAAGATTGCGAAAATTTATTTGGGATTCGCGAAAATTCAGCGACCTTAAGCGAAAATTTCGCGATCTTAAGCGAGTGCCAATTCGCTAGACCAAAATTTTCGCTAAGCACTATTTCTAGCGAAATTTTGCATTTCGCTACTCCGCGAAAATTTCGCTAGCTAGCGGAATTGCCCTTGTGAAAATTCTTGATTTATTATCTCTTGGTGATTTACGCTAGCTAAGCGAAATTTTAAGCTAGCTAAGCGAAATTTTATTTTGCCTAAGCGAATTTGTATCTATATTTGTGGCGTCGGGGTGTCTGGGTTAATGACCGGAAATCGGCAGGTGAAATCACGTGTTTCACGTCGTGAGACGCGATACATGTGTCAAAACAACTTGGAATTGAATGTATATCCATTGACCTGATTATATATTTTACAAAAATGATTTGTTACAATTGTGTTTAATTACATTGCTCCTGGCCCACTGGTCTCTTGCGAATTTTACAAAGAACAAAATACAAGATGGGGCCATCTGTGGTTTCTTAAGCCTCTAAGGCTTGGGATCGTCCGTCCCAGTGTGCGGTGCACAAATATAGTCCCACGGCCGGTGAGCAAAAGCCAATTGGTGGAATTTCCTGCCCAGGTTGCCTCCGCCCTAAGTGCGATGCAATGGCACGTTGACACGTGCTATTATATCACTCATGCGCCTCATTAACATAACTAATTCCATCGTCAGCCTTGTTGATTTATAATAATAACATAAACTTAGCTCCACATAGGCTAAGGCTGTCAAGCGGTTCCTCTTGGGACAACCCACGATTTCACACCATGTTATTTTCTCAGCGTCGCATAAAACCACTCCGTCGAAGCAAAACACCCAGCTTGAGTGGTGAATTCATCCATGGCTTTACTCTAAGGTTTCTGCTTCGATTGAAAGCTTTTGGACAGCCGCGACCATCGGGGCCTCGGCAAAATCCATCGATACGTAACCACTTGTGGTAAACAAGTAGGAGAAAAGGCACTTACGCCGGAGTTTGTGAAGCTCACGAATCGGCTCCTTGCATTGGCCGGCAGCGTGTAGAGCCAGCGACACTGCTCTTGTTTGAAGCGGTAAACCCGGTCCGATCGTCGTGAATCTTAGAAAGTAGACTTTCTCTCTCTAAAAACCCCACGTCCGACCAGCTGCCGAGTCAAAACCGACCCGAAAGAAAATGAAAGTGGAGAAGATGATGTCTTCTGCCAAATTACAAGTTGCCCTCCTTCTTCTCTTTTCTCTTTTGCTTTTTCTTTTCCTTTTTCTCATTTCTCTTCTTTTTCTCTTTCATTTTATACATTCTCTCCTCCTTTTGGAGCATTCAACGTATGGGTCGAAGGCTTCCTCTCCTTACACAGAAAGACAGTGATTGTGTATTTATCAATTTATCTTTTAACTAATTTAATTTGTTGCTGCTGACATGCATTAACCTTTACGTGGCTCGATGTTACATGGATCTCCTCTTAGTGCCATGTGTCCTCCTTGAGGATCTGAAATGGTTGGCATTTGGTGCGCCGCCGCGTGGCAGCCTACAATCATAGCAATTGGCATCGCACTGCTGCCGTGTGTCGTCAGAAGCGCGCGCCTCAGCGTGAATTTCCCGGGCCTTTCCGGAATCCAGCGAAATTAGTAGTAGGTAGATTTGCGAGGCGATTCCAACGGTGAAGTCAGTTTCGTCATCAGGATCTAGAAAGATTCGGATTTTCAGCATAAGTGCTTGTTGTCGCCGTTGAAATCTACGGATTTTAGAATCTCACGTGTAAATTCACTGCCTTGTCATGCTTTTTGTAATTAATGCAGCGGGCTTCCAATTTTGGTGTATTACTCTCTTGTCCACTAAAATTAGCCAAATTGTTAGGCTTTATGGTATTTTTAAATACGTTGAACGCTTCTCTGGCCTACTCAGTTTGTAACGAGAAGGAAGAAATGGAGGAAGCAATTTTGGTAAGTTTTTATTTTGTCTCGTAGTTTAGTTAGGGTTTGCTTTTTTCTCTCTTCTCTACTCCTCTTTGTATTTTCTTGGGCGCCCGAACCTTGCCTGTTGAGGATGGCCATTTCGAGAGATGCTTGGCTAAGCCTCTTTCTTTGAAGAAAGGCTAGGTTGGTGGTGGGGCATGTCACGAGGTTGTCCTCTTGTATTAAAAGCTACGAATACAAGTGTTGTAATACTATCTTCTCAATATGGTTGAATAGCGTTGAATGTTATTAATTTGGCAATCACTACCATGCTTCGAGGATCTGGTCATATAGCATTGCTAGAATCTTATTTGTGGTTCGATGAATGGTCTTCTGAGCATACGAGATGATATTTAATGTTAGGGTTTCAAGCGAAAGGAAGCTGATAGATGCATGTTATCTGTGTTAACTGAATAGGAGTTGATTTTAGGGTGAGGTTTGCTAGTTAAACATAGATCAGGTTGTGGCTTGGACTATAGGTTGCTTGTCTGCCTTGAGGATACAAACCAGGGACCTTGTTTTGCCTTACTAGGATTCTGGGGTTAGTGACCTAAATCTTCAAGTTAACTTTCACACTTCATTTTCAGTTTTTCTGATTAATCGGTTTGAACTCATCACCTTGTTTTGAAACAAATTAAAAGTCGAATAGAAAGCCTTACCTTTTTACACTTATGCATTCCTAGGTGAAAACCCGTCCAGTGTTAAGCCCTAGACCCACTATCTTTGCATTAGCTTGACTGAGCGTGGGAAGGCTTAGGTATATAAATATTGTTTGATTCATTTCGACTCTTGTGTACGAATCAAATGGCGTGGATTCTGCTTGGGGATGGTGCGAAACTAAGATGATAAGTTGGAAGTGTACTTGTGATCGACATCAGTGAAGGTAATCTTTTCACACTCTTTTTGTAACCCGATTGTGCTCTAGTTTTCATCTTTTGCATTAACTTCCTTTGTTTTGTTTTTTATATCTGGTCAGTTTTATTTTAGCTAACCCAACCTTTGCCGAGTTGGTTTGCTCTTTGTTTGTGTCTCGGTTGTGCTTAACTTGATTGTGTATGCGATCTTTGAGACAGGAACTCGGGAAGGCGCATAGAATCGGTACACAACGACGATCGGTGAAGTCGGTGTACAGATACCATGGATCCTTACGAGCAACTTAGTCGGCTGGAACCCCGATGAATCGGTAGCATAGAACCATGAGGGATCACGTCCACCCTCTGGAAGTGAGTGCCACACATCACACGTATTCCTCCTGAAGTGTAGCGGTGAGGCCATATTTGGTACCCACACTCCCACATATCGTAGTATGGAAAATGAAAATCCATACACTCATATTAGGAATTTTGAGGAGGTTTGCACTACCTTTAAGGAAGGTATGATGGACATGGATTCTTGAAACTAAAAAGCATTTCCACTTGACCTTTAAGAACCAGGCCGAATTTGGCTAAACTACGGCAAAACTAGAACCATTAGGGTGGGTCGGCTGCGAATTCTGAAGAAGTTCTTCGGTGCTCATAAGACTAATAATTTGAAAAGACAAATTCTGGCTGGCTCGGGATGGTGAGAGGTTTTATCGGTGTTAGGAGAGATTTATGGAGACCATCGGTGCATGCTACATCTGGGTTTGATACATGGATCTTATTAAACCACTTCTATGGTGGTATGTCTCCTGCCGTAGAAGACTTTAGAAACCATGTGTGGAGACTGCAGTGGCATCTGACGAAGCCATGGATTTTAAATTACGTGGAGTGAAACACAAGGGTTGGGATGAGCCGAGCCACAGGGAAATGGAAGCAGTGAGGCCTTATTGACCACAGAGAGGAGATTTATACTGCGCGGAGGATATAGCGAAATGAAGCTAGGATTTTGACCTTAGCTAGGAAGGTGGAGGGCTTGAAGGAAAAGGCTCCATGAAGTACATGCGGTGGCTGAAAATCACACACACCGATCCTTTGTAATTTGTGATCCTGTGCATCCGGTAGAACGGTGTCTATGGTCCTACGGTGAAGGATTTGATGTCGGAGATGTGCAATCTTGTAGAGACGATATAAGCCACCACAAAACCCGATGCCTCATATGGAAATACCTCTGATTCCGATTGGAGGAATCACCACCCCAACCTTTCTGGAAGCCCACTCCACCTTTATGTACCCCGGGTGCCCAGACCACGATTTGATTCCCAATTAAACCCGCAAGCCATGTCCCTCATCTCTGTGGAACGAAGCCATTTAAATTTAGAGTAAGGTGGTAGGCAACTGTGGAAGAGCAAAAAGATCAATGTGCAAGCGCACGAAGGATTGATCACTGTAAGTACATTGAATAATAAAAGAATAGATGGAGGCTTGGCAATCCTAAACTAGTGATAACTCTGGTATTCCATCACAGGTCAATGAGTTCTTTAGAGGAGCAAAGAAAGAGAGGAAGGTTCCCTTCCCAAGCAGTCATAAACGAAGGGAATCCATGGTAGGATCATCAAACAATTCGGGAATGGATGAGGTTAAGGCTATAATTACCACAAAGTGGAAAGAGGTTGATCAACCCGTACGAAAGCATTGAAGAATCAATCGGGGAGGAGAATTGCGATGCGAGCATATTCGCTGAAAGGTCGATAAATCTAAGCGTACCACCTCTCGAGTTTCCCATGACTTGAGGTAAGAAGAAGGCATCTCAGCAAGTAGGCATTTTAGAGGTGCTTAAGGCAAGTGAAGGTTAACATACCTCACATTGGACATAATCGAGCAAGTCCACCTTATTAGAAATTTTTGAAAGATCTTTTACTTACTTGTCGAAGGGATTAGGCATTGAGAAAAAGGCATTTCTTGCGAACTGATCGATTGCCATAATCCAGTAAGAATCGATTCAAATCTGAGGATCGAGGATTTCCCACAATTTCGGTCAATATTGGTGGGAATTGCATAGACCAAGTCATTACTTGATCACAGGAACCCAGTGTGAACCTGCTGCGTGATACATTAATATGGCCGGTTAGGTTTGGGTGAATAAGCGAGCCAAACATCACACTTTCCATTTGGTCGATAGATCAGTGTAAAAATCCACTAAAGGGGATAAGTTAGAGGATGTCTTGGTGAAAATAGAACAAATTCTACTACCCGATGAATTTTGTAGTGTGACAGCGGGCGATTATGATGAACGATCATGTTCCAATCATCTTGGGAAGACCATTTACGGCCCTGACCCGATCTCTGATAATAAATTCTTAGGAACGAGTCATGCAACACCTTTGGTAACATGGTATGGAGTTGAACATCTTTCATCGAACGACAAGCAAAAGTTTGCTAGAACATGAAAATCAAATAGCGATGAAGTTGTTTCAAATGTTCGGTATGCGGGGAAACACGGTGTCGAGTGCGAGGAGTAATCGACGAGATGAAGAGATATTGAGTGCGGCCGTGACACCTTCGCGAGCCAATTGCTCAATTCAGCGACCATCGCGAGGCAATTCGACAAATGGGCACGAAACAATGGAGTCGACCAATTTCTGTAGGAGTTGAAGTCACATTCTCCTTGACCCCCGCAGGTAATTTTTGAAGTAATTTGGTTCGGTGTTTTCAAAAGCGATTAGTTATGTTTTCTTTGTTTAATTAGTCAATTTTAATATTTTTAGTTATTTTAGAAAATTTTAATTTATCGATTTTCACGTTTAGTACTTTGTTTTTACAACATAGTACTTAGTATTAATTTTTATGAGTTTATATATAGTAAATTTTATTATAATAATTTTTATTTCATATTAGTCATAATTAATATAGCAATTTTTGAATTTCGGGAAGTGCGTGGGGCGGAATTCGCTAAAAATAGTGAAAAATGGTGTCGGAGACCCTTCGATTTTGCCTGAGCAAACTTATTTAAACTGAAGGGGGGTTGTCCATTTGCCACTTCACATTCTCCTCCCGGTAGCCACTGAGTGCTCTGACCTGCGCCCGCGTGAGTCAACGCCCTTCTTGGGAGTTGCTGTTCGGCGACCTTGATCACGTGCTGCCATGCGCATCCTTGCCCTTGCAGCGATCTCGGCGTAGAGGCTGCGTAGATCACGGCGAGCCTCCACTCTAGCTAGCATCGACCACGGGCGCGAGCACGGCCCCGTTCTCACCGTAGGAGTTCTTTGCCAGGCTGAGCCACCTCGCTCAGGAGCCTTCGGGTGAGCCTCTTGCCGGTTCGAGACCACTGCTGTGGTTGCCACCTTTGCTGACATTTGGTCCTCTTTTGAGCCTTATTTGGCTATTTCGAGGCCGGTTTAACGCGACCGGTGACCTGGCTCATCTGCTTGTTTCAGAGTGATTCAGTCACCTCCAGTGAGCCTCAGTTCAGAGATACAGAGCCTCAGCTGCATTTTCAGTGAGTCGAGCCCTCTTCCAGTATTTTATTCAGATTTTAGATATGGTTCGTACTCGGGGTGGGTCCAGCCATTGCGGGTTAGACCGATGCAGAGAGGCCCCGGCTCAGGTCCGACTCCGTGCCATCACTTAGGTCCGAGGCGGTGCTGAGGCCTCGGGGATTTCGTCGTTATCAGACACGGATGGGACCTCGGGCCAAAATCTGGCTACCTGAAAGGAGGAGAGTTAGGAGGGCACGGCCCTCGAACCGCACATCGGGCCGACGAATAAATCTTCCTCTCGGCGCGGCCGTGCTGGTCATCGGGTGCGGAGGCGACATCGCTCTCGGTTGTCACTGCCTCCCGGGGATCGGAGGCCGTTGTTCGTAGGGCACCCACGTTCAGGGAATGCCGCTACATTCGAAGGACTCATCGGGGAGTCATTCTCTGATGTCCGGCCGAGGGCTGATCTGGTTGGGAGTCCGTAAGTTGATCGGAGATTATTCCTCTTTTATGACTCAGGCGGCAGTACCTGAGTGGTCTTTGCGGTTCCCATCATTATGACATCTCGAGGAAGCGGATGGTCCGTGACTAGTTCTCATTGATGATCGCCGTGGTGCTTTCGACGGTAGATATTTAATGACTTGGGCCTCGTATCGCGGCGTCACGAGGAGAAGGGTTATAGGATTGGGCCCACCCGCCTCATCGAGAGATGGTTCGAGCAATGGGAGACACTTCTGGTGGACCCGGTATTTTATAGGAGCGTCTCGCCTCGGATGCTCTTGATCGACCATTTATTCGGACTGATGCGTTCATTCCTGACATTACGTACGACGGAGGGCCGTCTTGGAGGCTCTTTCTGGGATCTCGAGAGGATATCTTTTGGTTTAGTCCCTACGAGCTGAGTGATGACCTCCTGATGCATTCGAGAGAAGGTCCATCGGAAGGGCACGGTGCGGCGGAGAGTCTTCAGTTGCTGATGCAGAGACTATACGCCGGGTTAGAGCATTTAGGTTCCCGGAGGGCCCGAGATTGAGAGGAGGATTAGATGCCCTCACAGTTCTGTCGGTGGGCGAGGTGATGACAATGCAGTATCTTTCCTACTCAGACAGCGGGATCGGGAGGGAATCTGGGATCGGGTGGTGAGGACTCCCCACAGAGACGATATGCACGCCCACCCAGGAGCCCAGGAATCACGAGGTCGACTCATGAGATGTCGCGCCATCTCATCACCGCCTGTCATGAGCTGCCGGTGATGCACAGTCCATCCTATTCGGTTCACGTTCACTGAGTATGTTCACACCGAGTTCTAGAGAGATTGCGGAGTGTGATGGATGCCACATCTGCTCACTAAGCTGACTACCACAGGCGACCCGAGGATCGGTGGCCCGGTGTCACTCATCTTCATTGGATCGCGGCAGCTTGGGCGCTCACCGTGTTCTGATCGGAGGCCCGCTGAGGCCAGCGGCTATTTGGATGTTTTTGCATTCGCCCGTGACGCTGACTTGAACCACACACCATAGCGGTGAGGTGGATTGGGTTTCTTTATGATTTTGTAGGTGCAGTTTTATCATTTGCCTCTTAATTTTGTTTGGACTATGTATTAGCCATAGTAGGCGGTGATATTTTTGTATGTTTAGCTTTGGTATGCATGCTTACTGGCCATTTAGGTACATAGTAAAGCTGACCGATCACATATATATCTGATTTTGTATACCATGTTTTATTACTTTTACCATATGTAATCGTTTCTTTTCAATTAAACAGTTGGTGCTTAGTGGACAATTAAGTGCCCTTTTGTTGGAGAATACGATCACATTTGTCGCCTTTATGTTAGAACAAATTCCATGCCCAGAAAGCAGGTTTTGGTCGAGTTGAAGTTCGGCGTACTCAGCAGAAAATTTCTCCCTTATGCTAATTCCTGCCTCCGGATTATTTCGATGAGAATTTGTAGTTTGTTTACTTCTTTAAGCTTTGCATGGCCAGGCCTTAAGCATGTTGGCAACCTAAGATAGGTTTGTGTTACCTGTGACTTGAAGACGGTTGTCTTCCAAAGGAAAAAGGAAAGCAAAGAAAATAGCGAAAAATAAAAGCAAAAGTCATGAAGTTTTGCCTTGAAACCAGAAGCGGTCAGGGTGTATGTAACCTTTGAAACGATGCCTAAGCCTTAATTGGTTGGGAGTCATCGATTTAGTGTTCGTTACATGGGTGGATAGGTAGAGTCTAACGATTTGTTGGTGCTTGATTTTCGAAGTCATTCAGAGTCCGGGGTGAAGCCTGTAGAGTTTGTGGTCAGTGATCCTTTTGGCTTGATGCCTAAACCTTAGTGGTTGGGAGTCCGGTGGACCAGATTACACGGACTTTGGGTGAAGTCGGATTTTAAGCATTGCACCACAATATAGTTGAATAAAAGAAAAGTGCGTGTATCCTTATCTAGGTTGTTAACGACTTAAGGCCATGGCGATCTTGGAGTTGGGGGAGGACAAATTTTCTTGATTTATTGGCTTAATACTAAGTTTATATAAAGAACCATTAGACTTAGTGGAAATTCAAGTTGAGAATCATGGAATCAATATTGACCTAAAATTTTTCTTGTATGGTTTTGGCTCTTTCATGGTTTCAAACTTGGTGTCCATTTTTCGGTTTAAGGAACTGATGTTTATAATATGCATTACACCTTTTGAAGATCATAAACTTTTGAAAATCAGCTGCGTATATCTCCCTTTTAGTTTTTGCATTGCTAAGGGGACTAGCAGCGTTTAGTTGGGGGTGTGATTAGTGCCAAAGTCTTCATTTTGAACCACATATTAGATAGGTTTTGAGTGCTTTCTTGGCTAATCATGTCATCTATGCCAATTGAAGTGTTAGTCTTCTTGGTATCCTTGTCTTGGATTTAGAGGTTATTTTTGGTTGTTTGCGGGTTTAGGCGTACATTGGGAGTTCGATATCGGGGAACATATAGTGAATCATGAGATTGAACTCAATTGTCGGCTCATCAAGCAGACAAAATCAAAGAAAAAATGAAAACGTGATTAAATCGATCGGAAAGAGGAAGCGTGTAGCGGTGAAGATCGGCGTTCCAGGGGAATTTAGCTAAGATTCTGAAAATTCGCAACCTTGCTTGAAAATTCCCTAATCTTAGTGAGAGTACCAATTTTACTAGACCAATTTTATTTAAAGCAACATTCACCAGCGAAATTTTGCATTTACCCTTCTCCTGAGAATTTCGCTAAGCTATGAAATTTATTATGTAGTACCATTTCTTTGAAAATTCTTGATTTATCTCTCTCTTTGTGTTCGCTATTGTGAAATTTTAACTAACTGTGAAATTTTATTAACTAATGAGATCAGCCTTGTCATGCTTTTGTATGATGTCTGACCAGACTTCAATTTTGGTGTATTACTCTCTTGTCTATACAAAATTAGCCAAATTGTTAGGCTTTATGGTATTTTCATACATTGGGTGGCACATATAAACCTCATTTTGTAACCGGAAGGAAGAAATGGAGGAAGCGATTTTTGGTAAGTTTTATTTTTGTCTAAGTAGTTTTGAAAGTTAGGGTTTTGCTTTTCTCTCTTTGCTCACCATCTTTCCCTTATTTTCTTGATTGCCAAAACACCCCTCTTGGGACGATGACTCAGAGATGCTTAGGCTAAACCTCTTTCTTTGAAGAAAGGAAGATTTAGGTTAGTGGTGAGGCATATCACGGGTTATCTCTTGTATTAAAAGCTAAGTCCCAGTGTTTATGGCCACTATCTTCTCAAAATATGGTTGAATATATTGAATGTTATTAATTTGGCCAATACTTACCATGCTTCGAGGATACAGTGCATAACTTGTTGCTGATGCTGCTTGTGGTTAGATTAGATGGTCTTCTGAACCTCTGAGATGATATTTAATGTTAGGAACAAGGCGAAAAGGAAGGCGATAGATGCATGTTATGCGTGATGGCACTCGAATAGGAGTTGATTTTGGGGTGAGGTTTGCTAGTTAAACATAGATCGAGTTGTGGCTTGGGTATGGGTTGCTTGTCATAGCGAGGATAAAACCCAGGGGACATGTTGCCACTGAGATTCAGGAGTTGGTATTTAAATCTTAAGTTGGCTTTCACTTCATTTCGGTTTTTCTGATTCAATCGGTTTTCAAACTCATCACCTTGTTTTTTGAAACAAAGTAAAGGTAAAATAGAAAGCCTTACCTTTTTACACTTATGCAAAATCATTCCTAGGATGAAAACCATCCGTGTTCGACCCTAGACCACTATCTGTGGTAGCTTGACTAAGGCGGTAGGAGGAACAGGTATATAAATATTGTTGATTCGACTCGACCCTCTTGTAGCGCAGTCATTAGCGTTCCATAGGAAGCGAGTGGGGCCCCGGGTTTAGCTGTCGGGTTTATTGGAGTAAGTCGAGATTGAGCACTTGGGCTTTGTTTGATCATATCTCCTCATCGGACTTGGAATCGCCACCGTTTTTCCATGGACTCCCTTATTCTTGAAATATTTTCTAAAATTTCAGATTTTCTCCAATCGGATCGACCAGGTTAGGGCTATGCGGCTGGTGCGTCAGACTGGTATGTGGGGTGCTAATTTTTGTGATTTTGGAGCCCAAATCCTATATGGATCAGGCCCATAAGCCCCATATCAGTCCTAGGCATGGGTTGGATCCAGTTTTGAACCATGTTATGGGTTGCTTGCAACCCACCTTGGGTCCACTTGGACACTTGGTGGTTAAGCAAAGAAGTAAATGTGGCCAACAGGGAAGTTCAAGACTAAAAGGGGGAGTTCCCGGGACTAAAAGTGTGCAAAATGGAGTGGGCTCAGAGAGAAAGGGAGAGAGAAATAGAAGAAAAAATTTGGAGAGGTGATCAAAAAGGGAAGGGAGGATGAAGAGAAGAAAAAGGGAGAAAAGGAGGAAAGGAGGGTTTATCCCAAATCGGGAGGCGTGGTCTCTCTTGTTTGAAGAGGAGTTACGATTTGAAGGGTGGATGCCTGGTTTGGAAGTGGAAGAAAGACCAGGAATAATGCATGAATCTGCAATTACAAATTTATATGCTTCTCCCATTTCTTTTATGCTTTTCTTTGCCTTTTTTGTTTGCGGACTCGTGTTAGGGCACTAGGCACCGTTTGTGTCGGTTCTCAGTCATTCGGAGTCGTATTTGTACTCCGTTTGTTTTTTTCGATTCCTGACTCTTTGAGGAAGGTTCTAACAAATTTTTAGAGCCTCTCTCAACCAGCTGAATTGGTTGGGAAACCAGATCAACGGTTCGAATTGATTTAATTGGAATAGTTTAGGTCTTTGCTTGCAGGTTGCTCGATTCTCAGTCATTCGAAGTTGGATTTGTACTCCGTTTGTTTTGTTGGATTCCTGAATATTTGAGGAAGGTTCTAAAAATTTTGAGAGCCTCTCTCAACCGGCTAGACTTGTTGGGAAACCCAGATCATAGGTTCAGATGGGATTCTTTGCGGAAGCGATTTAGTACTGCTTTGTTTGTGTTGGTTCTTGGTCATTCAGATTTGGAATTGCCCTCTGTTTATCTTGTTGGATTCCTGAATTTTTAAGGAAGGTTCTTAAGAACACCCAAATCTTTTCTCAACCGTGGACGGTTGGAAGCCAGCAATGATTCATTAGGTTGATTTGCACAGGCAATGAGTTTGGGTAGTTTGCTTTGTTTGTGTTAGTTCCTGGCCATTTGGATTCGGATTACCCTCCATTTATCTTGTTGGATTCCTGAATTTGTAAGGAAGGTTCTTAAAATTTTTTAATTCTTTTTCCTCAGCCGGATGGGCCCAGGTTGGGAAAGCCAAAACGATCGGTTCGTTAGGTTGATTTACTTTGAGTAGTTTGAATTAGTTTACTTTGTTTGTGTTGGTTCTTGGTCATTGGAGTCAGAATTACACTCCGTTTATTTTTTTGGATTTCTAACTCTATGAGGAAGGTTCTGACAAGTTTTGAGATCTTTTCTCAACTATATGGACTAGTTGGGAAACAGAACCAGCCGATTCATTGGGTTAAGTTTTCCGAAACAACAACTTGGGTTGTGTATTGAATTGGATGAGCAGGTTCCTGATTATTAGCTGAATGTAGGTGTGTGATTGCAAGGTTGTCTCTTGTCTCCTTGGGGTTGGTTTGAGCCTTTGCCATTACATCTGCGAATGGTTACTTGGGTTCATTCCCAAAAAATTGTGTTGGGACGTTTTGTAAATGGCATGACTTTCAAGGAACAATGGCTTTATTTGGTGTCTTTATGTAGTTGAATTTGCAGCTAGGTTCACGGGATTTAGGTAGCTGTGAATTTAGGTTTAGTTACAGGGATCTTTATTGGTTTGCATTGGCATATTAGTTGAGTCTCATGGTCTTCGTATTAATAAAATGGGGTGGCTTAGTTTCTTGACCCATTTTAGAGCTACTATCGATGTTTGATTTGGTTCTCACTCATCCGAGCTCGGAATCATGCATTGTTTGTCTTGTTAGATTCATATTTGTATGAGAATTTTAAATGAAGTTTTAGTTTCTCATTCGTTTGGACTTGTTGACAGATTCAATAGGTTGTGTAAGATAGCTAGGCGGCCTGACTTAGCATGTTTTAGGGCGAATCTATTATGGCGTGCTCTTAGGTGCTCGAGGAACACAGCAGTGCCTTTGGGATTACGAGTTCGGTTCAGCTTGAACAAAGTGGGGTAGTGGGGCAATGTGGGATTGGTAAGTATGGTTTTGGTTTGTGGGATTTTAAAGGGAATGTGTCTTTAAAAGTAAGCAAGCCACTTACCTCTTCATTTTTGCTTCCTTTCTTTTGGTATGGGATCCAGTATTTGGTTTTAAATGATGTATGATGTATTATTTGCCCTACCTATTCCTACTGTGCATGGCTAGGGACCTCAGGTACATGCTTAGACGTTGGTATTTGTATTCATATGCGTACATGGTGTTTGGATTTTGACATTTGTGGTGCATTTGAGCTTGTTGACTGACCTCTTATGCAAGGCTTGGCTAGGGACCATAGGTATGTGCTTTAATGTTGGGTAATGAATTTCACATGGATGCTTTGTGTTTGAGTGTCATACATGCTTGCTATGTTTGTTGGCTAACCTTTGATGCAGTGTAGCGGGGACCACGAATGCCTTATCAAATTGCCACAGTTTAGTGTTTTTAAGCATGCTAGATACGATTAGTTGTTTGATCAAGTTGTATGGTTAGCCTAGTAGACCTCGATCTTTGACCCCATGCTCCCACATACCCGATTCCTTGTGAGGCCCAGAGTTCAGGACTGGGTTTCCTCATATGAGGTTCCTTCCAGATAGGTAACTGATCCCGACGAATCCTAGTTTTGCGAGCTAGCTTTACCATCTTTGGAGTCATTGGGATTTTTTGTTCTTACTTGTTTTTTTCCCCTTTTTAAAATAAAAATAAAAGTGGCGACTCCAAGAAAAATTGTTCCTCTTCGGGGACAGATTTTCTAAAACTTGAAAATGTGACCCATTTTATTTTCATTTAAAGCGAGTGTGCGGCGGAGTGGATCGGAATTGAGGGTCCTGAGTCGCGACTCTCGGGGGTAGAACCCGAGTCTGGTTTCATAAGGATCAAGCTTGAACGGGTTAGGTATATTGGAGCACATGGTTTCTCACGATCGTCGGCTCTTGGGCTACATAGATAGATGATCCACCGCAGCAGTTGGTATTTGGCATACACTTATGGTTTGTTTGTGCTTGTGTGTTCACCTGTTGGATTCTAGCATGCTTGCTCATGGTTGGTTTGGTACCTAGCTATATGTTTCTGATTAGCATAGATGGTTAGTTTGTGTGTAGATTTTGTGGTAGGCTTGCTCTTTTTGCATGATTGTTTCTTCTTGTGACTACTCCTTCCATACGTAATTTGCTTGCCTTGTGTTTGTGGGAGCACGTGTGTAGCCACTACTTAGAATCACTAGTCTTAGTCGGCCATTCCTCATGGTTGCATATTGTTTAGGAGTCATTCCCATTTGTCTACCCAGCCGACCCAGTTTAGGGTTTGGAATAGGTTCTTTTATAAGAAATTTATATCGATGTATGGGAACACTAATAGGAGATGTGGTCATCAGTGACGAGGAACTATACATGGCCACTAGCTAGATTTCATGGATAACTGCGTGGCCAGTATGTCACTTTGATTGTTGATTAGGATCTTAAGTTGTGTATCCTTGTGGGTACGATCATCTAGCCTTTTAGGACTTGCCTTTTCTCTTTGTTGGCTTTTGAGCCACCTTACCCTTAAGGTATTCTGGTAATGAATCCTCCACGCATGTGGAGCCCGCATGCTCGGATGCATTTATTGGTATCACATGTCAACTCATTCCCTTAGAGGATTTCATTGTGGGATTGCATTATTGGATTGATTTCCGAATTGATAGTCACAGCGACTGAATTACCCCTTTCCTTTTGTAGGATTGTTGATTAAGAGAGACCTAGGTTCCCGGGTTTGGATCCGGGTCGGAGGTAGACTTGCTAGAAATTCATATCCACAGTCAGTTAGACGAACATCAAATCCCTTAGAGATGTGGACCTGATGCGTTCGTCGACCGGTTAATTTAAGAGATTCACAGATACCATGCATCTACCCGGATGCTATAGTGGGAACCCAGAATGAGGATCTCAGTTCATGGGCATCGAGCCGACCATTGCCAATTTCGGGGAGTACCCTGCATGACTCTACTGCACCACCACCACCACCACCATCATCTGGACCCACTATACGGTGGGGCCTCTGATTACCTCGCTCTGCTGGTGTCAGACCCGAGTGGAACATTTATCTTGCATGGTTGATGAGACCACGCCACGTTCACATTATGGCCCAGCACGATTATTGATGACACCCGGGCCGTGGTGAAGCAAGCGAGAGGATTAGGACCTACAAATGTTCTGATGGGTTATGGGTTGGAGCCGGATATGATGATGACCTTCCGGTCGCGGCACCACGGTTCGATTGCATCGCAGGGATATTGAGAGGTACACGGGGCCGGTGCCGTGTTCACTTACAGGTTATGCAGCCATGCTGTGCGTGGGCATAGAATTGGGATGGTACGGATGATCATGCTTTGCACTCTTTGCTTGAGTGGTGCCGCTCAGTGTTGGGTTCTGTCATTGAACCTGGGCGGAAGACATGGAGCTGATTTGGGACGGGGAGTTTAGCGGACATTATTCTTTTAATGTTGGCGGTGGTCTCCCGGAGAGAGTTAGAGGCCCATGGGTAGAGGCCCGGATGGGTGGATCCTTCATTCATCTCCGTGGAGAAGATTGCACAGTTATAGATAGCCCTGGGCGTGTCAGTTGTGAGATTATGCGCAGTCTTTATCCTCGCTTTGCTAGGCATCTCATGGGCTTCCCACAGACAAACTTTAGATCATTGGTTTAAGCCCTCTATGGCATTGAGGAGGGCATATCTAGAGGATTATAGGCAGACTCTTCCCGCCCGGACTCTAAGGAAGCAAAGCTGATTCAGGACTGAGCCATCGGATGTTGGTGTCATTAGCGACAGTGGGGACCACGGAGTCCACGTCACCTTAAGTTTGAGGGTTTTCAAACATAGCACGGATGATCTGTTGGGGCCGGTCTGGACCGGCTACTCCTTCCGGTAGTGGGCTACTTATCTACATCGCCACCACCTGACTAGTATATCTTTCTGTTGGCGCGTGGAGGCCGCTTTGTCACGATCTGCATCATCGATATAGGCGTGCCTCCACGAGGCCCGGCGGGTGTTACCTGACTCGGGATGCCAGGCGAGCATTTGGAGATTGGTTGAAGGGGCTTTGATTGTTCCACTACCACCTAGACCACCACCACAGCCTACCCCATCCGGATTCAAGATCGATCTTCATTGTACTATTATCGGAGCGGGTCATGATCTGAGATAGTTTCTGACATTAAGGCTCATCTTGTGGGACTTGATTAGTCGGAGTTTAGTTGATTTGGGACGCCACAGGTGACTACGAGACACCTCCCCCACTCATGACACTAAAGTTGTACTTCCACCCACGGGTGGTATACATTCGATTGAGTTTTTGGGAGATTAAGGATATTCGCTGATGGGATGGGATGGAAACCTCGGCCAGTCTGTATGCGAGGCCTTCGACTTTAGTGGATACACCCATGAATTGACAGGTCTCAGGCCATTTAGATTGATTCGGATGATGTTCCTTGACGAGACAACGATATACGCCCGATATACTTGCAACATGTTCCTCCCATGGCACCCTTCATTATGTTCCCGGAGGGTATGGACCCGGTCTCATCAAGATGTCCAGTTATTCTGAGGAGAGGAGGAGGGTGGCTCATTTTACTTGTTGATAGACCTTTTCCTGGCATTGATGCTAGAAATGAGATTCAGAGGGAAGATGATGAGATTTTGCGCCAGCTGCGCACCACTCAGGCCTGCATTTCCATTTGGAGCTTATTGGCCTCATCCAACACACATAGAGATGCATTGATCAGAGCTCTCAGTCATATTAGAGTTTATACTGCTACCATCCCTTGGGGATTGATCCACTTTTTGACAGCGGATAGAGCTACATGCATAGTGTTTTCTGATGATGATTTACCACCTGAGGGATCAGACCATGTTCGTCCTTTGTTCATCAATGTTGCTTGTTAGTCGTAGGGTCATGGAAGTCCATCACGCTGAACAACGGCTCCGCCCTTAACGTTTATCCATAATTCACGCCATTGCTGGGATTTTCACCATCGTTTGGGTCATCCATATAGTATCGAGCTTATGGCGAGGACTCGAGAGAACGATTATGGTACTCTCACTACACATGTCATGATCGGTCTAGTCAGATACTCCATACTCTTTCAGGTTTTAAGGATCCAGTCATCCTTTAACCTGCTTTTGGGTCGCCCTTGGATTCATGAGACGGGTGCTATACCATCTTCACTTCATCAAAAGGTGAAGTTCATACACGAGGGGTGCATTATCACGTCTGATCTAACAAAAGATGTTATTTACCTCTTTTTAGCCAATATTTTCATCGGTCTGATGAGAGACGACTTGCACTTGGCCCCAGGTTTGTTTTGATGAGGTCCAAGTTGTCAGTTTTGAGGATGACAATGAGGCATTAGTACCTATGTCTTTTTCTGATCGGCTATGACACTTTGGTGCTTAGCATGATGAGAGGCATGTCTTATATGCACGGTTTGGGGATTGGGTCACCGTGACAAGGCGCGAGTTTACTATTCTGATTGATCGACATACCATATGGATTAGGTTACACTCCTTCGAGGATGATGCACGACACATAGCGATCTTCTTGTAGAGATAGGGTAGGCACAAACATCCGGTTCCATTCGATTACCCCCTTCGCCCATACACTTTTCAGTTAGCTAACTATTTTACCAGAGGATCAGAGCATGCACCCCACATAGAAGGAGTTGATCATGTTTCGAAGATGGTTGAGATTCGAGGCATTCAACATGCCCTAAGACGGATGTGTTTGAGTTCTAAGACCACCGAGCCACCCGAGGCCATGATGATTACTTTATCCGGATTGAGCAGTGTGTTTTTCCATGTGCTTTCTGAGGAGGTCATGACTATGATCTACCTATAGTTTGGGGGATGATATTGATGGAGTGATATTTACGATACTTTACATGGACGAGATGGACATGATCGGCTTGTAGTATCCTTGACCGCAGCCCATTATGGAGAAATTTGTTCTGCTGACATTTTTGGAGTTTCTATGATTGATTGATGTTGTGACACTTTACTTAATTAGTACCTTAACATGATGGACATGATTGGCACTGGTCGCATTCTGGATGCTTCCTCACCTAGTCCCCGATCCGCTTTGGATGTGTTTGGGATTTCTATGCTTGAGTTTAATGGTGATGGACTTGTTGCTCTTATTATTACTCCTTGATCTTGTTTTACGGTGAGGCGTCAGGCTACGTGGACCAACTCTTGCTTTTGACACTATGTCCGGGTTTGTCACCCGCTTTGATGACATTTCTGGTGGTAATAATGACATGAGTATTTTCGAGTATTTGCTTATGTCACAGCATTTTCCTTTGATTGCACCACCAGCACCCATAGCACATGTATGCGATGTTGATGATGTGGGAGACACAGATGACCCACTGAATGGTAAGTCAAAGTCTAATTCTGATACAGAGGACAGGAAAGTTACACCCGTTTCTAGTAGCACAGAGTTGATAGATTTTGGTGGCACGGATGACCTAGGAGATTAGGATTGGCTCTTCCTTATCTCTGATGAAAGTGGATTGATTGACCTACTCGGGTCATACTTGGACCTGTTGCATGGTGGTGTGAGGACATGCGGGGCCTTGTGACTATAGTTCAACATCACCCATTACGCCACATGCTAGGCCAGTTAAGTAGAAATTGAGGAGACCACCTCGATGGGTTTGCGGAGTTAAGGAGAGGAGATTCGAAGCAACTCGGTGTTGGCTTCTGTCGGTAGTTAGTATCTGGTGGTTGGCTAATGTCGTCCCTAATCCCGAGGACGGTAGGTAGAGTTTGTGTTGACTTTTCGAATTTGAATAAGAGCCCAGCCCTAAGGATGATTTTCCTCCCACACATCGATATGTTGGTTGACAGCCTTTGCCAGGCACCTTTATGTTGTCCTTCATGGATGGGTTTTCTGGGTATAATTAGATTTTAATGGCTCCAGAGGATATGGAGAAGACTTCTTTCATCACTGAATGGGGTACTTATTGCTATCGGGTCATGCCATTTGGGTTGAAAAATGCAGGGGCCACCTATCAAAGAGCTACTACTACTTTATTCCATGACATGATGCATAGAGATGTTGAGGTATATGTGGATGACATGATAGTGAAGTCCCAAGGCAGGGCAGATCACTTAGCAGCCTTATAGAGATTCTTTGAGAAGATTAGATAGTTCAAATTGAGATTGAATCCCAAGAAGTGCACCTTTGGGGTAACTTCTAGGAAATTCCTGGGTCACATTATTAGTGAGCGCAGTATAGAGGTTGATCCAGAGAAGATCAAGGCCATACTTGACATGCTCGCTCCGAGGAATGAGAAAGAGATCATAGGCTTTTTAGAGCGAGACTGGCCATCGATCGTTTCTTTGCTAAGCCTTCGCGGACATATCTGACCTATCTTTACGTCTTCGAGAAGAACCCCGTCTGATTTGAGCAGTTGTCAACGTGCTTTTGAAAGATTAAAGGGAATGTTTTACTTTCTCCCCGGTTTAGTGCCTCGTGCAGGCTGGCCCCTGCTTCTATATTTGTCAGTTTCGGACATAGCTTTGGGATGCATATTGCTTTCGGCTCAATGATTCGGGAAAGGAAGCGAGCCATTTATTGCTTGAGTAAGAGGGATGCTGGAATCTGCGAGTGCAAATACATTATGATTGGCGCCTCTGTTTAGCGTTAATTTGGGCTACCACCAAGACTTAGGCCTTTATGTGACGAGTATTCCATACTTGAGTCTCAATTGGATCCATTGAGATCATTTGTTCGACTTCCGACTGTTCGTGTAGGCTCATGGATTGGATTCTATTGCGATTTTGATGTGATTATATAACACGAAATTGGTAAAAGGGAAGCATTGTTGCATATCATTTGGCTTCTTTGCGATTATTGATGTGATTGGTGGCGATGATTTCCACTGATAAGCAATTGTTTCAATGACCAGCATTACGGATGGCGGTTGTATGATGGTGCTACCAATCAGTCGGGGTTTGGTATTAGTATCTTATTGATATCACCACAGGGCGATCACATTCCCAGATCAGTTCGATTAGTATTTTCTGATCATCACCAGTTAACGAATAATATAGTTGAGTACGAGGCTTACATTACAGGCCTAGAGACCGCACTGGATCTTGGCATTAGATAGTTAGAGATCCATGGGGATTCTGACTTGATTTCCTGACCCGAACTGGGTATACGGAGGACTCGAAGTGAGAAGAGTGAAGCCCTACCATGCTTACTTAGACCTGCGGTTGCCAGTTTGATGAGTTGAGATATATACATGCCTTCCCAGGAGCGGAAGAATCGGTTTGTTGATGCATTAGCCACCTTGGCTTACGTGGTTGAGATTCTGCGGGCTGATTGTGCGACCAGTTTGCGATTGAGACAGTCGCCCTTCGCATTGTTTGATTAAAGATATTGAGAATCAGGATAAGCTACCATGGTATCATGATATTTATCAATTTTACGTCATGTAGCGCTTACCTGACGACCACACCCGAGGATGGAGAGCATTGAAGACGGAGTTGGCCACCCAGTTGTTATTTGTGGGACGCCCTTTTATAGGAGATCATGATGGCTTATTATTATTATGTCTGGACCGCGCCTCTGCACATCGAGTGATGAGAGAGGTTCATCTGCGAAATCGTAACCACATGGGGCCACATGCTGTGCGTAGATCATGAGGACTAGTTACTTTTGGTTGACTATGGAGGCAGTTATTTGCCGGTTGTGCAGATGTCGAGTGTTAAATGAATGGAGACTTGATACATGCCACCTTACGAGTTGCATGCACCCACATCCTTAGCTATTTTCGATTATGGGGTATTGATATTGTGGAAAGATCTCACCCGAGTCTTCGATGGGCATGGTAAATCACAGTAGCTATTGATTATTTCCCTTTAAGTGAGTGGAGAAGCTACTTCTTATCTTTAGTTGACAACGGCCCGGAGTGGCCCAATTTATCGGATCGCACATTATCTCTGGAGTAGGGTCCCTCATGAGTTGATCTCAGATAGAGGAGCGCATTTTAGAGGCGAAGTGGATACAACGGTCCCGAGAGTATAGTATTGGCATCTCGATCATGCATATAGGCCACGGACTAATGGGGCAGTTGAGGCCGCAAAAAAGAATATCAAGAGGATTTTGAGAAAGATGGTTGAGACTTCTCGGGATTGGTCGAGAATCCATTTCGCATCAGTTTATCGTGTGTCTTTTCGTACCTCAACTGGGGCTATACCTTACTCTTTGGTATATGGCATGGAGGCCGTGTTGCTTGTTGAAATTGAGATGGGATCCTGAGAGTAAAGATTAGAGCATCGGGAGACCGAGACTGAAAATTTTACCCCGTTATGATCAACTCAAACTTCTTTGGATGAGAGGAGATTGAGGCGCAGCATCATGTTCTGTGCTCTATCAAAGGAAAAGAATCTGCATTTAGAAAAAGGGCTGCCTGTGAAGTTTCAAAAAGGTGACCTAGTCTTGAAGGTCCTCAAGGGATTGATCAATGACCTTAGAGGCAAGTTTAGACCGAATTGGAGCGGGCCTTATGTCATCCAAGATCTGACTCGAGAGGAGTAAAAGATGGTCGATGCACTTAAACTGGAATCAATCTTACTCGAGCCACCTAATGTGGATCATCTAAAGAAGTTTTATGCGGAGATCATGGTCAAAGGACAAGTGGCCACTACTTGAGTAGCCATATCTCTATTGCACACCTACATTGATATATCCTATTGCTAGGCTCTAGAGCCTCATCGGCTTATTATGGCCTATTCTTCTATCTCAAATTTTTGCATACTTTTTTCTGACTGGTCGGGGCCTACCCCGTGCACTTTTATTTATTAATTGATATGTGAGCACATGAGCATTATGCCATTCTTCGTTTGTTCTTTCTCAGATCATTTCTTGTTTCTTTCCATTTTATCTGATACCATCTATCTTTGAGTCTAGATTCTATCATCTCTATTCATTCTCTACTATCTCCTCTCAGGTGATTAGATGATGTGTTTCATCCTAGGGCTATCAGTCCGGTTTGTCACACCCTTCATTCCGCCTATAGGTTTTGATCCAGGATTCTTAGGTTGAGTGGACCATTTGGGCTTTGAGGTTTGAGGTTCTTTCGGTTGGATTGTGCTACTGTGGCATTCGGCCTATTTGGTTGTTCTGCGCAAAAAAAAAAAAAAAAAAAAGTGTCTGTTTTCGTATTCGTTAATATACTTCGTGATCAACAAAAGGCCAGCTTAGGTTTGAGAGATTTATTATTCCTCTGAGAGTTGAGTGAGAGCATTGTACGATCTTTCCATGGATCTAGGTGGGCATTGGAATGAGGTTTGGGTTGTTTCGTGAACAGTCCCCGGATCATTACCGTGATCACCACTCCCATCTTATAAAGACTCCTGTTTTTAACTTGACGCTCCCGACGAGCTGTCTGGCTGCCGCCATTACTGTCATTTGTATCCCAGCTTGTTTCTTCCTTTTCTGCTTTTATCCATTCATCATTTTTCTTATCCCCTTCAGTCTTTCACTTTATCGATCGTCATCTCGCTTCTTAAGCGACGTGTCCTTCTGGGTGCAATTTCACTCTTGTCATTTGACATTGTTCATTAGGATGTCAGTTGAGTCACCTGTCTACATGATTCTTTGACATTTGACACTGCGCAGATGTGGGCTCTGGCAAAGATTTAGCTGGGCATTTGGGGCCTTGTTTCCCATCATGTCATTCACCTTCACCCCCGGCCTACATTACTCGCCCGAGTCGTGAAGACTAATTCCTCGAGACCATGATCTCACATTTCACATTTTATACGACGAAGCCTGGTCTACTCGATTGAGGCACGAGATGTCGACATGTCTCTGTTCTTGGGGAGTATCAAGGGTCACATATTGCTTCTCCATTCAGTTTGCTTGCCTCAAGTCCATGATTAGATATAGATGATACAGAGAATTGGGGTCGTTGACTGGCGCTACACTGGAGCAAGCCACATCTACACTGTAGTGGCATATCTCCATCTGCATGTTGGTTTACCTTACGCATGTACATCATGTTCCCATTTCGCCTAGAGATGTTTTGGCATCAAAGTTTGAGGCGTCTCTATATGCAAATCGGTTTCTTCATACAAAGAAAGTGCTTCCAAGGGCTAGCTTAGGTAAGATTCGCTCATATTCATCAACCTGCAGCACACCGTACAATTCTATATGTCGCCTTGTTCGCCTGTTCAAACGATTGGGTCTTTAGAAACTCATTTCAGAGTTTTTTTATCGAGGCACTGTATATCGATGTGCACATTGGGGCATACCTCAGATCGCTTTGTGGATATTGGATGTCATTTCTTCTTCCAGAATTCTTGGTAACATTTGTGAGATTGTCCTACTGTAAGTATACCTTTTATTTCCGCCTTGCTATTGCTCCCGGTTTCTCGCTATCATTTATGCATTTTCTCTGTCATACCGCATCCTCTTTGGTCAGTGATTGTGTTTGATTCTGAGTATTCGAATATCATTGCAAACTTAGACGCTGGTATTAGGGCCTACCTCTTTCCCCGAGTTTATTTATTTATTTAGTTTGCTCTGGTTATCCAAAGAACTCCGCCTGATCCTACCTTTCCAAGATTTCGCCCGGGATTTCTACCTTCCCAAAGATTTGCCCCGGATCCTACCTTTTCTGTTACTCACCCAGATTTTACCTTCCCAATACTGCCTGATCCCACCTTCCAAGACTCGCCCGACCCTACCCTTTCCTGCACTCGCCAGATCCCACATTTCTAAGATTTCGTCTTGATCCTACCTTTTCTAGTACTCACCCAAATTTTACCTTCCCGGTACTCACCCGGATCCCACATCCCAGACTCGCCTGTGAGATCCTAGCCTTCCAAGACTCACCCTGTGATTTTTACCTTCCTAGGACTCACCGAATCCCACCTTCCTGGGTGACTCACCAGATCTCTTCCCAGACTCATCGAATCCCACCCTCTCCCAGAGATCGCCCTGATCCCACCTTCTGCAGACTAATTCTGACCCTTCCTAAGACTCGTCAGATCCCACATTCCCCAGATCGCCCGATCCCACCTTTCCCAGATCGCCCTGATCCCACCTTTCCTGGGCACTCGCTGATTTCACCTTCTAGCACTCGCCCGATTCTACCTCTTTCCCCAGACGCCTGCACTTCTCTCGGTACTCGCCCAGACTCCACCTTTCTGACACTCGCCGTGATTCTACCTTTCCTAAGACTCACCCTGATCCAACCTTCCTAAGACTAATTTTTAGACTCTCTCCCAAGCATCATGTCCGACTCCTCATCTCTCCCCGCATCGCCCTGGATTTCATTATCTTTTCTGCGATTGTGCCCTGATCACTTCATCTTCCCGTGCATCAGGCCCGTTTTCTTTAAGTCCTTCAACTGAGCGACTTATGTTAACCTTCGCATTCGTAAGGGACAAAATCGCTGGGTCATCCGGGTTCTTCATCAGAAGTTCATTTCACTCTGCATCGCTGCACTTCTAATCTACCGACACACTGCTCATTCACTCTACCGAAGAGGGGCACATTTGTGCACCCTCAGTTTGTCACTCAACACTCGCATTTATCCTATGGGTGTCACACTACCCATCGCTCTCATATAGCACCATAGAGCCCTTTTTAGGCTTACATTGCCCCAAGCCTCAGGTGGGTTGGTATGTGGTCCTTGAGGCATACTGAGTTCACTGAGTGTCACCTGAGTGTCGGCTTATCGCACGTGCCAGGAAGTGGCGGCCCCAAGGCTCAAGCCTAATCTGGAGCTTATCGGAGTATGTCGCCTGAGCACTTAGGCTTGTTTTGGTCATATCTCCCTCATCCGGACTTGGAATCAAGCACCATTTCTTTTCATGGACTCCTTATTCTTCAAGGAATATTCGCTTCAAATGTCGATTTTTCTCAACCCATGCACTGGGGCCAGAACTATATAGCCGGCATCTAAGCAGTTTGCGATTTGCACTAATTTTCAGGGATTGAGCCCAAATCCTATATGGATTTCAATCCTTTACAAGCCCCAGATCAGTCCTAGGTATTGGTTGATCCACACTATAGCAGGCTTTCTTCAACCCTCCTTGGTCCACTGATACTGTGGTTACAAAGAAGTAAATGTGGCCACCAGAAGTTCGAGACTGAGCTGGGAGTTCCCGACTAAAAGTGTGCAAATGGAGTGGGCTCAGAGAGAAAGGGAGAGAGAAATAGAAGAAAAATGTGAGAGGTGATCAAAAAGGGAAGTGGAGGAAGCAAAGAGAAGAAAAATGGAGAAAATGAGGAAAGGCAGTTTATCTAAATCCCGGAGGGCATGATCTCTTTGTTTTCAAGAGATTCGAATACTCATGAGTGATAATTGTTTCGAAGTGGAAAGAAAGACCAAAAAAGGGGGAATAGCCAAGGAATCTTGCTGTGAATAAATTTATATGCTTCTCCCATTGCTATGCTTTCTTCGCTTTGTTGTTCAGGGACTCGTGTTAAGGCAATCTAGGCACCGCTTCAGGTTGTTCTCGGCTCATTCGGGAAATGTGATTTGTACTCCGCTTGTTTTGTTGGATTCTTTGACTCTTAAGGAAGCGTTCTAAAAATTTGAGAGCCTCTCTTAACCTAGCTTTCGAACTAGTCGGGAAACCAGATCAACCGATTCACCGGAATTTAGCTCATTGAACAACGCTTGGGGTCTTCGCACCGCTTGTGTTTCCGCTTCCGCCACCGAGTCGATTTGTACTCCGCTTGTTTTGTTATATATTCCCGACTTTGAGGAAGGTTCCGATGAACTGGTCGGGAAACCGATCGCTCTGCTCAATCAATCTGCTTGCCGGGAACGACAAATGGGGTACTTTGTCATTTTTGTGTTGGTTCTAATCATCTCTGACTAATCGCCTCCGCTTATCTCTGGATTCCCGAATTTGTAAGGAAGGTTCTTAAAATTTTGAAATCTTTTTCTCAACCAGTTGACCGGTCGGGAAACCGAACCGCCTGGTTCATTAGGTTCCGGGCCATTCGAACGATAGCTTGGGTAAATTTGTTTATTTATGTTGTTCCTCGGGTCATTCGTAGTCGAATTGCACTCAGCTTTTTTTAGATTCCTAACTCTGGTGAGAAGGTTCAAAAGTTTTGAGATCTTTCTCAATCGTCTGACTAGTCGGGAAACCGAACCAACCGGCCTATCGGGTTAAGTTTTCTCAAACAACAAATTGGTCAGGTATCAATCGACGAAGGTGTTCCCGATTATTAGCTGAATGTAGGTGTGTGATTGCAAGGCCGTCTCTGTCCTCGTTGGTTTGGAGCCTTTGCCATTGTGACCGCTAATGGTTGCTTGGGTTCATTCCCAAAAATTTGTGGTGGGACGCTTTGTAAATGGTACGACTTTCAGAACAACGGCTTTATCTGAGCTCCTTATGTAATTGAATCCTAGCTAGGTTCACGAGATTGTGTAAATGAATTCCTTAGCTCTGGTTCTAGGGATCTTGGTGGCTGCACTGCTTGTAAATTAGTTGAGTCCCATGGTCTATGTTAATAAATGGGTGGGCTTGGTTGGTGTTCTCGCTTTTAGAACACTTTACTGTGTTTCTATTGCTCTCACTATTCGCTCTAATCATGCATTGTTTGTCTTGGTTAGGATTCATGACTGTAATGAGGAATTTTCTGACAAAGTTTCTGGCTTTCTCAATCGTTTGACTTGTTGAGAACCGATTCAACCTATTGTGTAAGATGTTTCTGTGGCAGCTCTATTTTAGCATGTTTCAAGCCCGACTCTATTATGGCGTGCTCTTAGTTGCTCCAAGGAACCTGTAGGCCGCCTTTAGGGTCTGAGTTCAGTTTCGGTTTAAACAAAGTGGGGTAGTGGGCAATGTGGGATTGGTAAGTATGGTTTAGTTTATGGGATTTTAAAGGGAATGTGTGCTAAAGTAAGCAAACCACTTACCTCCTTTCAGCCCGTCTCTTCTTTGTACGGGATCCAATATTCGTTTTAAATGATGATGTACGATGTAATATTCACTCTACCTATTCCTACTATGGCATTAGGACCTCAGTACATGCTTAGTTGGTATTTGTATTCATATGCGCATGGTGTCTGGATTTTGACATTCAGGGTATCTGAGTCACTGACCAACCTCTATGCAAGGCTCGGGGACCACGTGTGATGTGCTTAAATGTCGGGTAAATGAATTCACATGGATGCTTTGTGTTTGAGTGTCATGCATGCTTGCTATGTTTGTCAAGCAACCTTCGATGTAGCTGTGACCGTGGACCAAGGTGTATGCATCATTCGCTCTTTCGTCAGTGCGTTTTAAGCATGCTAGATACCAATTAGGTCAGGTCCGATCCAAATCAGATGTTTAGCCTAGAGACTATCTAATCTTCGACCCATATGCTCCCATACCCAATTCATCAAGAGAGACCGAGTTCGGCCTGGGGAGGGATGCTACCTCATATGAGGTACCTTCCCGATAGGTAACCTAATCCCCGGACCCAGAATCTAGTTTTTGCACACCGCTTTTTCCATACTGGAGTCATTAGGGTTTTTTGTTCTTACTTGTTTTTTTCCCCTTTTTAAAATAAAAATAAAAGTAAGTGGTGACTCCAAGCAAAACTATTCCTCTTCGGGGACGGATTTTCTAAAACTCGAAAATCAACCCACATTTTCTTTTCATTTAAAATAGTCGCCAAATTCGCGGATCTGGGTAGGTCCACAGCCATGTTCGAGCGGATGTCAACGTCGCGATGTTGAGATCCAACGTCGCGACATTCCAAAAGGTGGAAGTGCCAACGTCGCAATGTTAGGATCCAACGTCGCAACGTTCCCAAGAGTCACTTAAGCCAACGTCGCGATGTTGAAATCCAGCGTCGCGACATTCCCGAGCATGTTGAACCGACGTCGCGGATCGCTGAGGCCAACGCCGCCACGCTACGTAGAGGGCTTCAAAATGTATTTTGCCAACGCCGCCACATGACAGCGCTCGGGTTGGCTTCTTTCAACATTGTGACGTTGGGATGTCACGTCGCAACGTTATGATCCAATGTCGAGACATTACAGAGAGGGTCAAATTGAAAAAAAAATTTACAAAACCTTCTAAATTTGAGAAAACTCCTTGAATGAAGTTCTAACCCCGTCGTACTTCTAAAATGAGCTTCTCGAGCTAGCTCTCCACTACCACTACTATCTTGGGTCCTGAAAACAAACAAACAATTGAAAATTCCGATTATGGAAAGAAACAGGAAAAAAAAAACAAAAAAACAAAAAAATGCTAAAACTAAAAACACTCTAAACTATGCTCTGAAAAGAAAAAATATCAAAAAGCTTGGGTTGCCTCCCAAGTAGCGCTTGTTTAATGTCGTTAGCTTGACTTCCTTGAATCTCAATGTTCCCGAGATTACAGGACTGCACGACTCCCTATGGTACTATTTCTAGTGTGCTCAAACGGATGGCCTACTTCCTCGCATGAAACTCGCCCCCAAAGGATGGCTTCAATCGATGTATGTTAACTTTAAAGGTCCTTTTCTTTGGATGCATAATTTCCACTCCTCCATACGGGAAAACTTGAGTCATAGTAAATGGTCCTGACCACCGTGACTTTAATTTCCCTAGGAAAAGTTTGAGTCGAGAGTTAAATAAGAGGACCCTTTGACCTGTCTCAAACTCTTTCCTTGCGATATGTTTGTCGTGCCAGGATTTCGTCTTTTCCTTATATATCTTCGCGTTCTCCTATGCCTCATTGTTGAACTCCTCTAATTCACTAGGATGCAACATGCGTTTCTCGCCTGCCATCTTACTATCCATATTCAACCACCTAGTTGCCCAGTATGCTCTATGCTCCAATTCCACCGGCAAGTGACACGCTTTCTCAAACACTTGCCTGAATGGTGACATTCCCAATAGTGTCTTGAAAGCTATTCCATATACCTAAAGTGCATCATCTATCTTTTTCGCCCAATCTTTCTTCAAGCTATTGACTGTTTTCTCTAAGACTTGACTTCTCTGTTCGACACTTCTGCTTGACCATTAGTCTGTGGGTGGTATGCAAGTGCAATCCGATGCCGAACACCAAAATTCCTCAACACGTTGTCAATTATTTTGTTATAGAAGTATGTTCCCCCATCTGTGATCAATGCCTCGAGGTTCTCGAATCTGGGTGAATATATGATCATGGCAAAGCTTGCTACCACTTCGCATCATTGGGCTTTCGGTAAAGGGCCTCCACCCATTTAGAAACGTAGTCTACGGCCAAGAGAATGTATAGGTTGCTGAAAGATGAAGGAAAAGGACCCATAAAATCCATCCCCCATATATCAAACAGCTCTACCTCTAAAATAGGTTGCAAAGGTGGCTCATCCCCGTTCTGATATGCTTCCCATTCTTTGGCATTTGTCAAAAGTGGACACAAAGTGGTGTGCATCCTTCAATAAGGTAGGCCAATAGAATCCCGATCGAAGCACCTTTTGGTTGTCCTATTTCCCCCAAAGTGCCCCCCACATGCTATCGCATGATAATGAGCTAGAATACTTTCTATTTCCTCTTCTGGGACACATCCTCTTATCACTTGGTCAGCGCAATACTTATACAAGATGGGTTCCTCCTAGTAGTAGTGCTTCAGCTGTGCGAAAAATCTCTTCTTCTGTTGATAACTAAATTCTATGGGGAGCACTTTTGCTACCAAGTAGTTCACCAAATCTGCAAACCACAGTACTGGCTTTTTGTGTTCAATTGCCAAGAGCTATTTGTCAGGGAAATTATCATTGATTTGAATTTCTTTACTCGGCCCTTCTAATCATGAAAGGTGGTCAACTACTAGATTTTCGGTTCCTTTCTTATCTTTAATTTCTAGGTCGAACTCCTAGAGTAGTAATACCCACCTTATCAGTCTCGGTTTAGTGTCCTTCTTGGTCATCAGGTACTTTATGTTTGAATGGTCGACGTGCACTATGACCCTGTTACCAATTAAGTACGATCAAAACTTGTCAAACGTAAACACATAATAGCCAGAAGTTCTTCTTCAATTGTTACATAGTTGAGCTGAGCATCATTCAACGTCCGACTCGCATAATAGATAACCTGAAATGTTCTGTCCCTCTTTTGGCCTAGCACTACCCCGATTACGTAGTCTCTCGCATCACACATTAGTTCAAAAGGAAGATTCCAGTCCAGCGCTACTACAATAGGTGCTGACACCAATTTTTGTTTGAGAAACAAGAACGCTTGTAGGCACTGATCATCAAACTCAAAGGGTGCTCCTTGAACAAGCAGATTCAACAAGGGCTTAGCTATTTTGGAGAAATCCTTTATGAATCTCCTGTAGAATCCTGCGTGACCTAAAAAGCACCTTATTTCTTTCACTGAAGATGAGGGCAGTAGCTTCTCTATTGTTTCAACCTTGGCTCTATCTACCTCGATTCCTCTTTCTGATATCTGGTGCCCCAATACAATGCCTTCCTTCACCACGAAGTGACACTTCTCCCAATTCAATACAAGGTTAGTTTCCTCACATCTTATCAGTGCCTATCTCAGGTTCTCTAGGCATTTATCAAAAGATTTCCCTAGCACAGAGAAATCATCCATGAATACTTCAATTGTTCTCTCAACCATGTCTGAGAATATGGCCATCATGCACTGTTGAAATGTGCCCAATGCATTACATAGCCCAAAGGGCATTCGCCTAAAAGCAAACGTACCATACGGGCATGTGAATGTTGTTTTCTCTTGCTCCTCCGGTGATATAGTGATATGATTATAACCCGAATACCCATATAAGAAATAGTAATACTCATGCCATGTAACTGATCCAGGAATGGAAGTGGGAAATGATCTTTTTTGGTTGCCTTATTTAACTTCTTGTAGTATATGCAAATCCTCCACCTTATAAATGTTCGAAGCGTAGCAAAGGCGTTACTCCTACCAGGATCAGGTCCTTCCCTTGTTTGGGGGACAACTCGTACTAGGCTTCTTACCACAAATCCACGAGATGGGGCAGATCAATTCCCACATCCAACCACTTCAAAACCTTTCTTACCACCTCCTTCATCTGGCCAAGTTTAGTCTCCTCTGAGCTTCTAACATGGCTCAGGCTCCATCCTCCAATAGGATCCAGTGCACACACATGGAGGGGTGGATCCCCTTTAAATAAGCTCGAGACCATCCGATAGCATTCTGATGATCTCGAAGCACTCTCAAAAGCTTATCTCCTCCACCACCGTCGAGATGCCTATATGATAATCGGTGGTTGAGGATTCCCTAGGCACGCATACCTCAAGTGACTAGGAGTGGCTTTGCTCCAACCGGTGTTCACTTCGACCGAGGGCACGGTCCGGTGTTCTCTCCCAATCCGCTCATAATACTTCCTTCCGTCTCTACCGGAAAGAGTCCATCCACTTCACATATTCTTCAGCCTCTTCACTTAGTTCTTCCTTGGCATTCTACATAAGGCTAGCCTCCAAAGGGTCAGTCAAACCAATCTGGCTAAGCACTATAGCATCTACTACATCTATCATAAAGCATGCATCACTCTCCGCTGGATGCCTCACCGCATTAAATACGCTAAATCTGAATTCATTATCCTGCACTCTTAGTTTCATCTCTCCCTTCTGCACATCAATCATAGCCCTTCCAGTTGCTAGAAATGGTATGCCCAATATGATGGGTATCTCTTTATCTTCCTCCACGTCTAACACTATGAAGTCAGCTGGGAAGATAAACTTATCTACCTTTACTAGCACATCCTCTATCACTCCCTGAGGATGTTTCAATGATCTATCTGCCAATTGCAGTGTGACCGTAGTAGGTCTAGCTTCACCTAAACCTAGTCGTCTGAAAATGGATAAAGGCATGAGGTTAATACTGGCTCCTAAATCACATAGGGCTTTCTTAAAGATCGAGTTCCCTATCTTACAGGGGATTGTAAAGCTACCTGGATCCTTCAGCTTCTGTGGTAATTTCCTTTGAAGTATAGCACTACTCTTCAGTAAGATTCATTGTCTCAAATTCTGATAACCTTCTTTTCCTAAAAAGTATATCTTTCATGAATTTGACGTAGCTAGGCATCTGTTCTAACGCATCTGCAAATGGAATGTTGATATGCAGTTTCTTAAACACTTCCATGAATTTAGTAAACTCAATATCCATTTTTATTCCCGCTCAACCACCGGGGATATGGTACTAGCATAAGGCTTAGCTAGAGCCACTCGTTTCATCTTCTCTCATTGCTTCTCCTCAGTCGCTCCCCAGCCTCTAATCTTCCAAGTCGAATCCATTCCACTGCCTCGCTCCTTCTTCTTACTACTACTCCGTACTTCGTAGCTAGCTCTCTACCACTTCTTAACATGATAGCCTTAACATGTTCCCTACCGTCACCCCTAGGGTTTTTCTATGAATTGCTTGGCAAGGAACCTCATGCACTTCCTCGCAAGTATATATTAGCCATTCGCCCCATTC
The DNA here is from genome assembly GCA_016808115.1 of Tetrastigma voinierianum. NCBI lineage: Eukaryota > Viridiplantae > Streptophyta > Magnoliopsida > Vitales > Vitaceae > Tetrastigma > Tetrastigma voinierianum. The sequence continues at coordinate 462,456 of JAEQBH010000935.1, forward strand.
GTCCTCTGTGTTTCAACTCCAGGCCGCTCGATTGCTCAACTAGGGTGGCCTGTTTTTGCATATTCCGCTCTCGTCTCATTCATAAAGGCGATATGAGAAGTAAGCATTTGAGAAAAGGCTTGTCTAAGTCCACTTTTCTCCTCGGTGGTCGTCACGCCCGAGGTGGCGGTATGTTGTTCAAATCGTTCCTCCATCCATAATTCTAATCGTCTGATTAGTACGCCACCCGTCCCGATTCCGGGTTCCTCGATAATTATTACTCCACACGACCCTAATTGCTGGGCTGATTAAACCTCGACACATACCGAGCACGCCTATTGTTTGTCGTCCCGACCGGCATTTCGTACTATCGTGTCGCTTCCGCTGCACCCCATAACTCCCACGGGCTCGCTTGAACCAATTTACTTGCACTGTTGTTTAGTGAGCTGCGCTACATGAGTAACAAGATTATTGAGAACCTCGTTATCTGTGCCTCCTATAGCCTTTACTCGTGTAATCCTATCCCTAGGCCACCTGATCAAGGTTAGTAGCAAAGATCCTCTAGGATTTCCATATGCTCGTCCATAGTTTTCACACGCACCCCTGCCGAGGCACCTATCACCGCGGCGGTCCCATCCTCATACCGTTATGTATGTACGGACTTGCATCCATCTAGTCAGCCTGTGGTGTGGACACCCTCCTTAACAGTTCATGAAATCTCTCCCATGCTTCAGCCAAGCTCTCTCCCTCCAGTTGTCTAAAAGTATTAATCTCTTACACTAGCTATGCAATTTTCGCAGGCGGGAAGAACTTTGTCAGGAACTTTTGCACTAAGTCGTTCAATGAAGTAATGGAATGTGGTGGCTGACTTGTCAACCAGTGTTTAGCTCTATCACCTAGTGAGAGCGAAAACAATCTCAATCTGAGCACCTCTTCAGTCACCCCATTATACTTGATCGCCGCTACCTCGATGAAGTCGGGTTAGGTGCATATTCGTGATTCTCACTTAGCAATCTATGGAACATCGTTCGCGCATCCGCAAGGTCACTACTTTTAGCTCAAGTCGCTTTCTTGTCTGAATGGGTGGTCTTCTGATAGCAACCGAACAACCGTAGTGGTAAGGCTAACTCTTCTAGCAATATAAACCCTGACACCGGGCTGTATAAACGGCCCGACGCATGATTCCTACTAATATTCCCATTATAACCTTGCGACTGCTTTGTCTCTCGGGTCCCGATCTCGCCTTCATTGTTCTCTTTCATGGTTGCTAGATTTCTCACAGGTTTCTCTTGGGCCTCTCACGAACTAAGGTTCTTCTCGTTCGTAGATCAAAAAGGAGGTAGTTCAACTTGACCCCATCTGCACATACATTCATAAAAACCTTCATTGTAGTCACACGCACAAACACAAAGACCAGATTACAAGCACTTATATAGCCAAAATAAAAAAATAAAAATTAAATTAAATTAAATTCTGCAGTAACATTCCAATCGCGCCATTGTCAATATCAACACAAAACTTTTCATCTGCAATCCACTTTCAAAACTCGCAAAGCCGATAGCGTGATGAGACGGTATAACCAGGTATACGCCACGTGCGCAAGTGCACACGTCATATCAAGTAATATAGTGTACCTAAGTACAGATTTCAATCCACAGGGAGAAGTGTGTTGACTACTGGAATTGGCCCTACGATATTATCTAGACTTAAACTCTTAATGAATACCTAATTAATGTATGGACTTAAAACTAAATCTAATTAACTTGTGAAATTACTTTTTTGTGAAAACTAGAGTTTTGCCTCCCCCTGCCACATTTGATGGATTATTACATAGAGGAATTACTATTAAGTCTATTAATGATTTCTCGATGACGGGGTGGTCGTGCCTACGAGATACCCTCTCTCGAGGTATATCCACCTATCTCACCAGTAGGGTTAGGTGCATCTCTGCCCCGACCCTATACTCTGAAACGCTTAAATGCTCAAACCCTAATCACCACACTCAAAATCGGGATATCTCTATTCGCCGATTTAACCAAGGGTCGCTCTACTCATATCCCTGGGATTTCTTATCTCTCAATTTTGGATACACAGTAAGATCATGTCAATGTTGGCCAGACATCACCATGAAAATCAACCATAGACAAAGAGCAAATCGATATAAATCATAAATAAACTTAATAATATTATATTTAAACCTTAATCCATACAACTGAAGCAGGGTTCAACAAAACCCTAGAAATAAATCTAGAACATATTGAAATTTAATACAAGCATAGTTCTATAGATGATTAATGGTTTTGAGAAGAGAAATACAAAAACACAAGTCTTTTCGATCTCTTGGGTTGCTCCTGCTTTGTTTTCCGCTCCTCGTCCGTATGTCCTTCGATAATCCAAAAATTAGGTATCCCATGCTTTTTATAATTCTAATGCAAGAATCAAGGAATCGCAGGATGTCGAACGCCGCAATGTCCACCGCCTTCGACTCTTTATCATATTGACCAAAACACGCGACGTTGCAACGTCACGACACTGGAACATCGCAACATTGCCACATCGCGACGTTGCTGCTGGGTTTTCTCTTCTTCTTCTTTGCATTTCCAAAAAGCTTCTAAAAACCACCCTATTCACCTGCAATGCACACAAGATCCAAAAATCAAATATCAGGCAATAATGCACTTATTAATATATAAAATGAACTAAACATGCGAAGGATGCTTGGAGGCGACATGAGCATTTTAGACACTCATCATTCTCCTTTTGACATTCATTACTGTAATGTTCTAATTCTCCACATGTCCTACTTTTTTGAGACTATGGTGTCACTGAGCATTTTCCTATAATAAAATATTTTTGGAAAAATATATACATTTAGATCCAAATTCCAGCTATAACAATTAAAAATAGGTATTCATATGAAAAAGTAGAAAAATTAAATAAAATATTACAAGCGAATTTTTTATTTATTTTATATATTTGTTTTTCTTATTGAGATCATGAAAAAATCAAATCAAATATAATTCCTTTTTATTTAAAAAAATTAATTAAGTTAAAATTGTTTTTTAAAATGAATAAAATAAGTTTTAAAGAATATATAAAAATATTTATTAACTTTTTAATTAAAAAAAATTCACCTTACTTCAGATTTTAGGATCGGATTAAACCATTCAAAGCTACAATTCATAAATCTAACCCTTCATCAATTTTTGACATCATTTTGATAAAAAAAAACTCTCATTATTTTTTTTTAAATAATCCTTTTTTAGTACATATTTAAATATATGAAATAGTTAAGGACATTTTGTCCATAATAAATCATTCTTCAATAAATACATGAAAATTATTATTTTACAACTTTGGAGTCATTTATTTTATTAGACCGTTCGATGTCCTAAGCGAGTCCATACACACATAAAAGATGCACAAATTTAGAGTCATTTGAGTTCTTTTATCTAAATATTTGTATATTTTATATATACATACAACAACACCATACAAAAAAAAAGAATGATCAATAAATATTATTGACACATTTTATTGAATGGTTAAGATTAATTACAAATAATAATATTGAAATTTAAAATTCGATTTAGAATTTATGATTGTGAGTTTTCAAAAAATGTATATATATACAATAGAAAGGATGAAATTGGTAAGGATGGAGACATGTAAACCGTGGAAATTTAGTGGGGTTGTAAGGTAGGAACAACCGTGCAGTGTTGCATTTCGAGGAAAGTCATGGGTTTCTATAAACTTCCTAGGGTTACAACCGGGCCGACCACTGAGCGGGGCGGGGAGGAATACTGCCAGGGCCAGCTTGCCCGGGAGCCATTATGATACCAATGTTATATAGTTATATATTTAATAGGTAAAAATTTTGTTTTTATTTCTTTCAATCTTTCATTTCTTCTTCTCCCGGTAGCCACGAACTCCGTCTCCATCGATGCTCACGGCTCCGGTAGTGCCAGTAGCTCACCGGACCACCGATCCACGGCCTCCACATGCTTTTGTTCTTTAAGTATCATCATCATTGTGATTTTCTTCATAGAGTACGATTTTCTCTCTAATTATTTTCTCTTCCATTTTTGGGTTTTAGGGTTTTTTCTCGTTATTTTTGTTCTTGATTTTTTGGTTTTTGGGTTTGTGTTTGGGTTTGAATTTTTTTATTCAAATTTTGGTTTTATTCTTAGTTATTAGGTTTTAGGGTTTTTTGGTTTTTGGTTTTGGGTTTTTTAGATGACCCTTCCACGTGAAAGGGCCTCTCCATTGTCATGTTTGGTTTCCGGGAAAATGGAGGAAAAAAGAGAGAAAGTAAAGGAGAGTTGATTTTGGTTTTAACTAGTGTCTGTTAAGTTTGCTCAGATTTGAAATTTTGATCATTTTAAATTTCTTGGACTTTCTCCGCGACGGTGGAAAACTATGAATGCGGATCATTGATCGCTCGCTTTCTCTTTTGTGAACCTTGGATTTTTGATGCATTTTGTGTTTTCTCTTTTGAGATCTTCGGTGGTAGTTTGTTTTAAATTACTGTCTTTCCAAATTTTATTGAATGGCATCTAATTGGTGAATTGGTTCCTCACAGTTTGTTTGTTCTCTAGAAAACTAATTTTGTGCTTTACCCTTTCTCTTTGACTTCTTTCAAGTGACCTTTTCAATGTATCTTCTTTGTTTGCAAGCTCTCTCTTTTTCTAATTTTGTGTTTTAGATTTTTTTTTCAAAGTTAATTTATAGTGAAGGAAGAATGAAAGTATCACTTTTATGGATTAATTGTGATTTTGCAGTTTCTTTATGAATTGATAATGTCTCATTTTTTTTGGGATTGGAATGATTTGGTGTCCATGTTTGAAACCAGTTACCAACAAAGTAGAAACTAGGAAATGATGAATTGACGAGTGAGTTACATATATATGGAACAGGAGCACCTGTGAAAAGCTAATAGGTTGAGAGTTATTATTATTTTGTGATTTAGTATAGAAAGGATCATTTTAGTGTGATTGTTCCTTGGAAGGTTTTATTTTGGGTTGCATTTGGATTTGAAAACTCGGAATTCGTTTAAATACAAGCCACTTGGCAGAGCCTCTTTCCATATTCAGTGTTATTGTTCTTTGTTATATTTTAACTTTTATATGATGTTGCCTAAAAACATTTATACGGTAGTGAAAAAAAGAAAAAAAAAGAAAACAAATAGAGGGAGATATTAGAATCACAAAAAGACTATTGACAAATTTGTTCTTAAAAGAGTAGAAGAACCTTCTAAAAAGATTGAGTGTAGACAATCTTGAACAATCTAATGAAAATTTAAATGATGAAAATCATCAATGAAGACTCTATTAATTTGAATGATCATGATAATGTGACAAATCATATCAATGAGGATAATACTTATTTGAATGAACATGATAATGTACAAAATATAATATTGAAGTTGTAAGTATTGATGAAACCTTAGTCCCTCATTTGGATATTTATGATCCTAGAAATTGGGGAAATCTCAACAATAAAGATAAGAATATTTTAGTTGAAAGGGCTATAAGAGAATTAAATCTTGAGTTTCCTTTAGATAATAAATGTAGGCATTTTTCCTTATGCTTATTATTCTAGAAAGATGAGTAACGGAGAGATGCAGATAGAAAATGGTTGGTTTACTCCTAAACATGTGGATAAAATATATTGCTTTTGTTGCAAATTGTTCACAACTCAAAACAACAAAAATTTTTAGCAAATGATGGATTGAATGATTGGAAGCATCTTGAGTGAGAGGCTCAGCTGACATGAGAATAATATTGAGCATATATTAACATGAATACTTGGATTGAACTAAGGGTAAGATTAAAACATAATGAAACAATTGATAAAGATTTGCGGCAAAGTTTTCAAGGGAGAAAGAAACGTTGGAGACAAGTTTCAATAAAATAATTTCTATTGTAAAATGTTTGGCTAAAAATAATTTGGCTTTGAGGATCAAGAAACTTTATCAGGATAGTAATGGTAATTTTTTTTGGGGTTAATTGAAATGATTCACGAATTTGATTTGATAATGCAAGATCATGTTAGGCGTATCCAAAATCAAGGGAATTCATTACCATTATCTTAGTCATAAAATTCAAAATAGAGTTAGTTTCTATTTTGCTATAATGTTAAAACTTACATGATAGGATCATCTGAAAGCAAAATATTTCTTATAATTCTTGATTGTACCTGTGATGCTGAGTCATCGAGAACAAATGACTCTAATAGTACGATGTGTAAAATATGTCCTAGTAACAAAATAAAAATAGAGAGTACTTTTTTAGAGTTCTTGAAGGTGGATGATACATACGGATTAGGGCTTTTAATGAATTATTAAATGCATGTAAGTCTCTTGATACGAATGTTGATGATGTGAGGGGTCGAGTTATGACAATGGTTCTAATATGAAGGAAAACACCCAGGGAGTTCAAAAGAGAGATTGCTTGAAATAAATCAAGGGCTATTTATGCCATGTGCTTATCATAGTCTTAATCTTACTCATTGTGATACGGCACATTCTTATGTTAAAGTTGTTTCATTTTTTGGAATTGTGCAAAGCATATATTTATTATTTGCAAATTCTACTAAAAGATGGAAGATTTTGCTTGATAATGTTCCGGACTTAACTATGAAATCTTTTTGTAATACTTGATGGTAAAGTCAAATTAAAGTGTTAAAGCTGATAGATTTCAAACACCTCAAATTAGGTTAGCTTTGTTACGCGATTGTATAAATCTTGTGATGATGCCAAGTCAAAAGTGAAGCGAGGAAAGTTGGGCTAGTTCCTTAGAGTTTTGAGTTTTTACTTAGTATGGTTATTTGATATGAAATTTTATTTGCTATTAACATGGTGAGTAAGAAGTTTCAATCCTAAATCTATGTGCAGTGACACTCTGACAAAGGAATTGGAAGGTGTAATGTTATTTTTGAAAAATATAGAAATGAAGGGTTTGAATCCGGCGCGAATATTGCTAAAGTCTTGCGTATTTGATATGAATATAGAGCGATACTTCCAACAAAGCGTTGTGTTTTAGGAAAAACAATTTGATGAGAATAATCATGATGAGAAGAAATCACAATCAAGCGAGAGTCCTTTAGAGTCGATTATTATTTCTTGGTTTATTTGTAGATATAAGCGGTGCTTCTTTGAAGATAGATTTGAGCAATTAAATATATTTGAAAATATTTTTGGATTCTTATTTGATTCAAAAGTTGAAGTCGTTGGGATAATGAATTAAGAAAATCTTGCACTAAATTTAAGACTACTTTTTCTCATAATTTGCCAGGATGTTGATCACGAAATGACCTTTTCACGAAATGAAAGTGTTGCAAATGACTTTGCAACGAGAATGTGTTAATGCATACCACTTGAAATTCTCGAGTTGGTCAAAGTTGCGGATTGTTATCAAATGTTTCAATTGCATAAGATCCTATTCGCGATGCCGGTATTTGTGGCATCCACTTGAGAAAAGTTTTCAAGAGGATTAAAATTGTGAAATCCTACTTGGGGTCGTCGATGTCGCGAAAGATTGAATGACTGGCAATTTTATGTATTGAGAAAAATATGTTGAAAATGTTGATGTGACGCAATATCAATGATTTGCATCTGAAATGCTTTCTCGAAGACAATGTTTTTATGAACATTTGTATGCTTAATCTAAAATTAAATATTTTCATTCGATTGTAAAATATTTTATTTACATTAGAATCTAATAAAAACTACCATTTACAAACATTTTTTTTATCATGTACCATGAACTTTAATTATATATTAGGGGCCCCTTGTTTTATTCTTCGCCACAGAGCCTCGAAAATGTCGGGGCCAGAGCCACTGCAGTTCTAAGTATAATATCACTTTCAAATGGTAGGCCTAGTCGCTTCAATCCCAATACTTGAGTTTCTGTCCAATTTGAATTTGAACACAGTGTTCACATCATAGTATTATGGTTTCTAGAGATGTAAATGTGAATGGCCCACCACGAATCATGATATATCTCTATGATTGATTGAGTTATATTATTTACCATTTTGGTTCAGAAATTAGTTTGGCCAAAGGCAGGAATCACACTTTACAAGTCATATGTTGTTCTTATTTTGGTACTGTCGGAAATGAATTTGTGATTTCATTTTAGTTGAATGGTAAAGAATATTAGTTGAACCTCTTTTTCTCTCAATCTTCTTTTTTAGTCACTCATCTGCTTTAAGTAAAAATGGATGATTTTTTATCATTTTTGGTCTAAAACACTCATCTATATCTCTTTCTATCAATCTATTTCTTATTAATAGAGTTATTCCACATAGTTCTTAGTTTTATTTTGTTTTTCATTATCTTGCCATCTTGTTGTGGTGATTAATTTTGTGTCGTCGTTTTATTACAATGTTTTATTTATATGACTAACGTCGTATATTGATGAGATAACCAAATGGGTATATCATGTGATCTGATCTCCAATCAAATAATATAATATCAAATTATATACCCGTCAATTATATATTCGTCAATAACCCAGATAATAACTTATACATACTTCTCAATTCAGTTAATATTGGATTATCAAATGTAATTAATAATAACTATTAACTATTATATTATTATTATTATTAACATTATTTATATTATATATATATATATATATATATATATAATAGTATTTATTTTATTTTAAAATTAAAAAGATATTTATTATTAATAATTCCGCTAGAGCGACAACGTCGATGTTTTTGTCAAACTATAAGAGTGAGGCGGGTCATGCTCACACGAAAAGCATCATTAAGTTATAACCCATCCAAACTAATTCTTGTACAAACCGGAAGAAATCATAAGAGCGGTAAAAGTCTACCACATAACACAACTGCATTTCCAGTATAGTTGGGAAACGAACCCACCCAGCCCAAATGGATCGAGCCCAATAGGGTCTTGTGCCAAAATGGATCGAACCAGTTCGACCCACTTTTTTCGAACCTACTTTGAAGCTCACTCCGATCAAACCCGATGGCCAGTTTAGCATGTCGAAATGGATCGAACATTAAAATTAAAAATAATAATAAATATGATTTAAGCAAATTTTATATTTTGTACATACTTATAGTTTATTCTTATATTATTAAAAGATTATATAAAATAAATTATTTTAGTTATATATATATTGGAACATAATGCTTATGCAAAGGCATATGTTGATCAAGGGACCCCTAAAGAGGTCCACAACAAAGAAGTAGCCCTTGAAGAGGCACGGGTACCTAAAAATAGTGAAATCTCAATAAGTTGTATTGCCTGAAAAGGAGATAAATGGGATCGAAACAATATTGTGATTAACAATATTTTTCTTTCAAAATGGCCTTAGACATCATAAGAAATGAAGATCTGAACCCTGAAATGTGGAAGAATGTCGAAAATGAAATGATTAGGCCAAAATGGAAAGAAAATTTATGCAAGCAAAAATTCGCTTCGCTAATGAAACAAAGTTTTGGACACATAGTCAAACACCTAAAGGTATAAAGCCTGTTGGGTACAAATGGGTATTTGTACGAAAGCGCAATGAGAATAATGAGATTATGAGATATAAAGCGCAATTAGTATCACAAGGGTTCTCGTAGAGGCTTGGTATTGACTACGAGGAAATATATTCTCCTGTGATGGACGCAATCACTTTCCATTTTTTAATAAGCTTGGCAGTCTCTAAAGGACTAGATATGCGTCTCATGGAAGTCATCACAACGTATCTATATGGATCCATCGATAATAACATATATATAAAAATCCCTGAAGGATTCACATTACCTGAAGTGGCAAATGCAAAACCTCGTAGTATGTGCTCAATCAAATAACAAAGATCTCTATATGGATTAAAGCAATCCGGACGCATGTGGTACAATCGCCTTAGCGAGTATTTATTAAAAGAAGGGTATGCTAACAACCCTATATGCCCAGGCATTTTTATTAAGAAATCAAAAACCATATTTGAAATTATTTTTCGTATATGTTGATGACCTAAACCTTATTGAGACTCCCGAAGAGCTCACAAGAACGGAAAATTACTTAAAAAGGGAATTCAAAATGAAAGATCTCAGGAAAAAAAAATTTTGTCTTAGCTTACAGATAGAGCACTTCCCTGCCCGACATTTTTCGTTCACGATCGGCTATCTTGAAAATTTTAAAACGCTTTTATATGAATGAAGCTCACCCTTTGACTTCTCCAATGGTTGTCCGTTCACTTGATGTGAAAATGGACCCATTTTTTCCTTGTGAAAAGGGTGAAGAACTACATGGTCCTGAAGTACCATATCTTAGTGCTATTAGTGCTCTTATGTATCTTTCTACTTGTACACGCCCAGATATTGCTTTTCCTATTAATCTATTAGCCAGATATAATTATGCTTCAACCCAAAGGCATTGGAATGGTATCAAACGCATATTACGATATCTTAAAGGAACATCTGATATGGGGCTCTTCTATTCAAAAGAATCAAAGCAACAACTGCTTGGATATGCAAATGCGGGGTATCTTTCAGACCCACACAAAGCTCAATCCCAAACCGAGTATGTATTTAGTTGCACTGGTGTTGCTATCTCATGGAAATCTGTCAAGCAAACAATGGTAGCCACGTCATCAAATCATTCAGAGATCTTAGCCTTGCATGAAGCCAGTCGTGAATGTATATGGTTAAGATCGATGATCCAACATATTCAGGAATCATGTGGCCTCCCCTTTTCCAAAGACAATCCAACAACATTATTTGAAGACAGCGCTACATGCATTTTGCAAATAGGCGGGGATAAATCAAAGGAGACATAAGCATATCTCTCCAAAGTTCTTTTACACTCATGTGCTCCAAAAGAATGGTGAGATTGACGTTCAACAAATACGCTTGAGTGATAATCTAGCATACTTATTCACCAAGGTATTACCAACTTCAACGTTCAGAAAACTCAAATATAAGATTGGAATGCGCTAACCAAAGGATGTTGACATGAGGGGAAGTCCGCTATGACCTAATGTTAGTGTACTGTTCTCTTTTTCCCTTCGTCCGGATTTTTATCCCACTGGGTTTTTCACGACAAGGTTTTTAATGAGGCAGTACTAACATATAGAATGTTGTACTCTTTTTCCTTCGCTAGTTTTTTTCCCACTGGGTTTTACTAGCAAGGTTTTAATAAGGCACATTCGTAAGGGTGGTAATTCAAGGGGAAGTGTTATAAATGAAAGGTTCTTTGAAATGAATGAAGCCACCCTGGATTTAGCATCACATAATAAAGTCATTCCGATTTTGTGTTTTGCAATGAATGGATTCATCTTGAATACTGTATACATAAATTGTCATTAATACTGTAATTAATACCCTCATTAATTCATACATTAATGAGGATATTGGAAGGTCACTTTGGGAGCCTATAAATAGGCCTTCCCACCCTATGTATGATTTATCCCAGAAAAAGGAAAAACTATATTTCTTCCCATCTTGCTTCCTTGCTCTCTCTGACACTATATCCATCTCTTGGGAAATTCTCTTATTTTCTCATATAAAGAGGACTATCTCCCTTTGAATCATCGTGCGCTTATTTCAAAATGTTATCGGCCTGATTTTCTGCGGGTAATCATCTAAGTCCTACGCTAATGTTAGCCTTTGTTTTTCATCACATTCAAAGGATTTTTTTTTTAAATGTCCAAATCTTACAAAATTAGAGTTTGTGTATTGTTATTTCTGGAAAAAAAAAAACTATCATCATGGATCGCAATCTTTGAATCCACCTTGATGCTATGAATTTGGGGAATACAATAAAGGAAGAAATCAACATCCTATGAATCCTGTAAAATAAGCAGTTTTCCTTGACATCATCTCCATGAGGACTTGAAAAATGAATATCTTACAGTAAAAGATCCTCTCACTCTATGGAATGAGTTAAAAGGTAGATATGACCACCAGAAAACAGTAATCCTCCCAAAAGCTAGAGTATGACTGGATGCTCCTAAGGTTGCAAGATTTTAAAACACTTAGTGAATATAAATTTGCTTTATTTATAATCAGCTCCCAGTTGAAGCTATGTGGAGAAAAGGTCACAGAGGAAGACATGATAGAGAAAACATTCACTACATTCCATTCCTTGAATGTGCTCCTGCAGTAGTAGCATCGAGAGCACAAGTTCAAAAAGTATTTTGAACTAATTTCATGTCTCCTTGTGGCTGAGCAGAATAATGAGCTTTTATGAAAAATCATCAGTCCTGCTCGACTGGAACTAAACTATTCCCTAAAGTGAATGTGATATCATCTCAAACTAATGGACGTGGACGTAGTCGTGGTCGGGGTCGAGGTCGTGGCTATGGAAGGAATTCTCAATACGATGGAACTCATGGTAATAATTCTACCCATTAAGGGAAAAGTTCAATGCACCACCAGAAGTGGAATAATACTGAGGCAAAACAAGATGAGAAGCATGCGCAAAATACACCTTCCAAGAGCAATAAGAATACATGACATAGATGTGGTATGAAAGGACATTGGTCGCATACCTGTCGTATGGCCAAACATTTGGTGTACCTTTACCAAGCATCACTGAAAAAGATAGAGAAAAATATAGAAATGAACTTTACTGATGCTAAAGGACTAGACCTATCTTATTATGATGTGTATTTCTTTGGAGCACCCCTTGAGAAAACAGACTATTTAATGGATGATGAAAATGTTACTATTGAATGATACATCATATATGTAATAAATAAATAAATAAATTATCATTTTGTTATTATATTATTTTTATATTTATTATTTTACATGTCATTGCTTTAGACAAATAGAAATGGATGATGGTGATGTATGTCTCATTGATTATGCAATCACACATACTATTTTTTGGGATAAAAGATACTTTTTAAGTTTAACTTTGACAAGTGGCAATGTGAGTACCATATCTGGTACTAGCAACTTAATTGAAGGCTCCGGAATAGCCAATATAATGCTACCAAAGGGACTAGGTTCCACATCAATGATGCATTATATTCCTAATAATCCCTGAAATTTTCTTAGTTTTAAAGATATTCGCAGAAATTGATATCATATTGAAACCATGAATGATGGTAATAAAGAGTGTCTTTATATTACAACTATTGTTTCTGGCAAGAAACTTGTTGTTGAGACACTCTTAGCTTTCTCCATTGGGTTGTATCATAAAACTATAAAGCCTATTGAGTCATATGTTGTCATGAATCAAAAGTTCAACGACCCAAAGACTTTTGTCCTTTGGCATGACAGGCTAGGTTACCCTGGATCTTCAATGATGAGAAGGATCATAGAAAATACACAAGGGCATGAATTAAAAAACCAAAAGATCCACTTGTCCAATGAATATCCATGTGTTGCATGCTCATAAGGCAAATTGATAATCAGGCCATCTCATACCAAAGTCAAGTTTGAGTCCCCAATATTTTTAGAAAGAGTACATGGGGACATTTGTAGACTCATTCATCTACCATGTGGACATTTTCGGTACTTCATGGTCTTAATAGATACTTCTACGAGATGGTCTCATGTTTGTCTCCTTGCAACCCGTAATATTGCCTTCTCTATACTCTTTGAACAAATAATAAAATTACAGGCACAATTTCCCTATTATCAATCAAAGTACTCCCGAGACTTGATAGTGCAGTGAGTTTACCTCCCAAACTTTCCCACTTCCCGGTGTGCATATCGATCGAGATAAACATTAAGCATCCTGTTGCTCACACTCATACCTAAAATGGTTCAGCAGAGTCCCTTATCAAGCGTCTTCAGTTAATAGCCAGACCCACTACTAATGAAAACTAAATTACCCACTTCAGCATGGGGACATGCTATTATGCATCTTTGCAAACTTGGATTCATAATGGACCCTCACCCCTTACCATGAATACTCCCTTTCTAGCTTGTACTCGGCAAGCGCCATATATATCTCATATAAGAATATTTGGTTGTGCAATTTATATACCAATTGCACCGACACATCGCACTAAAATGGGTCCACAAAGAAGACTTGGGATTTATGTGGGATATGATTCCCCTTCCATCATAAGATACCTTGAGCTCTCAACAGGAGATGTTTTTACAACACGTTTTGCTAACTGTCATTTTAATGAAAACTTATTCCCACCATTAGGGGGAGAAAAGTTGGTTCCAGAATAACGACGAGAAATCACTTATAATGCATCTGTAATGTCTCATTTTGATCCACGTACAAATCAAAGTGAACTAGAATTTCAAAGGATCATTCATTTGAAAAATCTTGCAAATCAATTACCTGATGCATTCACTGATACAAAGAAAGTGACAAAGTCACATGTCCCGACTACAAATACTCCAACACGGATTAATGTCCCTGAAGGACAACTGGAAAATGAATCTCAAAAATGCCTAAAGTGTGGGAGACCTTTTGGCTCAAAATATACAACTCCTCAAAAGAGGAGAACACAAAGACATAATGCTAATATAGAACATAATGCTTATGCAAAGGCATATGTTGAACAAGGGACCCCTGAAGAGGTCCACAACAAAGAAGTAGCCCTTGAATGTTGTAAAAGTATTATAAATTCTGAACCTAAACATAAAAGAAATATATTTCTCTCTTTGTATATAAGAAGAGAGAAGGGAAGGGAGAGAATTAATAAGTGAGAAAAGAGAAAGTGAGAGAGAAAGATAAAGATAGGAGAATGAAAGACTTTCTTTCTCACTGAGATTATAATTCTCTAGATGATCTTACACAGATGCGAGGAGGCCTTTTATAGGCTTTAAGTACATGAATGTATTAGTCATCTTCAATGTCCCCTCTTTACTCATCTTGAATGTCCCCTTTTTACTTGTCTTGAATGCCCTTCAATGCATGTTCATAAGCTTCAAATCTCATTAGGTGAATGTGGTCATTCACCCATTCCACATATTTATAACACTCCCCCTTGAATGACTACCATAATGAATATGCCTCATTAAAACCTTGCAAGCAAAACCTAGTGGGACAAAACCTAGTGAAGGAAAAATAGTATAATATTCTTATGATGTTATAGATTGTTCTTAGTTTGTTAGGACTGCCTCGTTAAAAACTTGTCAGTAAAACCCAGTGGGACAAAACCTAGACAAAGGAAAAAAGAGTACGGTACACTAACATTATGTCATAACCATACTCCCCAATATGGCAATGTCCTTTAGTTGGCGCATTCCAATCTTGTATATTAGCTTCTTGAATTTTGAGGTTGGTAATGACTTCGTGAATAAGTCTGTTGGATTATCATTTAAGCATATTTGTTGAATCAATTTCACCACTCTTCTAGAGTTCATTTGTATAAAAGAACTTTGGAGAAATGTGTTTAGCTATATCTCCTTTGATCTGTGCAATGAATGCAGCATTATCTTCAAATAATGTTGTCGAACTGTCTTTGTTAGAGGGGAATCCGCATGATCCTTGGATATGTTGAATCATCAATCATCGTCCTATACATTCACAACTTGCTTCATGAATTGCTATAATCTCTTAATGATTCGATGGTGAAGCTACCATTGTCTGCTTAAAGGATCTCCATGAAATAGTAGTTCCATTACAATTAAACACATAGCATGTTTTTGATTTGTCCTTATGTGGGTCTAAAAGGTATCCTGCATCAACATATCCAAGCAATTGCTGCTTTGATTCTTTTTTTTTTTAAATTAGACTCATATCAATTGTTCCTTAGAGGTAGCGTAATATATGCTTGATACCATTCCAATGTCTTTAGGTTGAAGCAAAAATAAACTTGGCTAATAAATTGATAGAAAAAGCAATATCTAGGTAAGTAAGATATGGTACTAAGATATGGTATTTAAGGACCAAGTAATTCTTCACCCGTTTCACAAGGACGAAATTGGTCCTTTTTTATGTCAAGTGAACGGACAACCATTTGAGAACTTAAAGGGTGTCTTTATCCATATAAAAGTGCTTGGATTTTCTTAGTATATGTCGATAGGTGGACCAAAACTCCAGTAGGGAAATGCTCGATTTGCAAGGCGAGACAAAATTTTATTTTCCCAAGATCTTTCCTCTCAAATTTCTTTTTTAAAAATTTTGCTAATCTTGTGAACTCTTCAGGAATCCTAACAAGATTTAAATTATCAACATACATAACAATAATTGCAAATATGGTTTCCGATTTCTTGATAAAGATCCATGGGCATATATGGTTGTTTGCATACCCTTCTTTCAATAAATACTCACTAAGGCGATTGTACCACATGCGTCTAGATTGCTTCAATCCATATAGATATCGTTGTAATTTGATTAAGCACATACTACGAGGCTTTGTATTATTTGCTTCAGGCAATCTAAGTCCTTTAGAGATTTTCATG
Source organism: Tetrastigma voinierianum (assembly GCA_016808115.1). Classification (NCBI taxonomy): domain Eukaryota; kingdom Viridiplantae; phylum Streptophyta; class Magnoliopsida; order Vitales; family Vitaceae; genus Tetrastigma; species Tetrastigma voinierianum. The sequence continues at coordinate 478,785 of JAEQBH010000935.1, forward strand.
TATATGCCATTATCTATGGATCCATATACATAAGTTGTGATGACATCCATGAGATGCATGTCCAGTCCTTCAAAGACTACTAAGCTTATTAAAAAGAGAAAAGTGATTGCGTCCATGACAAGTGAATATGTTTCCTCGTAGTCAATACCAAGTCTCTACGAGAAACCTTGTGCTACTAGTCGCGCTTTATATCTTATGATCTCATTATTTTCATTACACTTTCATACAAATACTCATGTGTACCCAACAGGGTTTACACCTTTAGGTGCTAAGACTATAGGTTCAAAAACTTCTCATTTCATCAACGAGTTTAATTATACCTGCATAGCTTCTTTCCATTTTGGCCAATCATTTCTATGTCAACATTCTTCCACATTTTTTGGTTTGGGATCCTCATCATTTCTTATGATCTCTAAAGCCACTTTGAAGGAAAAAATATTATTGATAGCAATATCATTTGGATCTCATTTATATCCCTTGTGCACATAAGTCATTGAGATCTCATAATTTTTAGGTACTTGTGCCTCTTCAGAGGCTATTTCTTTATCTCGAACCTCTTCAGGGGTTTCTTGTTCAATATAGGCCTCTATAGGGGCCTCTTGTTCACCATATACCTCTTTAGGGCCTTTTTGTTTATCATATGCCTCTACAAGGGCCTTTCGCTTATCATGTACCTCTTCAGAGGTATCAATTCTCCTCTGTGTTCTCCTATTCCAAGGAGTTATATCTTTTGAGCTAATGGATCTCCCATGCTTTAGGTGTATTTTAGACTCATTTGCTAATTGTCCTTTAGGGACATCAATCCATGTTGGAGCATTCGCAGCCGGGATATGTGACATTATCACTTTCTTTGTATCAATAAAAGCATATGGTAATTGAATTGTAAGATTTTTCAAATGAATGATCCTTTGAACTTCCAGTTCGCATTGATTTGTATGGGGATGCATTCCAAGTGATTTCTTGTCGTTCTTCTGGTACGACTTTTCTCCCCATAATGGTGGGAATGCACTCTCATTAAAATGACAATCCGCAAAGCAGTTGTAAAAAGTTTCTTGTTAAGGGTTCAAGAAATCTTATGGTAGACGAAGAATCAAAATCTACATAAATCCCAAGTCTTTGTTGGGGACCCATTTTAGTGCTTTGTGTAGGTGGTGGTGCGTAAATCAACAACCAAGATCGTAAATGAAATATTTGATTGTTTGCCTGGTCTGAGACAGCGAAGGAATTCATGGTAGATGTTGGTTGGTCTCAGGCGAGGCTTGTATGCAAAATATGCATTAATGTCGAAGGGAAAAAGTCGGTAATTTAATTTTCATGGGTCTTGGAAGGTGTATTTTATATATACTTACCATTTTCTTGTTTCACCTCGGTATTATTCCACTCTTAGTGGTTCTATGAGGTTTTCCTTTTGAGGAATTTGAATGATTACTACCATGAGTTCCATGGTATCGGAAATTCCTTCCACGACCACGCCCGTTACCACGTTCATGGGTTTTGGACAATATCACATTCACTTCAGGGAATGGTTCAAATCATTTGGGTGTCTGAGTGATTTCTCATCAAAACTCATTATTTTGTTCAACAAAGAAGAATATTATATCGAAGGTCGAGGAGGATTTGTAAATTCGTTGTTGATCTTTATTCTTCTGGCATTCGAGGTGTGAAATGTGGTGAACGTTTTTTCTAGCATTGTCTTCTTCTATGACTTTCTCTCCGCACAACTTCAACTAGGAGCTGATCTTAAATAATGCAGAATTACATTGACTTACTGTTTTAAAATCTTACAACCTTAGGTGCATCAAGTCATATCGAGATTTTGGGAGAATCATAGTTTTTTATGGTCATATCTCCCCTTCAACTCATTCCATAGAGTGAGGGGGTCCTTTACTATAAGGTATTCGCTTTTTAAATAATCATGGAGGAGGTGCCGAAGGAAAATCAGCATTTTTGCACGATCCTATAGGGATGCTTGATTTCCTTCTTTGATGGTAGCTCCAAGATTCATTGCATTAAGATGTATCTCAACATTGAGGAGTCCACGATAGATAATTCTTTCCGGTAATGCCAAGTGCCACAAACTCTAGTTTTGTGAGATTTGACATTGTCAACAAACTTTTGATAATAATGTAGTAGGATCGATTTTGACAAATAAAAATATAGATTTTGGTTTACAATCAAAACCAAATATAACTATAGATATGCAAAATCGAAATAACTTTAAGCTAGAGTTAGGAAATTACCTTGAGAGCAAGCTCGTGCTGATAACGTGTTGTAAAAGTATTATATATTCCAAACCTTAAACATAAAAGAAATATATTTCTCTCAACATGAGATGTTTCTGGCTACATTTTTCTTTATTTATCATTTAATGAAAATTTATTCCCACCATTAGGGGAAAAGTCGAAGAACGACGAGAAATCTAGAATGCATCCAGCATGTCTCATTTGATCCTACAAATAAAGGAATTGTAAGTTCAAAGAATCATTCATTTGAAAAATCTTGCAAATCAATTACCTGATGATTCACTGAGCAAAGAAAGTGGACAAGTTTCACAGGTCCTGGCTGTAACACTCCAAAAACAGAATTAATGTCCCAAAGGACAATCAAGTGTACACTCAGAAACGCCTAAAGCGTGAGAATTCCTGGCCTGTAAGATATAACTCTCGAAAGAGGAGAACACAAAAGACACATTGTTAATATAGAACATAATGTTTGCGTAAAGGCATGAAAGAAACAAGAGACCCCTCTAGAAGAGGTCCAAATAAAGAAGCAGCCCTTAGGCTCAACAAAAATATGAGTCTCAAAAAGTTATGTGCACAAAGGAGATAAATGGGATCAAAACAATATTATGATTAACAATATTTTTGCTTTCAAAGTGGCCTTAGACGTCATAAGAAATTATGAAGATCCCGAACCACAAAATGTGGGAGAATGTCGAAATAGAAATGATTGGCCAAAATGGAAAGAAGCTATACAAACAGAATTTTAAATCAGCTAATGAAATGATAGTTTTTGGACTCAGTCTAAAACACTTAAAGGCAGAAAGTCGTTAGTACAAATGGTATTTGTATGAAAGCGCAATGAGAATAATGAGATCATGAGATATAAAGCGCGATTAGTAGCACAAGGGTTCCGTAGAGTGTCTGTATTAATTACGGAGGAAACATTCACCTATGATGGACGCAATCACTTCTGGGTTTTTTTTACAGCTTGGCGCCTTAAAGGACTAGATACTGCCCCATGATGCTCATCACAAAAGATATCTATATGGATCCATCTATAATGATACCTATATATAAAAATCCCTAAAGATCTTACATTACCTAAAGTGGTAAATACAAACCTCAAGATGTGTCAATCAAATACAAAGATCTCTATAAAGGATTAAACCAATCCGGACACATGGTAAGGTTAATCGTCATGAAGGAGTATTTATGTCAAAAGAAGGGTATGCTAAGAACCCTATATGCCCCAGTATTTTTGTTAAGAAATCAAAACTCATTCTGTACTATTGTCGATGTTGATGATCTAAACCTTATTGGGACTCCCGAAGAGCTCACAAGAACGGAAAATTACTTAAAAAGGGAATTCAAGATGAAAGATCTCGGAAAAACAAAATTTTTCCTTGGCTTGTAGATAGAGCACTTCCCTACTAGCATTTTGGTTCACCAATCAGCTTAAACTAAGAAAATTTTAAAATGCTTTTAAATGAATGAAGCTTACCCTTTGACTTCTCCAATGGTTGTCCGTTCACTTGATGTGAAAAAGGACCCATTTCGTCCTTGTGAAAAGGGTGAAGAACTACTTGGTCCTAAAGTACCATATCTTAGTGTTATCGGTGCTCTTATGTATCTTGCTACTAGTACACGCCCAGATTTTACTTTTCCTGTTAATCTATTAGCCAGATATAGTTCTGCTCCAACCCGAAGGCATTGGAATGGTATCAAACACAGTTATGACATCTTAGTGCAGAAAGATTCTTAAGAGTGGATTCCTTTCATTGAAGAATCAGCAACAAACTACTCTGATATGCAGATGCAGGTATCTTTCAGACCCACACAAAGCTCAATCCCAAACCGGTATGATTGAGCTAGGCTGGTCTCATATCTCATGGAAATCTATCAAGTTAAAGAAATGGCAGCCGCACGCCATCGAATCATTCAGAGATCCTCAGCTCTCTGAGCAGTCAGACGGAATGTATATGGTTAAGATCGATGATCCAACATATTCAGGAATCATATGGCCTTCCCCCCTTTTCCAAAGACAATCCAACAACATTATTTGAAGACAACGCCTGCACGACGTAATAAATAAAGTGTTGGATACATCAAATGAGACAAAACGAAGGTTATCTCTAAAGCTCCTTTTACACTCAAGGAGCTCTAAAATAATTGCGGATTGATGTTCAACAACACGCCGAAAGTGATAATCAGACCTATTCACCATGGTGATTACTAACTCTAACGCTCGGGAAATCAAATATAAGATTGAAACAAAGCCAACCAGCGATGTTGATATGAGGCAAGTCCGCAGAACTAGCGTCGTTGCAATTATTTCTTTTTCCTTCATCCGATTCTCTCATCGGGTTTTTCCGTGATGCTGCTTAATGAGGCAAGTATTTCACATACAAAATGTTGTAATTCTTTTTTCTCGCTTAGTTTTTTTTCCCAATTAGGTTCACAAAGAATGATTTTAATGAGGCACATTCGTAAGGGTGGTAATTCATGTAGCGGCAGCATAAAGTAAAGGTTGCTGAAATGAATGAAGCACCTCTGATTCGTTATCACACTGGTCAAAGTCGCTCCTGATTCAAAGGTTTTGCCATAAATGAATATCTAGAATTTCAGATACATAAATCATCATTAATATCAATACCTCATTAATTTACATATTGTCGAGGATATTGGAAAGTCACTTTGGGAGTCTATAAATAGGCCTTCCCACCGTATGTATGATTTATCCCAGAAAAAGCAAAGCTATCTTTCTCCCCATCTTGCTTCCTTGCTCTCTCTGACACTATTTCCATCTATCGGGAAATTATCTTATTTTCTCGTACAAAAGAGGGACTATCTCCTTTGTATTATCATTCAGCAGCATTTTCAAAATGTTATACAGGAATCATGTGGCCTCCCCTTTTCCAAAGACAATCCAACAACATTATTTGAAGACAACATTGTATTATCAGTGGCTGTGCCAGCATGATGACATCAGTATGGAGACAAACCCTGCGCATATCTTCCAAAGTTCTTTTTATAATTTGCGAGCTCAAAAGAATAGTAAGACGACGCTCACAAATACGCTCGAGTAATAATCTAGCAAACCTATTCACCAAGGCATTACCAACATCAACGCTCAAAACTCGATATAAGATTGAATGCGCCAACCAAAGGATGTTTGGCGCTTAGGGAAGTTCATGGCGGATCACGTTAGTGTATATACTCTTCTCCCTTCGTCCGATTTTGTCCCATTAGGTTTTTCCTTATTGGGCGTTTTTAATGAGGCGTTAATTTAACATACATAATGTTGTACTTTTTTCACAAGTAGTTTTTTTTCCTCGTATTAGGTTTTTACGAATAGATTTAACAGGCACATTCATAGTCAAAATTCAAGGAAGTTATAAACGAAAGGTTTTAAATTAATGAAGCCACCTCTATATTTGGTGCATCACACAATAAAGTCGTTTCTGATTCAAGAGTTGGCAATTCATCTGGATTCATCTCGAATTATGTATACATAAATCTGTCATTAATATCAGAATTAATACCCTGTCACTCCACACGAGGATATCGAGGGTTACTGAGCCCATAAATATAGCCTTCCAGTAATCTCACGCATGATTTATAGTCCTGTAAAATGTGCTTATCTTTCTCCCATCCAGCTTCCTTTTGCTCTCTCCTCGACACTATTTCCATCTCTCGATAAATTCTATAATTTTCTTATATATGAGTTTACTTAGTACCCTGTTGAATGATGAAATCCAAGGAGAGTAGTAATAAGATATCTTATATGACGATAACAAAAAATCACAGCAATGCTATGTCGATCATACAAACCAATAATTCAATGCTAAGTAGCCCATCTAGTGGAAAGGGATGAACGATTTGTTTAATTGGGAAACTTATAGTCTTCTATGATTTGAACTTACATCTATTCACTTGATTAGATCATAGTATGTTGTCTAAGATGGCTTTGATAACAACGCTCTCGCCATCATCTCCATCCTTACTGACTCCGAACTCCAAGATTATTCTCATTTCCTATGTCGCTTGGTTTTAACCACTTGAGTGGGTTTGATAGGTATAAACGAGCCAACCATTTAAGTTTAGACTTCTCAGAAAGACTCGAATTGAATAGAGTTAATCAGTCGAGTTTTTGGTGAATGAGAACTTGCTCGAATCTCGAAGTTCGTAATATCACAATACCCCTAACTTGAGTTGCTTGCAAGTTTGACCAGTTTATCATTTGACAATCGAGCCTCTAACCCTCGAAAGCAAACTGAGTCAGTTTTCGAAGAACTGAGTCAGGCCCATTTGAGTATAATTATTTATTAATTTTTAATTGACCGAGTTTTATCGAGTCAGCCCGAAAGAAATGAATTTCATTTCCTTCTCAACCGAATTTCAACAACTAAAAATAAAACTTAATCGAGTTCAAGTTTCGTGTTTTTTAATCAAGTCAAGTTCGAGTTTAGCTTTGTATCAACTCGACTCGATTAGACCTTTAAGTCTTATTCGCTTTCATGATTTGGATTGATAAATATATAATAGAAAACCAAAAGATGATTTGAACTTAATAAATATATGGCACAGAAAAACCAACAGAGAGACAGTTATGTTCTGATTTAAGAAATATATTGCAATTACAAAAATTTTACTTCATTACAAACAATGTACACTACACTGGGTTTATTATTTAATATAGATGTGTAGGTACCCATAACGCCAGCTGAAATACCCATCAATACCATTAATCCCAATTATAATCACTAACTCAACTCCAAATTTCAGTCGTTTGAAATCTTCAGATAGCAGAAGCACAGGCAACAAAATTGAAGCTGTGACACTTTAAAAAAGTTCGCCACTGAACATGGTAGAGACCCAAAAATGGGATTGCCAGTAGCTATGATAATGGTACCAAACATCTAAGGTGGTCCTAACTAGAAGATTATATGGTCTTTTCTTGTGGAGGCGGGAACCAATTTTCAGTAGCATTCACAATTGTAATCATTAATGTATATTTGGAAATGGGATTGACTAGGGTCGTATATGGCAATCTTTGAGCTCAGCTCGATCGGAAGGTTTAAGGTTATTTGTGACTGAATTTTTTGAACCAAAGATCAGGTACCCTAAAATCGTTATATGTATAAGTGATGGTGCAGAAGATAGCTATACAAGAATATCTGCAATAAGAAACAGGTGAGAGAAGATAATTCAGTTCTAGATAATTAAGTTCGAAATCTGTCTTTTCTAATAACTGGGGTCTCCTTATAGTATATATCTATCCAGGGAAAGAAGATGTTATCTTCAGCAGATGTTTTCTATCTACGAAACTAAAAAAATGAGGGATTTGGGAACTACATTTGAGAATTGATGCTTCTTCAGAAGTGTACAAGCGTAGAAGACTGATGAGCATAATAACAGAAGGCATATAAACTAAGAGCAGTGGGAATTCTTTCCAGTTCAGATTTGTTCTCTCTCGGAAAATCCAATCATCAAAGTCTATTCCATGAATCGAACCAAGAATTATCAGAGAAGCCAAAATCCTAATTTGCTGAATATGATGAAAGGATACTGAGACTGTTCAACCAAGAATAGCAAGGCAAAACAACTAAGCCTTTACATTAAATATGAAGCCTTGTTTCCCTGTGTTGGGAAACAGATTATGTAGATTATCTCCTTCCAGGGATTAGGAAAGCCTATTGACACCAGGTAGAGCTTTGGTGCATATGAAAATGGATACCAGTAATCTTCCTTCTTCCCGAAAGCTCGCCGCCACATCGTGATAAGTTTGGATGCTTGGATGACGTCCATGCATCTTCTGGAGGAGTAAGCCTGTGTATGTTGTAGCGGCGATGATACGAGAAGAAGTGGCAGGGTCAACCATCCTCCTGATGAAAGGGCGTATGGAACGGAAAGGATCCCAACTCCTGGTCGGAATAGAATCGATCAGATCATGTTTCAGAGATTAAGGCTCAGTTTGGAACCGGGAAAGTACTAAGGAAAGAAGATAGTAAGAGTAAATGAGGAAAAAAAGAAAGGAAAGAGAATTGAGAGAAAATGAATTCCTTTATATTTTTCCCCAGTGATTTTTATATTTTTCCCAGTGAATTCCTTGATAATTTTTTTCTTTCCTACTATTTTTAAAAAGGCACTGAATTTAGTTTAGAGGAGAATTGATAAACACAAAACTCTAGTCGATATTGAATCTTATAAATTCAAGAGGAGCATAATTGCTTTAGTCTGGAGTCCGGTTGCAAACATAGCCTAAAAAGAAACTTAAATCAGAAAATTTAAAAGAAAAAAGAAACAAACCGGATAGCGATTAATGAGGGTCATTGAAACAGGTCTTGAAGAAAGAGGTAGAGCTGGTATCTTGCTCGGGGCTTTGATTTCGATCACTTGAAGAGAGGTAAGGTGAGCCCATCACGCTGTTCCGCCCCCATGTCTATTCTAGAGAGAGAGAGAGAGAATTTAGAGAGAAAGAGTCACAAAAAGAAGAAGAAGAAAGAAAGAAGAGTAAGAAGCTTGATGAAGAGAGATGAGAGAGAGAGAGCAGATCCAATATATAGGCAAAGATGGAAGTGGTGAAAATAAAAAAACTGGTCTTTGAAGCACCCAAAGGAAAAAATAGATTTTGAGAATAGAAGTTTATGTTGGTTCAACAATGACAACAACTTCTTTCTCCAAACTCGTGGTTTAAATTTCTAAAATCATGAACTACGTGATTTAGCCCAATCAATTGCTCACTGCATTTTGTTTGTAGTTTTGCCCATTATCAGACAGGAGCTCATCCTTCCTTCTCAAGTATACAGTCATACAGCAATCCTCTTCATGTGTTGGGGAGAATCTGGGAATCACAAATTAAATTGGTTTCTGAATATTTTTCTTATGAGGGTAGTGCTTGATTCATCAATGGATTGAGCATTTTAAGTTTTTGAATATGAGCATTTTAATTGAATAGAAATTCTTTGTAATGATATAAAGATCCTAAAATTTAAATTAATAAATATACATTAATAAATATATAGACTTGGAGTTGATTATTTATACTATTAACCTCCGATGATTCTATCCTTCAAAGTTTTAAATAAATTTGATTTATTCCATTCTAAGGGTATTACTGATTTGAACTAGTTAAATGAGTTTATTTTTTGCTGTACAATAATAAAATTGCTTTTAAATTTCCATAAAATATGGTCGCAAGTACTGCTTTTTAATATCAACCGATTATTCGTATTTTAATGCCCTAACTAATCCATTACCCAATATCTTCGCTGGAGAATGCATTTTATGAGTAATGATATCATTGTTTTGCAAGATGTATTTTTACAGATTGAAGAAATATAAAAATGTATTTAGAAAATGATTCATTTTTCTACTATTTGGGTGGAGATTATTTTTTCTACCATTTGCATCATATTTATGAATTTTTAAAAGTCAATTTCTTCGCTTAGATTTGTCATTATGTGAATGGAAAAATTGATTTGTTTAAAAATATTTAAACAGTAGAAATTTTATTCTATTTTGGAGAATTTGACAAAATCTCTATTTGGATGTTCTATTTGATTTGAATTTATGATATAAAAAGATAATTTTCTGCAATTTATTTAATTCTCTGTATTAACTAATAATTCTATTTGAAAGTGTTCAATTTTTTAAAGAAAATATAATATTATTGATTCAACTTGCAATAGATCAATAGATCTAATAGTAAAAATAGTTGTAAAAACCAAGACAAAACAATATCCAAGTTAATAGCATAATAAATCGTTAAAACTAAATTTGATATTATATATTGACTGGAATATCAAGAACTAGCCTAAGATCTCGCTTGCTTATTCGAATTGCCTCAATCACGCATAAAACGTCGTAAATAAAACAATGAAATACACCACACATCATAACAAGTCGACAATAAACTGGGAATCGCTCGATAAATGATACAACACAAAAAGCAAAATAAAATCTAGCCTTTTTGAAACTATTTGTTACAAAGAAAATGAAATAGTCGATTATTTCAGTAACTGTTGAGATTGTGGTTATTATAATAGCTAAGCAGTTATTTCTAGAAGCTGTCAAAAAAGGTTGTCTTCTAGAAATTATTTTAGTGAATGGGTTGAGATTTCCAGTGAAGTATTTTTTCAACTTCTTTAGAACAGTGATAAATATATTTTCAAAAAGAAATAACATCATGTTGATTTACATTATGAAAATATAACTGCTACTTTAGAAATATGATATCTAAGTATTTTTTTATAGGTAACTTTTATAAAAATGTTGAATAAATAGATTGTCAAAATTATATAGAAATTTTTATTTTTATCTTAGAAAATCTAACCTCATTTTCTCTCTACTAGCCTCTTTCCTTTAAATATTGATGCTAATTTTATTTATTTTTTGTCATTTGTTATAAAAGGTAGAATAAGTATATGAAGTGATGAGGCGGCCAAAGTGGGGTGGGTATTTTTGTAATTTAATCATACTTCAGGTTATTATAAATAATCTACTATATAAGCATTGTTATAAATAGCGTAAAATGCAAAGCTTTAAGAGAATTATGTTATTTTCTTTATATATATATCTAAAAAGAAAAATGAATGACAAAATAGACATTTAATGAGAATAAAAGGAGGGAGAGAAAGAGGAGAGAAGACTTCTCATTTAGATGATCTACAAAGAGAAGTGAAAGAGACCATTGAGTAGGTTTATGGAAGGGTTCATTATTAAATTTAAATGGCCTCATAATAATGTTAATAATGACCATCATAAAACATGTTCATGGAACCTCCAAATTGAAGTTTATTCATGAATTATAAGGGAGTTATGATATAATGTCTATCCTTCATCAAACACAATCTACGTGGGTCATTCACCATGACCCTTCATTTATAACACTTTTTGAATGACTTACCATAAAGAATATGTTCCATTAAAACCTGCAGTAAAAAACTATGGGAAAATCCTTGCGGCTGAAAAAGAGTACAATATTCAGTATGATGTTGTAGATTGTCACCCATGACCGCTCTGAAAGAAAACCTTACAGAAACCTAAAAGAGATAAAACCGATTTAAGGGAAAAGAGGTACATAATATCTACTGTTCATGCTCCTCATGCTCATATCTTTATTGGCGCATTTCAATCTTATGTATTAGCTTCTAAATGTTAAGATTATAATGACTTGAATAACCGTTTTAGATTATCACTGATCAGATTGCTGAATATCAATTTCACCACTCTCTAGAGTTCATGTGTAAAGAACTGAGAAATGTGTTTAGTTCTATTCCTTTGATTTGTAAATGCATGCAAATGTTATCTTCAAATAAATAAGGTTAGGTTGTCTTGATAGAGGAGTCCATGATTCTCGGATATGTTGAACTTGATTCTAGCCATATGCATTCACCACTTGCTTCATGAATTGCTATAATCTCTTAATGATTCGATGATGTGGCCACCATTGTTTGCTTAAAAAATCTTCATGAAATAGCAGTTCCATTACAATTAAACACATATCTTGTTTATGATCTAGCCTTATGTGGGTCTAAAAGGTATCTCAGATTAGCATATCTCAAATAATATTAGTTTGATTCTCAGCAAATAATTTTATATAAGTTGTTCTCTTGGAGGTAAATAAAAGAAATATGTTTGTGATTATTATCTCCAATGTCTGGTTGGAGCGAATTGTACCTAGCTACAACATGCAAAAGCAATATCTGTGCGAGTACGCTATAAGATACATAAGTGCACCACTCGACACTAAGTGATATAAGATTTCAGACTAAAGTGTTCTTCATCTTTCATAAGGACAAAATGGGTTCTTTTTCACGGGCCATGAATTAACAATCATTGCGAACTTAAGGGTGTGCTTTCTTATCCATATGAAAACATTTTAGTACCTTTCTTAGTATATGCCGACATTAGAACTAAAATCAGAGGGAAATGCTAGATCCGTGAGGTCAAGACAAATTCTTATTTTCTTCCCTTAGTATCTCTTATTTCAACTCCTTTTCAAATATTTTTCTCGTTTCGTGAGCTCTTCATAGTAAGTCCCAATAAGATTTTAGAGTCATCGACATACACAGTAATAATTACAAAATCCAGCTTCTAATTCTAATAAAATGTATGGCATATAGGTTGTTTGCATACCCTTCTTTCAATAAAGGCCATTGAGGTTATCATATTTCATATGTGTCTAGATTGTTTCAATCTATATAGAGGAAATATTGTAATTTGATTGAGCACATATTGCTTAGGCTTTGTATTATTTATTTCACTTAAATCTTAGGGATTTTCTATATATATGCTGTTATCTATGGATTCCATATAGATAAGCTGTGTGATGACATCTATTATGAAATATATCTAGTCCTTCAAAGAAAGCGGAGAAAGTGGATTGCATCTATAATAAGAGAATATGTTTCCTCGTAGTCAATACCAAGTCTCTGTGAGAACCCCAGCTAGTAATCGCGCTATATCTTATGGTCTCATTATTTTCTATTGTGTTTTCATACAAATACCTATTTGTACCCAATTGACATACAATAGTCATTGAGAGTTTATGAAGTAAATTCATCATCATTACAGCCCATTATTTTGATAAAGAGGTCTGTGGAATTGCGCTTTAATTTGATCATTTGTGTGTGAAACTAGTAAAATGCAACATTCTTCTCAGAAAGAAGACATACATGCATCATCTAGTGGAGGCATCTATTAAATCATAAAATAACGTAAAAAGTCCATGGTTAGGATGGAACATGTCCTGCATTTGTCCCTAAGTGTATTCTTTCTAAAAAATTGGTGATTCAAGATGATTTTGTTAACATGGTCTAACTATTAACTACCTTGTTGAACAGCAACATGCATGAAAATCTTATCAAAGAACTTTGTCTTTAATACGCCCATATCGTCTTCATGATCTGCCGCACTATCAAGATCCAAAGATCAGCATGTTACGCTTAAAGAGCAAAATTCTAATAGTCAACTCTAGCGAATACAACATAGACCACCATTTCATGTCGAAGTATGACATAACTAGAGGAGAAATGCTTCGTGAGCTTTTCCGCAACAATCTTTTCCCATAAATAAGAATAGAGGTAGTTGAATCTATAAACTTTTGTTGTCTTCATTCATAGTTTCAACAGATATCCGGGCTTTAGTGAATATCTTTTAAAACTAAAGCAAATTCTGTCTTATTCCACCATTATCTCGCTTGAGAGGAAACAGTATCTCTTTGATGCTGGCTAGAAAGATGATCTATTTCCAGTGTCGGAATTCGTCACAACCACATACACACCATATCCACGCCATAGTCCAGGGCGATATCACATTCACTCTGCAAGAATATCCATCCAGCCAACACAGATTTGGTGATTTTCATCAAAGCTCATTATCTGTTCATATCATCAGAAGACATGATATTGTAATCCTTAATATTTAGTAACCACACTTATTAATATTAATCGTAGCAAGATTAAAGTTAAAAATGTTGCAACTTTTCTTTCATGTCTTCATCCTAGTCTCCATATAGTCAATCACAGCTTATCTAAACATAGCGGTTATATCACCGATCAGCTTTAATATTGCAACTCAACTAGTTCGTACGGCTTTGTAAAATTAATGTTTCATGATCAATCCATCCTTTCCAGGTTATTCAGGAGGAAGCTGATCTGATAAAGATACTCAGATTTTTCTGCAATCCCGGAGACATTCCACAGTGGCTCACATGTCTTCTTCTGATACCCCCGCCTGGACGAGTTCATTTTCTTCTTTATTTGTTCCCTCCAGATCCGCTAAAAGGTGCTCTACATCAAGAATCCACACTATTTCACGCAAATATCAAGTTTCATGTGTCCCAGCTCATAGATTCTACATTTTGGTAAACTTAATAATGCTTCCACGCCACCACCAATCCTTCATCTCAGACTCATCCAATGTCTGATAACTGTCGCTGCAAATGCAAAACATATATAGAATATGAAATACCCTTTGGTATCTAAAGTTAAATGAACAGAGAAATAGATACTTAATGGAGAATGTAAAGGAGGGAGAAGAGGTAATGATCTCTCATTGAGCACAGATTCACAAAGAAGAAAGCTTAGAGAAGCCTATTTATAGCTTCCACATGTTCACATTAACTGTAGAACATCCTTATAACATGTTGAAAGCCAACACCATAAGAATTGTTCAAAGAGTCTCAAATTGGAAGCTGTTCATCATCTATAAGAGATAATGTTTGATAATGCTCCATTGTCTGTTCAATTAATGTGGTCATTCACTTACATTTAACCTTCAGCTCTATAAATTAAACCAGATTTGGTTGATAGTGAAATTAATTGTTAAATTTTTTTTAAATGAAACAAAAGAATGTTCTTAGTAAAGAATATATAAAAGTCAATTATTAACTTAATTTAAAAAAAAAGAAAACGTCTGATCTATATTTAGGGTTTGATTTAAAAAACCATTGCTGTAACTAATCCATCCTTCCAATATCTCACCTACTTGATAAAAGAACTGTTTTTAAAAGGTTAACCTTATATGATTTAAATATATGAAATGGTTAAGTGAGAATTGTCTATGAATATAAATCATTCTTCAAAAATGATGAAATGATTTGTTTTAACAACTTTGAGTCATTTCTTTATTTGATCTTGTCAGATGTCCTAAGCGAACCAAACGATATAAGACGCACAAATCCTAAAGTCATTGTTATTTTAATGGGGTTTGTATATTTTATATATATGATAAGAACAGAAAAAAAATGATCATTAATATTTATTTGCTGCATATTTTATTGAATGTTGATTGACTATAAGAATATATATCAATTAAAATTCAGTTTGAACTATAAGGATTGGATAGGTTTCAAAAAAAATGATATGTATTACAATATAAAGATAAAATTAGTTAGGTGAGACATAAACATGTGGAAATTTAGTGGGTCAGGCGCGTGAAACAACCTAGAGTATTGCATTCAGGTCGTTATTTCCAAAATCCCCAGGTAAAGGTAAAGGCACATTATAACACTTTCAAACAGGTCTAGTCATCAATCCCAATACTTGAGTTTGTATCCAATGAATTTGAACATCTACATCATAGTATTATGTTTAGAGATGGTAAACGTGAATGGTCCCACTCTAAATCATATGATAGTAAGTCATAGATTATTTGAATTTATAGGTTCTAATTATTTAGAAACTGATTCATTGCAGAACGGAATACTAATACGAGTCATATATATATTTTATCTTATTTATTTAAATTCCAATAACTGGGATTTCATTTTAGTTTATGTCTAATTGAAGAATATGAAGAACTTTCTCTCTTAATCTTCTTTAGGTCACTCATCTTCTTTAAAGTAAAACAGATGATTTTTTATCATTTTCTGCATCGAAACACTCATTCCATCCTCTATTTCAATTTATTTCTTATTAAAAGAGTTATCTTCCACATAAGGCAAGAGTTTTATTTGTTTTTTCATTATCTGCATCTTGTTGTGGTCATTGTTTTAGGTCGTCAGCTCACTATTTATTTAACATTCAAACAGTTTCAAACATATTCTGCTTCAGAAGAGATAAATAAAACTATTGTTGGCACTGAGAGTCAAGAGTTCAATGTTAGTTATAGATGCCCAAATTGAGTATATTGCAATATTAATTTATTATGTTATTAACCCGAGCGTTGCTTTCATCTTATATGTTGTTTCAAATATTGATATTTCGTGGTTTTTAACAATGTGTTAGTTATCATGTCAATCATTAAAGTATTTTTCTTTCGCAGAGAGTAAATAAATTCTTAATAAAAATCATATCACTCTTTTATAATATAAAATTGAACAATGGTCGCCAAAGTTTATAAATGAGATATGAAGTATAAATGTATTATTATTTGTTTATAAACATTGCAAATAATTTTTAAATATAGATTTGTGAAGATCATAATGATCACTTTTATCACAATGAAATAGTATTGGCTTTCTTTTTTCCACTGAATGAAATGATAAACAGTTTGTCCAAGAAATGATAAGAAATTAAAAATGTGAAATTGTTTTCTAAAAAAATATAGAAATGATACAATGAAGTTGGCATGAAAATAAAATAGACAGAGTATATCCGTCCACACCTCATAATCCCTTCACTGATCTTCTAGTTAATTTATAGAATTATTTTTAAAAATGAGAGGGTTCAATATGTTGGATTTTTGCTTCAAGTCAAAGATAGTTTGTGTTGATGTTAACACTTGACAAAAAACAAGATCACTAATGTTTTTTCGTTAAACTATAAGGAATTTTGAGTCGGCTCAAAAAGTTTAAATAAAAAGCCGAAGGTCAAAAACTCACCCAGTCAGTCTCTCCCTTTGTGCATACAAACCGGAAGAGATCATAAGAGCGACAAAAGTCTACCATATAACACAATTGGTATCCCAGCAGAGGTGCCTTAAACTGCAGCCCAATTCAAATCAACAGAGCTTGTTCCACAGTTCATGCCAAATGGACTGCTCAACTCAGTCCACTTTTTCTGAAATCCATTTTAGGCTAGTCTGATCTCATAATCTCAATGTGGTTAGCGGGTCAAAGCCGTAGATCTGCTGTCAAAAAAAATTAAAATACAATAAATAAATAATTTTATAAATTTTATGTTTATGTTATTTATAGTTTATTCTATATTCTTATTATATAAAAATAAAATTATTTTAGTTATAAATACAGGTTAATTTTTTTCTCATAAACAAATATTTTATATTTCATAATAAAAACTAAGGTTTTTAGTCAATTGTAAAATAGTTATGTACTTATTAAAAATTTCAAATAAAAACAGGTCAAATGAAGAAGGTTGGCTGACCTACATTGCTGTCTAGTCGTTCCTACTTATTCATAAGCAGGATTGATCCATGGGGAATAAACCATTATTTCACCCTAATTCAGGGCTTTAATCATCAGGGCCGCCTCGCTGGTAGGCGGAAGAGGCGCCGCTTCGCCCACGTTCTCTTCTCAAAAAATGCGCCTTAAGCACCGCAACCAATTTATTAATTTATACACACAGCCTTTGGGGAACGCCGCCAGCTTCGCCACAGTGGCCGTCCCGTTAATCATTGATTGTTAAAATGTTCCAATCGACTTCACGTGATATGATCTCAAGGATAGTCCTAATCAAAAGTCGAAAGGACTATTTATAGTTTGATAATTGAAAAGTCAGCAACGACGCTTATTGACTTAAATGCATTATTACATATTCTCAAGATACGACGCCGGAAAAAGTAGATAGTACACAAAACATATGAGTCTAAGACCCTTCGTGGATTCATAAAGTGAAGTGAAGGTGTTTCTTCTTTAAAGGGTTGAAATTCAGCCTTATCCAAAAGTTTTAAACATGTCAAACATGTTGTCCAAAATATCTAATCAGGTTGAGATTATTAGATAAGGTTCATAACAACAAAGATATTTAAGTAGATGTTCAATCATATTTCACTAAAACAAAAATCTCATTTAGGTTATAAAAATCTAACTAAATAACAATTCTTATTATTTTATATTAAGGAACTTATGACTCATCACAAGGGTTAAGTACAACCATGATATGTGGGATTTGATTTTGAATTTTTCAATCAAATAATGGTCTCAAGTCAATGTAAATTTTTTATTTTGCCTTAGGCTAATCTTTGTATCGCCTGGAGGATCATAATAGGTAATAAAGCTCATTGATGCAGCACAGTTCAGACTCTCACAAAACTTTCTCAAAACTGCTAATAGACGTTTTCAGAAAAGCAGACCACATCCATCCTCACCTACATATTCGATGGTAGCTCAACCAGAAACCAGTTTGATCAATAAAAAACAGCCTCAACCACATTCCCACCTATGAGTGAGTCTGAAGGCGCGGTAGAATCTAACTCCTGAAACAAATGATCAAACTGAAGATACGCGATATTATCATGTATATGTGGGCTTGATCAAACACACTAGCTTGGACTTTATTTCTTTGGGTTTTGAATCTATATTTATAATTTTTTCAAATATAAATATATTCGATGGCAAAGTTCCACCGGAACGTTTGATTAAACTAAAAGATACCCTAAATCATCTCACCTACATATATTCGATGCAGGCCTAACTCAACCAGTTTGATTAATCAGAAGATACATGACATTATCGATAAAAATGGTGTAAGATCTATTACTACTTTGACTTGGTACTTACGAAACCTAGGTTTATAAATCTTTTAAAAGTAAACTGAGTTTTTCCAAACCTCAGCTCTCATCTTCATCTTCATCCTCCTTTCTTTACAAACTTCTCTTCCTTCTGCCGCTTTTACAATCCTAGGACTGTCTCCTTCCATGTCTCCTTCATGGCGCTGCCACCTTTCTGAATAAAGTGTCCCTTCATGCGCTTTCCTTTCTCTCGGTTTTGTGAGCTTAAAATGAAATTACCTATATTTTTAATTTGAAAAGAAAATTAATATCTATATATAAAATGGATAAAGGAAGTTAGCTAGTAAGCTCAAGATAAGATATCTAGAGATCGATAATGAAAAAAATTGCCAGCTATGTTGGAAACATGATCAATAGTCCACGTTAAGGGCTTGAGGTTTGATGACAAGATCACCAGCAATTTTATAAAGCTTAAGTAAATCACATTCCATGCAGTAAGACCCGAGAAAGTTCCAATTTTCTAAAATGGCAAATCACATTTCCCGCAAAAATCCAGAATTTTTCTAGATCTCAGATGATGTCTGATTTCACTACGTTTGGAATCGTCTCAAATTTAGCTACT
Organism: Tetrastigma voinierianum; assembly: GCA_016808115.1. Taxonomy (NCBI): domain Eukaryota; kingdom Viridiplantae; phylum Streptophyta; class Magnoliopsida; order Vitales; family Vitaceae; genus Tetrastigma; species Tetrastigma voinierianum. The sequence goes on from JAEQBH010000935.1 coordinate 497,766, forward strand.
CATGTCGAATTCAGACACAGAGTTCCTGCTGCCAGTACGGTGCCTGGGTGCCATAAAACGGGTTTTCCGAGAGACATGTGGAGTGACAAAGTCACCTATACCTCATAGCTCTTGTGACACATGTTGTGGTATCTAGAGAGATGATGGTGCCGGATGGCCTAGATTGCGCCAAAAGCGTCAAAATAGAAAAACTACAAGATAGAATTTTTAATTTGTTAATGAGATTTAGACAAAAGATGAACAAATCATCTTCTCCATCGAGGCAAAAGTTCCGGCAATGGTCGGAGAAGAGGGATGCAGGGGCTGCACATGATTCTTGAGAGAGAGGGAGTGGCTTCCCTAGGGATTCCTACTGCTTCGATCATTTGCCTCTAGACTTAAAGTGCAAAAAGCTGTTTACGCGGCGTAGGGCTACGCGTGGGCACCATTTGGTGTGGAGTTCCGACACTCCAAGTAGGGTATCTTTTCTACTTATAAGCATCCTTACTTAAGAACTATAAATGGTTAGAACGTTCAGGTTTGAGAAAGCTTCTGATTGTGAACTCAAATACTTCAAAAGCTTAAACCGAGTGGAGAAAATTCCTATTTGAGTGGTCGTGAACAGTAACCCGAGGGTTTTACTGTTCATGTGAATAGTGACACGAAATTATCTTTTTGTGTGAAAATGTGTTTGGTTGAGTGATTCAAATTGAATTGCTCTGTGGTTTAATAATTAGCTCCAATGAGCTAATTTTATATAGACTGATTGAATTTAGATAAATATGTTTTATGTGATTTAATTATAATATATATATGCATGTGAATATACATGTATTATGCATTAAAGTTCTCGGCATCATGCATTATGCATCAGCAACTAGAACAATAAGAGTGAGTGCATGAGGTGGTTTCTTGAGAGAATTGTTTCGGAGGGTTGACCAATAATAATAATAATTATCGGAGTGTGTCCACTACAACATCGAAGGGTTGTTCATATAATATAAATCGTCTAAGTCTACCAATCTGATATACACTAAGATTGTCTATAAAATATCAATCGTCTGAGCTCGACCCACCTGATATACACTCCAGGGCTGTCCATAAAATAGATTATCTGAGTCTACCCATTATTTATATCTGAGGGGTTGTTCACTCAAGTTAAAAACAAATACCTTGTTTTGAAATGGTTTTCATTCATGGCAAAATGCATGCTTGAGGGAGTCGTTGAGGACTCGAGGTAAATGGCGTTGTAATGAAAATGAAAAGATTAAGAGTAATCAGTTGTCATCGGAAAATGACAAGAGCTCATACTTGGCAACTTGTATGTGTGAGGGAGCCTGCAGGACTCCTGATACGGATAGCATGAGTCGCTTCCCATCCATGTCATGTGTACATTCAAGTAGGTTCATGTAATTGCTTGAATGTGATTGCTCGCCATGCATGCGCACTTAGGGTGGGGAGTAACTCATGTAGAAATTATTCTACTGGCTTTGCTCACTCCCTGTCGAGGGATCACCATTTCAGCAATGTGGAGCGACGTGAAGGCGTGCACTCATTAGAGGCCGTTTGAGAAAAGAGCCACTTCAGGGCTTTGATGTTGTTGTATCCATGTATTAGAATGTTGTAATTTAATATATGTTGAATTAAGAGTAATTTATTAACTCTTGAACCATGTGAGATAGTTGGTTGGATATTTTGTGAGTATTGATGCAGAGGCCCAAGTGGCCATTATTTTACTCGCATGTGGACCCTGTGTGGTCATTGTCATTGTTGGGACATGTTTGTACTTTGGGTAGAGCTCCCCATACAGCGAGATTTCGCCGATTTTCATGAGCGGCGCGAGTTACCCAACATTCACGAGTATTCCGCGGGTTGACGAATTGTCAACGGACACCCTAAGCTTTGGGGGCATCACTTAAAAGGGCCGGTAAGGATTTGTTTAATTAAAACCCTATAGTCTTTCATGATTTGAACTTACATCTATTCACTTTGATTAAATCATAGTATGTTGTTCTTATATTACTTATAAATTTGTCCTTATTTAGACTCAAACCTAAGATTATTCACATCAGTTTAAGCCCTTAATCACTTGAGTTAGGGTTTATTAGGGGTATAAACGAGCCAAACTACTCAAGCACAAATCTTTGTAAAATACTTTAATTCGAAATGGAGTTAACGAAGCCAGCTCGAGTAGTTCGAGTAAATTGTTGAACCAAGTTCGAATATCACAATACCCCCTAACTTGAATCGCTTGCAAAATTTAATCGAACTTTACTATTTTTGCCAATCGAGTCGAACTCCAATTAAACTCAAGTCGAAATAAGTTTCTGAGTATAATTATTTATTAATTTTTAATCGACTGAGTTTTATCAGTCGTGAGTCTCGAGTAGCTCGACTATTTTTCGAATCAGATTTTGAACATCTAAAAAATAAAAACTTAATCGAGTTCAAGCTCAGTTTTTAATCGAGTCAAGCTCGAGTTTAAGCTTTGTATCAATCGACTCGATTAGACCTCCTCTAGGTCTATTCATTTCCATGATTTGAAATTGATAATAGATAATAGAAACCAACAGAGACAAAGCATAAGTTTTGGATTAAGAAATCTATTGCACTAAAAAATTTTACTTTCATTACAAAACAATGTACACTCACAACTGGCCTATTATTTCTAATATAGATGTGTAGGTACCCATAACGCCAGCTGATACCCATCAACACAATCCATCTATCTCTCTCTTTCCTCATCTAAGTCTTCAGATAGCGACATGGCAACAAAATTGAAGCTGTGACACTTAAAGGCTCCTGCCAACGACATAGAGACCCCGAAAAATGGGATTGTCATAGCTATGATAATGGTATTGAACACCAAGGTGGTCCTAACTAGAAGATTATAAGGTCTTTTTTGTAGAGGTATGGGAACCAATTTTCCGTGGCATTCACAATTAGTGTAACCATTAATGCATATTTGGAAGTGGGATTGACTAGGGTCGTGTATATGGCAATCTTTGAGCTCAGCTTCTCGATCGGAAGGTTTAAGGTTATTTGTGACTGAACTTTTGAACCAAACATCAGGTACCCTAAAACCGCCATGGCTGCATAAGTGATGGTGCAGAAGATGAAGCATAATAATAAAATTGCTTTTAAATTTATAAAATATGTGTCATGGTACAATGTTTTAAATATCGACCCGATTGGTCGGCACTTTCTAGTGCCCAAATCCAACACCAACAACATCTTTGTCGGTGACGATTTTATGAGTAATGAGCATCATCTGTTTTTGCAATATGTATTTTTGTGATGAGATTGAAGATGAAATATAAAAATGTATTTAGAAAATGAGATTTACTTTTTCTACTATTTGGGTGAGATTTATTTTTTTCTACCATTTGCATCATTTATGAATTTAAAAAAAGTCAAATATTCTCTGTTTGATTTGTCATTTGTGAAATGGGAAAATTGGATTGGTTTCGAAAATAATTTTAAACAGTAGATATAAATTCTTATTCTATTTGGAGAATTTGACAAAATTCTATTTAGATATTCTATTTGATTTGAATTTGATATAATTCTTTTTAAATTGGTGATTCAGTATTAACGAAATAATTCAATTTGGAAATTCTATTTGAAAGAGCTCTATTTGTTTTAAAGAAAAAAAATAATATTATTGATTTAAACTTGCAATAGATCGTAGATTTAATATACAAATAGCTAAAGCAATCTGAAAACAATATAAAGTTAATAGAATAATAAATGGAAGGCAAAGACCCCTACGAATTTGATAATATAAGTGACTAGAACATCTCTGAGCTCAGTTCTTCGTCACTTTGCTTGCTCTGAATTGCCTCACACAGGATAAAATGTTGCAACAAGGCGACGGGACCAGGCAGGATACCCTCGAAGATTTCAAGGTGGGGTCCCGCCTAGTGAAATCCTTCATGCAATCCTGAGAATATCCAATGGAACCCCACTTTAAGAAAGAAAGTAGACACATGCATTAATATGATACCTCAAATATATATAAAGATCTACAACAGCTCAAATCCACAACCGACCTATTTTACTGTAGGTCATAACCACAAACACACATAATAAAAATTCATATGAGTTCAATACTAAGATCAGAGCATTCTAAGTGTGTTTGTGAATTTAGGGGTACAAATGAAATGCATAAGTCCAATAAAATAAAGACAGATAGATAAGATAGAATCTGCGGTATGCCAAAAGAGTGATGTAGAAGGCGGCGCGAGGTGGGTCTCTGTTTGCTTGGACCACAAGGCAGTTTAAAACAATAAAGCGTGAGATAATAAATCTCATTGAGTGGCATAATTTATAAAAATAATGTTTTTATTTTGAAAATTCAACTTCTCTCAGGCCTCACATCCACTCTTTTGCAAGGTTACAGTTTAAAATCATTTCACAAAAAACCCAAACTTATACCCAAGTCAACAATATGAAATTCATGCTCAAAATTTAACCGAAATTATTATTAAGAAAATTATAACCTGAATTTATTCACAACATAAAAATTGAGCATAAAATGTATAAACATCATGTCGTAAAAATAATCATGAAAATACAATAACCATAAATATTGAAATTGTTTACTCATAAACCAACAATGTACCATACCATATATCATGTAAGCGTAGAGCCCCACCTCACGAGGCCCCCGACATCGAAGGTGTCGTGGTAATAATGTAATGATAGGCTGACCAGTAAACCCGGCGCCAGCGGCGTGAAATAATATATAACCGTTGGATGAAACCAAGCCTCCAAAACGAAATGCAAACCCGGTGTCTTGTAATATAAATCTTAGAATCGAACCTACGGTACTATGATACATCAATTTATAACAACCAACCACCGAGTATCACTTACTCACATATACTTTCCACGTCTTTGTATTATAAATTTAATTTCAACAACTCAATCAAATATATTGATGAATTTCAATTCATCAATTCATCTTAAAGAAAGCAGAAATACCACCAGAAATATTCACCATAAGCCCAGTGAGTGCTTTTTTTTTCAGCCAGGAATGGGGCTGGAGCGTATGAAATTCGTTGGGGCCTGCAGGCTAATGTAAACTGTCTACGAAACATCTAAGTGCTCTCTCTGAAAACAAGAAAGAAGGGGGTCGTGAGGCTTGCGCGTGGCGCCTCCAATGCCTAAGTCGGTTCTTTCACGAGAGAAAGAGAAAGCATTTTTAGAGGCGAATGTTGCGTATGTTTGCGTACCTTTCACCGATGGGGTGGCCTTGTATTTATAGTAGATGTTTTACCAGTTGGATGGTGATTAGGATACTTTCCCATTGGATGGGATATTTTCTTGATATTGGATTTGATTATGGATATAGAAAGTGCAGCTCTATTTGGAATTATTTCTCTCCCTTATTGGTGGGATCCCGTTTGATGAGCTGTAATATTATGAATTATCTTACTTTCCTAACTGGTAAGATTTAGTTTGATTTTCTGGATAATATATTATTGGGGATTATTCTATTTCCCTTATCGTGGGTTTGTCTTGATTTGGAACATGGGCTTTCTTGTGATTACCCTAATCGACCTTTGGGCGGCGGATTAGGGCCTTGTCCTAAATTTGGCGTCAAAAGGCCTAAATGCTTCAATGGCGTACCCGATGGATTGGGCCTTCATCCTGGGCTGAGCGTCGAAAGGCCACAGATGGCAAAATGGGCGTACCTCTCCTTTGGGTTTTAGCGAGTGGGCCTGCGAGCCCATTTTTCAAACCCTAATAATTGCCCCATTGCGTATGCGTCGTGGGCGAAATTTATGCGTTTCTCGTATCGGATGCAATTTCACGTGTACGCGAAATTTGGTTAGTTAAGGCTTGATCGCCGTCATACGTCTTGCGATAATGATGACTCTTTGGTTTTCGCGCTTATTTCTCCTACTCCTTTCAATTTCCTTTTGTTTCTTTCGCAGACCTCCTCTGTCTTGTGTACCCCTGATCCTGCGACCTCTTCTTTTTGCTCTCGTAGTCGTACTCCATTTTTCCCTTAGTTCTCGTCGACCTTTTTGTGTAGAAGTCTTTTAAGGCGTTTTTCACGGGTCGCTTCTTCAGTTTTATTCCTAGAACTGATGTGTCTTTATCTCTTTGGTTTCTTTTGGTTGGTGCGACAGTGGCCCCAGGATCAGGTTAGCGGTTGTTTTTCATTGTTGCTTTCATCATGGGTCGAGGTCACTCTTCTTCTCTGGCATTATTGGAGGTGACTCTTCATTTGTTGGTTACGGGGCGGATTTGTGGCGCCTCAGGCCTTCCGGTACAGGAGGTTGAACCGAGATGCCCGAGGGCGCCCCTTTTCCGCCGGGCGAGGTAAGGGAAAGTAGACTGTTAATATCTGGAGAATTCGAGAATACACGAGATCGTCGTTAGCATGTTTTAAGCGTAGGGCCTAGCAAGGTGGAGTCCCTCATATGGGGCCACCTTTGCTAGACGTTATCGGCCTCCTTTTGGTGTTCGAGTGTGGTCCCCTGACGTTTTGACCTCCTATGTGGTTTCCGTGCCTAAGATGGTGTGCTTCTTTGAAGTGGCCTTCGATAATGGCCTTCGCTTTCCTCTGCATCCTTTCATGAAAGGGGTTTGCAGCATTTCAATGTATGTCCTTCTCGGCTCGCAATAGTTTGGGAGTATTTTGGATTTGGCCTATTGGTTTTCTTTAGGGACTGAGGGGACTTGGTGTTCCTAGTATAGCTGTTCGCATCTTTTAGCGCGAAGGAAACCTGCGAGGCTTCCACTCTATTTTCTCTCGGCCTTTCTGGCGCTCCTCTGATGATTTCCGATCTTTCCTCTTCCCACAGGCTTTGGAAGGGACGCTATTTCTTTGTCAGCGATCGCAATTAGGAATATGACTCTCTTGATAAGGACAACAGCCTGGGCGTTCCGGTTGCATGGACCACCCCTCGAGAATCTTCGTAAGTGTTCGCTCTGTTTTTGGTATAACCTTTATAAGGTTATTTGGTATTTCCAATTCTGCATTGTTTACATACTTCTCAGGCGCTCGAATCGATCTCAGCGCCGAAGATAATGTCATAGCGTTGGCGTTGGCTGAGTGTCCTCCTTGCCCCTATGCGGAGTTGATCAGGTCAGACATTCCCGACCCTTCGAGCTCGAGGTCTGCTCGCTCTGCTGCTTTGAGGCCTTCGCCTCCTTCCACTATCTTCCACCATGAAAGTTTCTCCCATTGGGCCCTCCGCTGCTAAACCCACTAAGGAGAGACTCTTTTGGCTCGATTGGAGACGCTATCTCGAGAAAGCCACAGGAGCGTAAACGAAAACCTTGGACTCCGTTGAGAAAGATCGGCCCGGCACGTTAAGTTACGAAATTGGGGCGTCTTCATCTTCTCCGATCTCATGTCAGAAAGCGGAGGCGGGCGCGGTCGCCGGTTGAGGGCTCCTACGGTCTTGAGTTCACGACCCGGATTAAGGGCCCTGCTGCGGTGCAAAAGGTCCTTGGGTGGGGTAGTTGAGCGACCGTTGGCGGTCGTGCCATTGCGTGCGGAATCAGCCAGCGAAGGTGTTAGGTCACCTTCTCGAAGGGCGGAAGAGTTGAAGAGGAAATATCCGGAATCAAAAAGTGGCGGAGATGGGGACTTTGCTTCTCGTCACCCAGAGACTGCGTAGTGGCGGTCTAAATCCGTTCTTAAGGATCCCGATCTCGAGAGGTGGGAGTCTGTTGCTCGTTGATGAGGCTGGCGCCATCTCTCGGTCGCCTCAGTAAGTTCCCATACAACTATCGGTAATACGATTAGTTTTGAGTTGAGTGTTGAACTTACATTTGGATGTTGATTACATGTTGGTGTGCGGGTGGCTACTCATTTGAAGGTTGTAGACGAAACTAAGCGAGTCAGCTGCCATGACCCGGGCTTTACGAGGTGAGGTGGCTTCCTCACGGCGAGGCTGACTAAGTCAGTGCGACGTATGGCGAGGGGAGGCGGTGGCTCGTCGAGTTTAGAAGCACACCACGTCGGCATCGGCCGGGTAGGAAGATGGGGCCGAAACGGCAGGGCGGCCGAAGGCGAGCCGGGAGGTCGGGATGATTTGCGGGCTGCACAAAATGACTTGCTGAAGTAGGGACCGGCTCACGGTATGCTGATATGGGCTTTGAGGATGGTTATGGATGAGCTTCTGCATCCCGGTAAAGCCAGGAGTCCGGGAAGAACTTCGTGCGATCAAAGGCTTGCGTGATAATACAGCTCTTTGGACGGGGCTCGTCGCGAGGCCTCAAGAACGCTGCTTCGTGAGCCTTTGGCGAGAATCTTTGCTGACGAGCAAGGACATATTCGGCCAAAATGCTTTGTAGTTGCTCGGCGGGGCGAAGTTATAAGAAAATTGAGGACGGCCGGTGCTCATTGGACTTCTTAGTGGCTCGCTTTACGACAAAAAGGCTGCGCTTATCCGGAGTTTGGATTTTAACCCAGGCCTCCCTAGCGGCGAGAGCGAGGAGTCTTTCTCCCGCCGAGATCCTTCTAGAGGCGGGGATACCCCTACGAGAGGCTCCTCCCTTCTTATTCTTATAATCTTACCATGTAGACATATGTAGCACTTTTCTTAATGAATATTCATTTTTTATTCCATCACTTTCGTCTTTACTTGTGCACTCCGCGCTATTCTTCATGATATGTATCAATTTCTTGGCTGCATGGCCTAACTTGAACGTCCGAGTTGGATAGCTGATGTGATGTAGAGTTGACCGAGTTAGGCTCTTGAGCGGCGGTGAGGGGAGCTACCATGGGCTACTCTTGCTGGGTTAAAGCGGACTTTTAGGGTTTTGCATGGCACAGTAGAATAGTCGGTCTCCAGGCCCAGAAATTTCTTCGGGCTCTTAGCCCGGCGGGCCTTCACCGGGCTGAATAGCCCGGGCTGATCTCGGATCCTGAGAACAGTGGCACGTGCGAGTGGTCGAGGCTCGTCAAGGTGAGCTCTTGCCCGAGCTCGCGGCGGCGAGGGCGCGTTGGCGATCCCGGCTGAGGTGATCGACTCTGGGGCTGCGTGGCTGTCTGAGTGGTCGAGCTCGTCAAAGTGAGATATTGGGCTCGGCGGCCCGGGGCCTTGTTGGCGCGATCCGGCCCGAAGGCCCGGTTGACTCCCCAGGGTGCGTGGCCTGTGCCGAGTAGTCGAGCTCGTCAAAGTGAGCTCTTTGGGCTCTGGCGGCGAGGTGCTGTTGGCGCGATCGACTGGTACGATCGGCTCCTAGGGCATGGCACGTGCGGAGTGGTCGAGCTCTTCAAAGTGAGATATTGGGCTCCGGGCGCTGAGGTCTTGTTGGCGATCCGGCTGAGCCCGATCGACTCTGGGGCTGCGTGGCATGCGGAGTAGTCGGAACGTCCAAAGTGAGCTCTGCGGGCTCCGGCGAGGCCTTGTTGGCGATCCCGACTGGCGAGTCGACTCATAGGGCTGCGTGGCTGTGTAAATCGTCGAGCTCGTCGAGTGAGCTCGGGCTCGGTATTGAGGCTTTGTTGGCTATCCCGGCTGGTGATCGACTCTGGGGCTGCGTGGCGTCACGGAGTAGTCAGGCTCGTCGAGTGGTATTGAATCCGGTCTTTGAGGCCTTGTTGGCGATCTAACTGGTGATCGACCTCTGGGCTACATGGCTGTGCGGGTAGTCGGGCTCGTCAAAGTGAGCTCACGGGCTCGGTGCGAGGCCTTATTGGCGATCCGGCCTCGGGTTGATCTCCCTCCTAGAGGCTGCGTGGCCTATGCGGAGTGGTCGACTGCGTCAAAGTGAGCCTCTTTTGGGCTTTGGTCATTGAGGCCTTGTTGGCGATCGGTAGCGTCGACTCCCCAGGAGCTGCGTGGCTGTCGCAGTGAGCCGAGCTCGTCAAAGTGAGCTCTTTGGGCTCGGTGATGCCTTGTTGGCGATCCGGCTGAGGCGTCGACTCTGGGTTGCGTGGCACGTACCAAAGTAGTCGAGCTCTTTGAAGTGAGTCGTTGCGTGCAGCCATTCGACTTCTGATGTTCTTGGAAAGGTGCGAGTGTCTTTAATGCTGATTTATGGAGAATTTGAAGCGTTTGCGCGAATTTTCGAGTGCTTTGGCCTTCTTATAAATGGCGGCTTCATTGCTATGGAGTTTATACTTTTGATATTCTGCCTCTTCTGGTGCGCGGCGAGATGCATGCTGAGATGAAGCGTCGAAGCGGTCGTCTTCGCGGGGATCCACACGAAGATTCTAGTTCGATTTTGTTGGATACGCTTTCGTCGAGAGAAGACCTCATGTAGGAAGTAACTTTGATGGGCTTAGCACTCTCTATAGGACGATCCTTCACTACCCACTAATTAAAAAACATTTTGTATTCTTACTCATAGAATATATGAAAACTTGTTGTGAATCTATACAAATGTAATTTTGGATCAATAGATATATAGATAACTTGTTGGGAACATTTTGTCTTATGACTTTGATATAGTTTTTTTCTTATCTATGAGCTTTAATATTGTAATGCTGATTTTCAATAGTATGAGGAGTTAAATTATGATTTATAACTTGATGAAATTAATGTAAATAGGACTTTTAATGTAAGAAAGATGATGACAACGATAAAGAGTGTCAAGGTTCTAACTCTGAACATACAAAAAAATCAATGACATATAAAAAGTGTCATAGTAGATCACTGAACTTGAGTAGACAATGACGCTTCAAATGAGTGACATTGTATATAAACACATACAATGTCAGTCTACATCATGACACTTTAGGAAAGCGTCATTGTAACTCTTCCATGACGCATTAAACGTGTCATTGGTTAACTTTTTCCTTGTATTGGAAGGAAAAAGAGTACAACATTATGTATGCTAGTACTGCCTCATTAAAAACCTTACCGGGAAAAACCCAATGGGACAAAAAATCGGACGAAGGGAAAAAGAGTACAGTACACTGACATTAGGTCATAACGAACTTCCCCTCATGTCAACATCCTTTGGTTGGTGCATTCCAATCTTATATATGAGTTTTTTTAACGTTGAAGTTGGTAATGCCTTGGTAAATAGGTCTGCTAGATTATCACTCGAGCATATTTGTTGAACGTCAATCTCACCATTCTTTTGGAGCTCATGAGTGTAAAAGAACTTTGGAGAGATATGCTTAGTTATGTCTCCTTTGATGTATCCGCCCTTTATTTATGCAATGCATGCAGCGTTGTCTTCAAATAATGTTGTTGGATTGTCTTTGGAAAAGTGGAGGCCACATGATTCCTGAATACGTTGGATCATCGATCTTAACCATATACATTCCACGTTTGAAGCTGTATGACCGATTCTACGAATCGTTTGATAAACGTGTTTGTGTTTGTAACGATTCCCATGAACCCAGCAGCGCCATTAAACTAAATACATACTGTTGGATCAGACTTCATGTGGATGAAAGATGCATTTATCATATCAGTGATTATTGCTGATTAACAGTCTGAAGATGCTTTTATCAGAATATTATTTGATCATTGGCTGCTGGCCTTGATACATTTCAATGCTGGTTGGGCATAACTATCAGTGTGGTGCTGGGAAAGAGACAATATGGAAAAACCATTTGAAGCCCAGCAGATATAAAGACACCGATAGCACTAAGATATGGTACTTCAGGATCAAGTAGTTCTTCACCCTTTTCACAAGGACGAAATGGGTCCATTTTCACATCAAGTGAACGGACAACCATTGGAGAAGTCAAAGGGTAAGCTTCATTCATATAAAAGCGTTTTAAAATTTTCTTAGTATAGGTTGATTGGTGAACCAAAATGCCAGCAAGGAAGTGCTCTATCTGTAAGCCAAGACAAAAAAAAATTTCCAAGATCTTTCATCTCGAATTCCCTTTTTAAGTAATTTGTCGTTCTTGTGAGCTCTTCAAAAGTCCCAATAAGGTTTAGATCATCGGCATATCTGACAATAATTACCGTCGATTTTGATTTCTTAATAAAAATACATGGGCATATAGGGTTGTTAGCATACCCTTCTTTTAATAAATACTCACTAAGGCGATTGTACCACATGCGTCCGGATTGCTTTAATCCATACAGAGATCTTTGTAATTTGATAAGAACCTGTCTGACGAGTTTTGCATTTACCGCCGGTAATATGGAGAAATCCCTTCAAGGATTTTTATATATATGTCATTATCGATGGATCCTTATAGATATCTTGTGATGACATCCATGAGGCCTTTATATCTGACTCTTTAAGGCCTTGACATTAAAATATGGAAAGTGATTGAATCCATCACAAGTGAATATGTTTCCTCGTAGTCGATACTAGGCCTCTGCGAGAACCCTTGTGCTACTAATTGCGCTTTATATCTCATGATCTCATTATTCTCATTGCACTTTGGTACCAAATACCCATTTGTACCCAACATGTGAACCTTTAGGTGTTTGGACTACGAGTCTAAGCACTTCTCATTTTCGATGAGTTTAATTCTACTGCGTAAACTAACCATTTTGGCTAATCATTTTCTATTTCGACGTTCTTCCACATTTTTGTGGTTCGGGATCTTCATCATTTCTTATGATGTCCTGGGCCACTTGGAAGCTCAAAAATATTTGTTAATCACGATATTGTTTTGATCCGTTTATCTCCTTTGTGCACATAACTTATTGAGATTTCAGCCCATTTTGGAAATTTTTGTGCCTTTTCAAAGACTACTTCTTTGTTGTGGACCTTTTTAGGGGTCCCTTGTTCAACATATGCCTTTGCATAAGCAGTTTGTTCTATATTAGCATTGTGTCTTTGTGTTCTCCTCTTTCGAGGAATTGTATCTTTTGAGCGAAGGTCTCACGCTTTAGGCGTTTTGAAAAATTCATTTTCCGGTTATCCTTGAGGACGTGTCGGAAATCGCTGGAGTATTTCGCGATCGAGACATGTAGTATCACTTTCTTTATCGATGAATGCATCGAGTAATTGATTTGCAAAATTTTGCGGTAAATAATCCTTTGAACTTCCAGTTCACTTTGATTTGTACGTGGATCAAAATGAGACATTACGAATGCATTCCAAGTGATTTCTCATCACTCTTCTGGAACCTACTTTTCTCCCCCTAATGGTGAGAATAAATTTTCATTAAAATGATAGTCAGCAAAATGTGTTGTAAAAACATCTCCTGTTGAGGGCTCAAGGTATCTTATGATGGAAGGGGAATCATATCCCACATAAATCCTAAGTCTTCTTTGTGGACCCATTTTAGTGCGATGTGTTGGTGCAGTTGGTACATAAATTGCAAACCAAATATTCTTATATGAGATATATTTGGTGGCTTCTTGAGAATCTAATTTGGAAAGGGAGTATTCATGGTAGGCGGTAGGTCGAATGAGCCCAAGTTTCTGACATGCATAATAGCATGTCCCCATGCTGAAGTGGGTAATTTAGTTTTCATTAATAGTTGATATGTACTGAACATAAAATATACATGGATTGTTTGCTTAGAACTTGGTAGAGGGATAGATGGGCATGCCTATTAGGGAAAGACAGAGTGCGAAGAGCATCTTGATTAGTTAGTCCGTTTGGGTCGTCTGGCGCCTTCGGGCCGCTATAGATGGTCATTATCGCTGTGATAACAGCGTCTTCGAGCCCTTATAGACCACTGTTTCGTACAATGAGTACAGCGCCCCGGGCCCTTATAGTTTCCTTTATCCACTTCTAAGGTTTATGCAGGCATGAAACATAAAACAAATTACTTGAATATGACATATGATATTTATATGAACGTTGATAAGAAATGTAACATGATATGATAAGTAAATATGAGATATGTATAAGCATGTTTAAATGATATGATATGTTAGATGTATATGCATGTGTATAAATTGCTTGATGGTCGTGTTAGTGGTAGATCCACTAGTTTGTTTCATTAAGCGTAAAAAACATGCGGGTTTTCATCCATGTGGTATGGAGACGGAGGTGAAGGTCGGACAACCCTTATCAGTCTCCAAGGTCAACACATAGTTAGATGCCCATCGGAAGACTTTTTAGTCTATTTTGTATATGTAAATTTTTTTTTTTTTTGTTATTTGTAAACAAACGTAAAGTTTTTGTATAAGTCGAACACTCCCATTTGTGAATCTTGAATATATTTTTGAAATTCCACTGCTATAGAATATATCTCAAGATACATGCTATTCTTGTATGAATGAACGGTTATAGTGTATGGGTAAGATGAGCGGTGACACCCTCGCCTACGGCTGTACGTGGGTGCGAGGTGAAGAGGTGTAACCGCAGGTATCTTATGATGGAAGGGAATCATATCCACATAAATCTGAGTCTTCTTTATGGACCCATTTAGTGCGATGTGTTGGTACACAATTGGTACATAAATTGCACAACCAAATATTCTTATATGAGATATATTTGGTGACTTGCCGAGTACAAGCTAGAAAGGGGAGTATTCATGGTAGGTAGTAGGTCGAATATGAACTAAGTTTGCAGCATGCATAATAGCATGTCCCCATGCTGAAGTGGGTAATTTAGTTTTCATCAATAATGGTATAGCTATTAACTAGAGACGCTTGATAACGGACTCTGCTAAACCATTTTGGGTATGAGTGTGAGCAACAGGATGCTCAATGTTTATCTCGACTGACATACAATAATCAGCGAAAGTTTGGGAGGTAAACTCACTAGCATTATCAAGTCTGATGCTTTTAATTGGATAATCAGGAAATTGTGCCCATAATTTTTTTATTTGTGCAAGAAGTCTAGAGAGCAATACGGGTTGCAAGGGAGACAAACGTAGGACCATCTTGTAAAAGCATCTATTAAGACCATGAAGTGAAAGGTCCACATGGTGGATGAATGGTCTAAATGTCCCATGTACTCTTTTCTAAAAATATTGAGGACTCAAACTTGACTTTGGTATGAGATGGCACGACTATCAATTTGCCTTGAGCACTTAACACATAGAACATTCTTCAGGACGAGAGGATCTTATGGTTTTAATTCATGCCCTTGTGATTTTTCTATGATCCTTCTCATCATTAAAGATCCAGGGTGACCTAGCATGTCATGCCAAAGGACAAAAGTCTTTAAGTCGTTGAACTTCTGGTTCACGACAACATATGACTCAATAGGCTTTATAGTTGTATGATACAACCCAGTGGAGAAAGCTAAGAGTGTCTCAACAACAAGTTTCTTGCGGAAGCGATAGAGAGGTAATATAAAGACACTCTTTATTACCACCATTCATGGTTTCAATATGATATCCATTTCTGTGAATATCTTTAAAAATGAGCAAATTTCTTATGGATTTACTAGAATATAATGCATCATTGATGTGGAACCTAGTCCCTTTTGGTAGCATTATATTGGCTCTTCCGAAGCCTTCAATTAAGTTGCTAGTCTTAGATATGGTATACATTTGCCACTTGTTAAAGTTAAACAAAAGTATCTTTTATCGAAGAATAGTATGCGTGTTTGCACAGTTAGTGAGACATACATCACCATCATCCATCTCTATTTATGCAGAAGCGATGACATGTAAATAATATAATAACAAGTGATAATTATTTATTTATTTTATTACATATATGATGTATCATTCAATAGTAACATTTTCATCATCCATTAAATAGTCTATTTTCTCAAGGAGTGCTCCAAAGAAATCCACATCATAATAAGATAGGTCTAGTCCTTTAGCATCAATAAAGTTCATTTCTATAATTTTCGGTGATGCTTGGTAAGGTCCACCAAATGTTCATTGTAAGGCAGTGTAGCGACCAATGTCCTTTCATACCACATCTATATGTATTCTCATTGCTCTTGGAAGGCGTATTCACATGCTTCTCCTCTTGTTTTGCCTCGGTATTGTTGTTCCACTTAGTGGTGCATTGAAGTTTCCCTTTATGGGTAGAATTATTACCATGAGTTCCATGGTATCGAGAATTCCTTCCACGACCACGACCACGACCCCGACCCCGACCACAACCATGACTATGTCCACGTTCATTAGTTTAGATGATATCGCATTCACTTTAGGGAATGGTTCAGTTCCAGTCAAGCGGGACTGGTGATTTTTCATTAAAAGCTCATTATTCTGCTCAGCCACAAGGAGACATGAAATTAGTTCATAATACTTTTTGAACCTGTGTTGTCGTTACTACTTCTGCAGGAGCACATTCGAGGCATGGAATGTAGTGAATGCTTTCTCCAGCATGTCTTCCTCTGTGACCTTTTCTCCTGCTAGCTGGCCCCAGAATGATGCAAATAAAGCAGAGTTATATTCACTAACTGTTTTAAAATCTGTTTTTAGCACAGGGTGCATCAGTCCTCTGGGGCTTTTAGGAGGATTCTTGTTTTCTAGTGGTCGTATCTCCCTTTTAACTCATTCCATGGAGTGAGAGCATCTTTTACTGTAAGATATTCATTTTTCAAGTCCTCATGGAGATGATGCCAAAGGAAAATCAATGATTTTGCGCAATCCTGCAGGGATGTTTGATTTCCTTCCTTTATTGTATTCCCAAAATTCATAGCATCAAGGTGGATCTCAGCATCAAGGATCCATGACAGATAGTTTTTTCCAGAAATATCAAGGGTCACAAACTCTAGTTTTGTAAGATTTGACATTTTCAAAAAAAAAATCCTTTGGAATGTGATGAAAAAACAAAGGTTAACTTTAGGTGGACTTGATGATTACCTCGAGCAAACTGTCTTTGATAACGTTTTGAAAATGTTGCTGAATGATGATCCAAAGGAGATAGTCCCTCTTATGTACGAGAAAATAAGAGAATTTCCCGAGAGATGGAAATAGTGTCAGATAGAGTAAGGAAGCAAAATGGGGATAAAGATAGCTTTGCTTTTTCCAGGATAAATAATACATAGGGTGGGAAGGCCTATTTATAGGCTCCCAAAGTGACCTTCCAATATCCTCATTGTGTATGAATTAATGGGTATTAATTAAAGTATTAATGACAATTTATATATCACGAATTCAAGATGAATCCATTCATTTGCAAAATCTTTGTATCGGAGCGGCTTATTGTGTGATCTTTGAATCGAGGGTGGCTTCATTCATTTCAAAAACTTTCATTTATAACAATATATATATATGCCTGCCATACTATATATATAATTTTCTATAAACAAATATTTTATATTTTTCATAATAAAAAACTAATATTTTTAATAATTATAAAATATTATGTAGTTATTAAAAAATTTAATTAAAAAACGGGTCAAATGGGCAAAGTAGGTTAGCCCGACCCAAGCATTAATGGGCTAGTTGCCCCTAGTTCTAATCATGTTAGTTGACCGATCTAACAAGTCAAACCCATTATTTCACCTCTAATTCCTAGGGCTTCAACCTGAAACCACTTATTAAGTTAAAAAAATGCTCCAATCATCTCACGTGTATATTCAGTGATAACAAATCAAAAGTCATAAAGGACTATTTAGTATAGTTTGGATAATTGAAAAGTCAGCAAACAAGTTTTGATTGGATTTAATTGCATTATTACATATTCTCATGAGACACGACGCCGGAAAAAAGTGTAGAATAAAACACATGACCTAAGACCTCGTTATCTGCTAAAGTGAAGTGAAGGTGTTTCTTTTTTAAAGTGTTGAAAACGAATCTTTTATCCAAAAGTTTTAAACAATTTCAAATATGCATCCAAAATATCAAATCCAGGTTGAGATTATTAGAAATGCTCATAACAACAAAGATATTTACGATAAATTAATCATATTTCTACCAAAACAAAAATCTCATTTAATAAAAAAAATCTAACTAAATAACTATTTATAATTTGAGTATTAAGGAATCTTATGGACTCATCATGGAGCTAGAACAACCGCATGATATGTGGATTTGATTTTGGGTTCTACCCAAAGATCTCATCAATGTAAATTTTTATTTTTATTTTTTAGGCTAATCCTTATACGAGTTGGGAGGGATCATAATTGGTAATAAAGCTCTATAACATAATACAGTTGTATTCTCAAGACTCGACCTCGAAACCATTGATTAAGCTAGAAAAGACCCTTAATCATCTCACCTACATATTTGATGGTAGGCTTGAACTCGAAACCATTGATTAAAGTAGAAGATACCCTAATCATCTCACCTATATATTCGATGGTAGGCTCGAACTCGAAACCATTGATTAAACTAGAAGATACTACGACATTACTTATGTGTAAGTGGGTGTCGCTCAGAGACAGTTAGCTTGGACTACTTTGGTTTGAACCTATATTTATAATATTTAATTTTAAAATAACCTATTTTCCAACCCTCATCTTCATCTTCATCCTCCTTTCCCTTTACAAACTCTCTCCTTCTCTTACTTTTACAAACCCTAGGACTATCCTTCCATGTCTTTCATGGACGATTTATTCTCACCTTGAAATGGGCAAGGCCCGGCCTTCATCTGTGGCGCTTTCCTTCTACGATTTTTGTGAGCTTATTAAATACCCATAAATTTAATTGGAAAAAAAATGAACTTCTGTATATAAAATGGATAAAAGGAAGTTAGGCTAGAAAAGCTCAAGATAAGATATCTTATATGACGTATAATAAAAAAATTGCCAGCTATGTTGGATCATACAAACCAATAATTCACGTTAAGTAGCCCATCTGGTGGAAAGGGACGTAAAGATTTGTTTAATTAAAACCCTATAGTCTTTCATGATTTGAACTTACATCTATTCACTTGGATTAGATCATAGTATGTTGTTCTAATATTACTTATAAATTTGTCCTTACTTGGACTCGAACCCAAGATTATTCTCATTTCTATGTCAGTTTAAGCTCTTAACCACTTGAGTTAGTTTGTTGGGGTCTCCTTGAGGCCTAACTACTTGGCTGACTCATAAAACACTCGAATTCGACTCGGAGTTAATTGAGTCGAGCTCGAGTAGTTCAAGTAACTTGTTGAACCGAGTTCGAATATCACAATACCCCTAACGGAATTCAGCTTTACCGAGTTTAATCGAGGCTTTTCTTATTTTATTAATCGAGGTCGACTAGGGTTAGCTGAGTCGAGTCGAGTTAAACTTCGAGTCGAGTCGAGTTTGAGTATAGTATTTATTAATTTTTTAACTAATTAGAGCTTTATCGAGTCGAGTTAGAATAAGCTTTCGACTATTTTTTTAAAATCGAATTTTGAACAACTAAAAATAAGAAAGAGCTTAATTGAGTTCAAGTTTGAGTTTTTAATCAAGTCAAGTTGAGTTTAGCTTTTTGTATCAACTCGACTCGATTGAACCTCCCCAAGTCTTATTCGCTTTCATGATTTGGTGTCATAATGTAATAGAAAACCAAAAGATGATTTGAACTTAATAAATATATAATGAAAACCAACAGAGACAAACGTAATTCTGATTAAGAAATCTATGGCACTACACAAATTTTACTTTCATTACAAAACAGTATGCACTCACAACTGGCCTATTATTTCTAATATAGATGTGTAGGTACCCATAACATAGCTGAAATACCATCAACACAATCCCAATTATAATCCCACTAACCAGCTCCCAAATTCCCTATAAATGCATGAAATCTTCAGATAGCAGAAGCATGGCAACCAGAGTGAAGCTGTGACACTTAAAGAGCTCCACCAACATTGAGAGACCCAAAATGGGATTGTCATAGCTATGATAATGAGTACTGAACACCCAAGGTGGTCCTAACTAGAAGATTATATGGTCTTTTCTTGTGGAGGAATGGGAACCAATTTTCAGTAGCATTCACAATTGGTGTAACCATTAATGCATATTTGGAAATGGGATTGACTAAGGTCGTGTATATGGCAATCTTTGAGCTCATCTTCTCGATCGGAAGGTTTAAGGTTATTTGTGACTGAACTTTTGAACCAAACATCAGGTACCCTAAAACCGCCATGGCTGCATAAGCGTGGTGAAGATGAAGCATACAAGAAGGACCTGCAATACGAAATGTAATAGAAGATAATTCCAGTTCTAGATAATTAAGTTTAGAAATCCTTATCTTTTCCAATAATCAAATTCTCCTCCTAGTATATCTATCCAGGAGAAGATGCTTATCTTCAGCAGATGTTTCTATCTTACGTAACTTGAAAACGAAGGATTTGGAACTTACATTGAAGAATTGATGCTTCTTCTTCATAGAAGTGTGGAGTAGGGAAGACCGGATGAGCACAATAGCGCTTAGAGAGCATATAAGCTAAGAGCAGTGAATTCCTTTCCAGTTCATATTTGTTCCTTTCTCCGGAAAATCCAACTCCATCAAAGCTCCATTCCATAGAATCAGACAGAATTATCAAAGAAGCTAAAACCCCACTTGCCGATACATAAGGATGAGACATTCAACCAGACAGAGAGGCAAAACAACTAAGCCCACAATGAATATGAAGCCTTGTTTCCCTGTGTTGGGAAGCAGATTATATGGAATTATCTCCTTCAGGATTAAAAGCCTAGTGGCACCAGGTAGAGCTCGGTGTGCATGAGAAAATCGTCTAATATCTCCTCTCTTCTCGCTCGCCGACGTCGGGATAAGTTTGGATCTTGGATGGACGTCCATGTGCATCTTCTGAGGAAATAAGCCTGTGTAGAAGTTGCAGCGGCATGATGACAAGGAGAAGAAGCAGGCTCAACCATCCTCCTGATGAAAGGGCGTATGGAACGGAAAGGATCCCAACTCCTGGTCGGAATAGAATCGATCAGATCATGTTATATATTTTTCAGAGGAAATAGAATTCAGAGGAAAATGAATTCCTTTTATATTTTTCCCAGTGATTTCCTTTTATATTTTTCCCAGTGAATTCCTTGATAATTTTTTTCTTTCCTGCTACTTTCCTCTAGCCTAATGATATAGAATCTTACAAATTCAAGAGGAGCATAATTAAGGTTTTGGGTTCTGAATCCGGTTGCAAACATAGCCTAAAAGAAACTTAAATCAGAAAATTTAAAAGAAAAAACAAACAAACCGGATAAAGCATTGAGGCCATTGAAACAGGTCTTGAAGAGGTAGGCTAGTATCTTGCTCTTGGCTTTGATTTCGATCATCATGGAAGAGAGGCAAGGTAGGCCATCACGCTGTTCCGCCCCATGTCTATTCAGAGAGAGAGAGAGAGGAATTTAGAGAAAGAGAGTCACAAAAGAAGAAAAAGAAAGAAAGAAGAGTAAGAAGCGATGAAGAGATGAGAGAGAGAAGTTATATCAATATATAGGCAAAAGATGGAAGTGGTGGAAAAATAAAAAAACTGGTCTCTTGAAGCCGCCCAAAGGCAAAAATAGATTTTTGGAGAATAGGAAGCTTAAAGGTAGGTTCCAACAATGACAACAACTTTTCCAAACTCGTGGTTTAAATTTCTCAAAATCGTGTGAACCATGTGACGCCCAATTAATTGCTCACTTGCATTTTGTTTGTAGTTTGCCCATTAATGGATAGGAGCTCATCCCTTCCTTCCTCGTTATACAGTCATACAACTTCGCCATGTTGGGAGAATCTGGGAATCACAAATTAAATTGGTTTTCTGGAATATTTTCTTATGAGGGTAGTGCTTTGATTCATCAATGGACGAGCATTTTAAGTTTTTTTAAACATGAAAGCATTTTAATTGAATAGAAATTCTTTGTAATGATAAATATCCTAAAATTTAAATTAACAAATATATGATTATCAAATATATAGACTTTGAGTTGATTATTTATCTTATGCGCACTGGATGATGTCTCATCCTCTAAAGTTTTTAACAAATTTGATTTATCTATCCTATGTATTACTAATTTGAACCAATAAAATTATTTCTTTTTAAAAAATAATAATAATAAAATTGCTTTTAAATTTATAAAATATGTGTCATGGTACAATGTTTTAAATATTAGGTAGGTTAATTCGGCACTTCGAATGCCTAATCAACGACACCAACATCTTAAGTAGAAAGCGGAATTTTATGAGTAATGAGCATCATTTGTTTTTGCAAGATGTATTTTGTGATGAGATTGAAGATGAAATATAAAAATGTATTTAGAAAATAGAGATTTACTTTTCTACTATTTAGGTGAATTTATTTTTCTACCATTTGCATCATTTGAATTTAAAAAAGTCAAATATTCTTAGTTTGATTTGTCATTTATGAAATGGGAAAATTGGATTGGTTTCAAAAATAATTTTAAACAGTAGAAATTCTTATTCTATTTGGAGAATTTGACAAAATTCTATTTGGATGTTCTATTTGATTTGAATTTATGATATAATTCTTTTTGCAAATTCTATTTAATTCCGTATTAACGAAATAATTCTATTTGAAAGAGCTCTAATTTTTTTTAAAGAAAATATAATATTATTGATTCAAACTTGCAATAGATCAATAGATCTAATATAAAAATAGCTAAAACCAGTACAAAACAATATCCAAGTTAATAGCATAATAAATCGTTAAAAAAACTATAAATTTGATAATATAATGGCTTTGGAATACTCGCTGACTCAAGTTCTTAAGATAAAACAACATAAAATTCGCCATGTGAGCAAGAAAACGTCGTAACAAGCTTGATAAATAATGTGGCATCATGTAAACCGACAATAAACCAATAGCAGATATAAATGATGACAACACAAAAAAACAAAAATAAAATCTAAATCTTAGAGTGGAAAAACCACTCTATTAAGCAAGAAAATGAAATAGCTCTATTTTACTTTTTTCTTGATATTGTATTATTATGTTAGCCTTGACAAAGTTATTTTCTAGAAGGTATCAAAAAAAGGTTATATTACATAAATTATTATTTTAAGAATGGGTTGAGATTTCCAGTGAAGTATTTTTCAACTTCTTGTAACGGTGATAAATATATTTTCAAAAAGAAATAAATATCATGTTGATTTACATTATGAAAATATAACTTATACTAGAAATATGATATCTAAGTATTTTTTTTATAGGTAACTTTATAAAAATGTTGAATAAATAGATTGTCAAAAAAATTATATAGAAATTTTTTATTTTTTTCTTGAAAACCCTAACCTCATTTTCTCTCTACTAGCCTCTTTTCCTTTAAATATTGATAATTTTATTTTATTTTTTGTCATTCTAAGAGTAAAAGGGTGAATAAGTATATGAGGTATGATATGGTCAGAGTGTAAGGGTATTTTGTAATTTAATCATATCGGGTTATTATAAATAATCTACTATATAACCATTGTTATAAAATAAGTAAAAACAAAGCTAAAAGAGAATTATGTTATTACTCTTTATATATATATATCTAAAAGAAAATGAATGACAAAATAGATACTTAATGAGAATACAAGAGGAGAGAAAGAGAGAAGACTTCTCATTTAGATGATCTTACAAAGAAGTGAAAGAGACCATTTATAGGCTTCCATATAAAAAGGGTTCATTATTAACTTTAAATGACCTCATAATGATGTTAATAATGACCACCATAAAGCATGTTCATGAACTTCCAAATTGAAGTTTATTCATGAATCTATAAGGGATATTAAGTGATATAATGTCTATCCTTCATCAAACAATTCATGTGGTCATTCACCACATGACCCTTCATTTATAACACTCCCCTTTGAATGACCACCATAAAGAATATGTCTCATTAAAACCTTGCTAGTAAAAACCATGTGGGAAAACCTTGCGAAGGAAAAAGAGTACAATATTCATATGATGTTGTAGATTGTTCTTACTCTGTTATGACTGCCTCGTTAAAAACCTTACCAGTAAAACCCAGTGAGATAAAACCTGGACGAAGGGAAAAAGAGTGTAGTACGTTAACATCTTATCATAAGCATGCTCCCCCTCATGTCGATATCTTTAAGTTGGCGCATTTCAATCTTATGTATTAGCTTCTTAAATGTTAAGATTGGCAATGACTTCGTGAATAAGTCTGCTAGATTATCACTTGACCGTATTTGTTGAATATCAATTTCACCACTCTTCTAGAGTTCATGTGTATAAGAACTTTAGAGAAGTAATGTTTTAGATTCTATCTCCTTTGATTTGTGTAATGCATGCAACATTATATTTAAATAATGTTGTCGAGTTGTCTTTGATAGAGGGAAGTCCGCATAATTCTTGGATATGTTGAATCCTTGATGCGCCATATCGTTAGCGCTTATGTGGTGCTATAATCTCTTAATGATTAGATGATGTGGCCACCATTGTTTGCTTAAAAAATCTTCATGAAATAGCAGTTCCATTACAATTAAACACATATCTTGTTTATGATCTAGCCTTATGTGGGTCTGAAAGGTATCCTGCATTAGCATATCCAAACAATTGTTGCTTGATTCCTTTGAGTAAAATAGACCCATATAAGTTGTTCCTTGGAGGTAGCGTAAAATATGTTTGATACCATTCCAATGTCTTTGGGTTGGAGCGGAATTGTACCTAGCTAATAAATTGACAGAAAAAGCAATATCTAGGCGATACGAGTTAGTGAGAGATACGTAAGTCTTGCCATGGCAGCTCAAAGATATAATCTTAAGGACCAAGTAATTCTTCACCCTTTTCATAAGGACAAAATGGGTCCTTTTTCACGTCAAGTGAACGAATAATCATTGGCGAACTTAAAGGGTGTGCTTTATCCATATGAAAACATTTTAAAATTTTCTTAGTATATGCCGATTAATGAACTAAAACTCCAGTAGGGAAATGTTAGATCATGGCCAAGACAAAATTTTGTTTTCCAGAGATCTTTCATTTGAATTCCTTTTTCAAATATTTTACATTTCTTGTAGGCTCTTGAAGTCGATAAGATTAGATCATCAACATACACAGTAATAATTACAAATCTGGTTTCTCATTTCTTGATAAAGATGCATGGGCATATGGGTTTGTTTACATACCCTTCTTTGATAAGCTCTCATTGGCGATTGTACCACGTATGCAGATTGTTTAATCAATATAAGTATTGTAATTTGATTGAGCACGTATTACGAGGCTTTGTATTGTTGCTTGGTGATTTAAATCCTTTAGGGATTTTCATATATATGTCATTATCTATGGATCCATATAGATAAGTTGTGATGACATCCATAAGAAGCATATCTAGTCCTTCAAAGAAAGCGGAAAGTGATTGCGTCCATTACAAGAGAATATGTTTCCTCGTAGTCAATACCAAGTCTCTATGAGAAACCTTGTGCTAGTAATCGCGCTTTATATCTTATGGTCTCATTATTTTCATTGTGTTTTCATACAAATACCCATTTGTACCATTAATAAATGATGTGAGAGTTTATGAAGTAAATTCATCATCATTATTAAGTCTTATTGTCTTGATTAGATAATCTGGGAATTGCGCTCTTAATTTGATCATTTGTGCAAGGAACCTAGCAAATGCAACATTTCTTATGGAAAGAAGACATACATGACCATCCCAGTGGGGCATCTATTAGGACCATAAAATAGCGAAAAGTCCACATGGTGCGGATGAGCAGTTCCCCATTTGTCCCCATGTATTCTTTCTAAAAAAATTAGTGAGTTCAAACATAGTTTTATTAAATGATGGTCTAACTATTAACTTACCTTGTGAGCAAGGGTCACAAGAAAATTCAGATGGGCAAAAGAATCTTGGTTCTTTAATGGATGCCCATGTGATTGTTCTATGATTCGCACGCATCATTGGTCGAGTGACCCTAGCATGTTATGCCAAAGGTAAAATCATTGGGTCAGTCAAACTTCTAGTTAATTCTGACATATGACTCGATTGGCTTTATGGTGGTGATCTCTTGAGAGGAGATGCAGGGCTGCGCAATCTTTTCCCATAAATAATAGAAATTTGATCACCATAAGCTTTCTTTGTGCAACCGTTCATAGTTTCAATATGATATCCAGTTTTGTGAATATCTTTAAAACTAAGCAAATTTCTGGTTTTGTCTCACCATTATTCCGCTTTTGGAGAGGAAATGGGTATTTCCTTTTGAAAGGGTTATAAGGATGATTATTATAGTGTCGGGAATTCTGCCCACAACCACGACTACGACCACATCCACGCCCATAGGTTTGGGGCGATATCACATTCACTTCAGGGAATGATTCAGATCCAGTTGGATGGGATTGGTGATTTTTCATCAAAAGCTCATTATTTTGTTCAGCTACTAGAAGACATGATATTAACTCTTAATATTTAGTAAATCTACACTCTCTATGTCCTCTTTGTAGGAGCACATTAGGCGTGAGAAATGTTGTGAGCTTTCTATCATGTCTTCATCCATGATTTTTTTCTCCGCATAGCTTCAACCTCGAGCTTATTTTAAATATAGAAGTTATACTCAGCATTTGTTTAAAATGTTACGCCTCTGAGTGCATCTAGTCATAGCGAGCTTTTGGTAAAATCACCGTTTTTTGGCGATCAAATCTATCCTTCAAGTTATTCCATAGAGTGAAATGATCTTTTACAGTGAGATACTCATTTTTCAGATCCTCGTGGAGATGATGCCTAAGAAAAATTAGTGTCTTTGCACAGTCCTGCTGGGACTCTTCATTTTCTTCTTTTATTGTTTCTCCAAGATTCATGGAAGTTAGGTGTATTTCGACATCAAGAATCCATGATAGATCATTTTTACTGGAAATATCAAGTTTCACAAAATCAAGTTTTGTGAGATTTTACATTTTGGTAAACTTTAATATATGAAAAAAAAATGATAATAATGTAATTTTACCTTTGTTAGAGCAGAATCGTGTTGATAACGTGTTATAAAATAGCGTAAAAAAATGCAAAGCTAAGGAGAATTATGTTATTCTCTTTATATATCTAAAAAGAAAATGAATGAGAAAATAGATACTTAATGAGAATAAAAGGAGGGAGAGAAAGAGAAGACTTCTCATTTGAGATGATCTTACGAAGCAAGCTAAGCCATTTATAGGCTTCATGTATAGAGTTCATTATTAAACATGTTGAAGCCTTATAATGATGTTAATAATGACCACCATAAAGAATGTTCATGTTCCAAATTGAAGTTTATTCATGAATCTATAAGAGATATTAAGTGATATAATGTCTATCATTCATCACACAATTAATGTGGTCATTCACCACATGACCCTTCATTTATAACAACCATATTTAAGTGATAGTGAAATTAATTAAGTTAAATTTTTTTTTAAATGAAATAAAATAAGTTTTAAAGAATATATAAAAACAATTATTAACTTTTAATTTTAAAAAAAAGAAAAATTCACCTTACTTCTATATTTTAGGGGGATTGGATTAAAAAACCATTTAAATTTGCAATTCATAAATCTAACCTTCATCAATTTTGACATCATTTTGATAAAAATACCCTGTTTTTTAAAAATAATCCTTTTATAGTACATATTTAAATATATGAAATGGCTAAGGACATTTTTGTCTATAATAAATCATTCTTCAAAAAAACATGAAAATGATTATTTTAACAACTTTAGAGTCATTTTTTTTTATTAGACCATTTGATGTCTAAGCGGATTCATCAGCGCATAAAGATACCTGAGCAAAGTCATTTGAGTTATTTTAAATAAATATTTGTATATTTATACATATGACAACACCAGAAAAAAAATGATCAATAAATATTATTGACACATTTTATTGAATAGTTAAAATTATTAAAAATAATAATATTGATTTAAATTCAGTTTAAATTTATATGATTGGCAGTTTCAAAAAAATGTATATGTATACAATATAAAAAGGATAAAATTGTTAGAATTGGAGACATGTAAACACGTAAATTTAGTGGGTTGTAAGGTAGAAACAACCGTATGAGTGTGCATTTCTAGAAAGTCTCATGGAGTTTCCTAAACTTCTAGGGTTATGACAATAATATCCTTTCCAAATGTGGTCTAGTCGCTTCAATCCCAATACTTGAGTTTCTGTCCAATTTGAATTTGAATTTGAATTAATTTCACATCATAGTATTATGGTTTCTAGAGATGTAAATGTGAATGGCCCTACCTAAATCATGATATACGCTATGATTGATTGAATTTATATTTACCATTCACTACAACAAAACTTCAAATTTATGACGTTTTGTTGCTTGACGTTTTCAGAAAATGTCATTATTCTATTTGTAATTAGACATGTCATGACATTTTTCTAAAAACGTCATTATTTGGTACATGTTTTCTGTTTTTATGACACTTACTAGAAGTGTCATTGTTAAGACTAATAGAAATAATTTCTTGACTCATAAAATGCAAGGAGACAAGGGGCTGAAAATTGAAAACCTTGTCACTTTTATAAGTGTCATTGATATGAAAATATTAATTTTGAATTTATTGATTTGGAACTAATTAGTTTTGTATTTTATTTGTAAAATAAGTAATAATATTTTAAAATTTACTCTGGGTAATAAAAAATTATAATTTTCAGTTTGAAAATTATTTATTAAAAATAAAAGAAATTTATGATCAAGTAAAATTTTTTTAAATATTTTTACATTCAAATTTGAATTTTTTTATTTATAAAATAAGTAATAATATTTAATTTTTAAAGGTAATCTGTTAATGTTTATTTCTCTCTAAGAGAAATAATAATAAATGAAAATTTAAGGTCATTTAATAAATGATGTGATAGATATAATAAAATAAATAAATATATCCTTCAATTTGTAAATCTTTATAAGAAAATAAAGTATATTTTTATGAATGTAGGAATGACACAATGATGTGATGAATATAATAAAGGATATATTTTATTTATAATAAGAACAAAAGTCAAAACTTATGGATTTTAGTCAAGGAATGACCTACTGGGCTAGAACTTTATCTTTCTCCTCTCTATTTGTTTCTTTTCCTTTCTTTCGTTCTTTCTTGCCTCCTTTCTATCTCTTTGTTTCTTTCTACTTAATCTTGTCCGTTCGATCATAGAAGAAGTTAAAAAAAAAAAAAAAAAAAAAAAGAGGGAAAGGGCGGTCCGTCTTCATCTAGGTCGATCTGCGGTAAAGATCCGTAATTATTTTGTTTTTTGGGTTTTACGTTGATTTTAAAGATGGGGTTAAAGATGGAGTTTGATTCTTTTTTTTTTGTATTCCCGATTTTGGTATTGTGGTTTTGTTAGATTATATTTTGAATTTTTTACTTTATTTTTGTGATACGATTTCTTGGTTTTGAGGTTTTGTTAGTTCGGTGCGATTTTTTTGGGTTCTATAAACTCATGAGATGAATGCCATTTTCATATTTTCATCTCGATTTTCAGTCTATTCTTTGGTGTGCGTGAGGTCGTTCTCCATAAAATAGAAGTCCTTTTTGGTTTGTTTAGGAAGACTCCATGTATACGTTCGAGGGAGCCTTTCGATGGCATCGACTTTTTCAACACCGCACTGGCCAGGTAAATTTTTTAGACTCAATTTCTATTTGATTCGAGAAATTTGGAAATAGGAATGGAATGGATGAGGAAGGAGGCCACGTGATGTTTTTCGGAAATTTTATGTTCTTAGTGCTTAAGTGCACAGGAAAATGTCTTTGGTTCTTGATAGATTGTAGGAAGAGAAAGAATTAGAATATTTGGTGCTGGTTTTTTCTGTTGTTTGGACACGGAGAATGTGTAAATCTCTCCACTCCACAGACTTAATGTAAATTGTTTAGATGTCGGGTGAGGTGGGGTTTTGTTTCTTAATGATGAAGGGAATTGGAAATCTTATGATAGCTTTGTTTTCCCATTCCAAGGAAATCAGAATTAAGACCTAGTACCACGAGAAGTATTGTCTGCTCGAAGAATAGGAAAATCAAAATCAAAATCAAAATAAAACATTTTTTGGCATGAAAATAAAATCTTCTTGCCTTAGTTTTCGGGCTTAGTACAAGGATGCTATATTTAAGTATTCTAAGTGATCATATATATTTTTTTTCCTAAGTTTTGTGTTTGTTTGCTAATTTTGTTGTTTATGGGTTAAACCAGGGGAAAAAAAAGTTGATTTTCTAATTTGTTTTGATGGTTTCAACTGCTTGAGATATTGATTTTGATTCGCGATATTACCCATTTTTACATGTGATTACTGCGTAGATATGGTTTGATTAAGATATTTTTTTAGGTGTTTTTGTAAGAAGGAGGCCTCGGGCTAGAGGGGGAGGGAAGAGAAGGGAGAAACATTGAAGTAAGGGAGTTCTTTTGGATGGATTCTTCCATAAGTCGATTCCATATCGAGCTCCACAGTGGCTTCCGATAAGTATATATTTCTCCACTAATTGTCTTATGTTCTATGTAGCAGTAAGAAAACATTAATATGTTTTTCATATATAATAACTACCTTATTTATGGTGTAATTTTTCCATTATGATCATATTAGGAGAGTTGTAATTAATTTTATTGTTAAGGCCTTAATTTTTTGAATGTTGTGTGAAATTAAAATTAGGTACTTGCACTTAAAATAGTTAATAAAGAGGCAGAAAGATTTATTTTATAAATCCAACATTGGTTTCAAAATTTGGAGATAGGGAAGCGAAACAAAAGAAATAGGTCAAAGGTTGTGCTGTCGATTGATAAACGCAAATAATGCTGATTTTATTTTTATTCCATGCAACCCAGGGTAAGTTATTAAACATAACTTAGCATATAAGTATGTGAATTTATCAATCCTAATTTGTATATAATTATACTCATGTTAAATTTTGTAGTTATCATTGGGTTTTGGTGGTACTTGACACAAAGAATTTGATGTCCTATTACCTTGATTCATTGCAAGATCAACCTTTAGATGATCTTAAGGACATTGTCAATATATAAGTTTTTCCCCTAATGCTATAGCAAGAGGTATAGTTGGTAACAAAAATTATTTTTCTTGGGCTCTTAAATTCATCCACCTCAAAAGCGTAAGTCATCAAAGAGAGAACTACTTGGTTGTAAGTAAGGAAAGCCAGTAACTCACTATAAATTAAGTAATAAAATTTTTTAGTTTGTTTCTTAATTTGTAATCCGATACAATATGACTTACAAGTAACTACAAAATATGTAAGTATAATGATTTATTTTTGTATGCATATAGTGTCGATACAACGAGGCGGGTTGAATGTGGATACTATGTGATGAGATATATGAGAGATATCATTGCTGATCAAGAATGTTTTGCATCAACGGTATATGATGATTTATTGATTATCAATATATAAATTTTTACCTTATTTTTCAATGTAATTGTTGAAACTTTTAATTTACTTTTTAATAGTTTCATGGAAAAAAAATCTTACAACAAATATAGGTTGGTAGTAAGATACAGATGGCGTCTTGTCATAACTCATACTTTCTTCAATTTGATAAGCTTTGGGGACACATTTTTGCATGGGCGCATGAACAAATTTTGGTATATCAGGCTATCACTTATGATAAGGTTCATATTTTGTCTTTCTTTTTAACTATGACTGAAGGTAAATTGTTGGATATAATCACTTTAAAAATTCATAGTTTTTTCTTCCACTATCATGATATTGCTCTAATTTCCCAATAATTGAACTAAGTTATTGATTGAATGCATGACTCATAGGTATCTAAAGGGGAACTTTCTTTTGCTAAAGTTAAACGATCTTCCAACTTTGCAACAATTCATGAACTATTGTGATACTAAAGGTATTTTCCATAAAGATATCAACTTCATTATTTTTTTCATTCCTATTAAATATTTTAAAAGGGAATATGTAGTTGGAATTTTATTATTTTCATATAATCTTTTGTTTTTGATTTCAACTATAGAGTTTTTGATGATGATAAGGAAAACATGAAGAGTTGTACTTTTAGTCTCCAATGTATTATGACAACATTATAAATTACTATCACCCTTATTAAACATAATTTTTCTCAATTGTAATTAATTATAGTTAATATCTTTGCATGTAGAGTTGCATTTTGGGGAAGTGCTTGTACTTTGTCAAGCTACCAGAAGCAATTTGTTGGAGATCAAGACACCATTGGTTGGATGTAAAAAAAAAATGAATAGGGTTAAGGGAGTGAATGTTAAAGCTACTTATTTTTATTGACTATATATGTGTTTTGCTAGCAGCAGTTTTGGTTGAGAAATACAAGTTCCTCATTTATGAATAGAAACTAAAATTTTGGAACATCTTTGTTTTATCATGTTGATGCATTATAATCAACAATGACAGGTGAAAATTTATATGAAAAAAATAATAAATCGATATTTATATTAAATTGTTATCTTCCTTGACACTTTTACAAAATGTCATGAAAATCAAATAATGTGAGATGAGTAAACAATGTCACTTATGGAAAATGTCATGATTGATCTACTATTATGATCAGTTTATTAAGCATTACTTTTTAAAAAACGTCATTGTAGGATATTGCTAAACAATGCCACTTTAAAATGTCAAGGTCATCTTTACCTAAGTAATGGCGTTTATTATAAGCGTTAAGGTTTTCTTCAATGATGTTTCTAAAAAGCATACATTGAGACAGTACTTATTATGTCAGGCTAGGGGATGACACTTTCGATAAGTGACATAGAATGTTATTCTTGACATTTTTTAAACGTCATTGTTAACTGTTTTTCTTATAGTGATTTTAGGTTCAATTCATTGTAAGAACGGAATACTACGAGTCATATATTTTTATTCCTATTTTATTTTTAAATCGAAATGAATTTGGGATTTCATTTTAGTTTGAATGAATTAAAGAATATTAGTTGAACCTCTTTTTCTCTCAATCTTCTTTTTTAGTCACTCATCTTCTTTAAGTAAAAAATGATGATTTTTTATCATTTTCAGTCTAAAACACTCATCTATACCTCTTTTTATCAATTTATTTCTTATTAAAAGAGTTATTCCACATAGTTATGAGTTTTATTTTATTTTTAATTATCTTGCCATCTTGTTGTGGTCATTAATTTTGTGTCGTTTTTTTATTGCAACGTTTTATTTATATTTAAGCGATTCAAACAAGCCAAACATATTCTATCAGAAAGAGATAACAAATCAGATTATGTGATAACTGGGGAGTTATAAGTATTCTAGTCAATAATATATTATCAAATTTATACGCTTTAAGCCAATTTATTATGTTATTAACCTGAGTGTTGTTTCATCCTATATGGTTTTTAGCTATTTGATATTTGTGTTTTTATCAATGTATTATTACTTGTTTGAATCATTAAAGTTATTTTCTTTTCATATATATAAAATAAATTTTAATAAAAAAATCATACCCTCTTTACTAATAATTAATAATGAACATCATTAAGGAGTTATAAAATTATTAAATATATTGTTATTATTTTGTTTTATATAAATATTAAATAATTTTAAAATATATAGATTTGTGAAGGATTATAATTTAATTTGGTTTTTCTTACTGGAATGAAATAAGTATTGCTTTTCTTTTTTTTTTTTCCACTGAATGAATGATAATGAAGTTGGTCCGTGAAGAAAATGATAAGAAATTAAAATGTGGAGAAATTGTTTTTTCAAAAAAAAAAAAATGTGGAGAAATTGATGACAATGAAGTTGGCATGTGGAAAAGTGGGGTTAAGAGTTAAGAGTACCGTCCATGCACCGCTAGCAATCCCTCACTTGATCTTCTAGTGAATTTATATAATTATTTTTGAAAAAAATATATATAAATAGTTTTATTTTTATTTTAAAAAGATTAAAGATATTTATTATTAATGGTCACTAGGCAAACACTGTCAATGTTTTTGTTAAACTATAAAGGGTCTGAGGCTGGTCATTAACTACGCAAAAAAATGATTAAGTTATCTGAGGGTGATGCCGTCTATTTGGAAGAGATCGTAAGAGCGACAGTCTGCTAATATATGGTGTTCAGGTATCATTTGGAAGCGGATGACCACCACATTAAAATGGAGCAGATGTTAGGTGGTAATAAAAATGGATCAGACCAATTCTATCCACTTTTTTCGAACCTACTTTAGGCTAGTCCAATCGGACTCAATGTGGTTAGCGGGTCAAAATGGATCAAACATTAAAAAATTAAAAATAATAATAAATAACAAATTTACAAATTTTATATTTTATATATTTATAAGTTCTTCTTATATTCTTAAGATTATATAAAAATAAATTATTTTTAATTATATATATATATATATAATTTTCTATAAACAAATATTTTATATTTTTCATAATAAAAAACTAATATTTTTAATAATTATAAAATATTATGTACTTGATAAAAAATTTAAATAAAAAACAGGTAAAATGAGGCAAAGTAAGTTGAGTCGAGCCCAAGCATTAATGGGCCAGAATTGCTTTCACTTCTATTCATGTTGGTTGGAGTGATCATGAGTTTAAACCCATTATTTCACCTCTAATTCCTAGGGCTTTAATCATTGATTAAGTTAAAAAATGTTCCAATCATCTCACGTATATATCCCGGTGATAACGAATCAAAAGTCAGAAAGGACTATTTAGTATAGTTTGGATAATTGAAAAGTCAGCAAACACGTTTTATTGGATTTAAATGCATTATTACATATTCTCGTGAGACACGACGCCGGAAAAAAGTGTAGAATAAAACACATGGCCTAAGACCTCGTGATCTGCTAAAGTGAAGTGAAGAAGGTGTTTCTTTTTTAAAGGGTTGAAAACGAATCTTTTATCCAAAAGTTTTAAACAATGTCAAATATGCATCCAAAATATCTAATCCAGGTTGAGATTATTAGATATGTTCATAACAACAAAGATATTTATGATAAATTAATCATATTTCTACCAAAACAAAAATCTCATTTAATATAAAAAATCTAACTAAATAACAATTTATTATTTGAGTATTAAGGAATCTTATGGACTCATCATGGGTTAAGTACAACCATGATATGTGTGGATTTGATTTTGGGTTCTACCCAAATGGTCTCAAGTCAATGTAAATTTTTTTATTTTTTTATTTTTAGGCTAATCTTTGTATCAGT
This sequence comes from Tetrastigma voinierianum, assembly GCA_016808115.1. NCBI lineage: Eukaryota > Viridiplantae > Streptophyta > Magnoliopsida > Vitales > Vitaceae > Tetrastigma > Tetrastigma voinierianum. The sequence continues at coordinate 532,528 of JAEQBH010000935.1, forward strand.
CGGGAGGGATCATAATAGGTAATAAAGCTTTAATACATAATACAATTATATTCTCAAGGCTCGGCCTCGAAACCATTGATTAAATAGAAAAGACGTAAGCTATACCGCTTTCACATGTCGATGGTAGGCTCAAACTAGAAACGTTGATTAGGTAAAAATCACTGTAATCTCACTGCATGGATGGTAGGTTCGAACTGAAACTATTGATTAAACTAGAGAATCTTTGTGATAATGCGATGTATATGTGGGCTTGACTCGAACCACCTTTAGCTTGGACTTTACTTTGGTTTTGAATCTATATTTATAATTTTTTAAAAATAAATATGACCGATGGCATCTTCGAACGTGAAACCGTTGGAGACATTGCCCCAGAAGATACCTAACTATCTACTACGTATATATTCGATGGTAGGCTCGAACTCGAAACCATTGATTAAACTAGAAGATACTACGACATTACTGATGTGTATGTGGGTGTGACTCAGACACACTAGCTTGGACTTTACTTTGGTTTTGAACCTATATTTATAAATTTTTTTAAAAATAACCTATTTTTTTCCAAACCTTGTCTTCATCTTCATCTTCATCCTCCTTTCCCTTTACAAACTCTCTCCTTCTCTTACTTTTAATAACCTACTAGAGATTTGTAAGCCAGTATGTTGTAGGCGTTCTGCTTCTACTTCTTGGAAATGGGCAAGAGCCCGGTAGCCATCGCGCTTCCTTCTCTGGTTTTGTGAGCTTAAGTAAATTACCCATATTTTTAATTGGAAAGAAAATTAACATCGGTATATAAAATGGATAAAGGAAGTTAAGGTAGAAAAGCTCAAGATAAGATATCTTATGGCGATATAATGAAAAATTGCAGATATATTTGGATCATACGGACAATTAATTCCGTTAAGGGTTTATTGATGACAAGGAACACCACGAGTCCTTATAAAAGCTTAAGTGGCCCATGCGGTGGAAAGTGTAAGACCGAGAAAATTCCCGATTTTAGGAAAAATATATAGCAATCGTCATTTCGGTAAAAATCCGGAATTTTTCTAGATCTCGGATGATAAAACGGATTTCACCGTTGGAATCGTCTCGCGAAATCTAGCTACCATGTCGAATTCCGAGACAATTGGAATTTCACGTTTTTCGAGGCACAGGGTGTCGGGTGCCATAAAACGGGTTTGAGAGACATGTGATGTGACAAAAGTCACCTATAACATGTGCTCTTGTGACATGTTGCAAGATTAGAGATGATGAAATGGATGGCTAGATTATGCAGAAATTAATGAAATAGTGGAAAAAATGGGACATGATGGGAATTTTTTAATTTGTTAATGAGATGAGACAAAAGATGAACAGTTCATCTTCTCCAATTAGAGGCAAAATCGGGCAATGGCTGGAGAAGAGGATGCAAGGGCTGGACATTTTGATTTTTAGAGAGAGAGGGAGTGGCTTCTCTACAGAAGTTAAACCGTTAAATAAGTCGGTTCTAGACGAGACAAGAAGCAAAGTTGTTCTACAGCGAGGGCTGCGCGTGGGCAGATTTGGTGGAGTTAAAACAGCTCCAAGAGGTAGGGATCTTCCCTACTTATGTTAATCCTTGTTTTAGAACCATATGAAGTAGTTAGGGACGTTAAGGCTTGTTTTGGCGAAGTAAAGCTGGAATCTCGAAAGCTTTGGGCCAAGTGGAGAAAATTCCTATATTTGAGTGGTCGTGAGCAGTAACTTAGGGGTTTTCTTTGTTCATGTGAATGAATGACCGCGAAATTATCTTTTTGTGTGAATGTGTTTGGTTGAGTGATTCAAATTGAATTGCTCATGTTTGATAATTAGCCCATGTGTGAGCTAATTTTGGTGTAATTGATGAGTGAATTTGCATAACATGTTTTATGTGATTTAATTATGTTAATATATATGCATGTGAATATATTAGCATGAATGTGTTGGAATTGGCATCATGCATTCCATATGCATTGGGGCACCCTAGAACAATAAGAGTGAGTGCATGAGGTGGTTTCTTGAGAGAATTGTTTCGGAGGGTTGACCAATAATAATAATAATTATCGGAGTGTGTCCACTACAACATCGGAGGGTTGTTCATATAATATAAATCGTCGAAGTCGGCCCAATTGATATACATCGGAAGATTGTCTATAAAATATCAATCGTCGGAGTCGGCCCAATTGATATACATCGGAGGGTTGTCCACAAAATAGATTATCGGAGTCGGTCCATTATTTATATCGGAGGGTTGTCCACGGTTAAAAACAAATACCTTTGTTTTGAAATGGTTTCATTCATGGCAAAAATGTGGCAGGGAGTCAGTGAGGACTCGAGGTAAATGGTTGTAAATGAAAAATGAAAAGATTAAGAGTAATCTTGGGTTTTCATCGGAAAAATGACAGTAACTCATACTTGGCAACTTGCATGTGTGAGGGAGTCGGTGAGGACTCGGGATATGGGATAGGGTGAGTCACATTCTCATCCATGTCATGTAGACATTCAAGTAGGTTCATGTAATTGCTTGAATGTGATTGTTTGCCATGCATGTGCACTTAGGTGGGGAGTAACTCGGGTAGGAAATTATCTCTGTTTGGGCTTTGCTCACCACAATCGAGGATCACCATTTCGGTACGGGGGAGGCGATCGGGAAAGTAGCACTCATTAGAGAGACCGTTTGAAGCCGACTTGTGGCTTTGATGTTATTTATCCATGTATTAGAATGTTGTGAATTTTAATATATATGTTGTATAAGAGTAATTTATTAACTCTTGAACCATGTGAGATAGTTGGTTGGATATTTACTTGAGTATTGATCACGGGGCCCAGTGACCAGTGATGGCACACTGCGCCTGGACATAACAAGCGGTCATTGTCATTATTGGGACATGATATGTACTTTGGAGTGAGCTCCCGTACAAAGGAGACTACCTTTCGATTTTTAAGTAGTGGCGTCGAGTTGCAGCATTCCACGGGTATTCGTAGTTGACGAGTTGTCAACAGACACCCCGGTTTTGGGGCATCACAGAAAGGGCCGTAAGGATTTGTTTAATTAAAACCCTATAGTCTTTCATGATTTGAACTTACATCTATTCACTTTGATTAAATCATAGTATGTTGTTCTTATATTACTTATAAATTTGTCCTTATTTAGACTCAAACCTAAGATTCATTCTGTCCAGTTTTAAGCTCTCTTAATCACTTGAGTTAGGGTTTGAAGGAATTATAAGCAGGCAAACTATAAGCCACGGCTTATGAAATACTCGAATTAGTCGGAGTTAATCGAGTTGAGCTGAGTAGTTCGAATCTAAATTGTTGTTGAACCAAGTTCGAATATCCATGATACCCACAACTTGAATCGCACAAATTTAATCGAACTTTAATATTTTATTAATCGAGTCGAACTCCAATTAAACTCAAGTCGAGTCAAGTTTGAGTATAATTATTTATTAATTTTTTAATCGATTCGAGTTTTATCGAGTCGAGTTCGAGTAGCTCGACTATTTTTCGAATCAAATTTTGAACATCTAAAAAAAAAAAAAGAAAGCTTAATTGAGTTCAGCTTCAAGTTTTTTTAATCGGAGTCAAAAGCTCAGTTTAGCTTTGAATCAGCTCGACTCGATTAGACCTCTGGGTCTTATTAAGCTTCCATGATTTGAAATTGATAAATAGATAATAGAAAACCAACGAGAGGAGGAACAAAGCATGTTTGATTGAAATCTCTTGCACTAAAAATTTTTTTACTTTCATTTACAAAACAATGTACACTCACAGGCGCCTAGTAACCTAATATAGATGTGTAGAGTACTTTATAACGCCAGCTGAAATACCCATCAACACAATCCCAATTATAATCACTAACTCAACTCCAAATTCCCTATAAATGCCTGAAATCTTCAGATAGCAGAAGCATGGCAACAAAATTGAAGCTGTGACACTTAAAAGGCTCCCACCAACGACATGAAGACCCAAAAAATGGGATTATCCATAGCTATGATAGTAGTACTGAACACCAAGTGGTCCTAACTAGAAAGATTATATGGTCTTTTGTGGAGAGTATAGGAACCAATTTTCAGTAACATTCACAATTAGTGTAACCATTAGTATGTTGGAAATGGGATTGACTAGGGTCGTGTATATGGCAATCTTTGAGGCTCAGCTTCTCGATCGGAAGGTTTAAGGTTATTGTGACTGAACTTTTAGACAAAACATCAGGTACCCTAAAGCCGCCATGCTGCCATAAGTGATGGCGATAAGAAGATGAAGCATAATAATAAAATTGCTTTTAAATTTATAAAATATGTCATGGTACAATGTTTTAAATATAGGCCCCGATTAGTGGCACTTTCTAGTGCCCAAATCAACACCAACTTAACATCTTTGTCGGTGGCGATTTTTATGATAATAGGCATCATACATTTTTAATATGTATTTTTGTGATGAGATTGAGATGAAATATAAAATGTTAGAAAATGAGATTTACTTTTCTACTATTTGGGTGAGATTTATTTTTTTCTACCATTTGCATCATTTATGAATTTAAAAAAGTCAGTATTCTACATTTGATTTGTCATTTTGTGAAATGGGAAAATTGGATTGGTTTCGAAAATAATTTTAAACAGTAGATATAAATTCTTATTCTATTTGGAGAATTTGACAAAATTCTATTTAGATATTCTATTTGATTTGAATTTATGATATAATTCTTTTTGCAAATTCAATTTGATTCCGTATTAACGAAATAATTCAATTTGGAAATTCTATTTGAAAGAGCTCTATTTGTTTTTAAAGAAAAAATAATATTATTGATTTAAACTTGCAATAGATCAATAGATTTAATATACAAATAGCTAAAAACCAATACAAAACAATATCCAAGTTAATAGAATAATAAATCAGCAAAAGACCTACGAATTTGATAATATAGTGACTAGAATATCTACAACTCAGAGTTCTTGAATAAACTTGTACTCACGAATTGCCCTCACCGCAGAGATAAAAGCGTCGCAACAAGGTGTGAGGACCCAGAGCCGGATGCCCTCCAGATTTCCGGGTGGTCAGCCTAGTAGAGATCCTTTGTCTGATCAAGGGAATATCGATGGAACCAGCACAAGAAAGAAAGTAGACACATGCATTAATATGATACCTCGAAATATATATAAAAGATCTACAACAGCTCAAATCCACAGCAGCTATTTCTTTGTGAGTCATAACCACAAACACACATAATAAAAATTCGTATGAGTTAAATCTTTTAAGATCAGACATTCTAAGTGTGTTTGTGAATTTAAGTACAAATAAAATGCATAAGTCAATAAAATAAAGGCAGAGATAGATAAGATAGAATCTTGCCATTTGTCGCAAAAGAGTGATGAAAATTTGGCGAGGTAGGTCTCTGACTGCTGGACTAAGGCAGTTTAAAACAATAAAGCATTGAGATAATAAATCTCGATGGTGGCATAATTTATAAGGAAAATAATGTTTTTTATTTTGAAAATTCCCCATCTCTCAGGCCTCCGTCCACTCTTTGCAAGGTTACAGTTTAAAATCATTTCACAAAAACCCGAACTTATACGAAATTAAATGATATGAAATTCATGCTCAAAATTTAAGCAAAAATTATTATTAAGAAAATTGCCTTGAATTTATTCACAACATAAAAATTGAGCATAAAATGTATAAGCATCATCGTAAAAGTAATCATGAAAATACAATAACCATAAATATTGGTATTTACTTTCGAAACCAACAATGTACCATACCATATATATTACCGTAAGCTAGGTAGGAAACCACCTCCGACTGACATCAAAAGGTGTCGTGGTAATAATAATAATGATGAACCGTCGGTAAACCCGACCTCACGGCCGTTGAAATAATATATAACCGTTGGATGAAACCAACCTCACGACACCGTGGCAAACTCGATTAATCTTGTAATATAAATGCAAGGTCGAACCTACGGTACTATATGATACATCAATTTATAACAACCAACACAGTATCCTTACTCACATATACTTTTCCAACAATACTGTATTATAAATTTAATTTCAACAACTCAATCAAATATATTGATGAATTTCAATTCATCAATTCATGCCGAAACCGAGAAATACCACAATGAAAATATTCACCATAACTGATGATGCTTTTTTTTTCAACCGGAATGGGCTAGAGCGTATGGGGGTCGTTAGTAGGCCTGGGCTGATGACGGGCTGGTGCGGGCATTCAGGTTGCTCTCCTCTTGCCAAAGCCAAAGAAAGAAGGGAGATTAGGCGGGGGCTTAGCGGAGTAGTGGCCTCCGATACCTAAGTCGGAGTTTCTTTACGAGGAGAAGAGAAACCGTTTAGAGGGCGAATGTGTTGCGTATGTTTGCGTACCTTTCACCGATGGGGTGGCCTTTTATTTATAGTAGATGTTTTACCAGTTGGATGGTGATTAGGATACTTTCCATTGGATGGGATATTTTCTTGATATTAGTTTGATTATGGATATGAAAGTGCAGCTCTGTGGAATTATTTCTCTCCTTATTGGTGGGATCTAGTTTGATGGTGTAATATTATGAATTTATCTTGCTTTCTAATGGTAAGATTTAGTTTGATTTTACGGATAATATATTATTGGGGATTATTCTGTTCCCTTATCTGGGATTTGGCTTGATTTGCAAAACATGGGCTTTCTTGATTACCCCTGTCGACCTTTGAAGTGACGGATTGAGCTTCATCACGGTGGCGTCAAAAGGCCTAAATTCTTCAATGGGAATGCGGTGGATTGAACTAAATCTGGCTGCGTCGAAAAGGCTGAATTCTTAAGTGGGCTGCCTCTCCTTTGGGTTTTACCGAGTGGGCCTGCGAGCCCATTTTTCAAACCTTATCAATTTGACCCTTGTGTGGCGTGCGTGGGCGAGGGGCTGTAGCGTTTCGTGTCGGATGCAATTTCCGCGTGTATGCGCTTGGGGCTGGGTTAGTTAAGGCTTGATCGCCGTCATACGTCTTGCGATAATGATGACTCTTTGGTTTTCGTGCTTATTTCTCCTACTCCTTTCAATTTCCTTTTGTTTCTTTCGCAGACCTCCTCTGTCTTGTGTGCCCCTGATCCTGCGACCTCTTCTTTGCTCTCGTGGTCGGTACTCCATTTTCCTTAGTTCTCGTCGACCTTTTTGTGTAGAGTCTTTTAAATGTTTTCTGAGATAGCTTCTTAGTTTTATTCCACAGGGCCATTTGTCTTTATCTCTTTGGTTCTCTTCTTTTGGTTGAAGATGCGACCAGTGGCCCAGTTAGGTTGGCCAGTTTTGTTTTCATTATTTGCTTTTATCATGGGTCCGGGTCACTCTTCTTCTCTGCTTATTGGAGGTGACTCTTGGTGATAACCAGTTCTGGTAATTTGTGGCGCCTCAGGCCCCTTTAATTTGAGGTTGAACTTCGAGATGCCTTAGGGGCGCCCCCTTTTCCCTTGGACAAGGGTAAGGGGAAAGTAGACCTGATTAAATATCCTAGAGGGTCAGAATACCTGAGATCCGTCATTTACCATGTTTTAACTGTGGGGCCTAGCAAGGTCGGTCCCTCATATGGGGCCACCTTTGCTAGACGTTATCGACCTCCTTTTGGTGTTCGAGTGTGGTCCCCTGACGTTTTGACCTCCTATGTGGTTTCCGTGCCTAAGATGGTGTGCTTCTTTGAAGTGGCCTTCGATAATAATGCCAGCTTTCTTCGATAATGGCCTTCTCTCGCTCTCGCATCCTTCATGAAAGGGCTTTGCGCATTTCAATGCATGTCTCTCGCCAACATGGGGTATTTGGTTGGCCTATTGGTTTTCTTTTAGGGACAGGGACTTGGTGTTCCCAAAGATAGCCTTTGTTCCTATCTTTTAGCGAAGGAAACCTCCGAGGGCTTCCCCCATTTTTCTCGACGCTCCGGCGCTCCTCATGACTCGATCTTTTCCTCTTCCCACAGCTTTGAAGGACGCTACTTTGTCAATGGGTCGCAGAATTAGAATATATGACTCTCTTGGATAAGGAGAACACCATGCTCTCAAGTGTATGACCACCCCAATCTCGCAGTGTTCGCTTCGTTGGTATAACCTTTATAAGGTTATTCGGTATTTCCACTTCGCGATTATTTACACTTCAGCGCCGAATCGACCACGCCAAGATAATGCTAACAGTAGCTGGCGCTGGTCGAAGGTCCTCCTTGCCCCTATGCGGAGTTGATCAGGTCAGACATTCCCGACCCTTCTCGAGCGCCCGAGGTGTCTTACTCGTCACGTCGGTGCCTTCGCCTTCCACCATCCCTCCTCTTCCACCACAAAGCCCCATTGGGCCCTCCGCCGCTGCTAAACCCACCTGGCGGTAAATCCATCGCTCAGTTGGAGACGCTATCTCGAAAGCCCTGGAGAGTGAAACGAAAAACCTTGGACTCCGTTGAGAAAGATCGGCCGGCTTTGGTTAAAGTTCCGAAATTGGGGGCGTCTTCATCTTCTCCGTCTACTCATGTCCGAAAGTCGAGCGCGTAGTCGCTTCTCGGGGTTGAGGCTCTCCATGGCCTTGAGTTCACAAAACCTGCTCGGGTCTGTCACACATGCAAATGGTCCTCGGGTGGGCCCTTGAAGCAAACAAGCATGGCCATGCCCGACATTATCACCGGGAATCCGCCAACGAAGAGCGTTAGGGTCACCTTCTCAAAGGGCTAAGAGTTGAGGAGGAAAGATCCAGATCCGAATTGGCAGAGATGGGGACTCTTTTGCTTCACGTCAACTTCGCGATAAAGCAAACTCGCCCATTCTAAGGATTCTGATCTCAAGAGGTCGAGCGCGCTGCCTGTTGATGAGGCTTTGGCCTTATCTCTCCAGGGGGTCGCCTCCGTAAGTTCCCATACCTTATCGTGTCTGATTCCATTTTGAGTTGAGTGTTGAACTTACATTGGATGTTGATTCTATGTTGGGTGTGCAGGTGGCTACCATTTAGCTGGCTCGGGCCAGTGCCAAACTAAACGTAAAGTCACGCTAAAGCTACCGCTTACGAGGCGAGGGTGGCTTCACACCTGAGCGGCCGAAGCACGGTCGTGCAACGATGACCGAGGAGGCAAAGGAAGTTCAAATCTGATTTGAAGCACACCACGCTTCAAGACATGCTCTGCCGAGGGTGGGAAGATGAGGCCCAAAACTGAGAGCCGACCAAGGCGAGCCGAGGTTCGGATGATTTATGGGCTGCACAAAATGACTTGCTAGAGGCTAGGACAAAGGCAAGATGCCCAATATGAACTTCGATGGTTTTGGATGAGCTTCTCACATCCTGGCAAGCTTCTGAGTCTACTGCTAATCCACGCGGCGATCAAAGACGACCGCGTGATAACACGGCCATTACTAGACTCGGCTCGCCGCGAGGCCTCCGCTGCTACCGCGGAACGCCCGATCGAGGAGTGTCAAGCAGTGCCGTGGGGACCATCATCAGCTAGGGTCAACCTTTGGTTGCTCAGACGGTTATAAGAAAATCGAGGACCAAGCCGCACTCGCGCTTCGTGGCTCAAGCCAAAGAAAAGGTCGCTAACGCTACTCCGTGCTCTGATTTTAACTTCGACCTCCCTAGCGACGAGGAGGCAGAGGAGTCTTTCTCCGTAGATCCTTCTAGAGAACCTGATAATTCCTACCGAGGCTCACTTCTTCCGATGTATGGAATCTCCACATGCACACGGTAAATAGCCTTTTCTTAATGAATATTCATTTTTTATTCCATCACTTTCTGCCTTTACTTGTGCACTACGCTATTCTTCATGATCAGACAATTTCGTCGCATGGCCTAACTTGAACGTCCGAGTTGATAGCCGCGATGTGATGGAGTTGACCCGCCTGAGCTCTTCGAACCGGGCTATTGCCGAGGTTTCACGGGCTACTCGCCCAAGTTAAACAGACTCAGTCGTACGGCCCGGTGCAGAATAGCGCTCCAGGTCACAAACCGAGCCGTCAGCTCTTAGCACCGAGGCCTCATGTCAATAGCCCGAGGAAATGATCCGGTCCCAGTCGCGTGGCCTGCAGCGCAGTAATGAGCTCGCCAAAGTGAGCATCGAGCCCGAACCGAGGCCTTGTCGGGCGATCCGCCACCGAGTCGATCCGACCTCAGTCGCGTGGCCCAGACAGGTAGTCGAGTCATTAAAGTGAGATATTAAATTGAAATACCGAGGCCTTGTCACATCCACCTGAAAGCAGATTTGACTCCAGGATGCGTGGCCTATGCGCAGTAGCCGAGCTCGGGTCAGGTGAGCCACTGGGTCGGCGCCGAGGCCTTGTCAAGGATCCAAACTCGAGTCGATCCGACCCTCCCAGTCGCATGGCCCGCAGTGGTCGAGCTCTTCAAAGTGAGAGATATTGGGCTCCTCGGCCACCGAGGTCTTGTCATGATCCACCGAACTGATCCGACCCCAGTCGCGCCACTACAGAAAGTAGCCGAGCCTCGTCAGCGAGCCACTGGCCCGGCGCCGAGTCTTATCGCGATCCACCGGAGCCGACCTGGGCTCATAGGTCAGGTGGTCTGTAGAGTAGCGTCGAGCTCGTCAAAGTGAGCTACCGGGTCTTCGCGCCGAGGTTTGTCAGCATCCACTTTACCGACCGACTCTAGGCCGCGGGCCCCGTGGCAGAGTAGTCGGTCGCCGAGCGAGCCATTGGGCCCGGCAAGCCGAGGTCTTGTCGCGATCTAGCCCGAGCCGATCTCGACTCCTAGGCTACATGGCCCCGCAGCGGAGCAGTCAGCCCGTCAGGCGAGCTACCGGGCTCCCGGCACCGAGGCCTTATGGGCGATCCAGCCCGCTGATCCCGACTCCTAGGCCGCGTGGCCTATGCAGAGTGCAGTCGAGCCGCCAAAGTGAGCGCCACCGGGCTTTGGTCATCGAGGCCTTGTCATGATCCAGACCGAAATGACCACTCCTGTGCCGTGGGCCCAGCAGCCAGCTCGCCAAAAGTGAGCTACTAGGCTCCTGGCGCCGATGCCTTGCTGGCGACCGTTCGAAATAACTCGACTCTAGGTTGCGCGGTCTGCGGCAAAGTAGTTTGAAGCCTTTGAAGTGAGTGTCGCTATGCGCACGCATTCACCATGTTCTCGAAAGGTGCGAAACAAGTTCTACGCCGATTTATGGAGAATTTTGAAGCGCTGGCGCTTAATTTTCAAAGTGCTTTCGCCTTCTTATAAATGGCGGCTTCATTGCTAGCGGGAGTTTATACTTTGATATTCTGCCTTTCGTGCGCGATCGAGATCTCAGTATGGTAGATGAAGTTTTAAGCTTGATCGCCTTCGCTGGATCCACCAAGATTCGAAGTTCAATTTTGTCGACTTCTCGTCATTCAAGACCTCATGTGGTAGCTTTGATGGGCTTAAAGCACTCCCATAGGACGATCCTTCACTACCCACTAATTAAAAACATTTTGTATTCTTACTCATATAATATATGAAACTGTTGTGAATCTAGGCATACAAATGTGAATTTCTCGGATCAATAGATATATAGATAATTTGTCGGGAATATTTTGTCTTATGACTTTGATATAGTTTTTTTCTTATCTACACTTTAATAGATTATGTAATATTTTCAACAATCATGAGAGCAAATTATGATTTATAACCAATGAAATTAATTGAAAATAGGACTTTTAATAAGAAAGACATGACACCGATAAAGAGTGTCAAGGTTCTAACACAAGAATATATGTGGATCAATGGCACTACAAAAGTGGTCGTAGTAGACCACTGACCTGAGGATAATGACGCCAAATGAGTGACACGCAAGGCAAACATACAATGTCGTTTCATCATGACACTTTAGGAAACTGCCATTGTAACTCTTCCATGACGCATTAACTGTGTCATTGATTAACTTTTTCCTTGTATCGAAGGAAAAAGAGTACAACACATTATGTATGCTAGTACCTGCCAAAACCTTATCAAAACCAATGGGACAAAAAAAAATCGACGTAAGTGGGAAAAAGAGACAAAGACACCGACATTAGGTCATAAACGAACTTCCCTCTATGTCAACATCCTTGTCGTGCATTCCAATCTTATATATGAGTTTTTAACCAGTTGGTAATGCCTGCGAATAGGTTCACTAAGATTAACATCACATATTTATTATCCAATCTCACCATTCTTTAAGCCTGCAGTGTAAAAGAACTTTGGAGTGATATGCTGCCATGTCCCTGATATCCGCTCATTTATAATGCATAAATAAGATCCCCAACAAGATATTGGATTGTCTCGGAAAAGGAGGCCAAGAAGGATTCCTTTAAATGTTGATCATCGATCTTAACCATATACATTCACAACCGCTTCACATGCAAGGCCAAGATTCTAATGATTTGATACGGTCGTACCATTTGCAGCCAAAGCCGACGTGTTTCACGAGATAAGAAGATCACAGCGCAATATGGCGCACCGTAATTCGGGACCCAGTTTGTAACTGAAGATCCATGATCAACCGGCGGTACTGGGAGCACGATCTTTAACAAGCTCCTCAGTCGCCGTTTCTCAAGATACTGCAAATATAAAGCCGAACGACCGGCATCGCTCGCTGAAGACACCGATGAGTCCGGTTTAATAGATTAACAGAAAGCAATATCGAAGGTAGGGCGAAAGTAAGATACATAAGGGCAATTCAATAGCACTGGGCAAGATATGGTACTTCGTGATCAAGTAGTTCTTCACCCTTTTCACAGACGAATGTCCATTTCACATCAAGTGAACTGACAACCATTGATAGTTGTCAAAGGTGTTTCATTCATATAGTGCTGCTAGTACCTTTCTTAGTATAGGTTGATTGGTGAACCAAATGCCACATAAAGCACTTATCCAAGCCAAGACAAAAAATTTCCTCAAGATCTTTCATCTCACCCTTTAAGTAATTATCGTTTTAGAGCTCTCTAAAAGTCCCAATAAGGTTTAACAACATATATGCATAATAATTAAAAACTGATGATTTAATAAAAATATATGGGCATATAGGGTTGCTTAGCATACCCTTCTTTAATAAATACTACCGCGATTGTACCACATGCGTCCTGGGGATTGCTTCTTTTAATCCATACGCAGATTCGTAATTGATAGACACATACAACGAGGTTTTGCATTTACCACTTCGTGTAATGTGAATCCTTCGTGATTTTTACATATATATGTCATTATCGATGGATCCTTATAGATATGCTGTGATGACATCACGAGACGACATCCAGTTTCTTTAGGGACTCCGCTTCAGCTATTAAAATATGGAAAAGATTTATCCATCACAAGAATATGTTTCTCGTAGTCACTAAATTTCTGCTAGAACCTGTATGGCTTAACGCGCTTTATAATCTCATGATCTCATTATTCTATTGCACTGGTACAAATACCATTTGTACCCAACATGCTTTAGACCTTTAGGTTTGGACTACAGCCTGTCACTTCATTTCTCAAAGAACGTAGAGTTGACCACCATGCCTTTCTTTTCCATTTTGCCAATCATTTATTTCAAGATTCTTTCCACATTTTTGTCTTATTCTCATCATTTATGATACCACATACTTGAAAGTGAAAATATTGTTAATCACAATATTATTTCAATCTCATTTATCTCCTTTGTGCACATAACTTATTGAGATTTCACTATTTTTAGGTACCTGTGCCTTTTCAAGGACTACTTCTTTGTTGTGGACCTTTTTAGGGGTCCCTTGTTCAACATATGCTCTTGCATGCGCTTGTTCTATATTAGCATTGTGTTCTTGTGTTTCTCCTTCTGAGGAGTTGTATCTTTTGAGCCAAAAGGTCTCCCACTCGCCTTTTGGCTGCTTTTAGATTCATTTTCAATATCCTTCAGGACATTAATCCGTGCCGAGTATTTGCACGACATGTGACTGCCACTTTTGTATCGTTGAATGCATCAGTAATTGATTTGCAAAATTTTGCAATAAATAATCCTTTGAACTTCCAAATTCACTTTTGGATTTGTACGTGATCAAAACAGATAGCCACAATTTGGCCCGGCATGATTTCTCATCACTTTTCTCGAACCTACTTTTCTCCCTAATGGTGAGAATAAATTACATTAAAATGATAGTCAAGAAATGTGTTGTAAAAATATCTCCGTTGAGGGCTCAAGGGTATTCTTATGAAGGGAATCATATCCCACATAAATCCTAAGTCTTCTTTGTGGACCCATTTTAGTACAGATGTGTTGGCAATTAAGATAAACTGCAAACCAAACATTTTATATGAGATATATTTGGTGGCTTGCTGAGCAATAAGCCGAAAGGGAGTATTCATAGGTATGAGGTCAAATATGAAAACTAAGTTTGCAATGATGCATAATAGCATGTCCCCATGCTGAAGTGGGGTAATTTGAAGCCACATTAGTTGATATGTAATTAACATAAAATATACATGGATTGTTTGCTGAACTTGGTAGAGGGATAGATGGGCACTATTAGGGAAAGACAAGTCTCAAGCAAAGATACCGATTAGTTGGTCCCATGGCTGCCACACGCCTTCGGGCCTTATAGATGGTCATTGTCTCGCACAATGATAATACGTCTTCGCCCTGAGAGGACCACCACGCTGCATACGAGTACAATACTGAGCCCTTATAGCTTCTTTATCCACTTCTAAGGTTTATAAAAGAATGATAAAACAATTACGAATATGACATAAGGATATGTATATGAACGCTGATAAGAAATGTAACATGATATGATAAGTAAATATGAGATATGTATAAGCATGTTTAAATGATATGATATGTTAGGGGATGTATATGCATGTGTATAGAATTGTGATGATCTTCGCGGTTAGTGGTCAGCCCACTAGTTTATTCCCATTGCCGCAAAGCTTAGCACGGTTTTCATCCATGCAGGTATGGAAGCGAGGGAAGAAGGCCTGATAACTTTATCGTTTCCGTCAACACATAGTTAGATGCCCATCGTAAGACTTTTTAGTCTATTTTGTATATGTAAATTTTTTTTGTTATTTGTAAACAAACGTAAAGTTTTTGTATAAGTCGAACACTCCCATTTGTGAATCTTGAATATATTTTTGAAATTCCACTGCTATAGAATATATCTCAAGATACATGCTTATTACTGTATGAATGAACAAACAGAGCAGAAACGAACAAGGACACCTTTCGCCTCTACAACGCACGTGGTGGCAGGCCTGGGTGTAAACACAAGGTATCTTATGATGGAAGGGGAATCATGATCCCACGATAATCCCAAGTCTTCTTTATGGACCCATTTTAGTGCGAAGGTGTTGTTACAATTGGTACATAGGGAATTGCACAAACCAAATATTCTTATATGAGATATATATTTGTGACTTGCCGAGTACAAGCTAGAAAGGAGTATTCATGGTAGAGATACTCAATATGGAACTAAGTTTGCAGATGCATAATAGCATGTCCCCATGCTGAAGTGGGTAATTTAGTTTTCATTAATAATGGTATAGCTATTAACTAGAGACGCTTGATAACGGACTCTGCTAAACCATTTTATATGAGTGTGAGCAACAGGATGCTCAATGTTTATCTCGACTGACATACAATTCACAAAGTTTTGGAGGTAAACTAGCATTATCAAGTCTCGATACTTTAATTGATAACGTGAAATTGTGCCTACAATTTTTTATTTCAGCAAGAAGTCTGTGTAAGGCAATATTACGGGTTGCAAGGAGACAAACATGAGACCATCTTGTAGAAGCATCTATTAAGACCATGAAGTACCGAAAAGGTCCACATGGTGGATGAATGGTCCACAAATGTCCCCATGTACTCTTTCTAAAAATATTGAGGACTCAAACTTGACTTTGGTATGAGATGGCCTGACTATCAATTTGCCTTGAGAGCACTTAACACATAGGTATTCATGGGACAAGAGGATCTTATGGTTTTTTAATTCATGCCCTTGTGATTTTTCTATGATCCTTCATCATTAAAGATCCAGACTCTTAGCATGTCATGCCAAAGCGACAAAGTCTTTAAGTCGCTGAACTTCGTTCACGACAACATATGACTCAATGTGCTTTATGCTTGTATGATACAACCCTGGAGAAAGCTAAGAGTGTTCAACAACAAGTTTTCTGTTTAAACAATAGAGGTAATATAAAGACACTCTTATTACCACCATTCATGGTTTCCACATGATATCCATTTCTGTGAATATCTTTAAAAATGAGCAAATTTCTTATGGATTTACTAGAATATAATGCATCATTGATGTGGAACCTAGTCCCTTTTGGTAGCATTATATTGGCTCTTCCGAAGCCTTCAATTAAGTTGCTAGTACTAGATATGGTACTCACATTGCCACTTGTTAAAGTTAAACTTAAAAAGTATCTTTTATCCCGAAGAATAGTATGCGTGGTTGCACAATCAGCGAGACATACATCACCATCATCCATCTCTATTTGTCTAGAGCAATGACATGTAAAATAATATAATAACAAAATGATAATTTATTTATTTATTTATTACATATATGATGTATCATTCAATAGTAACATTTTCATCATCCATCAATAGTCTATTTTCTCAAGGGGTACTCCAAAGAAATCCACATCATAATAAGATAGGTCTAGTCCTTTAGCATCGCAGAAAGTTCATTTCCTGGCAATTTCTGATGCTTGGTAAAGGTCCACCAAATGTTTAGTCAGAAGATGTGCACGAATTAATGTCCTTTCATACCACATCTATGGCACAAGCTCATGGTTTTGAAGGCGATTCTACGCATGCTTCTCCCTCTGCTTTGCCTAAGATTATTCCACTTCGGTGGTGCATTGAAGTTTTCCTTTATGGGTAGAATTATTACCATGAGTTCCATGGTATCGAGAATTTCCACGACTCACACCATGACCCCTAATTCCCGACCACAACCATGACTATGTCCATTTCATTAGTTTAGATGATATCGCATTCACTTAGGAATGGTTCACCCGGGCCAAGCTGACTGGGTGATTTTTCATTAAAAAGCTTCCATTATTCCGCTTCACACAAGAGACATGAAATTAGTTCATACTTTTGAACCCGTGTTGTCAAGTATTACTTCAGAGCACATTCGAGGCATGGAATGTAGTGAATGTTTTCTCCAGCATGTCTTCCTCTGTGACCTTTTCTCCACACTGCTTCAACTGGGAGCTAATTCTAAATAAAACAGAGTTATATTCACTAAGTGTTTTAAAATCTTGCAACCTCGGGTGCATCCAGTCATACCGAGCTTTTAGGAGGATTACTGTTTTCTAGTGGTCGTATCTCCCTTTTAACTCATTCCATGGAGTGAGAGCATCTTTTACTGTAAGATATTCATTTTTCAAGTCCTCATGGAGATGATGCCGAAGGAAAATCAATGATTTTGCGTAATCCTGCAGGGATGCTTGATTTCCTTCCTTTATTGTATTCCCAAATTCATAGCATCAAGGTGGATCTCAGCATCAAGGATCCATGACAGATAGTTTTTTCCAGAAATATCAAGGGTCACAAACTCTAATTTTGTAAGATTTGACATTTTCAAAAAAATCCTTTGGAATGTGATGAAAAAACAAAGGTTAACTTTAAGGTAGGACTTAGATGATTACCTCCAGAGCAAACTCGTGCTGATAACGTTTTGAAAATGCTGTTGAATGATGATCCAAAGGAGATAGTCCCTCTTATGTACGAGAAAATAAGAGAATTTCCCGAGAGATGGAAATAGTGTCAGATAGAGTAAGGAAGCAAAATGGGGATAAAGATAGCTTTGCTTTTTCCAGGATAAATCATACATAGGGTGGGAAGGCCTATTTATAGGCTCCCAAAGTGACCTTCCAATATCCTCATTAATGTATGAATTAATGAGGGTATTAATTAAAGTATTAATGACAATTTATATATACAGAATTCAAGATGAATCCATTCATTGAAAAGATCAGATCCTAACGGCTTTATTTGCAGGATGTCAATCTGTAGGCTTCATTCATTTCAAAAAACTTTTCATTTATAACAATATATATATATATATATATATATATATATATATATATATATATATATATATATATATATATATATATATATATATATATATATATATAATTTTTTCTATAAACAAATATTTTTATATTTTTCTAAGTAATAAAAAACTAATATATTAATAATTTATAAAATATTACGTAGTTATTAAAAATTAATTAAAAATACTGAACCAGCAAAGGAAAGCAATGACTCAAGCATTACCGGGCTAGCGTTCCCTAGTTCTAATCATGTTAGCGACTGATCTAATGTCAAACCCATTATTTCACTCTAATTCTGCGCTTCAACCTCGAACCACTTATTAAGTTTAAAAATCGCCCAATCATCTCACGTGTATATTCAGTGATAATAAATCAAAAGTCATGTATGATCATTTAGTATAGTTTGGATAATTGAAAGTCAGCAAACAAGTTTTGATTGGATTCTAATTGCATTATTACATATTCTCATGAGACACTACGCTTATATGTAGAATAAAACATGACCTAAGACCGTTATCTGCTAAAGTGAAGGAAGGTGTTTTTAGTGTTGAAACGAATTTTTTATCCAAAAGTTTTAAACAATTTCAAATATGCATCCAAAATATCAAATCCAGGTTGAGATTATTAGAAACAACATAATAAACAAAGATATTTACGATAAATTAATCATATTTCTACCAAAACAAAAATCTCATTTAATAAAAAATCTAACTAAATAACTATTTATAATTTGAGTATTATGAAATTCTATGACCATCATGGGCTAAGAAATTGTCCAATGATATGTGGATTTGATTTTGGGTTCTACCCAAAAGGTCTCATGTCAATGTAAATTTTTTATTTTTATTTTTTTAGGCTAATCTCATAATGCAGTTGGGAGGATCATAATTAACAAAGCCTCTATACCGATAATACTTGTATTCTCAAGACTCGACCTCGAAACCATTGATTAAGCTAGAAAAGACCCATAACTATCTCACCTACATATTTGATGGCAGTTTCAACTCGAAACCATTGATTAAAGTAGAAGATACCCTAATCATCTCACCTATATATTCGATGGTAGGCTCGAACTCGAAACCATTGATTAAACTAGAAGATACTACGACATTACTTATGTGTAAGTGGGTGTCACTCAGACACACTAGCTTGGACTTTACTTTGGTTTTGAACCTATATTTATAATATTTAATTTTAAAATAACCTATTTTTTTCCAACCCTCATCTTCATCTTCATCCTCCTTTCCCTTTACAAACTCTCTCCTTCTCTTACTTTTACAAACCCTAGGACTATCCCCTTCCATGTCTTCCATGGACGTTTCTGCTTCTCACCTTCGGAAATGGGCAAGGCCAGCCTTCATGCGCTTTCCTTCTCTGATTTTTGTGAGCTTAAATGAAATTACCTATAAATTTAATTGGAAAAAAAAGAACTTCTGTATATAAAATAGATAAAAGGAAGTTAGGCCAGAAAAGCTCAAGATAAGATATCTTATATGACGTATAATGAAAAAATTTCCAGCTCTGCTGGATCATGCAAACCAATAATTCACGTTAAGTAGCCCATCTAGAGGAAAGGGACGTAAAGATTTGTTTAATTAAAACCTTTATGTCTTTCATGATTTAACTTACATCTATTCACTTGGATTAGATCATAGTATGTTGTTCTAATATTACTTATAAATTTGTCCTTACTTGGACTCGAACCCAAGATTATTCTCATTTCTATGTCAGTTTAAGCTCATAACCACTTGAGTTGGGGTTTATTAGGGGTATAAACGAGCCTAACTACTTAAGCTCGACTCATAAAATACTCGAATTCGACTCAGAGTTAATCGAGTTGAGCTCAAGTAGTTCGAGAACTTGTTGAACCAAGTTCGAATATCACAATACCCCTAGCTTGAGTTGCTTGCAAGTTTAATCGAGCTTTACTATTTTATTAATTCCAGTGATCCTCGAAGTTAAACTCGAAACAGTCGAAGTTAAACTCGAGTCAAGTCGAGTTTGAGTATAATTATTTATTAATTCTTAACTAATTAGCTTTATCGAATGAAGTTCGAAAGTAGCTCGACTATTTTTCGAATCTAATTTGAACAACTAAAAATAAAACTTAATCGAAGTTCAAGTTTCAGTTTTAATCAAGTCAGTTCAGTTAGTCTTGTATCAACTCCGACTCGATTAGACCTCTAAGTCTTATTCGCTTTCATGAATTGAATTGATAAATATATAATAGAAAACCAAAAGATGATTTGAACTTAATAAATATATAATAGAAAACCAAAAGATGATTTGAACTTAATAAATATATAATAGAAAACCAACAGAGAGACAAAGCATGTTCTGATTAAGAAATCTATGGCACACACAAATTTTACTTCATTACAAAACACGTACACTCACAACTGGCCTATTATTTATAATATAGATGTGTAGGTACCCATAACGCCAGCTGAAATACCCATCAACACAACCAATTATAATCACTAACTCAACTCCAAATTCTCATAAATGCATGAAATCTTCAGATACAGAAGCACGGCAACAAAATTGAAGCGGTGACACTTAAAAAGGCTCCCACCAACGACATGAGAGACCCAAAAAATGGGATTGTCATAGCTATGATAATGGTACTGAACACCAAGGTGGTCCTAACTAGAAGATTATATGGTCTTTTTTTGTGGAGGTATGGGAACCAATTTTCAGTAGCATTCACAATTGGTAACCATTACCATATTTGAAATGGGATTGACTAGGTCGTATATGGCAATCTTTGAGCTCATCTTCTCGATCGGAAGGTTTAAGGTTATTTGTGACTGAACTTTTGAACCAAACATCAGGTACCCTAAAACCGCCATGGCTGCATAAGTGATGGTGCAGAAGATGAAGCATACAAGAAGGACCTGCAATACGAAATGTAATAGAAGATAATTCAGTTCTAGATAATTAAGTTTGAAATCCTTATCTTTTTCCAGCCAATCAAATTCCCTCCTCCTAGTATATATCTATCCAGGAGAAGATGCTGACTTCAATGATGTTTTCTATCTTACGTAACTGAAAACGAAGGATTTGGAACTTACATTAGAGAATTGATGCTTCTTCTTCATAGAAGTGTACAAGGTAGGGAAGACCGGATGAGCACAATAACAGAAGGCATATAAGCTAAGAGCAGTGGGAATTCCTTTCCAGTTCAGATTTGTTCCTTTCTCGGAAAATCCAACTCCATCAAAAGCTCCATTCCATAGAATCGAACCAAGAATTATCAAAGAAGCTAAAACCCCACTTGCCGATACATAAGAAAGGATACTGAGACTGTTCAACCAGACAGAAGGCAAAACAACTAAGCCCACAATGAATATGAAGCCTTGTTTCCTGTGTTGGGAAACAGATTATGTAGATTATCTCCTTTCCAGGATTAGAAAGCCTATTGACACCAGGTGCAGAGCCTTCGGTGTACATGAAAATGGGATGTACTCAGTAATCTTCCTTCTTCCTGAAAGCTCGCTCGCCGACGCTGGGATAAGTTTGATGCTTGGATGGACGTCCATGATCTTCTCTGAGGAGTAAGCCTGTGTAGAAAGTTGCAGCGGCGATGACAAGGGAGAAGAAGCAGGCTCAACCATCCTCCTGATGAAAGGGCATATGGAACGGAAAGGATCCCAACTCCTGGTCGGAATAGAATCGATCAGATCATGTTATATTTTTCAGAGGAAATAGAATTCAGAGGAAAATGAATTCCTTTTATATTTTTCCCAGTGATTTCCTTTTATATTTTTCCCAGTGAATTCCTTGATAATTTTTTTCTTTCCTGCTACTTTCCTCTAGCCTAATGATATAGAATCTTACAAATTCAAGCAGTGAGCATATTGGTTTTGGGTTCTGAACTACAAACATAGCCTAAAAGAAACTGAAATCAGAAAATTTAAAAAGAAAAACAAACAAACCGGATAAAGCATTGAGGCCATTGAAACAGGTCTTGAAGAAAGAGGTAGAGCTGGTATCTTGCTCTTGGCTTGATTTCGATCATCATGGAAGAGAGTGTGAGCCCATCACGCTGTTCCGCCCCATGTTCATTCTAGAGAGAGAGAGAGAGAATTTAGAGAGAAAGAGTCACAAAAAGAAGAAAAGAAAGAAAGAAGAGTAAGAAGCTTGATGAAGAGAGATGAGAGAGAGAGAGTTATATCCAATATATAGGCAAAAGATGGAAGTGGTGGAAAAATAAAAAAACTGGTCTCTTGAAGCCGCCCAAAGGCAAAAATAGATTTTTGGAGAATAGGAAGCTTAAAGGTAGGTTCCAACAATGACAACAACTTTTCCAAACTCGTGGTTTAAATTTCTCAAAATCATGTGAACCATAGACGCCCAATCAATTGCTCACTTGCATTTTGTTTGTAGTTTTGCCCATTAATGGATAGGGAGCTCATCCTTCCTTCTCGTTATACAGTCATACAACTCTTCATGTGTTGGGAGAATCTGGGAATCACAACAAATTGGTTTCTGGAATATTTTTCTTATGAGGGTAGTGCTTTGATTCACCAATGGACGAGCATTTTAAGTTTTTAAACATGAGCACATTTAATTGAATAGAAATTCTTTGTAATGATAAATATCCTAAAATTTAAATTAACAAATATATGATTATCAAATATATAGACTTTGAGTTGATTATTTATACTATTAACCTGGATGATGTCTCATCCTCTAAAGTTTTTAACAAATTTGATTTATCTATCCTATGTATTACTAATTTGAACCAATAAAATTATTTATTTTTTTACAAAAATAATAATAAAATTGCTTTTAAATTTATAAAATATGTGTCATGGTACAATGTTTTAAATATCGAACCGATTGGTCGGCACTTTCGAATGCCCTAATCCAACGACACCAACATCTTCACAAAGCGATTTTATGAGTAATGAGCATCATTGTTTTGCAAGATGTATTTTGTGATGAGGATTGAAGATGAAATATAAAAATGTATTTAGAATGAGATTACTTTTCTACTATTTGGGTGAGATTTATTTTTTCTACCATTTGCATCATTTATGAATTTAAAAAAAGTCAAATATTCTCAGTTTGATTTGTCATTTATGAAATGGGAAAATTGGATTGGTTTCAAAAATAATTTTAAACAGTAGAAATTCTTATTCTATTTGGAGAATTTGACAAAATTCTATTTGGATGTTCTATTTGATTTGAATTTATGATAATTTTTTTGCAATTCTATTTAATTCCGTGACAATCGAAATAATTTTATTTGAAAGAGTCTAATTTTTTTTAAAGAAATATAATATTATTGATTCAAACTTGCAATAGATCAATAGATTCAATATAAAAATAGCTAAAACCAAGACAAAACAATATCCAAGCATTACATAATAAATCGTTAAAAAACTACAATTTGATAATATTTATGTCGACTGAATATCAAGAACTCCAGCTTCTAAGATCCGCTTTGTTTATCCGAATTGCCTCACATGTACAAAACGTCAGAATAAAACAATGAACACCACATCATAACAAGCCGACAATAAACCAAACGCCGATAAAATGATGACAACACAAAAAAGCAAAATAAAATCTAAATCTTCGTGGAAAAACCACTCTATTAAGCAAGAAAATGAAATAGCTCTATTTTACTTGCACTATGATATTGTATTATTATGTTAGCCAAGCAAAGTTATCTTCAGAAGTCGCCAAAAAGGTTGTCTTCTAGAAATTATTTTAAGAATGGGTTGAGATTTCCAGTGAAGTATTTTTCAACTTCTTGTAACGGTGATAAATATATTTTCAAAAAGAAATAAATATCATGTTGATCATACTATGAAAATATAACTTATACTAGAAATATGATATCTAAGTATTTTTTTTATAGGTAACTTTATAAAAATGTTGAATAAATAGATTGTCAAAAAAAAATTTATAGAAATTTTTTATTTTTTTCTTGGAAAAACCTAACCTCATTTTTCTCTACTAGCCTCTTTTCTCAAACATATTGATAATTTTATTTTATTTTTTGTCATTCTAAGAGTAAAGGTGAATAAGTATATGAGGGGCATATGGTCGAGTGTAAGGGCATTTTTGTAATTTAACTGCTAACGTGTTATTATAAATAATCTACTATATAAGCATTGTTATAAATAGCGTAAAAATGCAAAGCTAAAGAGAATTATGTTATTTCTTATATATATATCTAAAAAGAAAATGAATGACAAAATAGATACTTAATGAGAATAAAGGGAGGGAGAGAAAGAGAGAGAAGACTTCTCATTTAGATGATCTTATAAAGAAGTGAAAGAGACCATTTATAGGCTTCATGTAAAAGGGTTCATTATTAACTTTAAATGACCTCATAATGATGTTAATAATGACCACCATAAAGCATGTTCATGAACTTCCAAATTGAAGTTTATTCATGAATCTATAAGGGATATTAAATGATATAATGTCTATCCTTCATCAAACAATCTATGTGGTCATTCACCACATGACCTCTTCATTTATAACACTCCCTTTGAATGACTACTCATAAAGAATATGTCTCATTAAACCTTGCTAGTAAAAAACCATGCGGGAACCAAGGAAAAAAGAGTATAATATTCATATAATGTTGTAGATTGTTCTTACTTTGTTATGACTGCCTCGTTAAAAACCTTGCCAATAAAACCCAATGGGATAAAACCTGGACGAAGGGAAAAAGAGTGTAGTACGTTAACATCTTATCATAAGCATGCTCCCCCTCATGTCGATATCTTTAAGTTGGCGCATTTCAATCTTATGTATTAGCTTCTTAAATGTTAAGATTGGCAATGACTTCAGAATAAGTCTGCTAGATTATCACTTGACCGTATTTGTTGAATATCAATTTCACCACTCTTCTAGAGTTCATGTGTATAAAAGAACTTTAGAGAAATGTGTTTAGTTCTATCTCCTTTGATTTGTGCAATGCATGCAATGTTATCTTCAAATAATGTTGTTGGGTTGTCTTTGATAGAGGGGAGTCCGCATGATTCTTGGATATGTTGAATCCTTGATCTTAGCCATATGCATTCACCACTTGCTTCATGAATTGCTATAATCTCTTAATGATTCGATGATGTGGCCACCATTGTTTGCTTAAAAAATCTTCATGAAATAGCAGTTCCATTACAATTAAACACATATCTTGTTTATGATCTAGCCTTATGTAGGTCTGAAAGGTATCCTGCATCAGCATATCCAAACAATTGTTGCTTGATTCCTTTGAGTAAAATAGACCCATATCGGGCGGTTCCTTTGAGGTAGCGTGAAATATGTTTTTGATACCATTCCAATGTCTTGGGTCGGAGCGAATCAGACCTAGCTAATAAATTGACGTAGTGCTAATACATCAGGAAGTTGAGCACAAATGAGTGATATTATAACGCACCACTCCGACACTAAGATATAGTACTTCAGGACCAAGTAATTCTTCACCCTTTTCATAAGGACAAAATGGGTCCTTTTTCACGTCAAGTGAACGAACAATCATTGGCGAACTTAAAGGGTGTGCTTTATCCATATGAAAACATTTTAAAATTTTCTTAGTATATGCCGATTAATGAACTAAAACTCCAGTAGGGAAATGTTAGATCTGTAGGCCAAGACAAAATTTTGTTTTCCCGAGATCTTTCATTTCAAATTCCTTTTTCAAATATTTTTCTGTTCTTGTGAGCTCTTCAGAAGTCCCAATAAGATTTAGATCATCGACATACACAGTAATAATTACAAATCCAGTTTCTAATTTCTTAATAAAAATGCATGGGCATATAGGGTTGTTTGCATACCCTTCTTTCAATAAATACTCATTGAGGCGATTGTACCACATGTGTCTAGATTGTTTCAATCCATATAGAGAACATTGTAATTTGATTGAGCACATATTACGAGGCTTTGTATTATTTGCTTCAGGCAATTTAAATCCTTTAGGGATTTTCATATATATGTCATTATCTATGGATCCATATAGATAAGTTGTGATGACATCCATAAGAAGCATATCTAGTCCTTCAAAGAAAGCTGAGTACTGCGCTCCATTACAGGGTTATAATATGTTTCCTCGTAGTCAATACCAAGTCTCTATGAGAAACCTTGTGCTAGTAATCGCGCTTTATATCTTATGGTCTCATTATTTTCATTGTGTTTTCATACAAATACCCATTTGTACCCAATTGACATACAATAGTCATTGAGAGTTTATGAAGTAAATTCATCATCATTATTAAGTCTTATTGTCTTGATTAGATAATCAGGGAATTGCGCTCTTAATTTGATCATTTGTGCAAGGAACCTAGCAAATGCAACATTTCTTATGGAAAGAAGACATACATGCGACCATCTAGCGGGAGGTACCATTAGGACCATAAATAACGAAAAAGTCCACATGGTGGATGAACAGGTCCCCATTTGTCCCCATGTATTCTTTTCTAAAAAAAATTGGTGATTCAAACATGATTTTATTAAATGATGGTCTAACTATTAACTTACCTTGTGAACAAGGGTCACAAGAAAATTCATTGGGCAAAAGAATCTTTTGGTTCTTTAATGGATGCCCATGTGATTGTTCTATGATTCGCCGCATCATTGAAGATCCAAGGTGACCTAGCATGTTATGCCAAAGAGTAAAAATCATTGGGTCATTAAACTTCTAGTTAATTACAGCATATGACTCAATTGGCTTTATGGTCGTATGATATAACCCAGAGGAGAATGCCGAGAGCTTTTCCGCAACAATCTTTTTCCCATAAATAATAGAGGTGATCTATAAACTTTTTTTATTACCTCATCTATAGCTTCAATATGACATCCAGCTTTGTGGAATATCTTTAAAATCCAAGCAAATTCTTTGGTTTTGTCTCACCATTATTCCGCTTGGAGAGGAAATGGGTATTTTTCAAAGGGTTAGAAGGATGATTATTATAGTGCTCTGAATTCTGTCCACAAACTCACTCTAATTACGACTGGCTATCCACGCCCATAGGTTTGGGGCGATATCACATTCACTTCAGGGAATGATTCAGATCCAGTTGGATGGGATTGGTGATTTTTCATCAAAAGCTCATTATTTTGTTCAGCTACTAGAAGACATGATATTAACTCTTAATATTTAGTAAATCTACACTCTCTATATTACTACTGCAGGAGCACATTAGAGGCGTGAAATGTTGTGAACGTTTTTTCTAGCATGTCTTCATCCGTGATTTTTTCTCCGCATAGCTTCAATTTGGAGCTTATTTTAAATATAGCGAAGTTATACTCACTGACTGTTTTAAAATATTGCAACCTCAATTGCATCTAGTCATAAATGCTTTGCAAAATCACTCGCTTTTGGCCATATCAAATCTATCCTTCAAGCGGTCTATTAGAGTGAAATGATCTTTTACAGTGAGATACTCATTTTTCGGGATCCGTGGAGATGATGCCTAAGAAAATTATGTCTTTGCACACCCCCGCTAGGACTCTTCATTTTCTTCTTATTGTTTCTCCAAGATTCATGAAGTTAAATATTTCTATTATCAAGAATCCATGATAGATCATTTTTAATGAAATATCAAGTTTCACAAATCAAGTTTTGTGAGATTTACATTTGCAAACTTTAATATATGAAAAAACATAATAATGTAATTTTACCTTGTTAGAGCAGACCGTGTTGATAACGTGTTATGTAATGAAGTGAAAAAAATGCAAAGCTAAGGAGAATTATGTTATTCTCTTTTATATATCTAAAAAAGAAAATGTAGTCGAGGAAAATATTACTTTAATGAGAATAAAGGGAGGGAGAGAAAGAGAGAAGATCAATGGAGATGATCTACAAAGAAGCAAGCTAGAGAAGCCATTTATAGGCTTTCCATACAAGGGTTCTATTATTAATCATTGTAAATGGACTCTTATAATGATGTTAATAATGACCACCATAAAGAATGTTCATGAACTTCCAAATTGAAGTTTATTCATGAATCTATAAGAGATATTAAGTGATATAATGTCTATCATTCATCACACAATTAATGTGGTCATTCACCACATGACCCTTCATTTATAACAACCATATTTAAGTGATAGTGAAATTAATTAAAGAATTTTTTTAAATGAAATAAAATAAGTTTTAAAGAATATATAAAAAACAATTATTAACTTTTAATTTAAAAAAAGAAAATTCACCTTACTTATATTTTAGGGGGATTGGACTAAAACCATTTTAAAGTCGTAATTCATAAATCTAACCTTCATCAATTTTTGACATCATTTTGATAAAAATACCTCATTTTTTAAAAAAAATAATCCTTTTATAGTACATATTTAAATATATGAAATGGCTAAGGACATTTTTGTCTATAATAAATCATTCTTCAAAAAAAAACATGAAAATGATTATTTTAACAACTTTGGAGTCAATTTTTTTTCAATTATCAATGCCCTAATGCACCAGAACGATAAAAGATGCACAAACTTAAAGTCGCCTGAAGTTATTTTAAATAAATATTTGTATATTTTATATATACATATGACAACACTATGAAAAAAATGATCAATAAATATTATTGACACATTTTATTGAATGGTTAAGATTAATTACAAATAATAATATTGAAATTTAAATTAGTTTAGAATTTATATGATTGACAGGTTTTCAAAAAATGTATATGTATACAATATAAAGGGATAAAATTGTTAAGGGTGGAGACATGTAAACACGTGGAAATTTAGTGGGTTGTAAGGTGAAAAACAAACTGTATGAGTATTGCATTTAGAAAGTCATGGAGTTTCTACAAACTTCCTAGGGTTACAACAATAATATCACTTTTAAATGGTAGGTCTAGGCACTTCAATCCCAATACTTGAGTTTGTGTCCAATTTGAATTTGAATTAATTTCACATCATAGTATTATGGTTTCTAGAGATGTAAATGTGAATGGCCCTACCTAAATCATGATATACGCTATGATTGATTGAATTTATATTTACCATTTTAAGTTTGATTCATTGTAAGAACGGAATACTACGAGTCATATATTTTTATTCCTATTTTATTTTTAAATCGAAATGAATTTGGGATTTCATTTTAGTTTGAATGAATTAAAGAATATTAGTTGAACCTCTTTTTCTCTCAATCTTCTTTTAATAATTACTTTAAGAAAAACGACGATTTTATCATTTTCAAATTTCCAAAACACTCATCTATACTCTTTTTATCAATTTATTTCTTATTAAAAGAGCTTATTCCACATAGCTTACAGCTTTATTCTTTGTTTTTCATTATCTTGCCATCTTGTCGCTGGCCATTAATTTTGTGTCGCTTTTATTGCAACGCTTTATTTATATTTGTCATCTAAATGTGCCTAAACATATTCTATCGTAGCAGATAACAAATCGACATGCTGATAACCTGAGTCATGCGATTCTAAATAATAATATATTATCAAATTTATACGCTTAGTTCCAATTTATTACAAGTATTAACCCGAATTGTCATTTTATCCATATTAGCTTTTAGTTTATTTGATATTTCGCTTTTATCAATGTATTATTACTTGTTTGAATCATTAAAGTTATTTTCTTTTCATATATATAAAATAAATTTTAATAAAAAAATCATACCACTCTTTTTATAATAAATTGAACAATGGTCGTATTAGGAAGTTATAAAATTATATTAAATATATTGTTATTATTTTGTTTATATAAACATTAAATAATTTTAAAATATATAGATTTGTGAAGGATTATAATTTAATTTGGTTTTTCTTACTGGAATGAAATAAGTATTGCTTTTCTTTTTTTTTTTTTCCACTGAAGGAATGATAATGAAGTTGGTCCGTGAAGCAAAATGATAAGAAATTAAATGTGGAGAAATTGTTTTTCAAAAAAATGTGGAGAAATTGATGACAATGAAG
The DNA here is from genome assembly GCA_016808115.1 of Tetrastigma voinierianum. NCBI lineage: Eukaryota > Viridiplantae > Streptophyta > Magnoliopsida > Vitales > Vitaceae > Tetrastigma > Tetrastigma voinierianum. The sequence continues at coordinate 562,423 of JAEQBH010000935.1, forward strand.
TTGGCACACAGGAAAGTGGGGTTAGGAGTTAAGAGAGTACCGTCCAGGAGGAACTGTAAACTCATTTGATTACTCTTATACTTGTAATATTTTGAAAATATAGAGATCTAAGAGTTATTATTCAAATTAAAGATATGAGATATAATGATTTAGAGCCCATTCTAATGTTATAACGATAAGCGAATTTGAGTCGGTCACGCTACACAAAGGCATGTTTATACCCCACCCGCACTAATTCTCGTGACAACCTAAGAGATCATAAAGAGCGGCCAAAGTCTACCATATAACACACCGCATTCCCAAGATAGCCGAACGGCGGGCCCACCCAAATTAAACGGAGCCGGGAACCCATTGGTGCCTCACGCGCCAAAACGGATCGTGACCAATTCTATCCACTTTTTTCGAACCAACTTTAGGCTAGTCCAACCTGACTCACGTGTTAGCGGATCAAAATGGATCAAACATTAAAAATCAAAATAATAATAAATAACAATTTTACAAATTTTATATTTTATACATATTTATACTTATTCTTATATTCTTAGTGATTATATAAAAATAAATTATTTTAGTTATATATATATATATATATATATATATATATATATATATATATAGAGTATAGCATATATATATATATATATATATATATATATATATATATATATATATAATTTTTTCTATAAACAAATATTTTATATTTTTCATAATAAAACTATGTTTTAATAATTATAAAATATTATGTACTTAATAAAAAATTTAAATAAAAAACAGGTCAAATGGGCAAAGTAAGTTGGGTCGACCCAAGCATTAATGGGCCAATTGCCCCTACTTCTATTCATGTTGGTTGATTGATCCATTGGGTTAAACCCATTATTTCACCTCTAATTCCTAGGGCTTTAATCATTGATTAAGTTAAAAAATGTTCCAATCATCTCACGTATATATCCCGGTGATAACGAATCAAAAGTCAGAAAGGACTATTTAGTATAGCTTGATAATTGAAAAGTCAGCAAACACGTTTTATTGGATTTAAATGCATTATTACATATTCTCGTGAGACACGACGCCGGAAAAAAGTGTAGAATAAAACACATGGCCTAAGACCTCGTGATCTGCTAAAGTGAAGTGAAGGTGTTTCTTTTTTAAAGGGTTGAAAACGAATCTTTTATCCAAAAGTTTTAAACAATGTCAAATATGCATCCAAAATATCTAATCCAGGTTGAGATTATTAGATATGTTCATAACAACAAAGATATTTATGATAAATTAATCATATTTCACCAAAACAAAAACTTCATTTAATATAAAAATCTAACTAAACAACAATTTATTATTTAAGAGTATTAAGAATCTTATGGACTCATCATGGGTTAAGTACAACCATGATATGTGTGATTTGATTTTGCCCCACCCAAAAGATCTCATCAATGTAATTTTTTTTTTTTTTTTTTTTTAGCTAATCTCAGATTACGGAGGATCATAACAGTAATAAAGCCTTATTACATAAATACACCATTCTCGCCGCCGAAACCATCGGGACAGCCTAGAAGACTCCATAACCATCTCATCTAAGTTATTATCTACGCCAGGCCAAACTAGAAACCATTGATTAGACTAAAATATTTAACCATCTCACCTACATATTCACGGTATATTCAACTCGAAACTATCGACATTAAACTAGAAGATACCGCGATATTACTCGATGTATATGTGGGCTTGACTCAAACATTACCAGTTTCGACTTTACTTTTGGTTTTCAATCTATATTTATAATTTTAAATATAAATATATTCGATGTATGTGCTCGAACTGGAAACCACTGGACAAACTACAAGATATCCCAACTATCCTTCACCTGCTATATATTCGATATAGCTCGAACTCAAACCATCGATTAAACTAGATACACATATTACTCAGGCGTGGGTGTGACTCGTACACACTAGCTTGGACTTTACTTTTGGTTTTGAACCTATATTTATAAATTTTTTAAAATAACCTATTTTTTTCTTTTCCAAACTCGTCTCATCTTCATCTTCATCCTCCTTTCCCTTTACAAACTCTCTCCTTCTCTACTTTTAAATAACCCGGACTGCCCCTTCCATGTCTTCCATGGGCGTTTCTACTTCTCACCTTCGGAAATGGGCAAGGCCAGCCTTCATGCGCTTTCCTTCTCTGGTTTTTGTGAGCTTAAATGAAATTACCCATATTTTTAATTGGAAAAGAAAATTAACATCTGTATATAAAATGGATAAAAGGAAGTTAGCTAGTGCTCAAAGATAAAGATATCTTATATGACGTATAATGAAAAATTGCACTATGTTGGATCATACACTACAATAATTAACGCTAAGGGTTTATTGATGACAAGGAACACCACACCCTATAAAGCTAAGTAGCCCATCCGTGGAAAGTGCGAATTCGAGAAAATTCCAATTTTCGGAAAAATGGCAAAATCGCTATTCTCGTAAAAACTGAATTTTTCTGTATCTCGGATGATAAAATGGATTTCACCGTTGGAATCGCCTCAAATCTAGCTACCATGCTCAATTCGAGACAATGAATTTCACGCTTATCGGCGCACGTGGTGCCTGTGCCATAAAACGGGTTTGAGACATGATGTGACAAAGTCACTCTATAACATGTGCTCTACGACAATACGCTAAAAGACAGAGACGACAAAATGGATGGCCTAGATTGTACCAAGTGTCAAAATAGTGGAAAAATGGGACATGATGGGAATTTTTTAATTTGTTAATGAGATGAGACAAAAGATGAACAGTTCATCTTCTCCAATTAGAGGCAAAATCGGGCAATGGCTGGAGAAGAGGATGCAGGGGCTGGACATTTTGATTTTTAGAGAGAGAGGGAGTGGCTTCTCTATAGGGATTCAGCTGCTCGAACCCATTCGCTCTAGACTGAAAGCAAGAAGCAAGTCGTTTCACGCGCGGCACACAACTAATTTGGTGGGAGTTCGACAACTCCAAGAGGTAGGGACTTTCCCTTACTATGTTAATCCTTGTTTAAGAACCATGTAAATGGTTAGGAACGTTCGAGGCTTGTTTTAGCCGTGAAACCCGCCCCAAAAGCTTGAACCGAGTAGAGAAAAATTCCTATTTGAGGGTCGTGAACAAGAACCCTAGGTTTTACTGCTCATGTGGGAATAGTGACACGAAATTATCTTTTTTGTGTGAAAATGTGTTTGGTTGAGATGATAGAATTCAACAGTTAATTAGCCCATGTGAGCTTAATTTTTTGGTGTAATTGATGCAGAATTTGCATAACATGTTTTATGTGTGATTTAATTTTATGTTATTATATGTATCACGTGAATATATTATGAACGTTATTAAATCAGACCATGATTCCATATGTATCAGCACCCTAGAACAATAAGGGTGAGTGCATGAGGTGGTTTCTTGAGAGAATTGGCTTTAGGTCAATTAATAATAATAATACTCATCTGAGGTGTCCACTACAACATCGGAGGGTTGTTCATATATAACCGTCAAGCCGCCCAATCGATATACATCTAAGATTATTCATAAAATATCAACTGCCTGAGTCTACCAATTGGATATACACCTGAGGTTGTCCACAAAACATTATCTGAGTCGCCCATTATTTATATCGAGGTTGTCCACGGTTAAAAACAAATACCTTGTTTTGAATGGTTTTCATTCACAAGTAACGCACGCCGAGGGAGTCGTGAGGACTCGAGGTAAATGGTTGTAATGAAAATGAAAAGATTAAGAGTAATCTCGGGTTGTCATCGGAAAATGACAAGAAATTTCACTTCGGCACCAGATGCTATGAGCCATGGTGACGATACGATGTGTGAGTCACATTCTCATCCATGTCATGTAGACATTCAAGAGTGCCTAATGTGAATTGCTTGAATGTGATTGTTTGTTATGCATGTGCACTTAGGTGGGGAGTAACCCATGTAGGAAATTATCTCTACTGGCTTGCTCACCCCGTCGAGGGATCACCATTTCGCACAGTGGAGCGATCGAAGGCGCACTCATTAGAGGCCAGTTGGTTAGTGTCGACTTGTGGCTTTGATGTTGTTGTATCCATGTATTAGAATGTTGTAATTTTAATATATGCTGTATAAGAGTGTTATTAACTCTCAACCATGTGAGATAGTTGGTCGGATATTTGTGAGTATTGATGCAAAATTGGCCGCCATTATTTACTCGTACGCACCTCCCGCGCGGCCATTGGCTACTGTTGACAGGATACGACGTGTGAGAGCTCCCAATACAAAGGAGACTCGCCGATTTTCGTGAGTAGCGCCAGTTACCCGACATCACGAAGATTCATGCGCTGACGAATAAGCCAACGGACACCCTCGCTTTGTGGCATCACGTAAAGGGGTCGTGAAGGATTTGTTTAATTAAAACCCTATAGTCTTTCATGATTTGAACTTACATCTATTCACTTTGATTAAATCATAGTATGTTGTTCTGTATTACTTATAAATTTGTCCTTATTTAGACTCAAACCTAAGATTATTCACATCAGTTTAAGCTCTTAATCACTTGAGTTAGGGTTTATTAGGGGTATAAACGAGCCAAACTACTCAAGCACAGCTTGTAAAATACTCGAATTCGAGTCGGAGTTAATCGAGTTGAGCTCGAGTAGTTCGAGTAAATTGTTGAACCAAGTTCGAATATCACAATACCCCTAACTTGAATCGCTTGCAAATTTAATCGAACTTTACTATTTTATTAATCGAGTCGAACTCCAATTAAACTCAAGTCGAGTCAAGTTTGAGTATAATTATTTATTAATTTTTTAATCGATTCGAGTTTTATCGAGTCGAGTTTGAGTAGCTCGACTATTTTTCGAATCAGATTTTGAACATGTAAAAAAAAAAAATTTTAATCGAGTTCAAGCTTCAAGTTTTTTAATCGAGTCAAGCTCGAGTTTAGCTTTGTATCAACTCGACTCGATTAGACCTCTAGGTCTTATTCGCTTCCATGATTTGAAATTGATAAATAGATAATAGAAAACCAACAGAGAGACAAAGCATGTTTTGATTAAGAAATCTATTGCACTAAAAATTTTTTACTTTCATTACAAAACAATGTACACTCACAACTGGCCTATTATTTCTAATATAGATGTGTAGGTACCCATAACGCCAGCTGAAATACCCATCAACACAATCCCAATTATAATCACTAACTCAACTCAAAATTCCCCATCAATGTCTGAAATCTTCAGATAGTAGAAGCATCGCAACAAAATTGGAAGCTGTGACACTTAAAAGGCCCCCACCAACGACATGAGAGACCCAAAAAATGGGATTGTCATAGCTATGATAATGGTACTGAACACCAATGTGGTCGTAACTAGAAGATTATATGGTCTTTTTTTGTGGAGGTATGGGAACCAATTTTCAGTAGCATTCACAATTGGTGTAACCATTAATGCATATTTGGAAATGGGATTGACTAGGGTAGTGTATATGGCAATCTTTGAGCTCAGCTGATCGGAAGGTTTAAGCTATTTGTGACTGAACTTTTGAACCAAACATCAGGTAAATTCTAAACCGCCATGGCTGCATAAGTGATGGTGCAGAAGATGAAGCATACAAGAAGGACCTGCAATACGAAATGTAATAAGATAATTCAGCTTCTGGGAGAATTAAGTTCAAATCCTTATCTTTTTCCAGCCAATCAAATTCTCCTCCCAGTATATATCTATCCAGGAGAAGATGCTTATCTTCAGCAGATGTTTTCTATCCATGTAACTTGAAACGAAGGATTTGGAACTTATATTAGAGAATTGATGCTTCTTCTTCATAGGAAGTGTACAAGGTAGGGAAGACTGATGAGCACAATAACAGAAGGCATATAAGCTTATGAAGCAGTGGGAATTCCTTTCCGTTCATATTTGTTCCTCTTCGAAAATCCAACTCCATCAAAAGCTCCATTCCATAGAATCGAACCAAGAATTATCAAAGAAGCTAAAACCCCACTTGTTGATACATAAGAAAGGATACTGAGACTGTTCAACCAGACAGAAGGCAAAACAACTAAGCCCACAATGAATATGAAGCCTTGTTTCCCTGTGTTGGGAAACAGATTATGGTGATTATCCTTCCCAGGATTAGAAAGCCTATTGACACCAAGTAGAGCTCGGTGTACATGAAAATGGATACCAGTAATCTTCCCTTCTTCCCGAAAGCTCGCCGACGTCGGGATAAGTTTGGATGCTTGGATGGACGTCCATGCATCTTCTGAGGAGTAAGCCTGTGTAGAAAGTTGCAAATGGCGATGACAAGGAGAAGAAGCAGGCTCAACCATCCTCCTGATGAAAGGGCGTATGGAACGGAAAGGATCCCAACTCCTGGTCAGAATAGAATTGATCAGATCATGTTTCAGAGAGTAAGGCTCGGTTTGGTACCAGAAAAGTGGTAAGGAAAGAAGACAGTAAGGAATAGAAAGAAAACAGGGAAAGAAATAGAATTTCAGAGAAAAACGAAAAATAGGACTTAATAAATTATTTTATCTGTTTTATTCAAATTTATTTTATTTATTTGTCAATAATTCCTTGATAATTTTTTTGAGGAGTTTTGATTATATTCGATTTCCTTTTATATTTTTTCCAGTGAATACCTTGATAATTTTTTTCTTTCTTACTACTTTCTGCAGTGGCAGACCAATTAGTTTAGACAAACATAAAATTCTAGCCTAATGATATAGAATCTTACAAATTCAAGAGAAGCATGATAAATCATAGAAACTTAAATCAGAAAATTTAAAAGAAAGAACAAACAAACCGGATAAAGCATTGAGGCCATTGAAGCAGGTCTTGAAGAAAGAGGTAGAGCTGGTATCTTGCTCTTGGCTTTGATTTCGATCATCATGGAAGAGAGGCAAGGTGAGCCCATCACGCTGTTCTGGCCCCATGTCTATTCTAGAGAGAGAGAGAGAGAATTAGAGAGAGAGAGTCACAAAAAGAAGAAGAAGAAAGAAAGAAGAGTAAGAAGCTTGATGAAGAGAGATGAGAGAGAGAGAGTTGTATCCAATATATAGGCAAAAGATGGAAGTGGTGGAAAAATAAAAAAACTGGTCTCTTGAAGCCGCCCAAAGGCAAAAATAGATTTTTGGAGAATAGGTAGCTTAAAGGTAGGTTCCAACAATGACAACAACTTTTCCAAACTCGTGGTTTAAATTTCTTAAAATCATGTGAACCATGTGACGCCCAATTAATTGCTCACTTGCATTTTGTTTGTAGTTTTGCCCATTAATGGATAGTAGCTCATCCTTCCTTTTCAGTATACTGTCATACATTTTATTGGAGGAGAAATCTTCATGTGTTGGGAGAAACTGGGATCACAAATTAAATTGGTTTTTGGAATATTTTTCTTATGAGAGTAGTGCTTTGATTCATCAATTTGGAATATTTTTCTTATGAGGGTAATGCTTTGATTCATCAATGGACGAGCATTTTAAGTTTTTTTAAATATGAAAGCATTTTAATTGAATAGAAATTCTTTGTAATAATAAATATCCTAAAATTTAAATTAACAAATATACGATTATCGTAAATATATGTGACTTCGTTCCACCATTTTATACTATTAACTCGAATCACGCACATCCTCTAAAGCTTTTTAACAAATTCTCGATTTATCTATCCTAAGGATAATAATTAACCAATAAAATTATTTCTTTTTAAAATAATAATAATAAAATTGCTTTTAAATTTATAAAATATGTGTCATGGTACAATGTTTTAAATATCGACCCGATTGGTCGGCACTTTCTAGTGCCCAAATCCAATGACACCAACAACATCTTCGTCGGTGACGATTTTATGAGTAGTGAGCATCATCTGTTTTTGCAAGATGTATTTTTGTGATGAGATGGAAGATGAAATATAAAAATGTATTTAGAAAATGAGATTTACTTTTTCTACTATTTGGGTGAGATTTATTTTTTTTTACCATTTGCACTACGAATTTAAAAATTCAAATATCTCTCTCGCTTGATTTGTCATTTGTGAAATGGGAAAATTGGATTGGTTTCGAAAATAATTTTAAACAGTAGAAATTCTTATTCTATTTGGAGAATTTGACAAAATTCTATTTGGATATTCTATTTGATTTGAATTTATGATATAATTTTTTTTGCAAATTCTATTTGATTCCGTATTAACGAAATTATTCAATTTGGAAATTCTATTCAGCAGCCTCATTCGCTTTTAAATAAAAATAATACGAATGGGATTTAAACTTACACATCAATAAATTTAATATACAAATAAACTAAAACCAATACAAAACAATATCTCAAGTTAATAATAATAACTGCAAAGACCTACTAATTTGATAATAGACTAGACATCTACAACCCGCCTCTTCAAATCCGCTGCTTTATCCGACCGCTCTCACACAGATAAAACCGCCTTAACAAAGCACAACGAACAACACCACATCATAACAAGCTGATGATAAACCAAACGCCGATAAAATGATGACAAAACAAAAAAGCAAAATAAAATCTAAATCTTTGTAAGAAAAACCACTTTATTAAGCAAGAAAATTAAATAGCTCTATTTTACTTGCACTATGATATTGTATTATTATGTTAGCCAAGCAAAGTTGTCTTCTAGAAGCTGTCAAAAAAAGGTTGTCTTCTAGAAATTATTTTAAGAATGGGTTGAGATTTCCAGTGAAGTATTTTTCAACTTCTTGTAACGGTGATAAATATATTTTCAAAAAGAAATAAATATCATGTTGATTTACATTATGAAAATATAACATATACTAGAAATATGATATCTAAGTATTTTTTTATAGTAACTTTATAAAAATGAATAAATAGATTGTCAAAATTTTATATAGAAAGATTTTTTTCTGAAAATCCTAACCTCATATTCTCTCTACTAACCTCTTTTCCTTTAAATATTGATGATTTTTTTTTTTTTTTTTGTCATTATGAGAGTAAAAGGGTGAATAAGTATCTAAGGTACAATATGGTCAAAGTATAAGGGTATTTTTGTAATTTAATCATATTAGGGTTATTATAAATACTCTACTATATAACCATTGTTATAAAATAGCGTAAAAAATGCATACCTATCGTTATTATATATATATATATATATATATATATATATATATATATATATATATATATATATATATATATATATATATATCTAAAAAGAAATGAATGAGTAAAAAGAGATACTTAATTTAATACAGGGAGAGAAAGAGAGAGAAGACTTCTCATTGGAGATGATCTAAGTGTACAGCTTAAAAGAGGCCATTTATAGGCTTCATGTACAAGGGTTCATTATTAACTTTAATCATTCTACAATGATGTTAATAATGACCATCATAAAGCGTGTTCAAGGAACTTCCAAATTGGAAGTTTATTCATGAATCTATATGATATTAAGTGATATAATGTCTATCATTCATCACACAATTAATGTGGTCATTCACCACATGACCTTCATTTTATGTAACACTCTCTTGAAGGACCACCATAAAGCAATATGTCTCATTAAACCTTGCTATTAAAAAACCATGTGGGAAAACCTTGCGAGGAAAATAGTACAATACCTGTATGATGTTGTAGATTGTTCTACCACATGAACGCTCGTTAAAACCTACCAAAGAAAAACCAAGTGATAAAACTCGACAAAAGGAAAAAGAGTGCAATACATTAACATCTTGTCATAAGCATGCTCCCCCTCATGTCAATATCTTTAAGTTGGTGCATTTCAATCTAAGTATTAGCTTTTTAAATGTTGAGGTTAGCAATGACTTCATGAATAAGTCTGCTAGATTATCACTTGATCATATTTGTTGAACATCAATTTCACCACTCTTCTGGAGTTCATGTGTATAAAAGAACTTTAGAGAAATGTGTTTAGTTCTATCTCCTTTGATTTGTGCAATGCATGCAACGTTATCTTCAAATAATGTTGTCGGGTTGTCTTTGATAGAGGGGAGTCCGCATGATTCTTGGATATGTCGAATCATCGATCTTAGCCATATGCATTCATGACTTGCTTTGTGAATTGCTATAATCTCTTAATGATTCGATGATGTGGCGACCATTGTTTGCTTAAAAAATCTTCATGAAATAGTAGTTCCATTACAATTAAACACATATCTTGTTTCCTCTGATCCGCTGCGGGCCTAAAGGCATCCCATCAAGATATCCAAAATTGTCGCTGCTTGATTCCTGGCAAAATAGACCTATCGCTTGTTCCTTGGAGGTAGCGTGAAATATGCATGGACATCTAATGTCTGGGTTGGAGCCGAATTGTACTCGCTAATAAATTTACAAAAGCAAGATTCACAGTACATTAGCAAGATACATAAGTGCACCAATGACACTAAGATATGGTACTCGTGATCAAGTAATTCTTTCACCCTTCACAAGCGATTTAAATGTGTCCTTTTTCACGTCAAGTGAACGGACAATCATTGGCGAACTTAAAGGGTGTGCTTTATCCATATAAAAACGTTTTAAAATTTTCTTAGTATATGCCAATTGATGAACTAAAACTCCAGTATGGAAATGCTCGATCTATTAACTGAGACAAAATTTTGTTTTCCCAAGATCTTTCATTTCAAATTCCTGTTTCAAATATTTTTCTGTTCTTGAGAGCTCTTCAAGAGTCCCAATAGGATTTAGATCATCAATATACATAGTAATAATTACAAATCCGACTTTTGATTTCTTAATAAAAATGCATGGGCATATAGGGTTGTTTGCATACCCTTCTTTCAATAAATACTCGCTGAGGCGATTGTACCACATGTGTCCGGATTGCTTCAATCCATATATAGAACACTGTAATTTGATTGAGCACATATTACGAGGCTTTTTATTATTTGATTCAGGCAATTTAAATCCTTCAAGGATTTTCATATATATGTCATTATCTATGGATCCATATAGATAAGTTGTGATGACATCCATGAGACGCATATCTAGTCCTTCAAAGACTGCCAAGCTTATTAGAAAGTGGAAAGTGATTGCATCCATGACAGGAGAATATGTTTCCTCGTAGTCAATACAAGGTCTCTACGAGAAACCTTGTGCTATTAATCGCACTTTATATCTTATGGTCTCATTATTTTCATTGTGCTTTCATACAAATACTCATTTGTACCCAACATGCTTTACACCTTTAGGTGTTTGGACTACCGGTCCAAAAATGTCTCGTTTCATTAACGAGTTTAATTCTGCCTACATAGCTTCTTTCCACTTTGGCCAATCATTTCTATTTTGACATTCTTCCATATTTTATGGTTCAGGGTTCTCATCATTTCTTATGATGTCTAAGGCCACTTAGAAAACAAAAATATATTGATAATAACTTTATTCCAATCCCATTTTTCTATATTGTGCACATAATTTATTGAGATCTCAAAATTTTCAGGTATCTTTGCCTCTTTTGGAGATATTTGTTCTTTTTTCACCTTTTCAAGAGTTTGTTGTTCAATATGTGCCTCTACAGGGGTTCGTTGTTCAACATGTTCCTCTATAGGGGCATTTTGCTTTTGTTCTCCTCTTCTGGGGAGCTAAGTCTTTTAACCCAATTAGTCTCCCATACTTCAAGAGTGTTTTGGATTCATTTTCTTTCTGTCCTTCAGGGACCTCAATCCGTGCTAGAGCATTCACAACTGGGATATGTGACAAAACTTTGTCACTTTCTTTGCATCAACAAATGCATCTGATAATTGATTTGGCGTAGATTTTGTAAATGAATGATCCTTTTGAACTTCCAAGCTCACATTGATTCATATGATGATCAAAATGAGATAATATGGATGCATTCCAAGTAATTTCTCGCCATTTTTCTGGAATCGACTTTTCTCCTCTTAATGGTGGGAATACAATTTCATTAAAATGAAAATTTTCAAATATGGCTCCCAAAACACCTCCTGTTAAGGGTTCCAAATATCTTATGATAGACGGCGAATCAAAACCTACATAAATCCTAAGTCTACATTGTGGGCCCATTTTGGTACATTGTGGGGGTGCAATTGATACATGGACTGCATAACCAAAAACTCGAAGTGGAAAAAAAATATTTGGTTGTTTACTCAAGATAAGTTGTGAATGTGAGTACTCACGGTAAGACGTTGGTCTAATTTTCATTAGATTCTGCGTAATGCATAACAAAGACACCGTGTAGATAAGTTGGTAATTTGTTCACGCAATGGTCTAGCTATTAATTGGAAGACGTTTCTACCAAAAGACTCCTAAACCATTTCCGTACGAACATGAGCAATAGGATGCTCAATATTTATCCCAATTGACATACAATAGTCATTAAGATTTTGTGAAGTAAATTCATCAGCATTATCAAGTCTTATTGTCTTGATTGGATAATCAGGGAATTGCACTCTTAATTTGATCATTTGTGCAAGGAGCCTAGCAAAGGCAACATTTCTTGTGGAAAGAAGACATACATGTGACCATCTAGTGGAGGCATCTATTAGGACCATAAAATAACGAAAAGGTCCACATGGTGGATGAATGGGTCCACATATGTCTCCATGTATTCTTTCTAAAAAACTGGTGATTCAGACATGATTTTATTAAATGATGGTCTGATTATTAACTTACCTTGTGAACAAGGGTCACAAGAAAATTCATTGGGCAAAAGAATCTTTTGGTTCTTTAATGGATGTCCATGTGATTGTTCTATGATTCACAGCATCATTGAAAATCTAGTGTGACATAGCATGTTATGCCAAAGAGTAAAAATATTTGGGTCATTAAACTTCTAGTTAATTACAGCATATGACTCAATTGGTTTATGGCCGTATCATATAACCCAGAGGAGAATGCTAGGAGCTTTTCTGCAACAATCTTTTTCCCATAAATTGTGACACCCCAAATCCCGGGGGTCAATTATGGTCGTATCATATAACCTTATGGAATGCCTGCTTTTCCGGGTAATCTTTTTCCCATAAATGTGACTTCAAACTTGGGTCAATTTGTACACTTTTTTTTTCCTTTTTCTTTTTTTTTTTTTTTAACAAAGGTCCATGAACAAGGTGAACAATGCGTCCATGAACAGTAATCAAATGCATACTGGTGCACCAGACGCCGTCAAGACCATGTCAAGGTTGCGCTCATTCAGGCGCCGCCGGGTTACCGACATCGCTTAAGCCCCGCTGCGGACTAGCCCGGGTTTTATCGTTGCATCGCAGCGCCGACGCGACACGCCCAACCCGGGCCCGTCAATCGCGACACCAAGTGGCCGTGTCACGACACCTGGGGCCACCATGAAACACCAATTCCATGTCACGACACAAGGCCTCCCTGCCATGCCTAGGCCTAGTCGCGACACCAAAAATTATGTCGTGACTCTAAAAGGCTAATGCCTGTCGTGACATCAAAAATCGTGTCGCGACACCAAATAGCTAAAGCATATCGCGACATCAAAAATTACGTCGCGACACCGAAATGTTCGACGATGTCGCGCGCTCAACTCGCATCGCAGCACGCTGGGCGCTTATCGCTGCAGCGCCGCCGCGCCCACGCCCACCCGGGGCCATGCATGCATGCACTCTTGCCATGCGCACGTCATGCCGCCCCTGTCACGATACCACCTGTTGTGTCATGACCCAGGGCTAGAAATGGGCAATAGCCCCTTCGTTTGGTCCTCTGCACATTTTCTTTTTGTTCTACCTACTATAAACCACATAAAATTTTGCCTTATTCTTACAAGGGCTATTGGAACCTAGAAAACTCACCAAAATGCATATATTATACAAAAAGGAATTAATTTATCCTTTTTTTTTAATTACAAATTACCCAAAACTAGGTTTCTACCCAGATTTTTTCAAACACGTATCAAGGCCGACCGTCATTTCTTCGCCTAAGGCCTCGAATGTAAGTCTCATCCCGGCAGGCCCTTCAGTACCTGAAATGGTTATTCCCACGACGAGGTGAGCAATGCCCAGTAGTTGAATTTTCCTACATGGGTTACTCCCCACCTAAGTGCTCATGCAATAGCATGCCAAACATTCAAGTAAAACATGTATGTCCCTACTCAAATGTCTACATATTATGGATGAGAAAGTGACTCACCCTTTCCCACATCTCGAGCCCTCACTGACTCCCTCACGCATGCATATGCCAAGTGTGAGAAACGTTGTCTTCAAAACAAAAGGTTTTTGTTTTTTAAACACATCGGTCAATTCCGATAAAATTTTATTGGATAACCCTCCGAACAAATACGTTGGACAATCCTCCGAGGTGAATTGTTAGACAACTCTCCGAAATAGTTCATTGGACATCCTTCAACGTGAACTATTGGAAAACTTTCTAATGCAATTCTTCGGATAACTTTCTGATATAAATTTTTTTTTTTAACAACCCTCCGATTTTATTTGTGGACATACTCCGAGAATCAATTTTGAGTCAACCCTCTGAAAACATGTTATGCATTTGAATGGCTCTTAGCCAAAGAATAAATCAAGTATGAGAAAACCCCTACCTCTCGGAGTTTGTCGAAACTCCTTATTTCTAGTCTCCACTTATAGCCCTTATCACGGGGAAGCACTTTTCTTCTTGCTCCGTCGAGAACCGCCGATCCGATTGCCGAAAAATTTAGAGAGAAGGTAAAGCTTCTCTCTCTAAAACCTCTCTTTTTTTCTTCCTCTCTTTTCTTTCCCTCCCAACTGGTTTGGTCAAGATTAGGTCAAGTGAGGTGTCCTCTCACTTGCCACATGTCAATTTCTCCTTGGCTCTCTAGGATTTCCCTTATCCCTTATCCATCTACTTTGGATTTCTATCCAATGACATGATGCCACATGTCTCCTGATCGGAGTGAATCACGATGCATTTCAAGAAATTCCCCATGTGTCTCATAGCTCGGACCACACTCATATTCACTAATATTGCACTCATCCCCTATACTATAATGTTTTATAGAACATGGCGATATTAGAATCAAAAAGGAAGCTAAACAATAGAAGAAAGAACCAAAGCAGAGAAAGCAACAAAGAATCTGCAAAGATCGGAGCTCAGTACGCAATAGGCACCCCACGCCGCGCGTATTGGCCGCAGCAGTTTTCTGAGGCCTACGCTGCAACAAACCTGAATGCCAGATTCTGATAGCCTCGGGTACACCGCAGCGAAGCTCCCTTCGCCATAGCGTAGCGAGGTCTCCCGTTCCAAAACAGAAGCACTAAAAGTTTTGATTTTCTAGGCCATTAATGGGCCCAAATTCCGAGGTATAAAGAGGAAGCAATTTCGAGGCAAAAATGGGAATTAGGAGGCAGACCGACACAAGGAGAGACTGATAGAGAGAGATTGGTGAAGACGGATTCCGGGAGATCGTGAGACGCTTTTTCCGTATTTCTTTCCTTAATTCGTCTAATGTTGAAAATCTTCATCAGAATGAAAGCACTATAACCAAATTTTCTATCGCTTTGTCAACCCTAACCGCACCATTATGGATTAATACTTTAATTGTGATTTATTTAATATTGATATGAATTTCTATGGTTGCTTTAATTTTTCAATTTAATCACATAAGTTATTATTTTTCCAATCTGTGGTATGCTAATGCTGGTGAAACTGGAGCATCAAGAGAAGATGACTCGTAGGGACATGGGTAAAGCAACGCTTAGTCAATCAGGGAATAGAGATATCCTGCATTCCAATTGTAGCACTAGGGTTTTCACATTCATGCATCTCGGAGTCAAGTGGTCGAAGCAGAGATGCAATACACCCCACTAGCGAGATAAGCAGTTATATCTCAAGAGAGAATAGCTTCAGAGGGGCACGACAACCTAATTAACATAAATCATATGGAATATTAAATAAATGCACTATCTAAATAAAATCCATTAGGTGTGGTAGGCGAAGGCAAACCCCTAGTTTTCTCATTATTACCTTAAGTCAAATTTTTAATATTAGGCTTTCTTTAATTCAGTTAATTTATTCATAATTCGCTATAAGACTAGATCCAAATATTGCTCCAGGGTCACTTAAACTAAAGATTTTCAAGACGCTTCTCTTTGTAGGGAACTACACTTGACTAGCCACTAATTCACGGAACTCGACGCGTATACTCTGCACGCACTAGTCTCGGCAATTTTACCAATTTTCACACCTCACTTTCACCTCAAGGTTTCGCGCCAAGTTTCTGGGAGAAGCTTAGTGTTGATATTGACAATGTACATAGATTGTACTTGATCATTTTTAGTTTATTTAGTTCTTTTACTTATTATTTTTATCATTTTTTATTATTCTTGTTTCAGGTATTTTGCCTTATTTCATCCGGTGTTAGATTTGGTCTCAACTTCATACTTGTGATTTCAGAAAACACTACAGCATGCAAAGATAAGATCATAGGGAATTACTCTATTCAATCCTAAACCAGAACAACATTACATCACTACGCGAGAAGCACACGCAAACTCCAAATTAAAATCATGTAATCAAGAGGACGGCGATAATTTCCAAGAAAGGAATGAACCACAAATGGATCAGAATAGACATAATTATAGAGATCAGGCCACACGATCATTTGTATAGCTATCCGTATATGCTACTTGAGGAGTTCGCCTTGCCACCTACAATTGTTCAGTCAGCTATACGACGACCACCCATTCAAGTGAACAACTTTGAGCTGAAAGGAGTAACTCTGCAAATGCTCCACAATATACCGTTTCATGGGTTGCCTAGTGAGAATCTGAATGCACATCTGACAAGTTTTATTGAAGTCTCGCGAATACGCTCAAGTATAACGGAAGTAACGTGCTCTCCTGGGATTGTGGTCTGCTCCCACCGCTACTTAGCGACCGAAGCATTGGTCGACCAGAATCCACCGAATTCCATTACCTCATGGAATGACTTAGTGCAGAAATTTCTGACCAAATTTTTCCCACCAGCAAAGATCGCACAATTGGTGCAAGAAATTAAAACATTCAGACAATTCGAGGGGGAGAACTTGACCGAGACCTGGGAGAGATTTCATGAGTTACTGAGGAGATGCCCACATCACAGGTTAATTAGGTGGATGTAGGTGCATACGTTTTATAACGGTTTAAGCGATTCAGCTAGGACAATCATTGATGCCTCAGCAAGAGGCACCCTAATGAAAAGACTACGATCGTTTATAAGATATCGAAGATACAAATTACTAATTCTAATCGCATTCGAGATAGATCAAGACCTAGGAAGTCCTTAGCTAGCCGTAGACACGTGTTCTCAAGAACTTAGTAAACCATGTCACACGTAGCTTAACTAAACAAATTACGTATAGCAAGGTAATAAAGGAATGCGATTTTAGAATTTAATCCCTCGATATCCGCAAGTCTCAGGAGGTCAACATGGTACTATGGATTGTCAGTCGGGGCAGATGATAGTAGAGCAAACATGGTATGTGAATCGCCAGGACCAACAACAAAGAAGCGACGTATGGGATAATACATATCGTGAATCGTACTAGAATCGTGAATCGTAATCGTGGCTAAATAAGAGGTAACCAGAATAATCAAAGCAACCCGAATTATAGCTGGAGGAACAAACTGTATCAAGATCACTCACTTCGCCGAGCAAGCCGCCACCTGAGAAGAAAGTGGATTTGGAAGAAGCCTTAGCTCATATGATGACTTCCCATAGCACATTTATGAATGAGACGAAGGCCACATTCCAAAATCAGGCTTAGCAGCTACAAAACCAATCCACCCAGCTACAAAATCAAGGGGCCCAATTCAGAAACCTAGAAGTGCAAATAGGCCAAATGACCACATTGTTAACTGAGAGGCAACATGGATCATTACCTAGCAACTAAGAGGTGAACCCGAGACGAGAAGGTAATGAACATGTTAAAGTTGTCACATTAAGAAGTGGCAAAGAATTAACAGTACCAGGGCAGCCACCAATGATAGGATAGGTAGAAACTCGAGGAAGCAACCTGCACTGGCCGTAATAACAAGATAGAAAGGAATGTACCCCAAGAGAAAAAGTCTGCGGAAGAAGAAACTAAGGCTAAAGATCGACCAACCATGATCGAACCCACGTTCCACTGCACTTAACGCCGAAGAATAACAACTGACAAGCAATTCACAAAGTTTACGGATGTGTTCAAGAAACCGCATATTAACATTCCATTCACAATGCTGCTAGGAATATGCCCGCTATGTAAAAATTCATGAAGGATATACTGTCAAAGTAAAGAAGATTGTCGGATTTCGAGACAGTGAATCTCACCAAGGAATGTAGTGTCACTCTTCAGAGGAAACTTCCACATAAGCTTAAAGACCTGTGCGCTTTACTATTCCTCACTCCATCAGAACTTCATCTGAGTGCCTCAGGTGACTCGGGGAGCTAGTATAAACCTCGCGTCTATCTATATCTCGTATCGACTAGATTAGTGTCGCCCAACCACAAACACACCCAGCGAAGTGACAGTCACCGAAACATCCCAAGGGGTGATAGAAGACGTTTCCGTAAAGTTGGACAAGTTTTCATCTTCCCCTATGATATTTCATCGTTTCTGCATGGAAGAAGATAAAGAAATACCCATAATATTAGGTAGACCCTTTTCGCTTACGGCGCAGCAATGATTGATGTGCAAAGAGGAGAAGCTGGAAATTAAGAGTACGTGGATGACGAGACTGGGTTCACTGTGCTCAGGTCAGAAGACACCCACAGAGAAAGGATACATGCTTTTATGATAGAGACCGTAGAGTTACATAGTATCTAGCCAAAGTGGTCCCACTAACCCTTGGAGACTAGCCTCGGCTGCAGTGAATCGAAGAACCGGAGAAAGGTCAAGGAGTATGTGAAATTGATGGACTCCTTTCAGCCTAATAGAAGGAAATACTACGAACCCCTATGCGAAATTGCTCAAACGTCTATGCTATCCTTCGAACAACCACCCAAGATAGAGCAAAAGCCACTACCCAGCCATTTGAGGTATTGGGGATGCCTCTACATTACCAATGATTATTTCAGCATCCCTAACAATAGCAGAAGAAGATAAGTTATTGAGAGTACTTAAGGATCACAAAGACGCGGGCCACATCTTCACTGGATGAAGGATCACCCTTCTGTACATAATAAACACGACCGCTGGGTAAGGTGGTGGTAGGAAGATGGTCATAAGCCTTCAGCGGAAGCACGGAGAAGGCTTAATCCAACCATGAAAGAAGTTTTCAAAGAAGGGAAGTACCGGCGGCTAGGATGCCGTATATTTATCCTATTTTTGGATGTGTTGCATGGGTGAGTCTTAGCACAGGTTGTGTGCCTAAAAGGAAGGAACAACAAAGTGATAAAGACAGAATAATATATTACCTTCCGTATCACTACAACTTTGGAGAATTTGCATTGACTATCGGAAATTGAATAAGGCTACCCGAAAAGGCCATTTTCCACTACCATTTCTAGATCAGATGTTAGATAGGCTAGCATGAATATTACTATTTCTTGGATGGGTATTCCGGCTACAATCAAATCGCTATAGCCCTAGAGGATCAATAGAATACGACATTCACTTGCCCTTATGGTACATTCGCATTTAGGCAAATGCCCTTTGGGTTGTGCAATGCACCGGGCACATTTCAGCGCTGTATGATGGCCATATTCTCATATATGGTTGAAAAGACAATTGAGGTGTTCATGAATGACTTTTCAGTATTGGGGAACTCCTTTGACAATTGTTTGGAAAATCTGAGGTCGGTGCTTATTAGATGTGAAGAAACAAATCTTATGTTGAATTGGGAGAAGTGCCACTTTATGGTACAGGAAGGCATAGTACTTGGGCACCGGATTTTTGCAAGAGGAATAGAGGTCGACAAAGCTAAGATTGAAGCAATAGAGAAACTACCTCCACCATCATCAATAAAGGGCATAAGAAGCCTTCTAGGACACGCGGGGTTATATAGGCGGTTCATAAAAGATTTTTCTCGGATTGCAAAGCCTTTGTCCAATTTGCTAGTTCAAGGGACACCATTTGATTTTGATGAGCAGTGTGTACAAGCTTTTTTAACCCGAAGATAACTGCACTGCCCCATAGTCAGAGCACCGCATTGGGACCTCTCGCTTGAGCTAATGTGCGACGCAGTGATTATGCGACGAGCAAAGGTTAGGGCGCAGTTATAGATAGGATATTTCCGTGCCATCCACTATGCTAGCCTAACTTTGAATGATGCCCGCTGAATTATGCCACCACTCGAAAAAGAAGCATAATGCTGCCTTTGATAAATTTAGGCTCACTGATCGGGCAATAAGGTCATAATGCACACTGACCGCTCAGCCATTAAGTACCTAATGACTAAAAAGGATGTGAAACCGTGCTCCTATTGCAAGAATTTGACCTAGAAATCAAGGACAAGAAGGGAACAGAGAACCTAGTCGTAGACCATCTATCACGACAAGGCCTGTGAGTCGAGGTACGTGTTAATGATGATTTCCAAATGAGCACTTTAGTAATTGGAGACATAAAGATCGCTCTGTGGTTTGGTCGACTATGTGGAATTATTTAGTGGCCAAGGTTACCCCACCCGATTTTAGCTACCAGCAGAAGAAGAGGTTTGCACATTCAAGCACTATTACTAGGAAGTTGTTCCATTTCAGACAAACATCGTAAGTGTGCATCATGATAAGGCGGTGTGTGTACCGAAGATGAAATGGGTAGTATTCTAAATCACTGCCACACCTTATCATGTGGAGGACACTTTAGAGGCCAGAGGACAACAAAGAAGCAGTACTTCAATCGTGCTTCTACCGGCCTAGATTGTTCAAGGACGTGACGGCTTGTATCTACCGTGATAAGTGCCAAAGGACGGGTAGCATTTCCAAACGGGATGAACCACCCAAGCGCACAATTCTAAAAAGCTGAACCGCTTGACCTATGGGGGATGGATTACGTGGGTCCGCTTCCCCTTCTCATCTCGGCGAACTCAGATATCTCCCTCCTCACCGGACTACGCCCAAACGGGTGGAAGCAATACGACACGCACTAATCGATGCCGCAGTGGCAGTCAAGTTTTCACACATTTTCACTCCGCTCAAGACTCCCACGAGCATTGACTCACATGCATGATATACTCATTTCTACAACAAGTTGGGTGATAAAGCCTTGAAAATATGGTGTGCTGTGTAAGATCGCGACTTCACCACTTACCACTCGCAAGCAAATGGACAGGCCAAGGTGTCAAATCGGGAGATAAAGTCCATTCTGGAGAAAACAGTCAATAGTTCAAGGAAAGACTGGTCAAAGAAGATTGATGATGCACTTTGAGCATACAGGACAACATTTAAAACCCCATTTGGTATGTCGCCATTTCGACTAGTCTATGGGAAAGCCTGCCATTTTCCAATGGAATTAGAACAGGAGCATACCGCAATCCAGGCTTCTCGAACAGATAGTAAGGTGCCAGAGAAGGATAAGAATCCAGTGAATTAGATGAATTCCGAATGAGGCCTATGAGAATGCTCAAATCTATAAGGAAAAGACGAAGCTCGCATGACAAGCATATTGTAATGAAAGGGTTCGAGCTGGCCAAGAAGTCTGGCTGCTCACCCTAGCCAAACTCTTCCCCGGAAAGTCAAGTCAAAATGGTCCCGCTCACAATAGTTCATGCATTTCCTTATGGAGAGGTCGAGATAATGCATCCGCAGAAGGGACAACCAAAGTCACGCCCAAAGATTGAAACCCTATTTTGGAGGAGAATTCCATGCAGGAAGACAGGACACCATTCTAAGCACACCTGGGGCAGGACAATAAGGGTGTGGACCATAACCAACAGCTTCGCTTATTTTCCTGGCCTCCATGTTGTACTAGGTACCGCCTGAGCTAACAACGTTAAACATGGGCTTTCGGGGGAGGCAAACCCAAGTATTGTGAGATCCCCTTCCCCTTTGAACTTGCATTATTTTCGGTCTTTTTAATTGCTCTTCAGTACATTTTCTGCTTTCGGACTTTCTGCTTATGTTGTTTTTAATGTGTTTGTGAGTTTGTCAAGGCTATTGGAGGGTGCAAGCACAGTCTCTAAGGGATGTGCATGTTCATTACAAAGGTGAGAGGCCACTCGCGGCTTCAAAAAATAAAACTGTTCCATACTTCCCGGTCCGCAAAGAGCATAGAACTCTATGACCGCTACGTAGCAAACATAAAATTTTGTCGCTCTAACTTTTCAGACAAGAAGCATGAGGAACCCTACGCCTCTACGTCCCTTTCCCACTTTCAGACAACAGAAGAAAGAGCTCTACGCTGTTGTGTAAAGCCCTTTGCCTCGGCGTAGCGGCAAATAATTTAAGCCCTATAAATACCCGCACAGCTTTTCATTTTTCCCTCCACACGACTTTTGGCCGCCCTTTCCTCTCCCTCTCTCGTTTTTTTTGTTTTGTTTGCAAATCTCCACCCCTTGATTGACTACCATGGCTCCTGTGAAGTCGAATCTCAAATCTAAAGACAAGAATCCGCTCCACTCGCTGAGCGGCACCTGCCTCCTCCAAAAGATCCACACCGATTCATTTCCCAGGAGGCCGAGAGGTAGAGGTGGCAAAATTGGCCCGACCCTGGTTACATCTTGGCCCGCTCAAATTAAACGGTCATTATTAAATTATTAGTCCGGTACCAATAATTCGATCGGTTCCACAGGTCTGCCTAAGAGGAGCCTGCCCACTCGCCAAATTCGAATTTTTTTACCTGAAAAGACTATTTAACCACCGCCCGATTTTTAGTGGTGGGTCATTGTTAAAATCTTGTCTGAAAACCGCCAATTTCGTCTGCCCGGCTTTGGCCCGCCCATCATTGCCGCCCAAATGCAAACAACGCCTGACAATTCTACCGAGAGGATCTATCACGAGTAGCTGTTCAATCGTTTGTTCGTCCCAGAACGGGGTTTCCCCACTCCAATGCATTCTTCAACTTTACTATCCAAAATCGCGTGGCTTAGGGACGCCAGGCACCTCTCTTTATTCCCCTTAGTGGCCCTCAAATGCGGCCGGAGTTCCACTCAATTTCTTGCCTTTCGGTCGGCACCATCGCTTTCGTCCGAAAGGGCGGTTGAGCTGGTGCCTAGGCCATCAACCGGATCTACCGCCTACTAGATGACGACAATGCAGAGTATAGGGCGTTATTTGTTGACACAGACTATGAGCACTTGATGCCAGAGCTCACCCACGACCAAGGCATGTGGAAACGCCAACCATCGACTAGTGATTTCACCACTTTTCAAATGCACTCCCTCAAGCCCGTGGCCAAGGTCTGGTATAATTTTTTATGTGTTAAAATCAAACCTACCCTACATCTTAGTACGCTACGGCGATAAGACATCCTCCTACGCCATGAATTGCGTTTGGGCTGACACGGTCCGTCATCAAGCGGGGGTTGATTAAGTCGAACCAAGGGAGATGCACCGGGGCCCTGATCCACCCCTCCTTGATTACTCAGTTGTTCCTCCAAGCCTAGGTCCCGATGCTGGACTCCGAGGAGCAGGTGCAACAACGCCTACCCATACCACTGCCTAAGGCGAATTTCAGGAGCCCGGGCGATTCATATGAGGAGACCGACAAAGATGCTGCCGCGCCCACACTCCAGTGCCTGCGGACCCCGAGACGTAGACCCCCGAGTTCCTCCGGGCCGACTCACCCTTGAAGACCAACTACGTGCTCACCACACGGCTCGACGATATTAGGATGAGTCTCGTGTGAGCACCGTGTTGCCTCGAAATGCAGGATATGGACGACATCAGAGCTGAGATGGCCACCATTCGAGCCAGCTAGGACCATATCACGCAGCAGTTGGCTTAGCTCCTCTCTCTTCACACACTGCCACCGCCACCACCGCCACCGCCACCGCAGTGATTCTTTGGGACGTATCTCTTTACCTTTATTTTATTTTTGTCCTTGAGGACACTGTCAGTTTTAAGTTTAGGGGTGTATGTGTGGGTATACGGGTTGACTCAGTGTTATTTTGTTTATTTTTATTTTAGGTCAGTTCTATTTTTTTTTTTTTTTCTTTGCATGTTATAGGTTTTCATCTGTTTTAGTTTGTTTTGGTTGTTTTAGCTTATTTTAGCATGTTTAAAGACGAGCCTTGTCCCTAGTGTACCAATGATATTTGCATTTCAGTAAATATTATGATATGGTGATTTCTAGAATTTGTTTTAATTGTTCTCACTCTTAGTCGACCATGACACAAAAAGTGGAGTCATAGTAATCGCGTGTAGCCCCGTGGTTTCAATGAAATAGGAACTCCAAGGTTGTTTGACAATCGACTACAAAGGTATAAAGTTGAGAATAACTATGTCCGCCACCCCTTTAGATCTCAAGAAATCATTTCCAAGGTTATCACACACACACACACACGGATCTCGAGGTATGCCTCGATTCCCGACTCACCATGCAGAGTCTCTACGAACCTTGGAAAGTTTGAACATCAAGTGATGGGACACCTAGAAAAAAAGAGGATCGCTTTAAGCCCCAATTTAAAAGAAGCTTATGGGTTCAAAGATAGTTGATCTTCCAATTTAATCCTGCATTACATCCGAGGGGCTTTTCAAAGCCTAATGCCCTGAGCCAACTAGCTGGGAGCCATTGACTTCACTGCCCATTACAGGGGACAAATGATGGATGATTTCCACAGTCTAGGGCCTCGAGGTTTGGTTGAGTGTCTCGTGAAGTTCGAGGAATCGAATGCCCTAAGTGTGCCCTTAGCCAACTCGGGGTGGGAGTCGCCACGGATCCCCGCTTTACAAGAACCCCACCTAAAAATTCTTGGTACTAGTACTCTTCCAAGTCTGGGTTTTGTTAATCCTTGTGAGAACACGGAATAAATTGGTGCGTTCTCATTCTTCTATGTTAAGCCATTCCAAATAGGCAAGTTAAATTCAAGTTTGGGGGTATTTAAGTCGAATCCATACATCGAGACCACACTCAACTGCAGACTAGACCTTTCGGGGAAAGATTATCGAGCACCAGTGGCTAACTTTACTTGGTCAACCGAGATCATTCAACTCTAGTGCATATTCTTGAAAGTTGAACAAACGAGGTTGTAAAACCCCAAAATATACCCTTGCAGTTTTTGAACATGTTTAGGATATAATAAAAGCTAAAATGAATATCGGGAACGAGACCTGCACTGACACAAAGTCAAGGGTAAATTAGTCATTTACCACTTGAGGATATGAGAGGCATAAAACAATGTTTTATACAATTATTAATTTTATAAAAGATGAAATAAATTAGTTAATAGAAGGACCAAAATGTAAAATGGGAGGATAAGACCAAACACTTTTGAATGAGATATTTTCATTCCCAAAGGAGAGCAAAAGAGAATTGGATGAGAGAGATGAGAGAAAGAAGAAGAAGAAGAGAAGTTTGCCAAAGGTATGGAAATCAACCCTCATGTGTAAGAATTTATATGGATATTTGTCTATTGAATATGGAAATTTACCTATATTTGTATGGGAATTTTGTATGAATTGTATGTAGCGGCAGGATTTCCCATTTGTGGGTTAAGCACTAACCCTAACCCTAGCTTTAATCGTGGCTCTGGGTGTAGTGAAACCCTAATTAGAAGATATGCAAAGATAGGTATGGATGTTCTTTCTCTAGGTTTTGAGGGGAAACTACCCCATCCTGGGGACTGAGCGTGTTCGGGTTTGGGGAAAACCCGAGATTGTTTAAGATATGTATTAAGGAAGTCCCTGAGTTTATTATAGTCCATAAGAAGTGTTTAGAGAATTTGTATGAGTTTTGGGGATTTTCGAATGAAAACGCAAGGCGTAAAAGTGGGAAAATGTTCGTACGCCTAGGCGTGCATCGTTTCACCCGAGCAGATTTTTTCTCGCTTTGTTTGTCTCGAATGCACAATCTCTTCATCTGAAGTCCGATTTAAGTGTTCTTGGACTTTATGGAAAACCCTTTGAGTCTAGAATTCATCCATATATAGGTTGATACAATCTTGAGCTGATAATAAGTCCGAAAATGACAAAAACCAGTGGCTATCGCACGTCGCAAAGTGCCGCAGTTGATTTCTTCATGGCTTGCAATTCTGTATAACTCCTTTGTTAAGACTTCGTTATGGGTATTCCTCGACTCTATGGAAAGCCCTTTGAGCTCCAGGAATCTATCCTTATATAGATTGATATAATATTGGAGCTTATAGTACATCTGAAATTGACAAAAAGACAAAGGGTTGTTGCCGCCGGCTAAGTAGTGTCGTAAGTTGTCATTTTCTTCACGCTTGCAACTTGCATAACCCTTCGTTAGGACTCCATTATGGGTATCTAGACTCTCTATGGAAAGCCCTTTGAGCTCCAAAATCTATCCATATATAGATTGATATAATATTGAGCTTATAGTACACCCGAAATGACAAAAGACAAGGTCATGTTGCCGCTTGTGTGCCGCTAGTTACCGATTTTCTCTCACGCTTGCAACTTGGCTAACTCCTTCATTAGACTCCGTTATGGGTATTCGACCTATGGAAAGCCCTTTGAGTCTAGTGAACTATCCATATATAGATTGATATAATATTGATCTTATAAGACACCCGGAAATGACAAAAGACAAAGGGCTATCGTTGTCGCCAAGAAAAGCCGCAAGTTGCTGATTTTCTTCACGGCTTGCAACTTGCATAACTTCTTCGTTAAGACTCCGTTATGGGTATTCTTAGATTCTATAAAAAGCTCATTGAGTCTAGAATCTAACCATATGTTATTTAATGGCATTTGGTGCCCACATCTTGTCTGAAAATTGAATTTTTTTACCAAGTGTACTAATCGCTTGGTTAAAGTTAATTGGAATACATGGTAAGAAAGGATGTAGATATGAACAAGAAATAGCAATATATGTAGATTTGATATGTAAAGGAGCATAGATAAGCAGTGCACCTACGGGTATCAAAGGAAGAGTCTCTATTCTATACTCCCAATGGAAATAGGATGTCTGGATAAAGTACAAGAAAACGCATAAGTATGGGAATGTATAGTATATGTCATAAGATATGATAGTCTGATAAAGTACATGAAGATATAAGTTAACAAAATATAAGATGTTACAAGTATATGACATGATATGAATATAAGAGTATATGATATGAATATATGATTTTCATATATAAACGAATAGATGGAACATGATAGGAACACATGAATGAGT
Source organism: Tetrastigma voinierianum (assembly GCA_016808115.1). NCBI lineage: Eukaryota > Viridiplantae > Streptophyta > Magnoliopsida > Vitales > Vitaceae > Tetrastigma > Tetrastigma voinierianum. The sequence goes on from JAEQBH010000935.1 coordinate 589,560, forward strand.
AAAAGCATACATGATAGAAATATATAAAGTACATGAATAGCTAAATCATGATAGAAACGCATAAAGGATATGCGATGCATAAATGATATAAAGGATATGAATAGATAAAGATATATATAAATATATGAATACAAGAGTGCATAGATGCATTCATGATATATGTATAGGGATTACATATATGATACGAAGACAAAACTAAATGATAGAAAAAGATTATGAATATATCGTATCAGAAAAAGAAATATGAGAACAACAACACAAGGCTAAGAAATATGTGAAGGTATTACAGACGAAATAAATAATAGTGTATATCTCATCAGCATACATGATAACAATAGTTATTCATGTATATGAGATATGTACAGAAAATGTAATAAAATGGATTGTCTGCTTAGAACCTGGTAGAGGGATAGATGAGCATGCCTATTAGGGAAAAACAAGTCTCAGAGCATATCGACCGGCCGACCTGCTTGTCATTACAAATAGCTTCGGCCCTTATAGATGGTCATTGTCTCGCACAATGATAACAGCGCCTTCGGGCCCTTATAGACCACTGTTTCGTACAGTGAGTACAGCACCTTCGAGCCCTTATAGTTTCCTTTATCCACTTCTAAGGTTTATGCATGCATGAAACATAAAACAAATGATTTGAATATGACATGTGAAAAGATATGATATAATCTGAGAAGCATAGCACTACTATGTGATGATAAGTTCTCAGAACATGATTATGGCATCCGACATGATATATGAAAATGTATAAGAATGTAAAATGATCTGAAAAGTTAATATGATAATACAGTATATGAAAAGTACAAGATGACAGTATATGAAAAGGACAAAGAACTGTATATGACAGTATATGGAAAGTACAAAGTACAGTACATGAAAAGTATATGAACAAGTACAGTATATGAAAGGGAAAAGTATACAGCATAAGTAATAAAAAGAAAATGTCAAAGACACGAACTTGATAGCATAAGACGAAGTATATATGAGAATATATGAAAATATGTGATGGTATATGAAAGCATATGGATAAGATAAGATAGGTTATAGAGAGCATAAGAAATATGAAAGAATGATATTGTGCACAAAAAGATGTGAATATGAAAGTATAAAATATATGCACAAAGACAAGAATGTAGACGATAGTGAGAGCAACCGTACAAGATAGGTATATGAAAGTATAAATGTAAAGCATATGAAATATGCAAATAAAACGCAACATGAAAGTATATGAATATGAGGTATATGAAACGCATAAAGTATAAGTTATATATTATAATAAACGATATGTATTATATGCAAATGACATGAAACATAGCATATGGAATATAGGTATATGAAAGAGGATATACAAATATGAAAATGAGAGAACAATATGAATAAGAGGAAATTAATATATAGAAATGTATATGTCTCCAATTAAGCATAAAGCTTAGCACGGTTTTAATCCCGTACAGTAATGAAGACAAGGATAGGGGACAGGACATCCCACATCAGCAGAGCAGGCCAGCTCAAAGATAGGTGCTCACCGCACTGCTTCTGCAATCTCTGTATTTTTGAATATGTATAGGTATAACTTTTGTAATCAGTAAGATTTGTATATGTAGAAGTAATGGGACTCAAAGTATATGTACAGGATCGTGAACACCATCATGTGTTTGTTCTTATATGTATATGAAAATTTTTAATTTTATGAATTATACATGTCTCGCCCACCATTGATAAAGAAATAGGTTAAAGAGTCCCAAGCCAACATTGTCGCAAGACCCACGCCCACCCCAGCGTAGGGTGGGGGCGTGGATGTAGGTAACTCGATCTTAACCGTTCTATTGACTCTTCTCGCGGGTATCATGTGTACTAGACCCATATCGTCAGTGTTAGTTGCGTTTTATTCTTATGTGCCCTGGTTAGAGTCTATTCTTACTTGGGGACAAGCAAGAAGCTAAGTTTTTGGGTGTTGATCAAAGTGAATCATGCATTCATTTCAGCAAAATTTCTATGTGCTTTCATAGCTCAATTGCATTATTCACATTCATATTCACTAATATTGCGCTAATCCCCTATACTATAATGTTTTATAAAACATGGTGATATTGGAATCAAAAAGAAAGCTAAACAATAGAAGAAAGAACCAAAGCAGAGAAAGCAACAAAGAAGTGTAGCAGTGGAGCCTTGGGTACGTAGCAGTGAGGCACCCCACGCTGCAGCAAACCTTGGGAACGCCGCGGCGAAGCTCCCTTCACTGCAGCGTAGCGAGGTCTCCCGTTCTAATTTCCTAGGCCATTGATGGGCCCGGATTTCGAGGTATAAAGAGGAATCAATTTCAAGGCAAAAATGGGAATTGGGAGGCAGACCGACACAAGGAGAGACTGATATAGAGAGATTGGTGAAGACGGATTCCGAGAGATGGCGAAGACGACTTTTTTCTCGATTTCTTTCCTTATCTGCTTAACGTCGAAAATCTTTCACCAGAATGAAAACAATATGAACTAACTTTTCTCTCTAGGGCTCTTAGCTTCAACCCTAACCGCACCATTATGGATTAATACTTTAATTGTGGTTTATTTAATATCGATATGAAATTTCTATGGTCATGATCTCAATTTAATCACATGTTATTATTCTTCCAATCTTGTGGCAAGCTAATGCTAAAGTCGATGCTCCGAGAAGATGACTCGTAGGGACATAGGTAAACAGCTCAATTAGGGAATAGAGATATCCGCATTCTGATATAGCACTAGGGTTTTTCACATTCCTTGCATCTCGGAGTTAGGGGTGAAGCAGAGATGTAATACCCACTAGCGAGATAGACGATTATATCTAGAGAGAGAATGAAAACTTGTGAAGCTGATTAACATTAACATAAATCATATGGAATATTAAATAAATGCACTATCTAGGTAAAATCCATTAGGTGTGGTAAGCGAAAGCAAAACCCTAGTTTTCTCATTATTACCTTAAGTCGAATTTTTAATATTAGGCTTTCTTTAATTCAGTTAATTTATTCATAATTAAGCTGGAAGTTGGATCAAATATTGTCTAGAGTCTAAGCCGAGTACTTAACACTTCTCTTCGTGAGGTAACACTTGACTAGCCAGCTACGCTCGTGAGCAGCGCATATGCTTGCGCACGGGTTTGCAATTTTACCAATTTTCACACCCTCCCACTCGGCTCGTAAGTCTCTATGGCCATAGGCTCATTGTTTGACTCATCTCACAATTGACATGTGGCGCCTCATGGGCCACTCAACACATGCCAAGTGTCCCATACTACCCTCGTTGCCTCGAAAGACGTGAAATTCCGATTGTCTCGAAATTTAATGAAATCTGACATGGTAGCTAGATTTTATGAGACGATTTCAACAATGAAGTCTGTTTCATCATCTGAGATCTAGAAAAATTCTGGATTTTTTACCGAAAGTATTGTTTTACCCTTTCTCGAAAGTCGGATTTTACGGGGTTTCCATGAAATTATAGAAGTGTCTATAAACTTTAACATTAAACCATTCATAATTTCAATACTGATATCATTTTGCGAATATCTTTAAAACTAAACCAAATTTCTTGTTTTTGTCCTACCATTGTGTATACGGATAGATAGGTATTTCCTTTTGAAAGGGTTAGAAGGATGATTATTGTGACGCCCCAAAACCCGGGGGTCCGTTGACTACCCGTCAACCCGCGGAATACAAGTGGTGGTCGAGTTACCCGACGCCACTCTAGAAAATCGGGCAGAGTCTCCTTTGTATGGGGAGCTCTACCCAGGCTCTAATACCGCATAAATAACACACGTTTACTGTCTAAGGTCAATATATGCAATACATCCTCTGACCACTTGGGCCCATAAACTAATACTCATAAAAAAAGATATCCCACAACTATTCTCCGATTATCTCGATAATTCAATAGTTGATCACACTTTATACAAGCATATATTAACATCTACAAGTCTAATACGAGTTATGTCAAAACCATTAAAAAATCAGCGGCTTCTTCAAATGAATTGTGCTTCTGGCGCTCTTTGTACTGAAAAATAAGGGGTCCCACGTGGGGTGAGCTAAAGCTCGATGGGAGAATGTCATGCAAGTGAACACTCACCTTTAAGTGCGGTCAGTCTGTCTTTCTGAGAAATAGCCTTACACTTCCAGTAAATACATGATCACTACTTGAATGTCTACGTGATCCTTAACACGTGTCACGAGTCTCACCATTCATCACACTTACCCCTAAGCCATGTATGAAATAATCGTTTTAATAGCTTTTGTTCTTGAAAATATACCTAATATTCGGCTGAAATATGGGGCCACCCTCAGAAGTGGGTGGTTGGTGAGGCTTTCCGAAAGCAGTCATGGTCCTCATCGAAGTGATCATTGTATCTCGACCCCAATTCTCCGAATATATCCCCTTTGAAATTCCTTTCATGAAACATATCCGTTTTACAAAAAATGCAGCGTAAATGCTGGCTCGCGCTGATTACAGGCTGCGGTCGTATGAAAATGCATTATGTCATTTTCAAAATCATTTACCTAATATGTCAATATGCGTATTTTCAATCGACTATAATTCTGCGTGTGTTGACACATCGAAGCATCACCCAATTTAGCTCAATTGGGCAATTCATAATTTCATCTCCATTAACATACTCTGAATTATATTTCCATATAATTGACGAATCATGATTTTATTACGGCATCCATACGCTGATTATATTATTATAATTGGCCTTATCATTAATCCTCATTAGCGTGCCGCATTGATTTCTACAACACCAAATCAAGTCACTCATTTAAATACAATTTAAATACCTGCGTATTGGACAATTTCAGCCCATTTATCACAAACCGGGACTGTTTTACGAGTCAACGAAAATAAGTGAGCTGTCCCACGGGCAGCCACCTTCCCTACACGGTTCCTCTTGGTGGAGCGGATTTCCATCCGTTTCCGGTCTCACAATCACCAAAATAGAATTTATTGTAAATTCTAGCCTGACAACCTGACAGTTTCTGGGCATTCACGGACAGCCCAAAAATCTCCAAAAATTTCCACAATTCGGTCCCATGTTTTGGGACCCGATCCTCTGACCATTCCAGCCTTTTTCCATACAAACACATGCATTTAATGCAAATCTGGAATTTAAAAACTGAGCATCCTAATTTTACGGCGGAGTCACGGAGGTGAAAAAATCGCGAATTTAGCGGTCGGTCCCGTGTTTGGGACCCAGATCAGCTGGCACAAAACAGCCAAGCCGAAACTTGTAAACCCTTAAGAGAAATGGGAATAAAACGCAGTAATCCTGCACTCTTTGGGTTTTCAAAAAACTTCATAAACCGGGGTCATGCGTCTTTGTTTCACGCGTAGAAACGTTTCCTTCTTGTGTGAAGGCAGCCGGCAGTCGGATGCGAGATAAGCACAGAGAGAAGGAGGTGCTTCTCTCTCTGGGGTCCCTACCATTTTCGTTTCCAGCAAGCTGCTGGATCTCCCCTCACGTTTTGCCTTTTGTTTAATTTGGGGAAGATGGGTCATGTTCACTAATTTGTCTTTAGTGACTAAAAATCAAACTTAAAATGACCATTATGTCCTCTTTGCAGTTTGATATTGACCATTATTTCGTAGTCGGGTTTAAATACGTTTCTCTAACCATTACCACTTATGGTACATGATCTACGTCTTCTTATCCTTTCATTTTCTCGAAAATCGATTCTGACACGACGCGATGCCTCGCGTCTTGGAAACTCCGTGTCTCGACAAATTGCGAAATTTTACGTGCTAACTAGATTTCGAGCGAGTCAACCCAGTACTGATCCGTTTAGATCATCGGTCTGAAGAAATTAGTGCGGACTTTTAACCGTAGTGAATTTTATAATCAAAATTACGATTTTGCCCTTATTCCGAGAAGTGGAGCTACAAGGTCATACAATTATTATAGTGTCGAAATTCTATCCCTGATACGACTACAACCCGTCCACGCCCATGGGTTTGGGGCGATATCACGTCGCCGGGGAATGGTTCGGATCCAGTTGGATGGGATTGGTGATATTTCATCAAAAGCTCATTAGTTTGTTTAGCTACTAGAAGACATGATATTAATTTTGAATGTTGGTAGATGCGCTCTCTATATTACTCTTTGCGGGAGCACATTAGAGGCGTGAAGCGTTGTGAACGTTTTTTCTAGCATGTCTTCATCAGTGATTTTTCTCATATAAACTGTCTAGAGCTTATTTTAAATAGAGCAAAGGGTTATTAACTCCTTTAGGTACATTTTAAAATATTGCAACCTCAAATACATCAAATCATAGCGAGCTTTTGGTAAAATCATCGTTTTGGCGGGTCAATATCATTAGAGTTATTCATGAGGTGAAGAATCTTTTACAATGAGATACTCATTTTCAAATCATGGAGATGATCTTTGGAGAAAAGTAGTAATGCGATCTCTTTGGGACTCTTCATTTTCTTCTTTTATTGTTTCTCCAAGATTCATGGAAGTTAGGTGTATTTCAACATCAAGAATCCATGATAGATCATTTTTACTAGAAATATCAAGTTTCACAAACTCAAGTTTTGTGAGATTTTACATTTTGGTAAACTTTAATATATGAAAAAAAAATGATAATAATGTAATTTTACCTTTGTTAGAACATAATCGTGTTGATAACGTGTTATAAAATAGCGTAAAAAAATGCAAAGCTAAGGAGAATTATGTTATTCTCTTTATATATTTAAAAAGAAAATGAATGAGAAAAGAGATACTTAATGAGAATAAAAGGGAGAGGGAGAGAGAAGAGAGGGCTTATAGTGAGATGATCTTACAAAGAAGCGAGAGAGGCCATTTATAGGCTTCATGTACAAGGGTTCATTATTAACTTTAAATAACCTTATAATGATGTTAATAATAACCACCATAAAGCATGTTCATGAACTTCCAAATTGAAGTTTATTCATGAATCTATAAGAGATATTAAGTGATATAATGTCTATCATTCATCACACAATTAATGTGGTCATTCACCACATGACCCTTCATTTATAACCACCATATTTAAGTGATAGTGAAATTTTGAAGTCTCGATCCCCGTTTTTTCCCAATAATAGCATGCACAATGTTGATAGTGATTTGTAGTGTACTTCATCTAATTAATAAGGTTTGATTTAGCAATTCAATAACACAAAAAGATCAATGGTTTCCCTCAAAATTCAGGTCACTAAAAATCTTCTCCTTTTGCATGTGACCCTTTCAATTAAAAAGTATTGCAAATTGTTTGACTTTAAAAGGCAAGAACAATAAAATCATCTTCATCACATTCTTTAGTTTGCCCACTGATTATAAGTCTGGAATCGTCCTTGTTGTGATATGCATGGTAAAAATAATTAATAAGTACGATATGTATATATTGAACTTAAATCCTACAAGTTTTAATTATATTTATATTCAAATCATGTCTTCATAAAATTTATAAGCTTGTTTGTTATTCATTTGTATGTTCAGTAGTCAATAAACGTTTATTTAATCTAGCTCTATCTTTTCATATACAAGGATGAAATCAATCCAAACATATATTTTTCTTTTTCCTCTTTAGGAAACCTAACGTTACTCATATTCTTTCTTTACAACCCATGTGATTAGACGAGGAGATGGTGATTTTGGACAATTTTGGCCTAAAATTATCTCTTCTATCGTTCTTATCAGATGCAGGTTTTAACTTCGATAAAGTAGTTCTTGTATAATCTACAGGTTTGCGCTTTGTTTTTCATGTTTTTTAATCTTGGTATTGCGGCGTATTTTGTCGCCAGAGCATTCTGATGGGTAGTTGTGTCGTCGAAGCTTCGTAGGTTTAAGTGTTGATAGTTTAGATAACGAAGTTCGATGTCAGATCGTCGGATCGGAAATCTTCTTCAGTGTCATTCTTGTCTCTAAAATTTTTGGTATTTTAGGTTTTTATTATCGAATGTAAGCGATATTTTCTTCATTACTTGCAGATATTGTATCGTTACATGAGTTTAATGGCTTTTTGATTATGTGTTTTATCGATTGTATTGTTAGTAAATCGATAAATTTATCTGTAAAAAATAGATATATGAAATCGCATGTGAGAGGAATTCGTAGAAAAAAAATTAATTGTTCAACACAACCCATTTTTTATGAATATAAAAGTTAAGAATGATATCTAGTTTATATTGACCTAACATAAATACACGTGGAAGGTTTATCATTTGACAAATGTAAAAAGGACAAGGAATTAAGCATCATTAATGTTACTTATTATATCTTCTACTGAATTCTTTTGATTTAATATGTTTGTTTTATAAATATTGTTATTATATATTCTCTTTCATTTCCAATAAAAATTGGACCCTTGTGTATTATGTCTCTGTCCATGCAGAGTCATAATTAATTAATAAGTCTGAGTCTTTCTTTACACTATTTCCAGCCCAGCACTTATATCTTTTAGACTATTCCTTCCATTTGTGGCTTTAAAATATCTAAATTCTATGCATGCTGTAGCTAAATATCTAAATAACTACAAATGATTATTTTACAACTTTGGAGTAGAGAATTTGGAATTAACTTGAAGGCGAGTGTAGAGGCTTTGAACGTTTATTAGACATTAAACATGGCGAGTCGAGCGGCCATTTTGAGCAGAGCTTTAAAATCGGGGTGCAGGTGAGCCGATTTAAAAAAAAGGCATTAGGCTCGTTAGGCTCGTTTCCATATGAGCGATTTCGACTATTTCTCAGGCTCAAGCCCGATCCGAGCTTTATCTGAGTTTGTATTGTGTCCAATCATGTTTCGGTCAGTATCTTTTTAGGCTTTTTGTCGATCGATATGAATCGTCGATTAAAAATAATTTGCCATGGATTTGTTTCTGGCCCAGTTGATTTAGAAATTGATGCTAAAGTTGTTAAAGCCACCTCCTTCAACATTTGTTTCCCTTTACGGATTCTGAATTTCACTTCTTTGAAACGACACGGCGAAAAATTATGAAACCAAGAGTAAAACAAGTAGAAATTAGAGTGAAGAAATAAGATGCACGAAATCATTGAATAAGAAACATGATTGGTTTAATCAATTATCTAAATAAAGAAATAATATATCAACAAGATGCGATGACTAAATTTAGTAACAACGAAACTATTTGGCAATATCTTTGTTTGCACATGGTTAGGATTGTACCGCCCCTCCACGACTACGAGATGCGCATGATTAATTTCAAGACCCTTAGCTTGCAACTGTAGGATTTGGAGATCCAAATCACGCCCACCATGTCGAGCCGTCGGCCCAATTTTCATACCGGTGACGGTGGCACTCAGGCATTACTGCCGAATGCAATTACGAGTCCGGGATGTGGCTCTTGTTCCTCTATGAAACCCCACCGATCACCCTTGATGCCTTTGCCCATACCGCGCCTAGATCTTGGGTTAAGTGAAATCTTAGCCTCCAGGGCGTCTTTGGGTTGAGATTGGATCTGGTTCGTAAATTTGGTCGATCGTATCGGTGGGTCAGATGCATTTGCCTGTCTTACTCAAGATCGGCAAACCTTGTCTAAAGCTCATAGCCCTGACCTGTAGTTTCCACGGGGGCGTCGCTGTATTTGTGTCAGTTAATGCGCGGGATCGTAGATCGTGCCGATGGGTCATACCCGATCGTAATCTTCTGACGTCCTTTCTTGACACCTTCTTCACGCTATCCACCTTTGAACATGCGAGTGGTCAGCAATAGTATTATCGTGGGTACCATTTCATTCTGAGCAAATGGAATCTGGGTACAATCCCCCATTAGGCAGTGAGTTCATTTCGACTCACGTGATCTTAGCGAGGATTCGCGAAGTTCTTGAAGTCAAGTGTCATTGGATATAGAACGGATCCATTATCGATATCGGGACACATATTTTGGGCATTTTCACTGCAGGCGCGCTGGTGGGATCGCGCCGGTGAAGACCGGATCAACCGGTCGGAGACCGTAAGCGGGCTTGGTTCAAGCGGATGGGTCCGTGACCAGTGAGCTTTGTAGGGGCAGAGGCAGGGCGAGATTTATCAAGCCTAGATTAAGGCTCAAGCTCGGCTCGTTCGCTCCTGGTGAGCAGAACCGAGCTTTTCGTGGGGCCGGCGGGCAGTGGCTTGGCTCGTTACCGGCTTCTACTTTAGGTCATTTTTTTATTAAACCATTCCAATGTGTCATGAGTCCATATACACATAAAAAATGCAAAAATTTAGAGTTATTTGAGTTCTTTTAACTAAATATTTGTATGTTTTATATATACGCATGACAATACCATACAAAAATAGAATGATCAATAAATATTATTGACACATTTTATTGAATGATTAAGATTAATTACAAATAATAATATTGAAATTTAAAATTCAGTTTAGAACTATATGATTGAGCCAGGTTTCAAAAAAAAATGTATATATATATAATGAAAAGGATAAAATTG